>OY986049.1:22463540-23080913 GCA_963920205.1 Stenodema calcarata | reverse complement strand
ACCCATGTGTATGTAGCGGTTACCGTTAATGCTGTATTGAATGGTATCCAAATGCTTTGTCTTCACGAAAGAATCAAATACCTAACTAAATATGCTTGTTAATTTATGTTAAAACACCTTGCTACATGTTACGTTAATTTCGAACGTTGGACGGCCTGATACGAGATCTACAATAAAGAATATAGAGAGAAGGTGCTCCAATGAAAAATTATATCTTTGTTGAAATGAATAGTTGATTTTATTACATGTAGGAATATTTATATTGTTGTTAATTTCACATAAGCGTCAACATTTATTTACAGTACGATACAGGTTTATTGAATGTAAATAATAACTATCGAATAATAATGTAAAAATAACTTGAGCCGTGGAGAAATATATTATGATATAGCTGTTGTAAGTTATGGGGTTTCATTGCATTAATTCCTTTATACGAGTATTATATGATTTTGATCGTGGTCAACTTTTAGCTCGAACAAAGAAGATTTTCATTATTGACCAAATACATGGAAAGGATTGTAGAAGAAACCAAAAAATTACTCTTTGAGGGTGGTGTTAACAAATTACGTCGTTGGCCCAGAGACATCCCCCCCCATCCCACTATATTGAGACATATTGAAAAATCATGAATTTAAAAAAGATTTCTTTGCGAAATAAGTTTTTTCGATTATGAAAAGTGCTAAAATTAGTTTAAAACCCTTTGTTTAGTACCCTGTTTGTCGATTAAAAAAAATTCCCCGGACACCCCTGCATTTGGACAACCCAACCGTTCGAAATTCCTGGCTACGTTACTGGTATTTACTATTATAATATTCATGTGTTTATTATAAATTCATGACATTGAAGACGAATAAAGCTCAGAAGACGTAAAGGTTCCGTAGTGAAAATAGTGAGCGGTTTCCAACTAGGCAAAGCGGAACCGCAATGCCTACAGAAGTGGGCGACCGACTGGGCTTTGGTATATTATTTAAAAATATATTATTTAAGCGATTTTGCTCAGTTCAGCGGTTCCTCTTCAGACCTCCCGTACCCAGTTGGGCGACCACCACCCCCGTTTTTGCCTACCTGGGATCCGCTCAAAATAATACTGTTTGCTAGCATTTCCAAAATGTAGATTCGAAATACAACTTCACTGCTTCATGCTCATAAAGTGAGAAATAATATAAAAATTCCTATCACCTAAAATTAGGAATTCGTATCCATTTCATCAATAGTTTCACATTATACTCGTCCATTGTAAAGTCAATATCAATATCTTTCAACCCCTCAGCGTGGGTTTCATTCCATTGCTGATAAATGGTCGAGCCGAAACTGCCGGCTTTCGAACCAGAACTGCTGCTGAATTCAGATAGATTCCACCAAGTCCGCGTTTAATATGTGGCTTGTGTAGGGAAATGCAATATTGGCGCAACTTTGCCCCTTTGGTTTTCGTGTGGAAAACAATTTTTTCTCCAGGAAATCCCTCATTACTGTCGGCTTCTGACTGATGGGCAGAACTGCCGGTTGTTATACTTGATAAGAGTCTCCTTCTTCGACCATTAAAACCAGCACAAGCGGCTAAAAACGATTAGGTTCGAAATCGTTCACGTCATGTTAGCTGCTAACGATGGACAGGTGTATTGTTGATTAGAAACGCACCGGTCACCATTATGAACTTGCCCCTGCGGACACGTCAACTGAGTCTTTTGACCATTTATGCAATAAAAATACTCTCTGCAATCAGTATTGAAGTCAGCATAGAATCCATTCGGGGTGCCTGTGCATGATTTGATGCTACCTCGATCGCATTGTCCGTGTGAAGGCGGTACGCAGGACTTACCATCAAATATGAATGTGTCGAGACAAACGCCTGACTTGATCACAGAGCCATTACGACATAAATAGTAAACTCTGCAGCTACTATCTGTAATGTGTCCGAATTTCACGTTGTGGCACATGCTTTTGTACTTCAAAATGTTGACACATTTTTCTCCATCGTAAACTTCATTTGGTTCACACTGTAATGTTACAAGTTTAACCCCATTGGAACAGTAAATGTAGTCTCGAAGTGATCGTTGGACTCTTTGATAACCATTTGGTCTATCAGCACACTCAGTGTGTGCAGGTGCACGACATTTAAAAGTATCGTTACCAACACATCCTGAACCATCAAATACGTCATTGGGCGGACAAACATAAACAATTTTATGTCCATTTGCGCAGTAGTAATATGACCGGCAGTTGGATTCTGTATCTGTGTAGTAACCTGACGATTTGCCTTCACAAGAATTTTGATCTGCTCTTGGACATTTATAGTCTCCGCTGGGCACACACTCTGCACCCGAAAATATTTGGCCGAGGGGGCAACGAAATGTGATTTTCTTTCCGTGACTACAATAGTAGTACTTTTGGCATTTACTTAACACATCTGCTTTGTAGCCTCTTCTCCCCAGGCATTGCTTTGACTCAGTTGACTCATCGCAGTTGAATTCTCCTTGTGCTATGCATTGAAGTCCATTCCAAAGTAGGTTTTGCGGACACGACTCTTCGATGGTCAATAAATTATTATGACAGTGGAAATAGCTGCTACAGTTGTTGTTGACGTTGGGATAATAGCCGTTAGGAAGCCCACTACACTTCCAATCCTTCTTGGATCCACCACTGTGAAATCGATGAGGCTCGCAGGTTTGGCCATTAAAATAAGTACCTGCAGGGCAATTGTTTTTTGAAACGATCTGACGATTCTTGCAGACTACATATTCAGAGTAGTGACCATAATCTTCTACATGGTATCCATCACTTTTGATGGAACATACATCTTTGTGATGCTGATGCGTGCAGTTCCATCCATTGAACCTCTGGTTTGGGGGACATGAGTGGGTTTCCACTTCAACTTGATTCACACACTTGACATACGCTCTACTTCCAACTACTGGGTAATATCCGTCTGGTTGGCCTTCGCAAGGATTTGTGATCTTGAACACAAGACTTGAAGTCAACTTTGGGTTGACACACGGCACTACGTTCGCAGGGATACAACTATTGTGTAGCTCACTGAAGTGATATCCCAAAGGGCAGGACTCGACTGACTCGACAACACCCCCTTGGCACTCGAACCACCTGCAAACACATGATATTTATTTCCGTATTAGGTCTTGCAACGGTATAATATTATTCTAGTAGTCTTAAGAGCATAGAAAACCCCTTAGTAAGCTGTGTGGGAGGGGTGGGAGACTGAAATTGTTTTGATGTCTTTATGGTTCAAAATTGCATTCTCGATATGATTTTTCAAGGGTTTTCAAACCAACGAACATTTTGTTGAAATATTCATCATTTCAGTCCTTTAATCAATTATCAATTTGATAAATTACTCTAGTCTAATCAGAATAAAACTTGTACGTGATGAATTACACACGTTTACATAAATAACATCACTGGATATAATATTTAGCTATTCCTGCAGTGAAAAGCGCACCGACATAGAATGTATTTTTCGGACAATTATATGTGTAGGGTAGGCTAACAGCCTCTTATAATCCATAAAAAGAAGTTCTCAGTATAAAAAATAATATGGTATCCAGTGATTTTATTTATTAATAGAAGAGACCGACGATAATTATTATTGAAATTTGATTGTCTGCTGCCTAGAACTAGTTTTGCTGTTTTAAAAATTTTCTTATTCATAATGTAAAATTCAAATACATCGTAGGACAAGCGAAAGCAATGAAGATATTGGAAGTTCCTACCGGCAGTCGTGGTAGCACGTCAATAGAAGGGGCCTGACTCAGGGGTCACCTCGGGAGCCCCTTCTTCTCGAACAATCTGTGAACAATTGATGTTCTCATTACTTATTTGTATTAAATACCGATTAATTTCTCACTAAAAATGAGGTGACCCCGTGGAGTATGGTGGCCTTTTTTCTTTCTGGTTCAACAAACTCGTGAGGGGTTACAATTTACAATTACAGAGGTTACAGGGGAATATTCAATTGGTACCTATTTACCAAACCTAACTAAGTCTTTTGGTGCATTGCTGATTGTACATAGTTGTTGGTAAATCATTTAAAAGGTCCAGTCATGCAGCATGACGTGGTGAGCCAATTTTCAAAATAGTGCACTGAATCGACGACCTGCTGCCTAATTATTGATTTCTGAAAGGATGTTTACCACAAAAATCCCAAAGTGAAAATTTTTTACACGCCATATGTCTTAGCGAATTTTCGAAGAACAGGATGCTATTGTTCTCGGTCCAAATGTTTAAAACTCGAATTTCCGAAAAATCTTTATACCAAAATCCGTTTCAGACCATCCTGAATTCAAAAGACACCAAAAATCATAATATGTAAAGTATATTTTTACATATTATGTAAAAATATACTTCAATATTCAATACTAAAATTTTTAGTCGTTTTTGCTGAAAACATTGAACATATTTTTTCGGCAGTGTGCCCTTTAACCGTCCTATCCATCGACTTCCACTAGCTGCTAACCTTCTTCTCAGTACCTAATTGAATTCAGTACCTTCTTCTCAGTCGCTTCATCATAATTATTTTCTTTCTTTGTTATTTTCCGTAGTGGGGGTGGATTTATTTAAACAAATTTCTTTTGTTTCTATTTTTCATCTTGTTTCTTGAGGGCATTAAAAAAATATATCTAATTCTAAAAATAATATAGGTACCTACTACTTAATATATTTTTTTTACATTCAAGTTCAATTTGTATAATTTTTTGAAATAAATAAATTGTTAGTTTCAAAGCGAATCTACTGCGGAGCTTTTGTCTTCTCAATATCTAAATTCTATTTTTTTCCATTGTCTTCAATTTGTTTACCTACTCATATCTGCAAAGTTGACATGCGTTGAAAATACAATTATAATACACAGCAACAAACCTTTTGCATCCTTCGGTTGTGTCTGTATATCGGCCATCCACTCGCCCAGCGCAAACGACGTCGTAACAGTGTCCCCCTACTCTACATTCCTGTAACAACGAACATATAAATTGACGTATTTCGCTTCCTCATACGTGAATTGCATCGAGGTTGGAGTAGTAAGACTAGATGGGAAATATTCAATAATCACCTCCGCAATTGAAGAATAGAACGTTCCAGGCGGGCAGGTACTATGCTCGATCGAATGCGATCCTCTAAACAAATATTGAAGTAAACGAATGATTTATGAATCAATGGATAAATACAGTATAAAGTTAGCCTCAACATTATTTGTTATAGTCTGGTGCTCTGTTCGATGATCACTTTAGGACTTCCTCTTTGATATAAATCACAAACTACTGGTTCCTTGATGGGGGAAAACCTTCAGGTGTAGGGTTAAAATATTGAATTGGAAAATTGTCTATTAGAAATAATCAATTTCCTCATAAAAGGACATCGACTCAAAACATCTAAGTAGATCCCTCAACGTATAGTATACCTATTACTAGTGGTATTACATTACAGCCGATTATATCAAAAGTACTGATTTCCCTCAATTTGTACGTATTCATAAATATGCAGCTATGGTTTAATTTACCATACAACTCACTTGCACACGTAGTATTGCCGGCAGCTGGACATTGGAAGTTTATGCCTGAATTCCCCAGCCGAAGGGCACTTGACCTCCACTTCCCGGCCAAAAGTTACTCCTTAAATAAATTAAATAAATAAATAAAAAATTCAATAAAATTCAATTTCCTAATTGTTTATTTTTGTGACTGGTTTATATTAAAATTAAAATAGATTTTGTTTTGAAAATTGGCATGCTAACTGAAAACTTGTGTATCAGGTTACCCCATGTCATCGTTACAGTTGCACCACAGTTTTTCCTCTAGGCTAGAGATTACTTTTTGCTTCCGACCCGTGCCTGAATGGGACCACCTTGCCCATATGTTAAGTCATAAATGCATTCTACTACCCCATTTTCAATCTTAACTTGGCACCTCTAGGAATGTTACCCTAACTTCGTGTCACCTGTTTTGGTTAGGATCATTAGGGAGGAAAAACCCCTTTCCCTTCAGAATCCCAAACACAAAACCGACTGTAAAAAGTCAAACATTTCAGCAGGTTACCTTTATGAAAAATTTTCCTACTTCAACACCAATCGGCAGGTTATGTGTACACCAATTTCCAAGGCTATAAGTAAACATTAATGATAAACATCGCCTACGAAACCCAACTTATAGCGAGACAGGTAGGTAGTCATGTTTTAGCGAACGTTTCCATTTCCGAGCGGAATCCAGCACCCCCAGGGACTCCAAGGGAGAAGTACAATGACGAGAAACTCCTGGTACGGATTTCGAGGAGCTTGGCGGTACTTGCAGGTGAATCAAGGAGCACTGAGACGTTGAAGAGAGTCCATTCAATAGATTCGATGGTTAAAACGTTTCCCGTCTCGGGAGAAATCCCACCAGGCGACGTCCTCTGTCTCGTACCTGAGGGTCATTTTGTCTCCTTTCAGTCTCACATAGAGTTTGTCAAGTACCTCATGACGGAGAAAAAGAGGTTCACCAAAGACTACAATCGCAAATCTTGCAGTTCGAGCGACTTGTCACAGTACGAGCTTATCAGAACAATAGGTAAGGGTGCTTTTGGGACGGTATATTTGGCTAAGTCGAAAAAACACAACAACTATTTGGTTGTAAAATGTTTGAGGAAAGAAAATGTTGTTGGAAGGAATCTTGTGCAACAAGTGCTAAACGAAAAATGCATCATGTCCACCATTAAATTCAATTTCGTTTTGAACATAATAGAAACGTTCATAGATAACAGTTACGTGTATTTTGCGATGCCGTACCTCAGCGGAGGGGATTTATACGGACATTTGAATCAGATGAAACGTTTCGAGGAGCACGCGGCCAAGTACTATATTGCCCAAGTTATTTTAGCTCTGGAGTATCTACACAGTTTGAAGATCGCTCATAGAGACCTCAAACCCGAGAATATGATCTTGGACCAAAGAGGATACTTGAGGCTTTTGGATTTTGGCCTGAGCAAAGTTGTTATGAGCAAGACGTACACGTTTTGTGGCACACCGGAGTACATGGCGCCAGAAATAATCCTGGGCAAAGGCTACGGGTTTTCTGTAGATTGGTGGTCCCTGGGCGTGGTGACGTACCAGCTGTGTTCGGGAATTCAACCATTTTTCAGTAGCAAACAAGACAGACTGCTTTCACTCGTCACCAGCGGCGAGTACACGAACAGAGAATTTTTCAGCACAGAGCTGTCTGAATTTCTGCACCGTTTGTTATCTGTAGATGTCACGTGCAGAGTAGGATGTGGAAAAGGTATGTCTTAGCATCTAAGATCATGACTGTTTGGTTTCTGGTAGTAACAAAGTAGGTATTCTATGAATAATTTCTAAATCTGAACTCAAATGGCAAAATGCGGTCTCTCATGGGACAGGTGAATGTTTTTTAATGTGAACATGTACATGTAATACCCCTTAATTTCCCCCTCTACATGCACGATTCCCCGAAAAATTAAGCATTAAGGATTGAACAACTCAAGGAGGTACATATACAGTGTGTCTACAGAAATTATGGGACAAACTCAAGGAATCAATTCTACAGCCAATTTGCCTCGTGGAAGTTTTTCAGTACTCAATTAAAAAAAACCGACTTTTTTCACTTTTTTTTTATACATATTAATTTAAGGGAGTTAGAGCCGTCTTACTGACACAAGGTCGAAAGCACACAAAAAGATCTTAAAAGTGAAAAAAGTCGGTTTTTTGATTGAGTTATGAAAGAATTCCAATAGGCTTTTGTTGCAAATTAGCTGTAGAATTGATTACGCGAGTTTGTCCCATAATTTCTGTAGACACCCTGTATACTTGGAATGACTTATTACTGTACCTATATTAGAACTTTTAGTCACTAATTTAGTGTAATATTACAATTTGATAGGTATAATTATTACATATTATGTAATAATGTATTACTATACCACTGGGGTCGGGTAGGTAATGATCTGCATCTGCAAGTTCATCTAAGCGTACCTAGCTTATTACGTAGACTTATCGCAACAGTCTTAACATAGATTTTAGGTCCTAAAATAAAACTACAGTTAGGCTACAGAAAGGACAAATAAAACTAGGCAATCCTAATATTTGTACCTATGAACCTGTACCTTTGTACCGGTCTTTCTAGCTGGAGCTGAAACGCAGTAAGTACCTATTCCTGGAGGGGCTTAGTTACAATTCGGATTTCAATTGATAGTTTCAAAAAATCTGTTTCGGTTCACAAGGAGGAGCTAATGAAGTGAAAAAGCAGAAATGGTTTGAAGACATGAATTGGCTGGCGCTTCTCAACAAGAAAGCACCGATCCCCTACCGACCTCCTCAAGAGAACTTCGGACTCGTCAATTTCAGCAATTTCAACGATGAAGCTCACGTGGTAGCCTCACAAAATACGTATCGAGATTTCTTTGGAGACTTCTAGTAGGGTAAGCAATTTCGAGAGGACTGATCCGAACAAAATTCACTCGTGAATACTTGTAAATATGTAAATTGTTTTTCGTGCACATCCGCTGCTCGGGGTTTCACATTTGTACGGGAAGAACTTCAGGTTTCGGTACGAGCGGCCTCTCCCAGACAACAACTTTTTGTCCACATTGACACTTTATATATAACCCCGACTTTTGAAAAGTAGGTACTTTTTTCGATCATCACGACTTGTTCAGATGAAAGAACAACCGGAAAAATTCGATCAAATTTGGCAGCATTCCCATTACTCAACCCACTCTTTTTATGTTTATTTTTGCCATTGTTATTAGTTGTGGCGTAGCTCATTGGCTCCCCACACGAATGAAGAGAGGAATGTGACGGTAGACGCCGAAAGATCCGCCTTCCACGAGAAAACATTATCGCCTAGCTTGGAGGTGATGGTGGATTTGTCAGCAGAGCCGATCTCAAGTGGTTCTATCGACAATTTCAGGAACCGTGACGGTTCCTGAAATTGTCGATAGAACCACTTGAGATCGGCTCTGCTGACAAATCCACCATCACCTCCAAGCTAGGTTCAACCGTCACAATTTACTCGAGGTATGGGAAGTGAGTGATATAATATTATGCTGCCTAACACCATCATTTCATTTAAAAATCACATTTTGAGTTAAATCATGAAATATTACAGCATAACTGCCCGTAACTCGAAAGAAACGTTTTTTAACTTTTTTAATAAGTAGAGTGACAGGGTAAAGTAACGTTTCTTTGAGTTTACCAACTCGTTATCGCAAGCCTACGTCGCATTTGCATTTATAATCTTTTTACTTGTTATCCAGGGTAGTGCCTCAGAGGTCGAAGTTATCAACACGGTAGTTGATGACACAAACCATTATAACACGTCGCGTCGGCCCCCTTCCACCAATAATAGCGAATCAATTATTTAAAAAATTCGCTAAAAAACACAAAAAATAGCGACGGATTGCTGTAGTATGGTTTTCCATTTGAGCTCATCAATTTCTTTTTCACACGGGCTTGAAGGCAGAGATCCGTAGTGAGAAAGTACCAAGTTACAACATTTTTTTGACGTTTGGGCTTGTACGATAATTGAGAAAGACTTCTGTGATCTGGGGGTGGGAAGTCCATTGATGACGTACTTTGAGAAGTACCTCGTACCATGTCATGAAAAATGAGAGTTTAAATGAAACCAAACGTATCGGTTATTAGAGTGAAGATAATAGGGAAGTTTGGTGGCACATTCCTTCATGGACATCGTGTATAAACACGGTAACTATGGATCCTCTCTACTGGTACCTACGGAAAGTACGTATGGTATGACCAATTACACCGTATTGGTGGAGCCTTACAGGTTGAGACTCTCCATCCAAATGATCCACATCCGATGAAATCAATTAGGTAGTTAATTACACCTGTCCACAATAACAACGCGACTAGATAGAATGGTATACTCTACCGGGGCTACAGTATACTCTACAGTGATCAGTTCTTCGTCTATTCGATCATCATTTTTAAACACGACTCAACTCGTCCATAATTTTTCCTGAAATATTTACAGTTTTCTCATGTCATGTGTTTTAGGTCGTCCATTCGACCATATTGTGGCGGTTCGGCTGCACTCTGCCGAATATCGTACAACATTGAACATTAAATGTTTAGATAATTTCAAGTCTGAACTTACGACTGAGCAAAATAATAAAGGGGAGCAGGTTCAAGGTGAGAACATTCCAGTTTGGTGTCATCTTTGAAGGGAGGCGAGAGACTGAAACGGAGAAAGAACTCGAGTCGATGGACGCAACGGGAGCGAAAGGCCGGAGGAGGGAGATCCGGGATCACCGCATCTTCGCCGCTAACTAGACCTGCGAATATGAGTCTGGACGATGTACTAATTTCGAATATACTGACATGTTTACTGATATATTACTGATCTAGACTCCGGTTTCATAAATAATAATTTTAAAAAAATTCATGGTCCCAAGATGACCAATCAATCCTTTTGCAATGCAAGAACCAAAAATACACGCAACCTTCAATATTTGAGGAAAACTTTGGTCCATTTTTCATGTATAGCAGCAATCTAAAAGAATTTAAGACAGATATTTCATCACTTTTTGCTCATGAATGACTGTTATATCGCACGCTGGGAGCAATAATGATACACAAATAAATTCGGCGAACGCTTGGAGTAGTAGGTATCGTCCTAAATCGTCGATTTCCAGGTAATGAAACCACAGGATAGCTGTAGGGGCTAAGACCGGCTTTATGATACTTCAAATAGAGGGCTCGTTAAATGATTATTAGAATCGCAAAATAAAAATTGGGACGTCGAGGCCATTTCCAAAATCTTTAAACGTCATTTTCTCAAAGTTGTACTTTTATACTTATCCCAGTATAAAAACGCCACCTGAACGATTTTGTGAACCAACTGCCTCCCGATCACTGAAAATTGTGAGAGATTTTCCAAAACTTTAAAGACCAGAACATTGTTTTTGGAGCCCAAATTTCCTGTTTTGGAACATCTTGCCGTAAATGTAAATATTGGTATCTTGTCGAAATTCCGGACTTTTGGTCTTTAACGCCTGGGACGATACTAAGAACATCTTCATACTTATAAAAAGTAAAGTTGCCGTGCCAGCGTCGCGGACTTGATCAGTTGTCCTCTAGTGAGAACAAGTTCTGATCATGTCGCGCTTGAATAGAGAGGGTTCAACAGTTTCATGGGTCATACTTGGACATGACTCCACGTGTCGCGGCAGTCACCCATCAAAGTACCTACTACTAATTTGTGTTGAATCTTAAAAAGCTATAACACTGAAGGAGCCATGTCGCCAAGAGGAGATTTCGAAACGGATACGGTGAAATGGTTAACATCTCTTTAGTTGGAAGGAAAAGGGCGGGCGGGTACCTACTTTTTAGCTATGTTTGAGTGTTAAAAATACCACTTCAAAATCCCAATAAATGTTTCTCTTTCAACCACTCTGTTTTTTGAGCTGCAGAATCCGAATTTGAACCCTGATTTCAGCTAGGTATCTTCTTCCAATCCACGGAAACTATCGGTTAAGTTGGCAAAGTACGAAAAACCTACGGATTTGAAACTCACAACTCGAGACAAAAAACAGGAAAGCAAATCGCTATTTCAAATAAAACATCTTTATATTATAAAGAACAAACCCAATTGTGAGCGATTGGAAAAGAGTTGAATCAAACGACACCAAAATGATTGTTGTAGGGGCGAGCGAGTTGATCGGATTTCACAGATCATTTTGGTGTCGTTTGATTCAACTCTTTTGATGGTTTTGTTCTTTATAATATAAAGATGTTTCATCAAGGTATATTATATTATACCATGATGAAACATCAATAAGTGTTACAAAATCTGGAGATAAATGAAAATAAACGTAAATGTTTAAATGTACTTGAATTTAAATGTTCGTTCTATTTTTGGTGCAAGAAAACCTTACGTTATTGCATTAATACACGTATGTTGTTGTTTAAAGTTTAATTTGGCTTTGAAAATGTTTGACTTAATTTGCTGAACAATAGGACACGTGCAGCGGTTATAGGACTCGTATCCTGCCCATAATGCCCACCATTGAGCACCGCTCCATACCGACTGATTGCGGATAACCCACTCGTCCCGCTATGACTTGAGGTGAAGGTGATCAGCGTATCCCGGATTTCACGAACCCAACGTTTTATTTATCGAGATAATAGGCGGCACGTCAATCGCCGAGTACCTAATCAATAACAAAAACCTCTACTAGATAAACAATAATATTAGGTTGTTAGTCAATCTAATGAGGTTTGTCTATCGATTTTGAAGATCGCAATGAAGAAAAACTTGAAACTAATTTGACGCTTCGGCAGCAACATAACAACAAGAATTGAAACAACAATATTAATGATGTGCACTGTCAGACATGACGTGAACATGTCGAGGGTGAAGTGGCAACATGACTTATTCATTTTCCCTGATTTGACAGGAGAAACAAATAACTGATTTCTCTCCTTGTAACATTTAATATAATCGAAGGCACTTTGATTGCTACAATTACTAACTAAACGGCACACGTTTCATCTAAGACCAAAATTCTGCTAAAATTACGTAACATTCAATTTTTGGCTGAGATAGGCCAAGTTGTTTGATATATCAGTTGAGTTAGAGTATCGCTTGGTTCGTAATATCTTATCCACAGTGCACGAATATGAAAAAAGAAAAGTTTTAAATGCCACAGGTAAATCAAAAGAGTAACGCTTACACCAACAATGCCTGCAGTCGCATCACATCTCAATCCAATCACCAACATTTTTCTCTCCTAATTCACTTTTCATGACATAATGAATCACTGTACGTACTGTATTCTTCAGAGTATTGTAACTTTTTAGTTGATTTATAGTAGACTTTAGATTCTTAAGTGTTTTCTTTCATCTTGGTCTTTTGAACTGATATTTAGGTACATAATAATATTATGTTATTATTATTCAAGTTTTTCACCTAAATGTGGGGTTTAAAAAATGTAGCTAAGGTTCTGAAGACGTCGCCTGGAAGCACACAATGTGTCATATAGACTACACTTCCTATCTATATAAATAAATCCACAGTCATGCAGCATGGCTATAAGAGGGAATTTTTACTATTTTACTGATTTTATAACAAATTTAGTCTCCTTTGGCCAAGTAACACGTCAGTTTATTGCCGTCAAAATCAGTTGTTGCGGGCTCTGGCTGAGGTTCTTCGGAACCCGTTAGTGGCTTGCAAAGTCTCTCTTGCAAAGTATTCAATAGAGTCTATTGCAATAACTCATTCAGTTATCAGATTAGAGCAGTTAATTAAACCGTGAACAACATCCCAAGCAACAACCACAAATGTAATTTCTTCATCTTCAAAGTGCTCCAGAACGGAATAAGATAATATCGCAATTATATTATTGCTCCTAAGAGTGGCCCGATTCTGTCCATCCACGAACATTGCGGAAATTCGAGTTTTACAAATTTTGGACCGAGAACAATAGCTTCCTTTTCTTCGAAAATTCCCTAAAAATGAATGTTTGTAGTGCCTACGTAAGCCCTTCATCCGATTGCGACGAAGATGACATTGAAAACATAGGTACCAGAAAATTGAGGTACAAAGTTCGCCGGGTCAGAGCTTATAATAAATTTTGAACGAGTACATTGACATAAGTACCTACATAAGAAGTTTCGAGTCTAAAGGTTTGATTCAGGGCCCTTGAAATGGACTGGCATCGAAGAACTCTCGGAAGAACTTCGTAAGAATCATGAACTGTAAATCGAGGGTCTCACGGCAACTTCCCACATCGTCACTTTTGGCCAAAATGTTTTTCCAGAATAAAGTACTCTTGTACATGACAGTGCTAATTGTTGTGTTCACGGCCCATTTGGACCTATGGCATCCAGCTGTGGGGTTGCACAGCTAAGACAAATATCAAAATCATACAAGCATTTCAGAATAAGGTTCTGAGGAGCATAGTAAACGCTCCTTGGTAGGTATGTTAGGAATGATGACCTCCACAAAGACCTCCAAGTGGAGACAGTCACCGATGTCATAATGAAGCTAGCTATGGGATATGAGCGCAGGCTTCTTAAACATCCAAATCCAACTCACAACAAATTCGACGACTGAAGAGAACCAACCCCTGGACCTTCTGTGCTGACAATGAGTGACTTGCAGTTCAAGTGCGCTCTCACCGCAAAAAGTGTTAAGTTAAATTTTGTGAACTAAACAGCTAGATACGAGTTACCTCGTAGTTACCTGATTTATCAATGTAACTAGTTGTTATATTATCTGAATAAACGCATGAAAAAAAAAAAAAAAAAACTTTAGGCCAAAATAAGTTACCTACCTACCTATGCATATCATTCGAAGTGTCTTCTCCCGGCGGATCGAACTAAGTGTAAGTTAGGTAAGTACCTAAGTTAGGTAACACTAAATCTCACGATTTATTTTACTGAATTAGTCAGTAAACATAGACATTGGCAGATGGTTTTTTTTGGTTACTTTTCAGCAAAGTCGCCAAAATGTTCGTTGAAGACTCACATGCATATCAGGTCATCTGAGCGCCTTCTATCGGCAGAGAGCTCAACAGGAGCAGAGCTACCTGAGACGCTCTCCAGAGGGCGGTCCTGATGACACTGGCGCAGGAGACTCGGACAGCGGGCTGAGCTGGAACTCGCCTAACAGTACCCAGTACCGTCTCGGTCCCTTTCTCCACCAACATCTGTCTCGTCGGCCGCATTTCACCTTTCCAACATTGTGAACAGTTTTTCTCCGTGTAAACATTTTCGAAAATCGATCGTTTTTGGTTCAACCAACAAGTGGTGATTTGATTCTTCTCCATGAAGTGATCCGGCTCCAATGATGGATACAGGAGGAGCTTGAGTTTTCCACCGATTTTCCCGAAGGTGAGTCGACTGTCGCTTCGCACGGCTATGGCTAGGCTCAGCTGAGCCTGACCTCAAGGGCAATGCCCCGCCGGTATAAATGATTTTCCCTTCCATTATCTGTACAAGAATCAACCGTAAGCCACGACAATTGATTTGTGTACCACCTGTTCTCCGAACCCTCAGATATACCCTATTCACTTGAGGAATTCTCGAAATTTCCATGTCAAATAAGTCAATTCACACCTGACTTCAGCTCACCGGTATCGTTTTACTCACGTACCTACTCGACAAACCAATCGATATCGAGTAGAGTTATACCTAGTCAATTACATACCTACTACTCATGGTACGCTCTGATATTGTTCAAAAACTCAAATCTACGATTCGAACTCAAATCTACGATTCGAACTTTTGTATTCATAATGGGTACTGTATGTCTTCCAAAGTGCAAATCACCGTCCACAATCGATTTCTTCTTCTGATGAATGAATCTAATAGGTGCATTAATGTTCTAGTAAGCTAGGACAATTTGGCAGCACCCACTTGGTGTTGGTGTAATGTGTATGTCTTCCAAAGTGCAAATCACCGTCCACAATCGATTTCTTCATCTGATGAAGAAATCCACAATACCCACTAGGTAGGTATTGTGGATTTAGTGGGCAACAGCAATCAAATTCATAGAGCTCACCTACATTCTCATGTTATATTATAAGTTATATTATGAGTATGTAGGTGAGCTCTATGAATTTGATTGCTGTTATCCACTAAACTTTGGAAGACGTACATAATACCCCAATACCTAGTGGGCGCTACCAAACATATATTCATATATTAACAAAAATTATTATTATTATGTTTATAATACCTAATAATAATAATTATTATTCACATATATTATAATATTATAATATGTGGTGTCTGGACTACGCATGTCGTGCAAAGTGAATATTAGGTTTGCGTAGTCCAGACGACATGCGTGGTCCAGACGCCCAACTTCAACTCCTTGTAATATTATCCATGTACGTCCATTTTACTGTTACCATGTGATATGGAGGAGGGGGTACTTATTAATTTGTAACTAGTAAGGCACTGTGAAAAAAGATGTGGCAAGAAGTGGGCATTCCATCAATCAATATGCTTTTAGCCCATTACAGTTCAGAATTGGTACATTAAACTTCATAACTCAACCAATTTAAATTCTTTATCATTCACCAGGAACCTATCCAGGTCCTGTAACACAAGCATGGTGGTCAAAATTTGATCAAATTTGTGTCGATCACATTTTATTCCATTTTTGAGAGCGACACACCTTATAAAACATCATATTCCGAGACAGTAAATAATGTTTGCATTATTGCATGTAGTGTGACCAAAAAAAAACCCATGACGGAATAAAATTTAACAAAATTGTCCACAATTAATGAAGTGATTGAAAATGCAGTAAATGATTATGTACTTACTACGGCTCGACACCTTGAAATAATTCGTCTGCTTTGATCATCAATTTTGACTCGATATTATTATTTTAAGTAACACCACTGGCAGACATCTGTACCCTAGTTGCGTCTAAAGAACGGGAAATTAATTATATCATTATCACTTGGCGGCTTGGAGGTTGATTGGCTCAGTTGTAGGATACGAATTATGAAGATAATGCATGAAACGCAATCGAAAAACTACTACAAACGGTAGAACCATTTAACGTAACGTCCAATTTTGATTACCATGGTATTTAAGGACATGTAATCCAACAAAGAACTAGCAAATTACAAGTGTGAACACAGTAATATTATGGGTGCTTCTTCAATCCCCGGGCAACATGTTTGAGCTGTACCAGGTAAATGGCCTTTTTCAAAATCACACCGTTCGAGCCCCTGCACTTGGTCTTTTTGAGGCTACTCCATAGCTTTCTACAGTTTCACTTGCTGCATTTAACTTATTTAAAAGATAGAACAACCACACCACAGTCTTGCAATCAGGAAGTGGCGAATTGCAATCAGTTGTACAATGTTTACTCAAACTCCTCTTATTCAATCTATTCAATGCCTTGTGGTTATGCCTTCGGGCTTGTGGTTAATTGTAAGATTTTAGCATAATAAGGGAATCTGACGCCACCGCTTCAAGTAACTCGCGAAAGAGAGTATGGAAATCTCACGCTCATGAAATAGAGTAGAGCTAATTATTATTAAATTAACTCACAACTTGGAACTTGGCACTGATAATGATGTAGAAAATACGAGGCACTCTTATGAGGAGAATGAGAATATATGAAAACCATTTTCTCTGTCTACCGTGTAGATTTATGTTCTCCGCGATTCTCATAGTCTATTTACCATGAAAACGGGTAAATCTAGACAAAAGAGTTACAATGCTATCAAAGATCAGAGTTGATAAATTAGTGGACTATGTGAGTTGTACAAATCTCTGTCTTCAGGTTTGGAAGTATTCGTTGGCAACGTTCCTACTTTACCTCCAGGGGGTATTGAGGAGTTTTTCAATCTTGATGATATCGCGATTGTGGTTTTTAGCAGACTATTAAAATTCCACGTGGTTGTTGCCATAAAAACTGAAATTAACTTATTTGGGCCAGTAAGGAGGGAATGGATCAGTAAATTGACACTTAATTAGGAACAGGTCTACATTTTCCTGTTCATTGGGGCATTGCTGAATAAGCGATTTACCTACTGTTTGTTCTTCAGGACGTTTGTTTTTAATACGTCTTTGAATTTTCTTCATAACTCCTCCTCGGATTGAATTCAAAAGTTCAAAATAGGAATACGATTTAAGGGTCCTAATAAAGTTCTTTAGTTACTTTATACTCAACATTTCAACAATATGTTTGCAAATTCATGCCAGTGTGGCATGATGTGACGTTATTATTAAATAACGAAAACAGACGAGGATTGGATGCATTGAGGGGCCCTCACACTGGCATGAATTTGCACAGTATTCTGAAAATGTCGCGTTTGCGCAAAAACATTGAGATTGTGGGGAGAAATATTGTGCATACAAAGGGCGTTCAATATTTTGTGGGGTCAATATTGTTTTTCATACGCACTTTTCCTTCGCCAGTTGAATCGGCACTGAAATATTGAAAGGATTTGAAATATTTCAAATTCCAGTGTGACATTTTTTTTTCTAATACCATTGGAAAGCTGATATTCTGGGCAAGTTTTTCCCAAGGAGTGCCCGCCGAATGACGTCTGTAATGACAAAGCGAACAACTAAAGAAAAAACGGTGATTTTGAGGAAATCTTCAAATTTTTAAATTTCGCCATTTTTTTACCAGTTAGGCCAGACTAAAAAAATTGGATTTTGTATCACAGAGATAGGAAATTTAACGCTCTTTCCAACAGTATCCTCAGATTTCAATTTACAAAATAAATAAGCCGAGAAGACGAAAAAAATCTTAAAAGTGAAAAAAGTCGGATTTTTAGTTTAGTAAGAAAAAAATTCTACGAGGCATTTTTTGTTGCAAATTACCTGTAAAATCGATTCACTGAGTTTGATTTTATAAATTATGTTTATTTTGGTCGCTTGTGCTTTGTCCTTGTTGATGAACACTTATTCAATTTGTCACATTGATCTGAACTCATTGGGCCCTGTGTATCCACCTTACGACTGGTCTCCTCGGACAAAGCTCCGCTAGTTTCCCGCTACGAGTCTCCGTTTTTCCATGCTCTCATTTCGTGAAGGTTGTTTTGGCATTTTCGACTCAGGAATTCACATTGCCGTCGTTCCAAGTTTCGTTTGTGAAGGCATTTCCGTTTCATGTTTAACTTTTTTTTTTCGGTCCCGCGAGTTTCGGTCAGCGAAAAATCTCTCTCGTCGGTTACGACGGAAAAGGTCGAGGGCGAAGTGTGTCAGTGGACTCAGAGCCCTGAGCTTTCCCCTGCCTGCCCCACCTTCCAAGTCGCCAGTCACAACTAGAACGCTCCCTCATATCAGCTTGGCCGGCTCCCAGTTCTTCGGGAAATATGAAAATTCCACAGTGCAGTATGGCTATGAGAGCGAATTTTCGAAGAAATAACTGGCTATAAGTAAAATGACTCCAATTTACTGGTATTATAACAAATTTGTTACCTATTTGTTATGAAACCAGTAAATTTCCGTTACTTGTAAAGCCTCTATTAATAGATTTTTGAACTCTGAACAATATGGTGAAGTCAGAACTGCGATATCTCATTCCTTTGTCAGATTAGAGCAGGTGAACCGTGAAGAACTGATCAAGTATATCAATTCTATCGAGAGTTATTGTCTGTAATGACACATAGGTACAGCGGGAACGTAATACATAATTAAAGTGCAGTAATAAGATATTGCAACTCTGACTGTACTATCGTGTTCAGCGTATCAAAACCTTTAAAATGAGGTGTCACTTGTCGTGTTTCATTTTATGAATTTATGGGTAATTCCTCCCCCCTCCCTACCCTACCCCCCTTAGAGTAGCCCCATTCTGCCCATCTACGAACTAACGGGAGTTAGTTCATGCGGAATGACACATACATAAATATATATAGTGATTTTTAGTGTCTTTTGGCAGTGAATTTAGGATGGTCTGGAACACTTTTCGGAAATTCGAGTTTTAAACATTTTGGACCGAGGACAATACCTTCCTTTTCTTTGAAAATTCGCTAAAAAGGGTTTCACTTCGTCAAATTACCTCCTTGAAAGTAACTACGAGGAAAACTCCCGGGTTATTCAAGCGACCTAAATGAGGAGAAAATTATTACATAACCCTGCGTTATTGTTACTCCCTTGATGAACATTTTTTCATTCAGAGTCCTAAGCTTCCAATTTTGTTTCGTAACCGAGATTCCCATATTTGCTTTAATCGGATTGTAGTTAAACCTTTCGTTTCTCGTCGGTTACTCAACCGATCATTTTATTAAGGAAGGAGGCCAACAGAATGTTTCGGGTACTAGCCGGATTAAAATTTGAAATTTGATTTTTATTGAATTATCAATGTTGCATGATGTGTTGTGAAGGTGCGTTAAGTACCTAATTGAGGCAAGGTTTAGCAAAACGGTACAAGCGCCGAAACCGAAAAAATCGAGTTTAGCGTTATGATTTGTCAAAATGCCAGCCTTAAAAGCGCAAAGAAGTTCAAGCGGTTTTTCAAAACGGTATTTCATGGATTTGTACCATTTGGAAAAATCCATGAAGGAATCAAAGGGATCTATCCTAAAAAAATGTCATTACGAATATGTCTCCATCGTTCCAACAGTCCTTTTGTAACTGAGTGTAGAGAAAGAAGAATAAGAAAATCTAGATGTGTTTCTCGTAATGAGTAATCCGGAGTATAATTGTGCGGTTGTAGAATTGGATGGCGGCAGAAAATATCGCAGATTAAAAGCGAAGAAATCTCGGAAACCAAAATCTGTTTCTTGATTTTCTAAAGGTATATTCTTGATTTTGTTTCTAATAAAACAATGTTCCAACCATCAGAGCACGTCCTATCGTTTTCCAATAAATAAAAATAATATGGATGTCTCATCAAAATCAATGAAACTAATCTTTTAATTAAATAAAATCGAACGGCATCAATAGAAAATACATCTTTTGGGTGGAAACGGTACCGAAATTGAAAAACCTCCCCACTTTCACGTTAACCTTTCCCATCTCATGAAGGAGGTAATTGACTCATATTCATACATGAATAGGATCTCACCATAGAGTAGAACATTGAGGGATAATCAAATTTTTTCAAAGTATGCTGTTACTATAATCTGTTATTTGTTTCATTCCTGAACATTTACATTTTTGGAATTGTTCCCTTTTGAAAAAGTTGGCCTCAATTGTCATGCAAGTTCCAGAAAGGTACCTTACCATACGTATGGGCCGAGGATAGTCCTTTTCACTGTCATCAATGTTAGGGGTGAAAATTGAGGTTTGATAATTCAAAAATGTATTGCTCCGAAACTTCTAAAAGACGTATAAAAGTATTGGAACGAGTTCTTCATCCGATATTTGGATTTTACGTGAATAAGTAGGAGGAACCGCAGTATAAAAAAGATTAACAACAACGTTTTTGGTTGTTGAAGAAAACAATATTGTACTCGTACTTACGTGAATGATTTTGAAGGGGTGTTGAACCAATGAATTGAAAGGTTTTGAAGAGAAAGTTTTCATTAGACAGTTGTTGGACAGTTTTCTCGCTGTCGAACATCTACTTTTTCTTCATACGAGTCATGGTTCCTTCATTATCGCCATGATATAATTTGTCCATAAGTTTTTTTTTCGACATTGGATGGAAATGATTCACGAAATCGCAAAAAAGTAAAAGTAGCTGTCCAGAGATCGGAGGAGGCCTCTTACGAGTTCACCTAATTAGGGAGCTGTTATTGTCTATTAAAAATACTTCGTCCAACTTTCTCTGGAGCGGGCGCTGACGGCGACTACGGACGCGTGTCCTGCTTCAGGAACGGCACCAGCGGTGCCCATTCACCGCTTTTCCCATAAGAGCCTCTACTTGAGAGAAAAAAAACGCTATTAATGTTTTACAATGCCCGGAAACGTCGAGGAAAGGGTCCTGTTTCGCTCTTATCGTGCCAAGTTCTGTTATGCGGCAATGAACGAGGGAGATGAAATGAATGGGACCCTCACTATCAATAGGACAATCAGGACTCGAAGGTGTAATAATTTTTCATGGGAAATGTTGTAAGGACTCTTCCATTTTCCAGTGTTGTTCATATTGTTCCTGCGGTACATCACAATGTTAACCACTTGAAAATGTATACAATTAAGCTCTATGAATTGGATGTACGTTTTAGTTGTAGGAAATAGTACATGAAAATACTAGCTGATATACTAAGTAAGTATTGGAAATAATAAAGCACCTGAAACAACCATACCTGCTGTGTTTGATATCAAGAAGTTTGAAGTTTGGTTGAGACTTGGTTGGTAAAATTTCGAGTAATTTCGAAAAGTTCCGGTTCTAGAAGGTCCTCTGTAGAAACCATCGATATACCTAGTTGAACACTGCAATTACCTTGGCGTCGATAGAACATGATCCATCATGGAGGTCGCCCACGCCGACTGGCACCCACACACCCCTACCCGGTTCTTTTTATTTCCCCTGATTGACATTGACCACTCGATGGGTTTTACTTCCTTTGAAGCTGCAAAAGGGGTTGGGTCCCTTTTATTTTACAACAGAAACAAACCGGCTGGTTGCGCCCTTCCTTAGTGGGGAAAGGGAGAACAAAGCGTGTTGTTGTATATTCATTTGAGGTGTGGGGATATCCACTCGTCAGTGATCACGAACTATGAAATACAGTTGACTTCGATAAAATAGGTAGGATATCAGGCGTGAAACTAAAAGGAAGGAAAGGGAGGAGTTGGAAGTGATTGATTGCTGAGGTTGGGGTCAACATCAGAACATCGACTTTGAATGTTGGGAACAAGCGCTCCAAGTTCAAATTTTCCCGATTGTGGTGAACGAATTTGTTCATTAGGCTCCAAAACTAAATCTACACCCTTGGACCGCCAAATCAGCTCGGTAATCAATATCGAGTCTGATTCAGATCTTTACTTTTAAGAGAATCCGGTGTAGAGCGTTTTTCCGCTGTGCCTTAATGGTTCGCTCAAGAAGGCTCCGACTGGTACCTACATTTACAGTATAATAGGAGGCGATTACAGGTGACTCGTCAGAGAAGTGGGCGCTGACAATGGGCGTCAAAAAGCACAAAAAATTTCAATTGACGTCGACTGAGTGAGCCGGTGAAGATTCGGTAGACTAGTGGTGGAGGTCACATCCGGTGAAATGTGTCGGTTGCTTGACTCCGTTGCTGTTCCGGATAGCAACTGTTACCTATTTGTATTTGATTTATTCGTAGCTGGATAAACCGCAGACGTTGCACAAGATAATAATAACCAGATTATGTTGGTGTCTAAAGAAAATAAGGGCAGTGTTTCAGGAGCAACAAAAACCCTCCTCCACTTCCTCACTATTCTTGGTATTACAATAACCCTCTAGCTCTTGAAATAGATGCTTCAACATTTAATATTAAATCCAATAATCTGTTATCAATTGACTGACATTGCACCATACACATTGTACTGAATACCCTTCACTTCCTCGCCACCATAAGATGATTTTGGTGTACTTAATATAAACTACAAACGTGATCAAAATAGTGTAATGGGGTTTCGGAGGTTAAACTAATAGTTCACTTCGAATCATTCACATTAAAACAGTTTATTGAGTCTACATAATCGCACAACATAACATAATCGTAACTAAACGCACAACATAACATAACAGACTGACTCACTGCTCCAACCTTTCGCAGCGCCTAACCTAGCTCTCCTATTGGCAGGACGCTGAACTACTATATCGGCTATCTGAGGACACCTAGCTCTTACAAATTCGGCCATTCTGACCCTAGAATGCCCTCATTCTCGCATATCACTAGATTGAAATGATTGATAACACAATACATGAGAACATCCTCCTCTTGTCACATTTCAGGCTCATAAGATACATCTGACATAATTAACTATCATAAGTTCATAAAACATTACTCGTAGCTCATAAAACATAATTAATAGTTCAAAAACATCATGAACAGATCATAAAACATAATAAACTATGCCATCAAAGTGACGTGCCTGTGCATAACTAGTGATTCATAAGAATTCAGTAAAGCCTAACATGAAACTAATAATACGAAGAAACATACATCATCAAATTTAAACTTACTTGGATTGTAAACTCAAAATGAAATAATAAACCGTACGTTAAGTAATCTTAAAAGTAATAAATTCGCATAGACACAACAATAACATGAACTACTTAGTAATAGCAACTCGAACAATTTTACATTTAAGTAAATACTGTTTTTTTTTTTTTAATTCTTTTTTTTTTTTTTTTTTTTTTAAATTTATTTTTTAATTCCTACAAAACATTGGTATCAGTATCGAATTCCGAGTAAGGTTTCATATTAATGGGAGAAGCAATTCCCTCATACGGATTTCTACCAAGCTGATAACCTTCTGGGTCTGTCACTACATACCTGTCATTTGGCAAACAAGTCTTGACAACATAAGGTCCCTTATATTTAGGAAGTAACTTTCTATTCACACCAGGTACATGTTCCTTATTCAGTAACACAATTAGGTCTCCTACTTCATACCTGATCGGAATTTTATGCTTTCGGTTATAATATTTTTCATTATATTCTTGAGCTTTAATTATGTTGTCATTAGCCTTACTTCTAATAGAATCAAAATCACGTTCAATTGAAGACGAATCGCTTACAATTTTTGACATACTATCCGGAATATTTCCATTTTGATTAATACCAAACAACACTTTACTTGGCGCCATACCTATTGATTTATGATCGGTATTATTAATAGCAAATTCAACTTTAGCCAAATTCAAATCCCATTCATTTTGTGGATCCATTTTAGCCAGCATTGGGGTAAGAGAACGATTGACGCGCTCTACTTGTCCATTTGCCTGAGGAGTCCAACTAGCATTTTTTACATGAATAATATCATTCTCTGTCAAAAAAGTTTCAAAATCTTCCGATGTGAACCCGGTATCCCGTCCAGAAATAATACGCTTAGGTTTACTGTAGCATCTAAAATAATCATTCAAATGAGCTATAGCTTCTTTCGTATTGGTTGAACGACAAGGATACAATCTTACAAATTTCGAAAAAGCATCAACAATCACAAATACATATTTGTTCTTTCTGAAAGTTGTAGCCAGAGGCCCATAATGGTCAATATGAATTGTATTGAATGGCTCATTACCTTTAGGAATACTATGCAATATACCTTCATTTGGCCCATGGTGTGGAGAGTACATAACGCATTTCAAACAATTTGAAATATACTCTTTCACATGCTCCGACATTTTTGGGAACCAGTAAAACCTTTTAATTAAATTACACGTCTTTTCCACTCCTACGTGGCAGTAGTTATCATGATAAACACTGATCACTGAATTCCTCATACAATTGGGTACATAAAATCTAACTTCATTACCAGGGAATTTCCTATATACAAGATTATTTCGTAACTCATAATAAGGTGATTCCGACTTTTCCAGCGATTCCCTAATTTT
This sequence comes from Stenodema calcarata, assembly GCA_963920205.1. Taxonomy (NCBI): domain Eukaryota; kingdom Metazoa; phylum Arthropoda; class Insecta; order Hemiptera; family Miridae; genus Stenodema; species Stenodema calcarata. The sequence continues at coordinate 23,056,005 of OY986049.1, read as the reverse complement.
AATTATTTCTGGGTCAGTTATTTGTTTGACACATAGAGGCTTATCAATTTCTGATTCTGTCAACATCACTATACGAGACAAAGCATCGACATGCTGCATACTTTCGGAACGGCGATGTTCTAATTTAAAATCAAAGTTTTGGAACGTAAGCATCCATCTAGCAATTTTCGGACTAATATCTGTTTTCTGGAATGTGAGTTGAAGGGCTTGACAATCTGTAAAAATACTGAATTTTATCCCATGAAGGTATATTCTGAAACGTTCTAGGGAATACTTGACTGCCAATGCCTCTAATTCAAAACTATGGTAAGTTGCTTCGGAAGGGGTAGTTCTCTTACTGAAATAAAATACGGGGTGAAATTTATTATCCGAAGTTTGTCTCTGAAGCAAAATCCCTGAATAACCTACTGTGCTAGCATCACAGTGAAGCTGTGTTTCTAACTTAGGGCTGTAAATGGCGATAATTGGTTTTTCAATTAGCTTTTGTTTCAAACTTTCAAATGCACGCATTTTTTCCTGATCGAATACGAAGTCAACATCTTTTTTGAGTAAACTGTACAATGGTGCTGCAATTTTGGCGAAATCTTTGACAAATTTACGAAAATAGGACACAAGTCCAATGAACCGTTGTACCTCTTTTACATTTGTGGGTACAGGGTAATCCGAAATTGTTCTAATATGGGTATCACATGGTCTAATACCCTTGTCATTAACGTGATATCCTAAGTAAGTGATTTCACTCTTAACAAACTGGCATTTATCTAGGCGAAGTTCTAGATTATTCCTAGTCAATAAATCAAAAACTTGGTTCAATATTTCCAAATTTTCCTGGACAGTTTCAGTAGCAATTAATAAATCGTCAAAATATACTAATAATCTTTTACTTTCAATGAGTTCCTTAAATATTAGTGAAATAAACCTTTGAAAATTCGCTGGACCGTTAGCAACACCAAAGGGTTGTTTTAAAAACTCAAACTGTCCAAATGGAGTAACGAAAGAGGTGTATTTAATTGAAGACTCCTCCATTTTGATATGGAAATATCCATTTTTCAAGTCCAAAGATGTGAAAACCTTCTTACCACGAAGCGAATCAAGATTGTCTTCAATAAGGGGTAAGGGGAAACGATCCTTAACAGTCATTTGGTTCAATAAGCGAAAGTCACAGCACAATCGCATTTCACCATTCTTCTTTGGTACCAAAATTATTCTGCTGCTATATTCCGACCTGCTGGGACGAATTATTTTATCCGATAGCCAATTGTCTATTATTTTTCTAACTTCTGAATTCTCCTTAACTGACAAGCGACGTGGAGCAAAATAAAAAGGTTTAGAATGAACTAAATTAATTTTTAAATCGAAGTTAGTTTCAGGTTCGTCACGTTTCGGAGTGTTCAAATAATTATTTACAAGAGTTTTAATTTGCATCCGTGTAGCATAAGTAGTACTTGAGTCTCCAACGTCTATATTCGGATCTTGTTGGTCAGTAACGACATCTATATTCATAATTTCTGGACATATAATTCGATCATTATCAATAAAATTTACTTTAAGTTTATCGGAAATTGAGATTTCAATGAGGCCACTATCGGTTAAATTTCTGCCCACCAGAACTGGGTAAAGCATCGTCCTGTCGGGAACCACTAAAAATTGTAGGTCTATCTCTCCTTTCCCATCAATCGTTACTTGATCCGAAAAATATCCTATAATGTCTAATAACGAATTATTTAGGCCACATAATTTTAGGTCTTTTGGAACTGGTTCCATCTGAATGTGATCTTTAATTAATGACTGCCATATCATCGAAATCGGACTTCCACTATCGAAAACTGAATCATACTCATCAAAAGAAAATCGAACCTTCAGAAATTGAGGCGGAGAAAATGGTCGAACTTGCATCACCTGCGACCGATGTCGAAGATCCCCTGTTGGTGAGCGATCAGCCGCCGTAGCTCCTCTTCTGCTTGGGCAGTCCCTGATTTGGTGGTCCATCTGTCCGCAGCTGTAGCACGATCCGGGGTCCCTCTTCGGACGCCTACACTCTACAGCTAAGTGATTAGCCAAACCGCAGTTAAAACATTTCCTGGCCTTGGAATCAGTTTTGGATGCTTTTCCGACGTCATTATGGGCAAACTTGGACGTGTTCGTCTTCGAATCTTTGGTGGTTTCCTGCTTCAAAGCGTTCCGTTTCATGCGGTCATACTTGTCCAAGTTCAGCCTAAATTCTTTAATTTTGTCGGAACCATAAAGAATGGCCTTGGACGCCTCGTTGTCATTGATCCCGTTAATTACGTGCTGAATCAGTGACGTCTCGTCAATGACTCCACGACTGGCCATTTCCTTCATGTGTAGGAAATATTCCTGCACAGTCTCCCCTTTTTCCATTTTACGCCTGGCTAAGGAATCGTGTAGCTCTTTCATCGAACATTTCTTGCCAAATTCTTCGACTAATGCTTTTTTTAATATTCTCCAAGACGAGAGATGAGGTTCTCCTTGAATGAATAATTTGGCGAGCCCAGTTAGCGATTTTTTAGCGAAAATGACACAGTGTAAATCGCTCCAGCCCATATCCTTTGCCAAATCATCAATCGAGTTGATCCATTTCTCAACAGCATAAGTACCTTTACCGCTGAAGGGCGCTACTAAACCTTCTACGTCCTTGAAGGTCATGGTGAATAACCTCTGCGACTTCGGAGTTTCCTTGTCCCTTTGTTTCGACTCGTTATCTTCCTCAATCTCATTGTCTTCTTCATCCTCACTGTCCAAATCGTTGTCTTCTTCATCATCAATGTCCAAATCGTCATCAACACCGTCTTTTAACACTGATTGTTCATAAATGATCGCGGCTTTCAGTCTTTCTACTAACTCGACTTTTTTACCGGCCCTAGTTAGTTTCCGTTTCTCTAATTCTGCCCGCAATTCTGCAACTTTTAGCTTACTTACACTTGCTAGTGTTACTTTATTTTCTGTCGATGACATTTTCCGATCTCACAACTACTTAAGACACTTGCACGGAGCCCGAAGTGAAACTAGATATAACTTACGCGTTACTTCTCGTCAACAATGGCCGCTATACGTCGGAGGGTAGTTGACTAGTTGAAAAAAAACCCGACCGAGTACACACGAAACTCACGAAAGGCACACTATCTCACTTCTGAATGTTTGGAATGGGGTTTCGGAGGTTAAACTAATAGTTCACTTCGAATCATTCACATTAAAACAGTTTATTGAGTCTACATAATCGCACAACATAACATAATCGTAACTAAACGCACAACATAACATAACAGACTGACTCACTGCTCCAACCTTTCGCAGCGCCTAACCTAGCTCTCCTATTGGCAGGACGCTGAACTACTATATCGGCTATCTGAGGACACCTAGCTCTTACAATAGCTAACTACATATCTTATTCAATTTAGGAACTACGAGTACTTATCTATTTGACACACGGAAAACCCGATTAATAATATAATCGATGCCTTCGGGCATCTCAAGATCGCTCTAACATCCCTCTAGTGTTCAACTTTAACCCTCCGTAAGGAACATCGGTATCACATACCGCTATGGTTCCTAATTTGAGTGGTGGGGGTGCGAGGGGTCGACGGAGACGACTGGGTCCCTGTGACATCTTCAGTTAGCTACCGGCAAGCACAGGTAGAAGGTTGGAGGAATTTTCACGCCTTTTTTTCCCACGGTAAGTTACCTGTTTGTAAAATGTTGGCGGTATCACATACCGATGTTCCTTCTAACCGACTAAAAGGTTGCCGGTATCACATACCGATGTTCCTTCTAATCGACTAAAAGGTTGCCAGTATCATATACCAATGTTATCATTACTCAACAACTTTCATTTTTTTCTGTCAATCAGACATTTTTCATGTTGTCTACAAGTACCTACCATGCAATTTACGAGCTTCCAAATATTTTTGCTAACACAATGGATGTTTTGTTGTAGGTTGCAATGGCATCAAACATTCCTGTTTCCTCCCGTACAAAACGCCTAGTATCACTTGCACTGATGAAGGACCCTTTCATGGAAGAGTCTGATTCAGATTTGGATTCTGCTGACTCATACGTTGGTGACGAAGTTGCTGATTTGAAAATTTTTATTCAAACATTTTTTTAACCAAATATTCAAGTTTATTGATGTTTATATTCAAGTTTATTCAAGTGTTTATTTTTATTCAAATATATATCTTTTTTTTACCAAATATTCAAGTTTATTGAAGTTTATTGAAATGTTTATTTTATTCAAAATTTTGTCATAAAAATTCTAACATTTCGGTCGATGTTATCTATGTACTTTTAAAAAAAGGTCTGAGGACGTTTCAGACACGTGAGAAAAGTCATTTTGTACCATTTTATTTTTTTTATGTTTTTATTTTTATTTTTTAAATCTAAATAAACGTTTATTGCATTGAATAATGTTCCTGAATAATCCCTATACGTTCCCGAATCCTAAATAAAATGTTAGAGTTGTTAAAAGTTGCAATTATTTATGAAAAATATAGACTTTCTGGAATAGCGGTATCACATACCGATGTTCCCATTTACCGTCAAAAAAAAGATGTTCCTTACGGAGGGTTAACCAATTGAGATATACTGCTAAGGCTGTCTCTCGTTTTTCCCACTTAGCTCCCATTTAACACATTGCTTCCCGGTTCATCCGTCATAGGCTGGCTCTCCCAGGAGAGTTGCTGTTGGTTGTGCCTAGTCACACTAATGTCTGGTTTCCTCTCACGATCAGCCATCGTTAAGAAGTATTTCTGTTTCATCTTCATCCTGATCAAGTCGTCAACCGTCCAAGTTGCAGCTTGTTGTTGATGCATCTGTTTGATTAAACCAAACGATCCATATTATATAATCAGGAAAACATGAGTAAATCATCAGACGAATCGAAGGTGGCGTAAGTCGTCACACGAAGCAGTGACCAAACTTCAAAATTTGAACTATTTAATAGGTGATTACTACTAAGTACTTAGTGTTAAGTATGAAAGCACAGATGATTTTGAAATACCTGGTCACTAGAAAAAGTGTAATTTCTCCTTTTGGAATATTTAATTGGTGGAATTACGTCATAAGGCATTTAAGGAACATTCAGTTCAAAAAATCACATCGTCCACACAATATTATGTTACATTATAACATATTATATTATATTAGTAATATATTATATTAATAATAGGTATGTTTGTTCGATTTGTGGTCGGCGCCTCCTTAGATTTGTGCGATGATTTATGTCTTGGCTTACTTATGTTCTTCCAGTTAAAAAAACCCTCTCAAAGATTAGGAGGCTAACGTATGGTCGTGTGGTGTAAGGGAACGGAATTATTCCGATAAATAGGTTATATTAATGCGTTTTGAGGGAGTGGGGACGGACCGAGAGCCAGAGTGATAGATAACTGATGAGTGTTGCAACTATATAGAACCGATCGGGTAAAAGTCAAACATTTGTGAATACATAAATGGCCTTAGTTGGTGGTTCACTATAGGAGCTTATAAGCTCTCCATTTAGGTAGATACTCTAGATACCAATTACAGCAACCAGACGCAAAATGTATTCTGACATCCTTCTGACATCCGTCAAGAAGCCTCGTGTATAGAACAATTCGGATGTTCACTTTCGGAAAAAGTACTAATCTGTATTTGGGAAAATTATCGTCTTTCCATGGACGTTTTAAAAATTGTTACTAGTATATATTCAGAGTAGGGCAGCTACTCCAACTTTCCATCAAGTCAATTTTGAGTAGGTATTCCGGCATCCCCCTAGATTCGTCACAGTTGGTTTGCAGATAACTATATTGTGGCACTGGTCTAAGCATATTGAATGTATATATCCTGAGTCATGTATAAAGGCAGTGAATCACGTGTAATTGAGTACAAGCAGCCGCATCAAAGTGCTACGGTGGACCCACGTCGAGTGGGCGGAACTTAGCGAGTCTTCAAAAAACCAAACCCGCCTATTTCCTCGGTCAGTCACCTCAGCCGGTACCGACGGAGTAGTTTTGTGAACTATAGCAGCTCGTCATCCTGCCCAGTTAGATGGTTGTCTCTCGGAAACACGAGGTTGCTTATGAATGTAAGGAGGAGAGGGGGGATTATTTTGGTTCAGAACACCGTGTCATTGCATAAAAGAAGAATCCAAGGAAGCGATTTCAGCAAATATGTCAAATTACTTCGACGTTGCGATCTTGGCATTTCGCACAGAAGTCGCAGAGGGCCTTTTTGTCGATTAGTTGATCCTTGGTACCCACATTCTGAATTATTCATTAGTAAGCTTATTGCTTCGAATTAGCTTTGCGCCAAAATTGGCGGTGAATTCCATTTTTATCCCGATATAAACACCTGGTAAAATAAGTGATAAAATGAGCCACTCTATACAATATGTACGCGGTTTCATAAAGTTTAATGGTAAACACCTTCAGAGTTCATACTCTTACTGCTGTTCTATAAAAAGGAAATCGGTGCACCATGTTGGACTAGGGCCCTCTAAGCCCGATCGAACTTGAAGAGAAATCAATGAGAGCAAGTTGAGGTTTCTCTCAGTAGGCGTGTTAGTGAGCCCCCTGCATTAGACTATTTTTCTCACATTTATGAAATTTAGGTTTCTAATAAAAATTCATCCCAGCAACTCTCGCCTTAGCAGAACGCTCTCCAAGAAATCATTGACACTCAACTGCTCAGTATTTTTATCGGGCTACTGAACATTATCGCTCCTCAGACAATCAATAATATATCCATGGACTTGGGGTAGGGTTAAAGTGTTGTATCAAGGGGCAACCGAATCCCTTCCCCAATTTCATACGTAGACTCGTTTGAAATTACCCAAAATTTATATCCCTATTGAACTGCATCTATCGGGGGAGGAACAACTTCAAGTCATGTACCTCATTTGTCGTTTGCCTCTTTTGAAAAATCGAATAATTAAAATTCAAAGTCTGTAGATGTAAGTGTGTTCCATTAATGTAGATGTAAGTGTGTTCCTTTCATGTAGATGTAGATGTAAGTGTGTTCTTCTTTTAGCAACAACCCGATGGTTTTTCTAGGCAGAATCTGGACAACTGTGTCTGTAATTGAGAAAATCCTAACTTGTCAAGACAAATAATATTAAATATTTTGAAATAAATTATTTTAAATAAATTTTATTCAAATAGGTATATTTACTAATATTAAAAATGGTAAATAAAATAATAATTCTAATTTGTCAAGACAAATTTTATTTATATAAAGATAAATTTTCTCAATTACAGACACATTTATCCAGTTTCTGCCATTCAGAATATCCAGATTCAGATACATTCATGCACATATTATGTGTATGAATGTATAAATAATAATCGATAAATATGAAACTGAACAACTCTAAATAATTCATGCATCGCTATCACTGATCTACACACTTTAGGACATAGTTGGCGAAAGTCCCCTATTCCCTGAGAAAAGCTTCGCACGAGTCATAAATATCATGCAACATTGTTTCAAGTAACATTATTAAAACTTAGTTCATGATCCAGGCTGCCCTCAGAACTTGCTCTCTGTTATTTTGTAACTCAGCATCCAACCACAGTTTTCGGAATCAGGGCCTAGGGCGAGGGTTTGATGCGTTATTTTTGATTCGCAACCTTCGTTCTCGGATTACCGGCTATTACGGTCGAGTCGCACCGGTACCGCGGCCAAGTTGAGGGTGTATCCGAGCGAAAGTTCCGAGAGAAGCTGGCGGGCTTACCTGGAGCCCCCGGAATCCTTAAATCCGTGGACGATCAGGGCGAAGTCTCCTCTAGAAAGCGAGAAATGCTTTCAGTTAGTTAGTTCCCTATAAAGGTAGAGAAGAACCGACGAAAGCGTATGTCCTCTAAAATCAATATTCGTGAAATCATCGTTTCTCACACCCTGCAGTTATGTAAGTGGTAAATATGAAATCAACACCGACCAAGTTTATGAACTCGTGGATGTGAGGAAGCCATTATAATGCTGGTCTACAGACATTTTGACTGTGATGTATTTACCTACACTTGTTCGCCCTTTGTTGGGTAAGTTACCTCACATTACCACACTCCAATTACCCGCAAACTCATTAGCCATGACGCATTTGCCGCGTCACTCCTCACCCGCTTCCAAAGAGGCGAGAAGAAGAAGCGAAAAAAATGTGAAAAAAATCTTTGTTTCTTTCATTACCCGGTGCTAGACCCGAAAATCGCGCAAAGGATATCAAGATCGATTTTACAGACCACAAGGGATATCAAGATCGATTTTACCTGTCAGAAAGATAAACAAAAGGGGATAATCATACCTAACGAATGGTGGGGTATTAAATATGACGGTCACCTAAAACTTGAAGAAACTCCCTAAAATCTGATTCACCCGACGACGAACGGAATTTTACTTGAAGACTGTATTAGGTGCAAAACACTGTTCATTACCCCTTATTAGGTTCTAAAGACTGCCGGCCTATACTTTGCCGGCGGAACCTTGGAGAACTACGAGTAATTTGCAGGCGGGAGACGAGACTTCGTTGTCAGTTCTGAAAATGACACCATTGACGAAACATTTACTTCTAATAGTCCAAAACCATAAGTCTGCCAGCATAGTTGGGATTGGTGACAGATAAGACTTTAACAGAACCTTTGCCACAAAAAGTATTTCAAAGCCAGTAGGGTACTCGATACCTTAGAATCCATTGTACAAGTGAACAATATGTTCCCTCAAGTTATATTATTCTTACATTGAATCACTACCATTCTGTGCGAGGTTCTTTCAAGTCACATATTTGGAGTAACAATGGCTGGACCTGAAGAAATTATCGCTTGGAAATAATTAAGGCAATTTGAATATTCATCATGTGCAGTCGAGAGTAGATACGAGTACATGACAAACACCTTATTCATTGTTCTTACGTAAGTTTGGCATTTCCAGTGGTGTGACAAGTATGTGAGCTCTTATCTATGTAAGCTCTATGACGTACAGACAGCAGTATAAAGGAATGGTGAGCTGTCACTCGAGAAGAGTCGTAAGTTCGTCTATTCGTCTGTATGTGTATTAGCGCATTGCGATTCACCGAATTATCCGAATTAGATGGAAGTTGGGGAATATATTGAGAGTATATATAATATATATTATATATTTGATATATATTATATTATAATATATATCAAATATAGAATATCAACTTGAAATCTGTCATATTTGGGGAATATATTGAGACCATATCAAATACATAATATGCATTAATACTCGTATATAATAAATAGTATCACAGATTTTGAATTGATATTTTGTATCAATTTAAAATCTATCATAATATTTCTCCAATTACATACATCGGAATTTTTCAGATCTGTAGATAACCCAGTACCTAGTACATTAAGTTGGGTATGTATCAAGGTTAGTCCAATTCGAATTCTGGAGTCATTGGAATTGCAATGTCTTAGTTTCAGTAAGATTTATTTCAATAATCAACTCGATTAATAGAACTAGGGAATTAAACAAAAATAGTGATGTGGTGGGGCCAACAAGTAATTCCTTACGTGTGTGTTTGTTAGTTTACCATAAACCTGATTCGTCTTTGATATCGATCATTTTGACCATTATATCCAGTACAATTCACGAGTTACCCAGTTAGAGTTGAATAAGGATAGCTGAGCTATCATAGCTCCTAGGAACTGTGTTTTGTGCAAGCTCACGTTTATAATAATTCGCTACTGTGTGGTGTAATTACAATCTATTTTGAACAATCTACAATGAAGTTATCTTGTGGGTACCTAGGTAGTATATCGAGGGTGGTAACACGGCTTAACTCATTTTCCCTCATTTTACAGGAGACCCCAAAAACTGATTTCTCGTTTTTGCGATACGCTGCAGCAGGTTGTAATGTACTGTATGGATCAGCTGAGATGACAAAGACAGGAGGTAGGCAGTGTTGCTAAAAGTAACGTCGTCAATTGATTTGGCAAGAAATTTGCTATAAAAGAACCTCCTCTAACACAATTGGGCCAAAAAATGAGTTATGTCATGTTGCCTCTTCATCCTTGATATTACAAAAGGTCCGGTAAAATAAGTCAAACTTGATTGCGACACACCTGGCAAGACGTTGTTGGTTCAAAATCACTTTTTACACTAACAAAAGGCAAATTAAGTTGAAGAAGAACTCCAAGGCTGGGAAATGATTTTATTCCCGTTTGGCCAAGATTTCGACGTCGGTTCTGAGCCTTACCAACTTCAAATGAAATGTTTCTTTTTCTCAATTTTCGGCCAGGGTTTTTGTAGCTTGTCAGACCACTGTGCAGTGGAACAATGGGGAAAACTGGCGTTGAGCCTCGAAAACGATCCTACCGGACTCATAGAGACAAAAGGAGTCACTTTCAAAAGCCGTCTGGGCGACGGCTTTTCTTTATATGTCGCAACGGACATGGGCGATTCACATGAGTTGACACTTGACGAACGCCGCGTGCCGAGCGAATGAGACTTTTTTTCTATTCCCAGTTTTCACTGCGCACGCGTTGCGTCAGCCACCCAACACCCGAATAATGAGATGGGCCGTGGAATCGGAATCGCGGAATGGGATTTGAAATGGGCTTCGTAGACGTGACTCCATGACTTGCCCCCAGTTCATGGAAAGCAGGTGCAGAGCTTTTCCTCAATGATGATGGTCATTTATTATTCAAGTTAACCAAGGTAGTGGGAGGGAGCCATGGATCCCTGGTCAGAATTGCTATCCAAAATCTATTACCTCCCTGTCGCAGATATACGGAAATCCCTCTAATTCAAATTTCACGATTCGTCCGAGAATGCATGACATGAGAATGCAAGTCGACAACAATCTCTCCCCATAATCAACCGTGCAATAAATCACCTGAGTCTGAGGCTGTACAGTTCGTGAACGCTATCTCGATTCTATTCGCACACCTGTTGGGGTTGGCCACGCGGTGTCTATTAATTAATTAAAGTCGCTTTAATTAGACGGGTTACTTTACCTACAAGTGGTAACTGACTTTCACCAACGAACTAAAACTTGAGGATTGAAAAAAGTTTTACATTACTTGACTCCTGCTAAACTTGATGGTTTCAAGTGTCGGAGTTCAGCCCAATGTGATAGGTATGTAAACATCACGTCAGTGATTATTCAAAATTCGATCTCTGCTTCTAATTTTTTCTGGATTATTAAAGGGCTATCCAGTATTAGATGGACAGTTTTTTTTTTGTAGGCACTCGTAAAATATATTATTTCATATTTGGATTAATTAGATCTCTTGAATTTTGGAAGATCTTTTCAATTCTATCTTTTGGCAGTGAATTCAGGATGGTCTGGAACGGATTTTGGTATGAAAAGTTTTCGTAAATTTGAGTTTTAAAAATTTTGGACCGAGAACAATAGCTTCCTTTTCTTCGATACTTCGCTAAAAAACTGCTTCTGTCCCTTGCTGAAGGGTTGTTAGTCTACTCGTCGCTGATAGCTTGTTGGATTTGTTTCCAAAATACGTACTACCTGGATTCATTAGCCGTTTGTGGTGTATAATTTCTTTCATCTCCTTCATTAATGTTGATACCAAATTAACGGTCCAATGTTGTAATGTAAGGAAATCGTTGAATTATTTTGCAAGCAGCAAGTACAGCAACTGATACCTAATAGGACAAACTATTAATCAATATCGCCAACGCTTGACAACTTAAAAGTCATAATATTCGCGTGAATTACCAACTTCCTTTAAACACAAAGTGTAATATTTTTCGATTAATAATCACTGACCATTCAGTAGAAATTCGGTTTGTTTTGCTTCGCCAACTATGTGTTTTACTGCGTCTGTCCTATTTTGCAAGGAAAACAAAGCCTTTATACACGTAGTTTGTCCAATAATTTCCCATTATCTACGGTTGGGGCATCCGGTGGGCTGGCTCAAGCCAGGTTTGACCAGCCTTGGCCTATCAGGGGTCGAACGTCGGCCCGGCAATAAGAGCTCACCACCCGTGACCGGCGTAGAGCAGTGAGAGAGACATTCCATCAGTCATCCTCGCACTAAAGATCCTTGTTACTTTTCCTTTGGTGTTTTAAACTGGTAAACTTGTCAATGTCCCTGACCATAACAAGTTTGTTCGACCATCATTAATATAATTAATATCGTCTATCTAAATCCGTATCTATCTAAACCCTGCTGGGTGTACTTGGAATTTCGCACGACGGTTCTCATGTGATGAAGGCATTTTTTTGGAATTCAACTCACAAAATTGGAGAAATTTTGCGACAGTGCCAGATAAATATGTGCTTAAGCCTAAACTAACCACATTAATTTATTCCTTGCTTCTCCCGTCAAAATGTAATGTGTATTGACATTTAATGTGTATTGAGTAAGTCCCGTAAAGTTGTACGGCCTCCAACAACACTAAAGTTTTTGACTTAAGTTCATAGCTGTAAGTTCATAGCTGTTAAAAGCTGTAAGTTCATAGACTTACTTTGAACGAGATAGATTCTATACGACATTTCAACATTTTTCTAGCGTTGTTATGGAGCAAGTTCCGAGTCCACTAATCCTAATTCCAAACCTACTGTTCTAGTTCCATGACCGAATCTCGAGATCCACACCTTTCTTGTGTGGTAATCTGCAAGTTGCGTCAGAAAATTCCAAAATCAGTAGAAATCTCTTTGACTGCCCATTTTGGAAATGCGCTCACTGAAAAATTCCAACTTCTCGATTATTTACGAAATGTGAGACTTAGTTGTGAAATTAACCAGATGATTTTCACGGACATTGCATCCGAGATTCCTTTTTACCCTCAGTTCAATGCCAGAAAAAACCCTCAACAAGTCAGGTCGCTTTAGACGGCTCACCGGAGTGTGAAGATCGCCCTTGGAACTACCGTTAGCTGACAAATAAATTACTCGAGTGAAATGCTCAAGACCAATCCAACTGACAGGTTTAATTGGGAAGTTGGGAGAACTGGAATGAAGACAACAGACGGTGCGCTGTAGTGACAATTAAAGTAACCGAATATACGATATAACGATCTGAGAGGATTCGGTCAGTTACGTTCTCGACCGGAGCCTATGTCCGGCCCCGTTCTTTTTGGATATAACCGGTGAGAGGACCTACCGAACTTCCCCCTTGGCTCGTCACAAATGGATAGGTGACCTACTCAACATGAGAGTACAGGAGAAAGAGTTCATTTGGAATGAGGATCGAAAAATCCTTTAGGTAGGTGGAGTGAGCATACAATCGTTCCCTGAATCCTGCTTCAGATGGTTTCTATCGGGAGTTGAGGAAACTGTCACGGAACGCACAAGGAGGCTACCAGTTGCAGTATAGTGACCGCCACTACTTGAAAGGTCACCCATCTAGCGGTTCAAGACAAACCTGTCGCTCACCGCTTGTGATCTTGATGTCCGATTGCACCTGTTTAAGTCAATAAAATCTCGGTCTAGTTCCACCTTGGTGCTGCAAGTCCAAGAAGCTGAAGATGGTGTCTGAAGAATCGGCACATAACGGAGTCATTCAATGAAGCTGTTGGTGGATCTGAGTTGAGTCCCAAAAACTGAAAACTGCACATGATGAGTTGGTTGGCTGTTTTGATAACATGGATCGGGGAAGTAGGGGTCTGCCATATACGAACATGATTTAACGGGTTAAGTAAATTCATAAAGTGCTATGTAGTGCTCCCAGGACCGTAGCGTGGAGAAAAACCAGTGATTGGAGGGGGGAGGGGGAGGAATCCAAGTTTTCTCTACTCCACCAGCAAAATGTCCCAACTTTCAAAAAATGAAAAGCAAGTTATAATATATAATAACTTGTGAGACATTATAAGAAAATAATATTATATAAAAAATAATCAATAATATTAATATAATAATTATTATATTAACTAATATTTGATTAACTAATTTGCTTCATTTTCTTACTTAGCTATCCTAAGATTGGCTGAATGCTTATTTATGCCCGATAGGAAAATCCCTTTATTTTATTTTTTCACTATTACGTAGGTATTTGTTTCTATCTTCACGGCTTGAAATTTCCCAACTTTTCGAGGTGGGGGGGGGGGGGGGGTGGCGGCCCTGAATGCTCCACTAGAATGGTTTATATATTATTGTGCTCGAGTTGCAGGTACGATTCTCAATTTTGAGTTACCCTACTCTTAATGTGGGTATTCTATCGGATCCTCCTGGTAGGCTTACAGCTGCTATTTCGAACATGGTTTCATTCGTGATAGGTAATTTTCATTGGTACCGATTGTCCTCAAATGGCCTAAAACGAAGAAGAAACGAAGAAAATTGCGATTATGATCAATAGATTGCAGACAATCGAACGCATATCCAGAGAGAACAATGCGCGAGGTTCTAGGCACTGTAGGTCCACTTCACTACCTTGGGTGGGGTTTCGATTACAAAGTGGACTCCCAGCTGGGTGAATGGTTCTTGAACTTTGAATGACTGGAACACAATAGCCTCTTATCCGAATTGTTATATATAATACCTTGCGGTGCTATCGTATCAAATACAATTTTGAAAGAGCTTCCACTCGAATACTCACCAAATCGGCAAATTTTAATAATTTACCACTGTGATGGAGACTGCAAACCAAACATTTACGCAATCGTCTGAGATGCCATACTTGAAGCCTCACATTTCGAGGACTTCATCCTGTAGGGTTTGGACTTTGAACTTTTGGCGTCTCCATGTGCTATCGTCATTTTTGAAAAACCCATTAAACGATGCTCTGGATTGTCGTTGGAAGACCATTAAAAGTGACAGCAATAGTTCTGAACAAAATCTAGAAGGCTCCAAGGTGTTAAATTGCACGAAATTTAATTTTAATAACACGTGTGTCCTATTAGAGTATTTTTCGTACTTATTCAAATTCTGGAAACAGATCACTATGAAATAAAAATGTCCAAACTAATGCGTGCATAAACAAGTCATTCTGATAGAAAATCACATTTTCCAACTCACACTTTTGAAATATTGTTGAGCTTCAACAGAAAAAAAAAGTTTCTTGGTTTCAAACCAGTCAATAATTACTATAGTCAATTCGTGTACGAGTGAACAGGTATTACCTAGTTAAAATGTTCTATATTTATCCGTCTAATTCCATAATGTTGGAGAGTGACATCAGAGAGTGATGGGACAACCAATATATTATAGTCACTCTCTGATGTCGAGTTTGCCCAGCAACTCGTTGACGTCTGGACCATTACGAACTAGGTTATAAGCAAGAATGTGATGAAGGTGTGTTCAAGTAAAATTCTATTAAGATGTGTTCGAACTGGAATGTGTTAGCCGCCACCAGCTCTATCCCGTTACAGGATAGACCTGTAACGGGATTTCGTAACTTAGTTCTTCCAGACTAGTTTTCCATAAGGCAACACGCTCTATTTATATCATCGCCATAATGTGATTTTAATACAACTTCATTGTTCATTGTGCATAGTAATAAATTAATATTAGACATTCGGCCAAATTGTTTCAGGTGTGTTTTTGTATAAATTACCAATATTTGATACCCCTCTTCCCAGTACTTCGACTTGGTTCCGTTGTGGACATGAAATAAATTATGTAGGGGCACTGAAATCGCTAGAGGAAACAACGAAAGACCGAAATCACCTGAGAAACAAAGAAGTGGTGGACTGGGGGAACGCCCATGACTACGCATTGTAAGTAACCCGGTTTCCACTTACGAACTCTATTGAAGAGTTATGAAGGACTAATACGACTCCTGCAGAAAAACTCTTGGTCATCAGGTAGTCAGCGGTAGGTAGACCCGGCGGAAGAGGCATTGCAGGAATCTCCAACTGGATCCTGGATGGATTCTAAGGAGGAATCTTGTCTAACGGGCCGGCCGGCTTTCCAGTTGATGAGCGCCCCTTTCTCTGTAGTAAAGTTATATGAGTGCTCACTCTCAGATATTGACGTCAAACCATTAAATACAGCAGCGTCATTGAAACAAAGTTTGGTACACGAAATCACGGAAAAAATGCCTTTTCATCTCTGGTGATCACTATCCGTTTTGTTGCTGTAGTGTCTGGTGAGAGAGGGGGCTCTATTGCCATTCGTCACGACGCTTTTACATCCTTAAGAGAACGACCCTCAGAATGGATCTAGCTCGAAATTTTGTGAGTTTTTGGATCCTAAAAGTTAGTTTATTAGTTTACGGCGCCCGGACGGCGCCATGGGGCCAACACAGATGGCAGAACATTATTGTCAACTGACGCCAGATGTAAAATATTTGTTAGATAATTTTTTAGAATTGAGTTTTGAAATGCATAGTCAATTTTTGATCCTCCCTACTCGCCTTATATGGTTGATTATGGTACCAGTGTCATTTGGCTCCGTTTTCATGACCTTGGTCAAGTCAAGCAAGGGATATTCGACGAAGAGATTCTGGCTCATGTCAACCTCGAATAGTAGTCACGTTTGACGTTTAGTCAATGAGGAGTGATTATGTTTCAGGTCATCATCGCAGACCATAGTTCAGAGATTTGGTGAAGTTCGTATTATTTTGTAGCAATCTTACTAGATTAAATGTTAGTTCGAAACCTCTTCTCTCGCTCACAGAACGAGAGTACACAAAGACCAGTTATTTGGTAATCAAATTCACCGCCCTAGTCGCCCACCTATTATACCCTCACAGTCAGACACACTTACATAGAATTGTAAGGAGGCAACTTCTTCTTATGAACACGTTCCTCCTCTACCTATCCTTTTTAAGCCCCACCGGAAATTCGGCCCCAATAAGCCCCTATGCATGTCAATGACCCTAGCTAGCCTAGTATCCCCTTACCCATGCCTTACCATACTTACATTCAAAAGTGTACTTACCTACATAGGTGACCTCAATCTCCCCAAGTGTTAAAATTTCAGGACTTTTCAGTAAATAATAGTAAATCAAATTTCAGGAAAACTTCAGACTGGGCCGACGGGGGGGGGGGGGGGGGGGGGGCAAAGTAGGGTTTAGAGTGGACTCAAAACGATAATACTAAATAATGAGGTATTATTATTGTGACCTACACACAACGGTGGTCTATAAAGAGACTAATGAACAGCTGTGGAAACATTTTGAGTGTTTTTCAATACAGAAGCTTTCTTGTGTAATTGAACACTTAGACCTTGTTCGCAATGGAGTTACATACATATTCACAAACGTAGATTTACCCTTTGGACTTGGAAATAAAATCGCTCAGTTATGAATATCACCCAAGTTTATTCTTATCCAATGTGGGACACCCTCGAAATAGTCCAGTAGGCCATCAAATATTATAATGTTTAATTATTGCTGAAAACCGATCCCGTCTACAGTCACTTGGGTTCCACTTTCCACCGCCTGCGTGGAAGACGGCACCCACCAGAACACGTCATCGGCGCAGCAAGTTCCGTAACAAGTCCCGCAAACTGGTTGTGAGCTGATGTAAATCGATTCGAAATTTTTCTCTCTGCCACCCCCTTATTTTCACTTTCAAGCTCGAACCCGTTTTCAAACACAGAAAATATCGCCCAACCAGTTTATTTTTTAGCGACGTGAAAGTGCGATATATTTTTCCCTAAAGTCAATAACAGAAGATACTTTTTCACCTTTCGAAAGAACTCATATTCATTTATGGATTTCGTCTAAGCGTAGAAGGAACAGACAATGGACACAACGCTCAACTACTTGCACTTTGAAGCTACCTTGGCCACTAACAAATATTCAAAATTGCTTTGCAAAGTACTTTCTTTCTTAACCATGTGGTAACTGAGTGGTTGGTGAAGGTTTGAATGGGTGTATATAGTATGGTGAAGGGCGAAGTTCGTTATCGTTTTATTTCTCTATTCCCGGTGTTTTTCACAATTGTAACTATTGAAATAATAACTATTATTTATTGTTCCACTTCGAAAATTTGCCTCGAGTTTCACCGTTCAATTCAAGCTCATGTTGACGTTTTTTTCTTGGTTATACATTTGAGTCCTCATTGTGAACGAAGCTGGTCGCACAACGCTCCAGTTAGTACGAGTACTCGAAAAAGTCTCTGAATCAAAATCCTTTCATATTTCAGAGGAAATAGTCGATTTTTTAAATACTCTTGCTCTGCAAAATATCAACCCTTAATTTGCTCTGCAAAATATCAACCCCTAATGTGCACCCCTTCCTAGTGACATTAGGGTTATAAAAGGTTTCAAGGGTTCAAGGTTTCGGCCTAACCCGTCTCCGCATGCCAAATTTCATAGGTGCAATTAATTCTAAACAATTATAATTCTAAATTCTGAACAATTATAATTGTTTAATGAACCAAAATCACATGTAAAGATCAGTATCTAGTACTTTCTAATATCGCTGAAATTGATAAAATATACGTACTTGATTATTCAGTATTAATATTCTTATTCCAAAGAATATTCTGTAAGATTCTGTATTCTGTAAGATTTTAGTCACACACCACAAGAAGTAGTGAACCATTCGACGACAACGTACCACAACCCACCCCCCATTCGACGACGCTCTGTGGGGCCAAAGTGGACAAAACGTGGCGGAAATTATTTATGGTATCTGAGTGGTTGGTGAAGGTTTGAATGGGTGTATATAGTATGGTGAAGGGCGAAGTTGGTTATGGTTTTATTTCTCAATTCCCGGTGTTTTTTCACAATTGTACCTATTGAAATAATAATCATTATTTATTTAAAAAAATAGGAAAATATCAATGCTGTTCATCGGCGCTCTGCTTCGCTTCGGAATCGTCATCATCATCTTCGTCGTCGCCGACGTCAAGTCTAGAACGAAATAATGATGGAATCTCTGGCGAATCCAACAATGTGATGACTTCACGTTTCAGTTTTCGAATATGGTGATTGTGGTCTCTAAAAGAGGAAATCAGTGGATCCGAGCTGATGGTGCAGAATGTTCTCATTCGTTTGTTCACGAGACATTATACGGGAATAACACTCTCTGATTCGCTTGAATTCTTTGTTCCTGACTTCCTGAGAATCTTCACTCATTTGTCCTGTTTGTCCTGAACCACGAATTAGAACTTTGTGCACAGTCGGGGTCATAGGCTTGCTCTGACCCGTTAGGGTTGGGGAATCTGTCACTTCCTCTACCAAAAACTTACCTGTTACCAACAGAATGATGGATTATGATCACGCCATTAAAAGTCATAGAATGCTTATTTCTTTCAATTATTTGACGCCGGCATCACGTACAAAAACATAATAACATAAAAAAAATATTAAGATATTATCTCAATATTTGTTTGCGCACGATTTTTTTTTTTTTTTGTAAATCGTATTCTAGGGAACCCACAGAACACACGTGTTCCAATGGAATCCGACCTTAATCGCGCACTATTTTGACAGCTGTTTCCAATTTCACTGCTTCTACACTGAGGTCTACAAAAGTTCAATATTTGAAATCAACCAATTAACATTGTGAACGCAAATTTTCCAGTCTTAGTACATTAGTATGAATGAGGTTCAGTAATCGTTTTATACATTATCTATTACAAACAGCTCTCCTAAACGAAAAAACTGAAACTCAAATTCTTGCAAAAATGCCTAAACTCCAACTTTCATCGTCTCTCCAGACCTTCTCCTTCTAAATCAATTATTGCTCCATGTTCACATTCATGTGGACTAACACATCCACTAAAAATAATCGACTAGATGTCATTTACAATTTTGGATTTCCGCCACGTTTTGACCACTTTGTACGTTGTTTGGATTACTCCACCCTCCCTTGGATTATTTGGAGCATAGGTTGGAGACGTTTCTTATATAATTGTCTCTATATTCAGACCTGAACTTCAATTTAATCAATCGGATATACTTATTAATGCCACGCAGATAAATAGGTCGGTGATACTACTACTATGTTTTTATTAGACGTGGCGTCGGATATCCATTTCTAAGCCTTGAAATGAAGCCTTCGAAATGTTTCCTTACGTAAGGGCATTATAACGTGAATCGCCAAACCGAGACCGCGAGTCCGTTTACCAATTAAGGTACTGGGTATGAAACAGGCAAAGTGGGAACGGACGAATTTCTCGTAGATTCGATATCCGGATTACATACCTTGAATCGTAAAACTAGTCTGGGGGAGGGGGGACTAACTCGCATTTCATCTCGCGTTTCCCCAAGTTTACCCCACCACCAGCCATCTACAGTATTTTTGTCTAGCGATTCCACGGAGCCAAAATATTTCATCATGCACGTATCCTAGTTAGTTGTGTATTTTACATTGTGTGTGGCGTAAAAGACGGAGGCAGACGACTTGGAAAAGCTGATCCGTAGGTTCTGTGAAACCCAAAGGCCTGAGTTCAGTTCAGTTCCGTTGTTCTAGAGGCCGGTACTGATCTGAAAACCGATGACCGTGTCTGGAACGAATTCGAGAGCATAGGCAACTGCCACAGGTCAGTAATTAGGTTATAAGTGGATCGCCCGTTGTGAAGCCTGGACTTTTTATCTAGTTGACACCGTGCCATGGATCAGCAACATTACATTATTCCTTTCTTTACAGAGGTACCCGAAAGGTACCCTAGGTGGTTTGTGATAACTTCCATCTTCTATACGTTAGTGACGAATCGTGATGATCCCGAAGCGGTGGTAGGGGGCCAATAATAATTATTGATGTGCAGATGTCAGAGAAAACACTGTTTTCGTTACAGGATTATTGAAGCGTTTTGAATTACAATTGACCACTGCCAGTCTTTATGAAATACTCTTTGATTGGCTCTGACCTAGCTAAATTATCTCTGAATAAAATCGGGTTCATTGTCCAGAAAAGAGCAGATAAGAAAAATGTACTATGTATAGCTATGTCAAAATGTACTATGTATAGCTCGTCAAAGTCAAGAGACGCACGACACACGTGGTGATTCAATTGAAAACACTTCATGTGAAACACAAAATATAGGTACGTTTCTTGCTGTACTTAGTGAACATCCTCATAGCCTAATTTTATGCCCTCATCTAAATGTACTGTGTGGTAAGAGGGGGATGTGTATGTTTTTTGTGGCACCCCAAGGGAAATGAGAATTGTGTAGTACGAGTATATCTTGCTTATTGTCGACCTACAAGTACTCTTGTATACAAATTGCATGATAAGTCTCGTAATATGGAAAAGTAGATTAAAAGGTCGACTCCATTATTACTTAGAAATTATGCAAGGAGGCAATTTTGGTTTATTATCTTCGATAATGAACCATTGGAATCGCCCAAAGAAAAAAGGTTTTAGCAATTTTTAACGATTGTGTTGGTGTTTCAGGGCTATGTTATCCGACTGGGAGAGACTACCGCCTGAGCCATGGTTATCGTCACAAGGGTAAGCACCAATTTTCTTTCAGTTCGAAATACAACGCAGATGAGCCAGCCTCTGATTAAAGTGCATACGGTCCATGTGATTCATAAGGTTTATTGTAACGTATCGAAATTGGACTATTTGGTTCTATCTAGTCCTCGTTTTCATGTAGGTACAGATAACTTGATCTCAGTAATTAAAATCAGGCAAATACTACTCGACCAAACATTGCGAATGGGAATTCTAGAATTCTTACGCCTATCAACGTAGTTTTCAATGATGTCATATCAAACCCGCTATTAGGTACCGACTCTTCGTATTCATAGACGAAGCAGGGCATGGGAAGCAAAGACTGGCTCACCGCATCCCACCGGTTCTTCTCCAAGCTCTCAGAATGACTCGCTCGCCCGAAGCAGTCGGTAACTGTCGCTGAGAGGGTACCGTTGGACAATCAAATTCTTTCCACTTGTTAGCCGCTGAGCCTTCTGGTACTACTCGGTAATCTGACTCACTCCCACGCTCCACATTCTGGGCCTACACCAGTCAACACATGACAATATATCAAATCTGAATAAAAAATTTATTGCGTTATCAGCGAAGTTTAATTCCGAGCCCATCAAATTATTGAACCAATCACTTGTGAATGAAAAACACACATTGTTTTGTCTGCACATGCGAAAGCGTTAAATCATTGCCACGTATAATAAAAAGATCGAAGACCTAACTTCAGATTGAAGACATATTTGATACCTAACCACCCGAAGCCTTGTGCCCAGTTCTTTCAGGAATAAATTTTAGGTGTGTTTTTCATATAGTCCGACACTTGAAATTGACAATTCGTGGTTTACACGTCCAAAACTTGTCTGATTGCTAACTTCTTCAGAAACACAAAATCTCGTTGCCCCTGTCAAAATTCCCATGAGGCACTTAGTCGGATAAATCTTTTGACATCTTATGTCTTACCGTTGGGGGTATGAAAAATTTTGCTACACGGACAAAAAAGTTGTAACGCGATACCAATAAACAGCAACGGGCAATTATAACGGCCCCATTTCTCTTACACAATGATAAGCAATTAGAAATTGCTTACGATTTTGACATGAAAATTTCTTTGCCCCCCCCCCCCCCCCCCGTTGTGTAACGATTTTGTGACAACCTCTTTTTAGCATGATTTTCACGTACAACCAAACCGTAACGAAGTAATGTCTGTGTGCATCACACTGTAATCGTTCACACGTTGGAATCGTCAGATTGTATAGAATTGTTTCTTGTTAACCACACGCACGTACCTTCAGTGGCAGATGAGCTGTACAGGATGAAATAATTAGTGTAAACAATGTAGCCAGCAGCACAACTACGAGTTTCAGATTTGTCTTTGTTTTGTCTCACTTACCTATGCAACCGTAAGATACCTATGCATTAGTCCTAAGATTAATTCAGTTTGTTGGACTGCATCTTGTAACAAACCTGGACTCTATACTGACTGCCTCTTCTGGCATCAAACTCTCCCCATTACCAATCTTGGTGAGAGGATCCCAGAGACTAAATAAAATTGCAAAGTTTAGTGATCATGTCATCCACTATCACAGCCAAGACGTTTGCGTACGCTGCGTGCACAGGAACAAGAAGAAACGGAAAACTTGAAAATTTACACAAAAAGTGTCAAGCAAAAGACATTTTGATGTCAAGGTTGGAAATTCTCACGAGGATCTCTCCGTTTTGGTTTTTTTTTATTTGAGATACGAAACACGAATTTTACTGGGAGAAAATGAAACATACCCATGTACCGATGTATCTGCATTTAGTGTAAATACTCAACATCAGTTTACCGATGTTTCCTCATAATACTAATAAACAACAACCAACGTAGTTTTTTTTGAAAACAGACAATGCGCTGAATCTACCCCAATCTTCTCATGATTACCCTCGAATATTATAAAACGAAGAGTGGACCAGTTTCGGACAACCTTCTATAGTTGAGCTACCTTTGACGGTGCACAATATAATTTGGAGTGAGGAAGCAAAAGCAGGGGAGTTGACGGGAAGGGGAAGTGGTGGGAGAATCCTGAAAGTGGTTACAATTATGATCCTTTCTGGTCTCGCAACCCGTGTGAAACCCGCCGATAGTGAAAGCTCTCCCATCGGATTTCACAAAAGTGGGACAATAGGGAGCTCTTCTGCATCTACCACACATTAATCTTCCGCACTCCGAGAACTAGACATCTACCAGGTTCCTCATTTCACAATCCAGTGAGATTCAGGACTTTCTACCCTGAATATTCTGTCGACATTATTTTATTTCGTAGCTATGATTATTTTATTTCTTAGTTACTGGGATGTATGACGAGACATCTCTTATTTGGGTTGATACTGTCATTGAAGACGGTTCAGCATGCACCAGCTGCATTACAGCGACAATTCAACTCTAACTTTTTGCACAATTTTGTGATGTAGAATAGAATAGAATAGAATAGCTTTATTTATGTATCTGTACAACATCGGGCTAGGTAGCCCGCTCTTCCTGTCATACAGAAGACAATCCAATCAATCCAATCCAATCAATGTACAGAGAAAATAATGAACCGCTGCGGAAGTATTTTTCTCTTACTCATGAATACTCTTTTAATCATGTCACTTCGGTATTGAAAATAATAAATAAAAAAGAACTTACACCCAAAGCCTTAGCCACATCTTTTCTGTTGATGCAATACGAAATTCATTATTGAGCATAAATTGAGCATTATTGAGCATAATATATTATATAACTGGTTGAAGCCAGTATAGTAATCAAAGTTAGCTATAGATAAGGTATGGTAAAGCCGCGGCTCAAGATTGATACTATTCGTAGATCGACTTAAGACATGAACACAGCAGTATAATTGACTAAATACAAGGAGGCTTATATAGAACCCATACACGAAATCGGTATTTCGTATCATTTCATGCCCCTATTTAGTGTTTGGGATTAAAATAAGGAAATGAGCATAACTCGAATGAAATCAGTCAGTGGTGGCTAAAATCCGGATGGCTCTTCTCAAGGTGCAACGGCTATCAAAACCAGTAGCAACAAATTTTTATGTAGGTCGCACGATTTTGATCAACCATTGAAGAACCGCTCAGGTTTTACCAACCTTACGAAGTAGCGAAAAGCGAAAAAGAACAAGAAAACCAAGAGGTGGCCAAAGGCGTATGTCACTGGACCATGAATTGTGTGGACACGTCATTCTGGTCAGCTACGAAAAAACCTATAAAATCAACTCGTTTTCTTCCATTTCGTCGATATTTTGAGGGGCTAGGCTGAATAAGCCGTGATGAACCGATATGAATTTTAATATCAGATTGTAATTTCAACTGCGCATTCGTATGTTTCTTACACTCGTACCTAATTGAGGTTTTACAGAACAGATTTCAATGGCATTTTTACATGCATTGGGGTTGGACTCCAGGTGGTACAATACATATTAATTTCATCGAGTTCAGATACAAAGGAGCATTTTCAGCGAACAAATTGTATCGTTCTGAATCTTTTCAATCAATGTCTATGCGATAAAGGCCGAATTTGTCGAAATTTCCCGACTTGAGATATTGGTGGTCAGGGGGAACTGTAATGAAGTCAAGTTTGTATTCTACTCGAAGGGACAGAAGAAGTCGTGGTATGGAAGACCCGCAAGAAGTGGGGATCAGAAGTTAAGTTCAGGATGGAGATCGACGATTCGGACCGGAAATGCCCTCAGGAAGCCCCGGAACCGGAACTACGGACTATGTGGCACTTGCCGGCGCCCTACCGGCTTTTTCAGCTCTACGCAACTTACTCGCTCTGCTTGTCTCGCGCCTGATCACTGGTTGTGCAATGTATCATTGCACCAATGAAACCTTTAGTTGAGGTGTTAAACAAACTGAACTTGTCACCTCGACTAACGTTGTTTACAACCTGCTTCCTACAACCGATAACTGTTGGGTCCTACAAACATCCTGCGATTCACTATGGAAAAACTTCTGCTGTCTTCAGTAAAGGCAATAATGAAAAAAAAAACTATTTACAACTAATTAGGTATTGTCTCTGTGCATGTGGTGAAATGAGAAATGAAGTTTCGAGTGTTCAAATTTTAATGATGTTTCACGAATTACTGAGGGTGTTCCTTCGAGGTTTTCGCATTTCTCTCTGAAAACTAATTCGAATTTGAATCAATTAATGTTTTTATACAAGTAAATAGGTTTTATTACATTACCTTATACGTTCCCGTAAGTCAAGAGTTACTAACATCATTAAACAACCGTTAATGAGCAGTTGAATCGAACAATGATTTGCCTCTTTGGCAACGACCTCGCGAAGCAATCAGAGGGTGATTACATCCGACATTAAAGACTTTTATGAGCCAATCTCAAGGATGAGTTGGGGAAGACGAAGTTGGGCTTAATGCCGATCCCAGTTCCGAAGTGACGATGAGAAGTGACGGCAGTGGAATTTTTCACAGTGATGAGGCGGTGATTATACGCGATTAAAGATGGCCCCTTGAGTGAGTGAGGACGATAAACAGTGCGTGACAAAGCAGGATTTTATAGAAAATGGGAAAATTATCACGAATCGCCATCCCAAAGGTGAGCAAAACCAACAGAAATGATTGAGTTGAAAAAATCGTACGTTGCTATGTTCTGCCATAATCTGTGTACAGTTGAGATCTTGCACGAACCAAACCATTCATTTCCAAACACTCATAGAATTTCGATTGCCAAAGTTATCTGAATGAACCAAACTAGTTCTGCTAACCATGGAAACCATAGAAAACGATCAAAATCGATATGACAGCATTTGGAATTAGACTATTAGTACTATTAGTATTACTATTGATCGAATCATTACGCGTGCGATTCGGACATTCACGGGAACCAACAAGAAAGGTGCATAACCACTCAAGAATAAAAAACCACTCCATGAGAGGAAGAAGATTGAAAATCGGTTCTCTGAAACCGGCCTCACTTATACTTATTAGCATGTGAACAGGGTTTACGAGACGATTACGGAACCAAATTCGTTCAAAAAGGTCTGAACCACAAAAAAAGAGTGTCAAGTTGATAATCGGAGACGAAAAATTTTCACTTTTCAAAAGTGATCACAAGGCTTCCGCTTCCTTGGTAGACTCGAAAGCGGGGTAGTCGGACGTCGAGCATCATCCGAATTGGTGCTTATACTTTTCACTTTTTTGTTGAGATGATGGTCACGTTGGTACCTTACTACGGGACCGGTGCACCGCTTGTATAGTGCCCATGACCTTTCCTTCTCGATCCACTCACTTTTATCTCCACCTTCCTGCCTCATTTCCCTTTCAAATCGGAATTCCGCCAACCACCCCTTGAATCCGGCTAATTTCTACTTTCTTCTCTCTCATAGGACTGGGAAAACTTGTATAAAATCACGTCACAGTCGAGGCTGCTTCTTCCTTCCCATAAGGAAGAGTTTTATCTCACACAGTTGAATGTCGGAGCTGAATGTTTCTGGTACTCCACCTGGCGAAGATTGGCTGAGAATAAGGGATGCTCCCTGGATACGGTATTACGTAGTTATTTTTGGAGCCTTTCTTGGCGCGTTGGCTACGGCTCAAGATTCAAGCGGCCGGCGAAACTTAGATTTCATCGT
The DNA here is from genome assembly GCA_963920205.1 of Stenodema calcarata. Taxonomy (NCBI): domain Eukaryota; kingdom Metazoa; phylum Arthropoda; class Insecta; order Hemiptera; family Miridae; genus Stenodema; species Stenodema calcarata. Next base: position 23,029,128 of record OY986049.1, on the reverse strand, counting down.
TTTGCCCAGTTCAGGGGTTCTCTGCTGTTCACAATTGCTTGCAAACCTTACGATCATCATAATACCGTAGGTACCACTCACCATGTGCGAGTTGTATAAAATGTGGGTCCCTATCAACGTTCTCTTACTTATGGGTTGCCAAGGGCTTGAAAACTAAGTACAAGGTTCGGTCCTTCGGATTTTAACGAGATATAGTTGGATGATAGCTTCCCAGGTCCATCCCAAAACTCTGTGTTCAGTATGACACAACATCCAACCTACTTATATTTTATTTTATTACTTTCCAATTATTACGCTCTTATCGACATTAAGGGCGGCTATCAATTGGTCAAGGCATGTTTATATTTCCCTTAATTACTTTCTCTTTTCTAAAATCCTGAACACTTTACCCTCAAAATGATCTAACCTCGGAAAAAAATCCGTCTGTTCACCGCCGTGCTCGGACCCCCTTTCCGAATTGACCGAGAACTATGAAATTCGTCATGCGAGCCCGTTGATAAGTGTGGGAATCACATCAACATGAGCGTGAATCAAACGGTAGAACTTTAGGCCAATTATCATACTTGTAATTTATTATCATTTTTTTGTATAAGGATACCTAACCTTGCTAACCATAAGCTACAATATGCTACCTAGCGGTTGCAACAAATGAGTGTGTGTGATTTAGTTTGACCGTCAGTAAATAACAAAATTATTATCATACACACCATTAGTCCTAGCACAATTTGCCCAGCAACATTTGTTGTCAACAAAAATATAATTTGTCTTACCAAATGTTTTAAAATAACTATAACAAAATTTGCATAACTACCTATTACTAAATAACTATAACAAAATTTTGTCAATTTTCTCACGATACAACTGTAATTAATTAATAGTAAGATTATGTAACTGTTTTTAGGCCCTGAAGATGAAGAAATATATTCTTCGAAACGTTGGCACATAAATCAATTTTCATTTGACCGACCCTCGACATCCCTCAACATCGTTGCAACAAATATTTAGAATATTGAAAATTACTTTCCGCTTTAATGATGTCCATCGAAAAAGTATCTTTTTCTAAATTAATATTATTTTCAAGCAGTTTACACATTTTCTTACAGCTAGATTCCCAGTAATTAACATTTGGTCACTATGACCTGACCAGGCCTTCCTCTATAAGTTTTTCTGTGTTTACGTAATAGGCCAAACATAATGTTTGAAACATTCCGGTGCCAGCCCTGCTAGTTTCTTACCATAACGTATTCCAACAGTAATCAGAAGGTAATTATCAATACTTAGTGTTTTTACAAAAGTGACTGCATTTTCGAGTGAATGCCTAGATTAGTTGCCAAAAGCTGCCTGGTTTCATTTTTGAAAATCAGTCTGTTTTAATTGCATATGGTACCTACCTAGCTGTTCAAATAGTGGCGTAGCCAGCCAGGGTAGTAGCCTTGCGAAGAAATCATTGGAAGGCCGCGGTTTTTCTAGAATAGCTGATTGGTTGGCTCTTGCATTTCTTGTACTGACACATTTCCCGAACTTATCAAGAGATTTATACGCAAAGATCAACATTCTATACACACATGTTTTCCCAGCTTTCATGACATCAAGACTATCATATAGGTTGCCTAAGGGAGAGAAGATCTACGAGATTTGTTTACTATTCGTAAAACCGTATTGATCGCTATGTCCAGACTACGGAAGTTTCCAGACTATAGGCGCCTCCCCATACTATTATACCATAATATACCTATTATATTAGGATACTGTATACATACTCATAGTATACCATTTTAAGATTATCACGGGACATTCACTTTCGTAGGAAAATAAACAAATGAAAAGATTTTCGTATTCTCTTCATAAGGTTTTGTATGTGTTCCTTCCATTTTAAACGTTGATCCAGCGTAAGTCCAAGATATTTGATAGTCTCGACTTTTTCCAAATTTACACAAGAACAAAAAGTGTGACTCAAGTCACAATTGACTTTATGATCCACTATTCTCTAAACTCTCACCACATAATATGAGGTGGGAGTTTAGAGAATGTACATAATATGTACAAATCGTTTCTTTGTACATCTTTCGTCCCCTCTCATCAACGATCGATTTCTTACATGATTGAATTGAACATTAAAAAAGTCTTTCTCCTTTCGTGTTATGGCTATCAATTCAATAAGGACCGTCCTAATTGAATGGGCATTTAGGTCGAGCTAATAAGCCGTTTGTCTTGATGAGCGAGTGTCGCGCGGAAGATTAACTTACGAGAACTACAACGGCTTGGTAAACATTACGTAATCTGATAACGAGCGACCAGGTGGCTCAGTTACTGGTCGGCCGCGGTACGAGTTATACTACCTTGAAAAAAAAAAAAAAAAAAATTCCGGTGGAACGTTGAAACGTCGCAAATGCGTGTCCCCTCCGTTGACCTTCCAACTGACATTTCATACTTTACCGCAAAATATTGATAACATTCATATTTTCTTCCTTGTCGTTAAACCGAAGCAAAATGTGAAAATACCTTCAGAATTATCCATACCTACCGAAATGAACAAATTCATAAAATTATATATTATATTCCAGCAATTTGATTCTCTGGATTGTTCCTTCAGAAATTGTTTGAGTCTAGATATTAGGGACGTTTAAATTGACCAAATATGCGTTGACATTCCAACGTGTGTAATACAGACGATAACATTGTTCTCTACAAATGAGTCGGCAAAATATGAGTGCATAACGTTTTCATCGCGTCCTGGTCGGATTTCCAAGTTTCTTTCCGGATTTTTGTTAGTAATGGTGATGGTGATTTTCTCCCAGCAACTGAGTGACATCGGGACTTTTAATTGTGCTACGAAAATGGTTCACGCACTCAACAATCATGCCTATTAGACAGGTGAGATAGACATAGACTAGACCAAACGTTGTACAGAGTGGTATACGTTTGGGCTATACTGTCAATATTGTCAACATTTATGCATTTATTTTGTATTTCCTCACATTGAAGCCGTACACTCCCCTTAACTTCCGACACCAAACCTACTTTCAAAATGCCGGTGGTCAACAATTGGATGAATTCCCCTAGTTTGATTTCAATTGGAACATCAATACAAAATTGATTGTACGATTTTGATTTATTTATTATCTTCGGTAATAAGAAAAAAAATTACCCCCCCACCCCGCTAAAAATTTGAGGGTTTACGATACCTTGATTCAGAAATCGAATTACAAAATATCCGTCCGTACGCCGTACACCGGACTTTTCCCAGTTAGCGTTGTGCTAAAATTTGGAAATTTCATTAATACACTCGCACTATGTACCTATGTGTACTTCTATTAATAAGATTTTAAAAAACAAAATTGCCACCAATTTCACAATGGTATATTTTTTACTATCTAGATGACAAATTTCGCATCGTCTATGGCCATGATTAATTCTCGTCCAATGAGAATATTTCTGTGCGCTGTATCGCCATAGCTATAAGGATAACAAGAGTATTTGGAAAAATCTTCTATTTCCACTGATATATGAGTACACTGTTAGACCGGTTTCGGTGATGAAACCATCGTAACTAATAAAACAATACTAGTATTGTATTATAAAACAATACTAGTATTGTATTATAATAGTACTTTTTTGTTACTGACGATGGTTTAATCACCGAAACCGGTCTACCACTGTACTCATATTTCAGTGGAAATACACTATTTTCTCAAATACTCTTGTTTTCCTTAAAATGGGTTTCTACGATTTTGTCGCGAGTGATTCAGTCCGTATTTAGTTCGTACCATACCTATATGTGTGCGCATTCAACTATATGAGTGTGGGGACACATTGAGTAAAATTTCCCATTTCGAAGTTCTCCATAAATGGACTAAACAAACAAGCGAACGTGAGGATTGTTTGAAATCAACTAATTATGGAGTTGTTAAAAATGTATTTTTATCTTCGACTCCATGGTTTCGTAACAGAAAAGATTAAACTAAAATAATTACTCATTATCACTCAGGTATTTACACAGTCGAATCTGATAGAAAACGTGTGGTCCGGAAACACAACAAATTTTGATTACAGCAGACCTTCCAAACAGATATTTAAATGTTGCTAAAGTATAGATCTTGCTAAAGTATAGATCAATAATATGGCTGCACAATTTGCTTTCAAAATTGTTAGGAACCGTGATGTGATGGATTGGTTGAATTTACCGTCTGTAATCGCAATCACTCGCTTTACGCGAGTCTTTAAAAAAATTATAATGAGTTGGGGTTTAATTTTAAACTCCGAGCCAGCGTCGCGAATTCAAGGACTCACCGCCCGCGATAGCGCTTGCCATTGTGAGGAGTATTGAAAATAACGACTGGCATTATCCACTTATTGTCCCCAATCAACATATAATCGGTGTATTTTTTCTGTTGTTTGACGAAATTTGACCTATTGTTTTGATTTTCTCATAAAATAATGAGTAGGTCTGTGTTTATTTTTACATAAATAATACAGTTTTATGGCACGGGAACGGTCGTTAGCTTTCTCTCATGAGGTTCTTCCTTCCATCCACCGGTATCAAAAAGATTTACACTAGATTTTACGTATACCAAAGAAACAAACAGATCGCCGTTACAAGGTAATAGTAACGACAAGGTAATACTGGACATCTTGATTTGTCCAGTATTTCCAAAATAATGTGCAGTTTTTGTTTGTTTCTCAAGATGATAAAACTCTACTAACGATTGGTGGACGGATTTTATGTGTGTTATTAGTTGCGTAAATGAAAGTAACGATCGAGACGAAGATCGGATTATAATCACCTCAACTGGTTTCCCATCGAAAATAAGAGAGAACCGCTCAAGTTGGAAAGTGACCTTGAAATTCGCTGACGAAAGTCACTTGACCACTACCATGTCCAGTCTAACAGTCCCCTCCACCTCACATCCTTCACACCGCCTACTTGTTTTTCAACGTTGTTTTGTCAACGCTTTCATTGCCGACGGATTATTATGAATCATGGTGTGTCCATCTTCTCAAGTCAAAACAACATAGGCACCAGGTTGTACCCTTAAAACGGGCAAAACTTCATAGATGAACAGAGAGGAAGAGGAAGAAAACGACAAGTTAGACGGAACCACTGCAGATCAGAGCTGCAAGGGACAATAGAGGTGTTACCTATTTATTTATATATATATATATTTTTTTTTTCACGAAATATTGATGCGCTGAAATCTTAATCGGATCATTTATAAAAACTAAGATATCTGGAATTTTTTCGAATTTTTTGGACCACCGGAAGGGGCCCACTGTTCCTCCGCCTGAGAGGTAGGCTACATTTTTCAAAATTTCAGATTTTGGCTGCTCCAAATTTTTTTATGACTAAATGGATCATTCTCGACAACTTTTGTTCAGTGCAAAAAGACTCTAAAGTGGATACTTACCGCGTAAGTAATTGAGTACCGTCAGGTCCAAAGGGCGTAACTACAAGTGAGTTGCGGGACCCCTTTCGGTGGTCCAAAAAATCCGAAAAAATTCCAGATATCTTAGTTTTCATAACTGAACCGATCAACATTTCAAACCTTCGTGAAATAAAAACACCTCTAAAGGGACAAAGACAAACTGGCCATGATGATTTCCAACCTCGGAGGAGAGGAACAATAAGAAAAAATAATAATTACGATAACCCCTAATTTTTGTTGTCCAACAATAATTGTACTAAGATAATCTAAGATAATATAAGTACTAAGATGATCACCAAAACTTGAAAGAACTAATAAATCAATAGGTGGATTCATTACCACAAACATCACTATACGCAATGCGCAGTTATATTACTCCTTATAGCAGATTTAGTCAATTGAAGAACATTCAACTTATTCAACAATTATTGTCTACCACTGTGTCCGCGGCAAATGATAAGTTGAATGTTCTTCAATTGACTAAATCTGCTATAAGGAGTAATATAACTGCGCATTGCGTATAGTGATGTTTGTGGTAATGAATCCACCTATTGATTTATTAGTTCTTTCAAGTTTTGGTGATCATCTTAGTACTTATATTTATTTTTACACAATAACCTAAACTTCGAGATATTGTACATAGAGCTTTTTGCGAATCAATGACTAGCAATCACGTTGACGTGACGAAAAGTGTAGGTATATAAGTCAATGGAGGTATCTAACTCGTGAGACATCTCCCATTTCAACTTGAATCTAGTGTGATAGCCTGATGAATGATTTTTAGCCTTAAAACACTGTGATATTTATGATATTTTGCTGTTTCAGGGAGACTACATTTGGATCGAACCTATCTCCGGACGTGAATTCGATGTGGCGATTGGAGCCCGGGTCATCTCAGCTGAAGGAAAGAGGATCCTCATCAAGGACGATGATGGAAAGGTGAGGCAATTAATTTGATGGTAAAACCTCGTAAAAGGTTCATGTCCAATGACTTACCAAGTATGGCTTTCTTAAAGTTAAATTTTGGGTGAATCATGGTGGCTGGATCCAAAGAACACAAGTAAAATGAGTGTTCAACCATAGGTTTGAATTCAAAATTCTGTACGAATTTATAAATCTACTCATTGTTTGTTTGCAATTTCTTTTGTGTAGGAGGTATGGCTCACGCCAGAGAGGAAAATCAAGGCGATGCACGCGACATCGGTTCAAGGCGTGGAAGACATGATATCCTTGGGTGACCTCCACGAGGCTGGTATTCTCCGAAATCTTCTCATCAGATATAATGAAAACCTTATATACGTACGTTTCTTACGCTATCGAAATGTAGTTAGTGCTTAGATCTATTATTTTCAATACCTTAATTTTGAACCTGTGGAATTGACCAAGGAAGAAATCTCCTACTTTATATCTCGATCTTTCTGCGCACACATCATACTGCCGCTTAACGACGTCTGAAGCATTTATAATCCGATTCCTGGCAGTCTCATGCACTTGCACTAATTGGTCCTTCAACATTTGGGCGTAAGCACGGGGTACAGTATCGGATGGGGTAGGCCCCACTAGCAAGTGATTGGGAAGTGTGTGAGCTTCCTCCCCATTACCAGACGGCCCAGTCGCAGTATGCTCAGTAGGACACAAGGGAGTACGCAGTATGCTTAGTAGGACACTAAGGAGTACACAGTATGCTTAGTAGGACACAAGGGAGCCTCATATCCCAATCACGTTAGCTGGTTTCCATCACTTTTCCCAGAGCATTCCACAAAGTGCGATTGAACCGCTCTACCAATTCTGAACTTCGAGGATGCAATGGCTTAGCTCGAGTTTTATGGATGTTGAGCAATTGCATGACTTCTTTGAACACTGAGGACTCGAACTTTGTTCCTTGGTCCGAATTTACGTATTTCACGAGGGACTCCGAAGCGACTTATGACGTTTTCAACAAGCCCTCGAGCAACCGTCTCTGTTCTGGTGTCTGGTACAGCATACGCCTCTGGCCACTTTGTGAAGTAGTCCACGACCACTATGCTGTGCCGATTCCCATTATCCGTGGCCGGCTAGGGACGTAAGCAATCAATTCCCAGACGTTCAAACGGCGCCCCGGTAAAATAGGACAGGAGTGGAGCCTTCTTGCGAACTTGTACTCGTATTTGTTGATACTTACGCACTTCTTCATTGTGATCGAAGATCGACGTACTGGATGTTCAGTACCACGATAGGACATTGCGTACAGAAGTGGAATAATTACCAGCTTTGTCATATATTTACCTGCCTAAGGTTTGCTATGTTAGGTAAATAGATATAGGTATCTATCCGAGTTCAGCAAAATGTAATTAAAATATGGTGAACGTTAAAATTACAATAAAAAATTTGTTGAGGATTTATTTTTGAGACTTCAGGGGTGTCTCTGAATATAACAATCCACGATTCATTTTCAACGAAATAATATCCTGTAATTCATTAAACTATTCAATTGTTTTCAGACTTACACGGGATCTATCCTCGTGGCAGTGAACCCCTACCAAATCCTTCCTATTTATACGGCGGAGCAGATCAAACTGTACAAAGATAGAAAAATCGGAGAACTGCCTCCCCATATATTTGCAATCGGAGACAACTGTTACAGTCACATGAAGCGATTTGGACAGGACCAGTGCATAGTCATCAGGTAAATAATAATGTTTCTTGCGATATTCACGTGAGATTCTTCACATTTGAGTATTTTACATCGGATTTTCATTTTTCGGCGAACTGCTTGGTTGTTTGAGAAACTTGAAAAATAGATCAACGGTATATTCCAGCATAGAAGACTCGATTAAAAATAATGAATAAATTACTCGATAAATAAGAATTGATTAGGGGAAATGGTCAAAATATTAGTGCTAGAGCAGTTACCTACTTATTTGTTTGTTCGTATGCAGCAATTGCAGCAAAATACCGCCATTGCATACTTGGCTTTAAATCTAATTAGGTACGAATAAAATGCCATGACTTAATGTTATCGTAGTATACAATGTATAACATGTCATGTTATGTATTTCTTCTATACAAGACGTCCACAGTAATTATGGGACAGACTCAAGGAATCAATTCTACAGCTAATATGCAACAGAAAGTGCCTCGTAGAGTTTTTTCATTACTCAAATAAAAAACCGAATTTTTTCACTTTTAAGATTTTTTTCGCGTTTTCGACCTTGTATCGGTAAAACGGCTCTAACTCCCTTAAATTGATGTAAAATAAAAGTTGAGAATACCGTTGGAAAGAGCGTTAAGTGGGACATCTCCCAGATTCAAAATCCGATTGATTGAGACAGTCCTAATTGATGACAAAAATGGCCAAAGTCCAAACTTGGAAGAGTTCTTGAAAATCACCGTTTTTCTTTCGTATTTTGCGCTGTTAAAACGGGGTTTTTTTCGGCGTGCACTTCTCAGGGAAAAGTTGCCCAGAATCTCAGCTTTCCAATGGTATAAAAATAAAAAATAGAATAAAAAAATGTTTTTCACAGTGAAATTTGGTGGAGAAAATGACGTTTGAGAGCAGAAACGTGATTTTCTCCACCAAATTTCACTGTAAAATTCATTTTTCAATTCATTAGCGCAAAATACGAAAGAAAAAACGGTGATTTTTGAGAAAGCTTCAGATTTCAAAAATTGATTCTTTGAGTTTGCCCCATAATTACTGTAGACACCCTGTATATCGGCAGTGAATACCCAAACCTTCTTGGGACCACTATAGTTTTTGGTATTCATAAATACGTCTTCGATCCAAGAAAAAGGACCAAGACCCAATAATAACTCCTGGGTGGTCGTTGTCAAACCTAAAATCCTCGACCCCGAGGGACACAATTTAGGAAGTGTTGGTAGATTCAATGTAGATATGCGTTTTTAATATTGGCAACCCAAACATTTCCTGGCTGTATCGTGAACTTATCAACTGCTCTGAAGTTTATTCAATTTTTTATTGTTTCAGCGGTGAAAGCGGAGCGGGGAAAACAGAAAGCACTAAGTTAATTCTACAATATTTAGCGGCCATTAGTGGTAAACATTCTTGGATAGAACAACAAATTTTAGAAGCGAATCCTATTCTAGAAGGTATTTATTGTGGATATCATGATTTATGAATGGTCTTGAAATGATTCACTATCGAAATTCTTGCAATTTTAGTTTAAATATAATATATTATCGTCCGAGACTAGTCGAGTAGGTAATATGTATTATGTGCTTACGTAGTCCAAGACAAGAGCCATCCAAGTCTCTGGGCTATTAAGTCGAAATTCCTACCATTGAAATCAATTCAAATGGTCCCGATCAATATTCCATGGTATAATTCTTATAAATTGATTTTCTGTTTCAATTTGGTGATTAAGTTAGAATTTTCATTATTTATTAAATTCTTAGTTATTATTACTAGGTAATTTAAGTTTTCATTTGTAGAGAACTTCACCGTTGGCATTATTGAATTGCTTTCCATCAAGTTTTGGTGATTCTTTTTGCTGTATGTTCAGCCCATTTTGGTTTATAATGGAAGAAGAAGACTGGTATAATTGGTACCAACCTAATTCTGATCCTTTTCAGCGTTCGGTAATGCGAAGACAATACGAAACGATAATTCGTCACGGTTTGGAAAGTACATAGATATCCATTTCAACGTACACGGAGTGATAGAGGGCGCCAAAATCGAGCAGTACTTACTGGAGAAGTCGAGGATAGTGAGCCAGTCGCGAGAAGAGAGGAATTACCATGTCTTCTACTGCATGCTCGCGGGGCTGGGCAAAGAGGACAAAATCAAGTTGGAGCTGGGGGACGCCAACCACTACAAATACCTTGTTGGGGTGAGTTTTGTGTCTGCGGAATATGTATCCCTTCGAAATATTGAAAATGAATATTAATACTGAGAGACAAAAAATATTTCAACGATCCCAAGTCTGCAGAGTATTTGGTTACAAACCTGATCAATGTGGCATTTACGCTCTAGGCTTTGTCATCCTTGATCTTAATATGACAACCTTATGAAAGTTAGCATCATCATGTGGTTGTTGAAATCAATTTCATCATTAGTTTATCAGTGTGAATTCCAACATGTTCCTGCTGTACTGAAAGTCCCTATTCTAATATTGCTTGAGTATTTTCCAATCAGGGTGGTGGAATTACGTGTGAGGGTCGAGATGACGCAGCAGAGTTTGCAGACATACGTTCAGCCATGAAAGTTCTACTTTTCTCTGATGCGGAGATTTGGGAAATTCTGACCCTCTTAGCTGCCCTCCTACACACAGGTAAATTTATTTATGAAATGATTGTTACCAATAAATTTTTGAACAATGTTTGGAATGAATCATCAGTAATAATTTGCAGTACCTAATAAAACTATGGCGCAAGTCTACTGAAAACGAGAGATTGTAAAATTGGCTACACACATACCTTGAAGACGTCGAAACACGATAGCTAAGGTTTTATCACAAGATAGATCATCCATAAAATGTATTTATTATTTATTTAATACTATTTAATAGTACCACAGAACATAATACGATCATGATATTATCATGATCGTAAAGGGAGTAAAGGAGGCGGGCATTCGCAGTTCTCCTTCCTCTCTCAGCATTTCCATGGTTTTGTGATGATATTTAACTACTTCATGAATGTAGAGCTGGTATGTCCATAACTATTAAATATTTATGGACATACCAGCTCTACATTAAATTTTAATGCTCGAACTTGGCCACTAATTTCTGTCACGTCTGTTATACTGCCGCGTCCCCGAAATACTCCCTCCTGTGGTGGACGCTACCTACGAGTATTTGGGGCGGGGGGGATATTAATAATTTACTTCCTTCTCCTCTACTAGGTACTATTTTTAAGATTTCGATTTGGTACTACAGGTAGTACCAAATCGAAATCTTAAAAATCTACTTGGAATTGAAAGTTATCTGCCAATATTCAGGTAGGTACTTGATTGCCATTTCTGTTATTACCAGGTAATATAAATTATAAGGCTGCCATAATCGACAATCTGGATGCTACGGAGATCCCTGATCATTCCAATGTCAGCAGAGTGGCGGGCCTTCTGGGAGTCCCCAAGCAACCCCTCATTGACGCCCTGACGCGGAAAACGCTATTCGCACATGGTGAAACTGTGGTATGTTCTTACTTGATTGAAAATGGATTGTCTGAAATATCATATTTCCTAGGATTATGAGTTGTGCTTCGTTAGATCTATTTCATTTTCGAGTACTTTCCCATTTACTATTAGAATCCTGTTGTTAATTTGCAGGTGTCAACCCTCTCGAGAGATCAGTCCGTGGACGTCCGAGATGCTTTCGTTAAGGGCATCTACGGCCGCCTTTTTGTGTATATAGTCAACAAAATCAACAATGCCATATATAAGCCTAAATCCACCGCCCGCAACTCAATTGGCGTCCTTGATATATTCGGATTCGAAAACTTTGATACCAACAGGTCAGTTATCACTATGGGAGGTGGACGGAGGGGACTAGTAGGTATTAGCCGGGCAAAAAGATGTCTCCTTGAAAATCAAAACCCTGGCGAAATTTATGTTTTACTTACCTATTTACTAAAAAATCAAAAAATAAGCTAGTACCTACACATTGTCCCCACATCATAAGTTCTTATGAGGACATTTTAAATCTCGTAGCATGTGGAATCCTGCTGGCAATCAATTAATTCATTAAGTATGGAAAATATAGTATTATAGTATTACAGTTCATCCACATAAGAATTTTTATATAACTTCTCAGCGGGCACAATGTTTGTCACCAATGTTGAACCAATCAGTTCAAATTGTTCATCAGTATCGGTATATCTGACATTCATGTGGCATCCTGAGATACTAATAAGAATTTAATCGTTTATTTACACATTTTACATAATACAGATATATTCACAAGTACAAATTATGAATAGCAAGTTTAAAGAAGCTAATAACTTGTCTTGAAATAATTACAACTGGTTTTTGTTATTAATTGTAACTTCTCCTTCCAGCTTTGAACAGTTTTGCATCAACTTCGCCAATGAAAATCTGCAGCAGTTTTTTGTACAGCATATTTTCAAATTGGAACAAGAAGAATATAATTTAGAGCACATCAATTGGCAGCATATAGAGTTTGTCGACAACCAAGATGCTCTCGACCTGATAGCCATAAAACAACTTAATATCATGGCTCTAATTGATGAGGAATCAAAATTTCCAAAGGTAAACTCTTAGCTTGCTTATAGTAAGGTAAACCTTAGTTTGCTTATTCCATGTTATTGGCGAAATGGTCGAATTTATTATTGTGATATTTTTCTGTAGGGTACCGACCAGACTATGTTGGCAAAACTCCACAAGACCCATGGAATGCACCGGAACTACCTGAAGCCAAAGTCTGATATCAATACATCATTCGGTCTCAACCATTTTGCCGGAGTGGTCTTTTATGACACGAGAGGTTGGTGTTCCGTGTTGATGAAATGATTTTGTTAAATATTAAAAATAAGGTGGTACCTAAATATTTTTCTTTGTATTGATAACAATTTTTTGTGGTTGTTTTCTTGCACACGCAGGGTTTTTAGAAAAAAATCGGGATACTTTCAATGCCGACCTCCTCCAGATTATTCACATTTCAAACAACAAGTTCCTGAGACTCCTGTTTGCTGAGGACATTAGCATGGGGGCAGAAACGCGAAAAAGGGCGCCCACACTGTCAACCCAGTTCAAAAAGTCGCTGGACTGTCTGATGAGAACGCTCAGCAACTGTCAACCATTTTTCATAAGATGTATCAAGCCTAACGAGATCAAGAAACCTATGGTAAGTCCAATATTATGCTTACATAGGTACGTAATCAGTTGGAATGCAATGTTTTAACGTAGAATTTTTATTTAATATTGATTCTGATTTATCTTCATTAGCTCGACCATCACAAATGTCAACCCAATTTTTCAGATGTTTGATCGAGGTTTGTGCTGCAGACAGCTTAGGTATTCTGGAATGATGGAAACCATAAGAATACGACGAGCTGGGTATCCTATCAGACATTCCTTTAAAGACTTTGTTGAGCGCTACCGCTTCCTCATACCAGGTGTACCGCCATCGCATAAGGTAAAATTCATTTTGACTTCCTATCCATATTGTCGGAAAAGATCCTTAGTATCCAAACTGAGACAAGAGCAATAATCTCAGAATTGAACTGATCAATGTTATTATTGTTCCAGACGGACTGCAGACTGGCGACGGGTAAAATTTGTCAAATTGTTCTAGGGAAATCTGATTACCAGTTAGGCAGCACCAAAGTTTTCCTGAAGGATGCCCACGACTTATTTTTGGAGCAAGAAAGGGATCGCGTGCTGACGAGAAATATAGTAGTTCTGCAAAAGTCCATCAAAGGCTGGGTTTACAGAAGAAGGTAAAAATACCTGAGTTGTCCAGTGATCTCCCATAACCAGTTGATAAAAGTTATACTTCTTTTCTCCGTTTTCCAGTAGAATCAATCGCTACGCCCTAATATCCAAAATAATTATTATTACTTCAATTGTAGTGACTCAAATGTATGTGTACACATGACCCTTATATGTTAGTAAAGGGTAAACTACCTTCTAAGTAAACTACCTTCTAAGTTTGTAATAGCGCAAAAAAATACAATACTTTCTACAAAATTAATTCCGGAACTTCTAGGTACCAGAGGATGCGAGTGGCAGCAATGGTGATACAGAAATACTGGCATGGATGGGCCCAGCGGCGGCGTTACCTCAGGATGAAGGTCGGCTACATGAGATTGCAAGCCCTTATCCGCTCCAGGGTACTCTCACACAGATTTAGGCATCTCAGAGGTCATATAGTATCGCTCCAAGCACGAGCAAGAGGCAAATTAGTGAGAGATACCTTCAGGAAAAAGATGAGAGCCATAGTCAAGATACAGTCTCATGTGAGAAGGCTCATAGCCCAAAGACGCTATGCCAAAGTTAAGGTATGACTTGAATGTGTTTTGTTAAAAATTATTGAAACTGTCCTCTACTTCAAATGATTTTAACTGTATTGATTTTTAATGTGCATATTTTACAGCTGGAATACAAGCAACAAGTGGAAGCATTGAAATTGAAAAAGATGGAAGAGAAAGAACTATCCCAGGCTGGCAACAAACGGGCAAAAGAGATTGCTGAAAGGCATTATAGGGTTAGTATCTGTGACGTTTGCCTGTATGAGGCATCCGAAGTTCAACTAAGTTAGTTTGGTTTGGTTAATTGATGAATACTTGTTTAAAGGATCGATTGGAAGAACTAGAGAGGAGAGAACAAGAGCAAGAAGTGGAAGAACGTCGAAGGATGGAGGTGAAAAAGAATATAATCATCGATGCTGCCAAAAAGCAAGATGAGCCAGTTGACGACAGCAAGCTTGTCGAAGCTATGTTTGACTTCCTACCAGATTCCAGCAGTGAAGCTCCTCTATCAACCCGAGAAACCTCAGTATTCAAGGTATCAACCCAAATACTCCAAATCAGTAGGTTTACCATGTAACCTAGAATTTAAATCAGTTCGTTATGTATATTTGCATCGATATATGTTCAACAGGATCTTCCAACAGCTAAGGAGTCTGATCAACAAGAAGTCATCACACAGATCCAGATCGTGTCCGAAGACGAAGAAGACCTTTCGGAGTTCAAATTCCAAAAGTTTGCGGCCACTTATTTTCAAGGCAATGTCACCCATCAGTACTCGAGGAAGCCCTTGAAACACCCTCTACTGCCACTTCACACTCAAGGGGACCAATTGGTGAGTACGAGTATTTTGGACGTCGATGTTGATAACAGAAAAATGGATAATAGTTTTTTAGTAATTGATAGCACTTCTCTTACAGGCTGCTCAAGCTTTGTGGATTACTATCTTGAGGTTCACTGGAGACCTTCCAGAGCCCAGGTACCATACTATGGACAGGGACAACGTTTCAGTCATGTCCAAAGTAACTGCCACTCTTGGAAGGAATTTCATTAGGAGTAAAGAATTCCAAGAGGCACAGCTAATGGGGATGGACCCTGTGAGTATTTCTTCGAATATAGATAATATTTTTTCAATATACCCGTGTACCAAATCATACAAACTCTGGAATTCTGAATATTCAATCAGGAAACTCTCCTGAAACAGAAACCACGTTCCATTCGACACAAGCTTGTGTCGCTGACATTAAAACGGAAAAATAAGCTTGGAGAAGACGTAAGGAGACGTTTACAAGACGATGAGTACACGGCTGACAGCTATCAGAGCTGGCTGGAAGCTAGGCCAACTTCAAATTTGGAAAAGCTGCACTTCATCATCGGTCATGGTATTCTGAGAGCTGAACTTAGGTAAGACTATGACACTCTATTTCCCATTATATCATCAAATTGTGTCCCTATCATTCCTATCTGTATGTCCTCATTCTTTAGGGATGAAATATATTGCCAAATTTGCAAGCAACTGACGAACAACCCATCCAAGTCGTCCCACGCTCGAGGCTGGATCCTTCTGTCACTCTGCGTCGGGTGTTTCGCTCCCTCGGAGAAATTCGTGAGCTACTTGCGGGCTTTCATCAGAGAAGGACCTCCAGGGTATGCACCGTACTGTGAAGACCGCCTCAAACGCACTTTCAACAACGGAACCAGAAACCAGCCACCGAGCTGGCTGGAACTTCAGGTAGCGTACCTATATAATTGTATTAGTACATCACTATTGCAATATTTATCAATCACTACATTAAGATTATCCTTTCAGGCAACGAAGTCTAAAAAGCCCATTATGTTACCAATCACTTTCATGGACGGAAATACCAAAACTCTTCTTGCTGACTCAGCTACAACAGCAAGGGAACTGTGCAACCAGCTCTCAGACAAGATCGCCCTCAAAGACCAATTTGGATTCTCCCTCTACATAGCCCTTTTTGATAAGGTAAGTGTTTATTTATGTGAATTACTTATTGTACTAAAAATATATCCATCTTGTTGGGGTAGGGATGTACCTATCCAGAAATAATTGGGGAAGATAATGCAAATTGTCTTCAAATAGCACAAAACTTGGATGGCAATCGATTCTGCGGTACAGTGTAAGGACAAAGTTCACGAAAAGTTCAAAATCAACTAAACAAAGATGGCAACCCCTAATTTTCATCCGTTCTTGTTGACCATCGGTTATGCAATGTTTCAGGGTCATCCTCAGTTCAGTTGCCGAATTTTGCTGTTTGCTGTTTATTTTGAATTCTATCCCGATGGTTCATTATTGAAAATAATACATCAAAATACCATTTCAGGTGTCATCTTTGGGAAGCGGGGGAGATCACGTGATGGATGCCATCAGCCAGTGCGAGCAGTACGCCAAAGAGCAAGGTGCTCAAGAACGGAATGCTCCTTGGCGACTCTTCTTCAGGAAAGAAATTTTCGCTCCCTGGCACGACCCCACTGAAGACCAAGTGGCGACTAACCTCATCTACCAGCAGGTAGTCAGAGGAGTCAAATTCGGAGAGTACAGGTGTGACAAGGTGAGAGGTCTACTGTCGGTACATGTGGGACTTTATTGACATTTGAATGGGAATAGTGGCAATTATTACGATTCTGTATTTAAAAGTATATAAACTTTGTAATTAAAATATACATGTTGTTTTTAAATACCTACAACGATGTATTGGATGATGCAGGAAGAAGATCTGGCAATGATTGCTGCTCAACAGTACTACATCGAGTTTTCATCGGATATGAACATGGAGAGACTTCTCGGTCTGTTACAAAGCTACATCCCTGATTATTGTCTGACCAATGGTGACAAGTCTATAGACAGATGGGCGACACTTATTCTACAAGCATTCAAGAAAGTAAGAAAATAGGTTCTGCTGTTCTATCATAGGCTATACGCTAGTTCAAAGTAACTTCGGTGGTTCCAGATCGAATGTGCTTGCTATTCATTTCATTCATGCTAATGATTCTAAATAAATATGGCAATTTTAATCTCTAAATCATATTTATTATAGTGGACTCCTCCAAGTTGTATGCCTTCCCCTGGTCAGGCGTTTCAGAAATCAACCTGGTTCGTTTGTGTTTTTTCAGAGTTACTACGTCAAGGATCTCGTAGACACATTGAGAGTGAAAGAGGATATAGTCAGTTACGCTAAGTTTAAATGGCCTCTACTCTTCTCTAGGTTCTACGAAGCCTACAGAAATTCAGGTACCTGATTAATCTCTTCAACATTGGTAGTTGCTAAGTGCCTTGTTCTTTCATGGTTTTTTCAAACGATATTTCGACACCTTTCAGGACCGAACTTGCCAAAGAATGATGTTATAATCGCTGTGAATTGGACGGGCGTGTACGTGGTGGATGATCAGGAGCAGGTTCTTTTGGAACTGTCGTTCCCTGAAATAACCACAGTATCAAGTCAAAAGTAAGTATGTACGCAGTGGTTAGTGAAAAAAGTGATGGTAAAAGTGATTCGATTATGGTGGAATTGCTATAATAGAAATTGGCTACCAACATTCTCTTGAAATGTACGAGGGAGGATTCTCACGATTTTTACACTAAATTTTGATCACCTTCAAAGTATTGACCCTTAACCACAACCCACCTCTGCAAACGATCCTTCCATTGTTCAAAACATTTCTTAAATTTCTTAAACATTGAAATGTTCTTTAGGCCTTCCAGCGATTTTTGTTTTACCTCCCCCTCAGTGGCAAAACGCTTTCCTTTCATGTCTGGGTAACAAAAAGAAATCACAGGGGGCCAGATCCGGCGAGGAGAGGAGGGTGAACAATTTATGTCATGCCGTTATTGGTCAAAAATGGCTTTACGAAGCCTTTATGGACCGATTGTTTTATTATTTATGTGTTGTGATAATTTTTGGGCTTCTTCGAAAATTCGATCGCCAGTTCATGCTCCATCTTCAGAATACTTATTTTATTTGATGGCAGGACAAACAAAGTGTTTACACAGACCTTCACCCTATCTACCGTCCGTGGTGAGGAGTTTACCTTCCAGAGCCCGAATGCAGAAGACATCAGAGACCTCGTTGTGTACTTTTTGGAAGGACTCAAAAAAAGATCGACCTATGTCATTGCTCTTCAAGACTACAAGTCACCTGGTAAGCTGACAGTACTTTTTAACAAAATTGACATCTAACAAATTTTCAACACTAAAGGCCGATTTCACCTACGGTTTTATTCATGGTTGATGGTTTTCGATATAGATTTCCGTAGATAAGTAGATTCCGAAAATCGAATAAAAAACTTGGCAAATTATTGACACAACGGTTTATTATCTTCGTTGTGCAGATCACCCTCCTGTCTAGTTCACTAAATGATGGATTAATTATTACTATGAATCATTATTACTATTACTATAATTATTATTATTAATTAACTCGATATCTAAAAACCATGTGCCGTTCAAATCATGAACATTGACCCGACAGGCTTCCCCATGATTCATCTTCAAGTTGACAAGTTTCGATCTGCTCCAACTTTGAGCCCTCATTGTGAACTAACGGCCGGTCGTACAAAGCTCCGGATGGTCTTAAAAAATTATAAAAATACTACACGGTTCAATTTGAATTTTTTGAGATATGAAGTTTTCAAAATTCGTTTTGAACTCTTTCTCATTGACCTAGGGATAAGAAAAGTTCCCAGGATCATTGTGGGATTGGTCCGAACCCGTAAACCAATTTTATAAATTCAGCACAAGGCTACTGGGCAAAGTGGCGCGGACGGAT
The DNA here is from genome assembly GCA_963920205.1 of Stenodema calcarata. Taxonomy (NCBI): domain Eukaryota; kingdom Metazoa; phylum Arthropoda; class Insecta; order Hemiptera; family Miridae; genus Stenodema; species Stenodema calcarata. The sequence goes on along the minus strand of OY986049.1, from coordinate 23,009,996 downwards.
GGATTTTTTTAAATCCGATTTTGGGAATCTACGTATTTTTTCTTGGGCGATTCTAAAGGTTCATTATCGAAGATAATAAACCAAAATACGTCCGTCCACCGCCCGCGGCACTTTACCCAGTTAGAGTTGAGCAAAAATTACGAAATTTGGTTCCCGGGTTAGGACAACGATCCTAGAACAATGATCCTTGAAACTTTTCATAACCCTCAATGTGAAATGCATTTTGAACAGGTCAATTTGTGCAAGTTTGAGCAGTTTCCCCCCCCCCCCCAAATGACGGTAAATCATGCGACAGCTTTTTTTCAAAATGAAGGTGAATCATGCGGCAGGTCATGTTCATACTGGGCCGGCTCATTCAAATAGCACATTGGTGTTGAGGCGTCGAATTAATAAATAATAATAATTATTTTCATTTTTAATAATAATTAATTTTACTAATTACGTAATTATAATTTTTAATAATTAATACTAGTTTCTAATACTTTGGAGTAATTTATAATGAAATATTAAATTATTGCCGAAGTAGGTGGATAAAAATGGAAACCCCAGAATCATATTGGTACAAATTATTTGTAATTAATTCATGATATCTATAAACGTTTTATCTATCACTTTGTGATTTAGACAGGAAGGTGATCTGCACAAAGAAGATAAGAAACCTTTGTGTCAAAAATTTGCAGAGTTTTTTCAAATACATTGAAGATTTCATCTTAATTGTTTGTGGTTCCTTCGGTTATTTATCAATGTTGATGATTATCGTTACTGTTCGAGGGTTTATCGGCACCTATATTTGTTTGTGAATGAGTCACGATGGAAATATGATTGCACATAACATGATTTATATGGGGTTTGCCTACCACTACATCAAGAATAAGTCGCCTGTGCGTAAAGCAATGATCCTCGCTCACAAACATTGTGTATTGGAATCTTGAAACGGTATTCGCTGAAAACTGTTACTATTCAGTTAGAAAAGGAAACTTGAATATCATTTCTGATGGTCAAGGTATAACTTAAAAACCAGCCTTCAGGATGTAGGTGTACAAAGGTGTTTTTATAGCATTGTTTTATAGCCTCATAAACGCTTGAAACTTATACCTACCAATTCCAAACACTATTTCCAATTGACAGCGTGAGTCTTCCGAAAATTGTATTCGAATAGGAACGATAATTAACTATTGCAAAATCATGAAATCAACAGGTAACTGTTGCTAATATAGATTCAGGATAACATTAAATGAACAGAATTAGATGAATGAAGTTGTTGTGGTCATTGAAATGAATCTGCAAGAAACCAAGTGAGGCCTTTCGCTTGATGGGTTGGATTAAAAAAAGATAATAAACCAAAAAGAAGGAAAAAACCCCGTTCTCTCACGATCCCCCTCATTACCAACTTCCGGCACGCTGTAAGATCTCGTCAGTTCACCTCAAGCACTCGTTATAACATGAATGTTATGTATGTAATATTGATTTATGTTCTCACGTATTGTGTAATATGTAGGTAAGTGTATGTTCTTTGGAGTGCACAGGGTATCGGTCTTCTCCTAATTAGATTTCTCAAACATTGTTACACTCTCGTTGAATTACTCTACATACCACTCATATAAATGTCATCAATGATACTCGAGCCACGACCGATTGAGCATAGTGGTAGTAGTGGATTTTAAAGGACACCGAATCCAATTTTGAGGTTAATAAAACGTTAAAAACTCTCCTTCCACTTGATAATGGATAGCAATCTGTTATAAGGTAAATAATATGATAGGATACTGTATCCTGCGAGCATACCAAAGCACAAAGTAGTCTGTGCTTATCTAATGTTACATTATGACATAATGTGAGTAATTATAATATATTATATTGAATTGTGTCACTATGTGTAGGTGAAGGTACGAGTTTCCTGAGCTTCCAAAAAGGCGATTTGATCCTTCTGGAGGAGGAGAGCACAGGGGAGACGGTAATGAACTCAGGCTGGTGCATTGGGCGGTGCGAGCGGACAGGACACAGAGGCGATTTTCCCGCTGAAGCAGTTTACGTTCTCCCTGCCCTCACCCAACCTCCGTCTGAAATACTTGTAAGAAGTTAAAATCCTCTGGAACTTAAAAAAAACTATCAAATTATAGCGAGTATAATTATAACTCAGATAGGAATTTCAGAGTTAGATTTGCTACTTAAGTCACAAGATTGAATTTTACAAGCACAGAGTCTTGTACATATACAAAGTACATATCTGTAATCCGGCTCAATCATTATGGCCAGCATGTCTATTTGGTACCTGCAATAAGTCGCTCGGAACGTTAAGTGTGAATCTGGAGTTCTGCTGACTATTTTATGTTGGAAAAATTACTGACTAGTTTTATGATGCTAGTTGCTCTTCTCGGTTTTCGCTTGAAGGTTTTGGCAAAACCAAATTTATTATTATTACTGATTTGCTCAAACTGTGAGCCAGGCAAAGAAAAGCTTGTTGGCCAAGTACAGGAGAAGGTCGTTTAGGGAGTTATTAGGGTATTAGGTCATATTCTGATTGAAACATATCTTTAATACCAGACTTTCTTCAACAGAATCTTTTCAACCTTGAGGGTGCCGAGCACGGAAGACGAGTCAACTCGAATCACATGAACGGGACTGAGCCAAGAGAGAAACCTCACACACTCATGGAATACTCCATCGACCATTTCAGGTCGCTATTTCTGTATGCTAGTATGATATAAAATGTTTAGGTACCTATAATATAATGAATATATTATATTTTTAATAGTGGTGGTTTCGCAGTGGGGGAAATTGGACGACTAATAGAAGATTGTTTCACATTATCAATAACTTTTTTTCTCGGATTGCAGACCACCACCAAAGAGAACCATGTCCAAGGCCCTAACGTTATCAGCAGCAAGACGAGGAGGTCCAGAAGAACTGTGGCGCCACTCGAGGGACCCTATCAAAGCTCCTTTGCTGATGAAGCTCATTGGTAAAGAAGAGCTGGCTGAAGAAGCTTGCTACGCTTTCACAGGGATACTCAAGTACTGTGGGGACCTACCTGCCAAAAGGAGACTGGGTAACGAATACACGGATCACATCTTTGATGGACCCCTAAAACATGTAAGCCCTGCATCATAACATTTGAACATACCAGTTTTATCGTCTGGTATTCCTGTAACCAGCTATAAAAGACGATTTCACTCATTTGTTATGTAAATCGACTGTATATATATATATATACGAAATGATTTTCTTACCAAATATAACTTGAGTTTTTATCGATTTATTAGGAAATTCTTCGTGATGAAATTTATTGCCAACTGATGCGGCAACTGACGGACAACCGGAATCGTCTGAGTGAAGAGAGGTGCTGGGAGCTTATGTGGCTGGCAACAGGATTATTCGCTTGCAGTCAAAATTTACTGAAAGTTAGTAACTCTGATTAATACCACAGGAATTTTGGCTAAGTTTTGGGCTGATTATAAATATGGAATATAATCATTGCTTTATACATACTGACTGATCACCAGCAAACCAGAAGACTAATTACTTTTTGTAATTGGGTTAGTCCGATTATCATTGTTATCAAGACTGAACTATTGAACTGTCATTTCCGTGGCTTTAGTTCAACACCTGCATATTTGAGAACGGACGCCATATTCACCGGAAGCCCTTTAGGCCCTTAGTAGCAAAACGAGGAGTAGTCATATCTGCAGCACCTACTATCGTGTCTTTCCAAGCTTGTGATCATCGCTAAAGTCTTTGTTTAGTTACTCTTGCGATCAAAGAATATTAAATTTCATCAAATTCACAGGAACTAAGCTTATTCCTGAGAACCCGGAGACATCCAATCGCTCAAGATTCCTTACAGCGACTTCAGAAGACTATAAGGAACGGGCAAAGGAAGTACCCACCGCACCAGGTCGAAGTGGAAGCCATCCAACATAAAACCACTCAAATTTTCCATAAGGTTTACTTCCCTGACGACACTGATGAGGTTTGTATTCTTTATCTTTATTTTGTGGGACAGGGTTGGAGGGTAGTAACTCCAATAATTTGCTCCCTGCTTCAAGACTGGATCTATATTTGAATATTGTTATGAGTCTCATTCCAATTCTCAAAATACATCTTCCCAATTATTTATCATCTTTGGGGTAGGCGCAGGCCAATTGTCCATAAACAATTCTTACCCTTTCTTTGGACCAAAATCCTTTCACTTTTTTTTTAATTCGTATTTGCAACATTTTTAGGCGTTCGAGGTCGACTCGTCAACTAGAGCCAAAGATTTCTGCGCTAATATCGCTCAAAGACTGAATTTGAGGTCATGTGAGGGGTTCAGCCTTTTTGTGAAAATCGCGGATAAAGTCATTTCCGTCCCAGAAGCGGATTTCTTTTTCGACTTTGTTCGGCACTTGACTGATTGGATAAAGAAAGCAAGGCCGTCCAGGGATGGTACGTACTTTCCTTACTACTGCTATCGAATTCCAAAAATACCTATTCGTTATTAATATTTTTTTACTACAAATAACTTACATCACCTTCGAGTGAAGCTTTTGCAACTGCACTCAACGGTATAACCTTTTTGTCGCTGTTTTCAGGAGCAACCCCTCAATTCACTTACCAAGTATTCTTCATGAAAAAATTGTGGACAAATACTGTACCTGGGAAAGATCGGAATGCTGATTTGATTTTTCACTTTCATCAAGAACTTCCAAAACTACTCAGAGGTTAGAACCAACTTGTTATTCCGTATAAGATTTATGCAATCGTTGGTAGGGCTATTGAAGTAAGCCCTTTCCCCCACTAACTACCTTCCATCTAGATCTAGGAAGGATAAAGTAGTGAATTTTAGAAAAATTTCTACCAATAATATCCCTTTCCGGTCCCAAAAGACAGATGCTACGATCTCCTTCTCTAAAAATTGGACTTTGAATTTTTTGGTTGATGGTGAATGGGCATGGGGCCACTGTAGAGACTGGCTTTTCGACTCAGGACTACAGTGACACACCCACGTTTCGTCACCAGTCACAATTGAGTCAAGAAAACCCTCACCCTCTCTTTCAAGAAATTCGCGTGCTTATCACACGCAGGCCTGCGGTAGGTGGAGCGACAGGAGGACGAACTGTTTAACGCGTTTGGCTGCTGGGACGACATTTCGTAACGGACTGAGGCGTTTTATGGTTTATTTTGACCTACCAGTGTTGAAAACTCTGAAAAACAAAATTCCCTTCGTCCTACACAGCCCTTGTAACCTTACTTTCTGGACGTCCCTCGTACAATCCTGAGAATTCTACTTTTCGTTCCTTCCAGGTTATCATAAATGTTCCAAAGAAGAGGCAGCCAAATTAGCAGCTCTAGTCTACAGGGTGAGGTTTGGAGAAAATAAACAAGAACTTCAAACCATACCGTGAGTACATAAATTTTTACTTCCTTACATTTTTATATGAAATATTCTGATATTATGGCTCTCTATTATGTCTAAATCCTGACTCAACACCCACAAAACGTCTTTTTCAATGTGATCAAATCAATTTGTTGCAGGCAAAAAATTCGTGAATTGGTGCCTCAAGATTTAATGAAACTACAATCAGCTGCTGACTGGAAACGAGCCATAGTGGCAGCTTACAACCAAGACGCTGGTATGGTTTTAAACTAATAAAGGATATTCTTCTTTTTTATGCTGTGGTGTCAATTTCACTTCATTTTTATGCGTCCACTACTTGGGATTAACCACCTACCGATCATATAAGACGTCTTATTTTTGTGTGATCTCGAAGATTCTCAATTGTTTTGTCTACAGGAATGAGCCCTGAGGATGCCAAAGTCACGTTTCTCAAGGTAATCTACAGGTGGCCGACCTTTGGCTCAGCGTTCTTCGAGGTGAAACAAACAACTGAGCCCAACTACCCGGAAATGCTTCTCATAGCCATTAACAAACATGGAGTCAGTTTGATTCACCCGCAAACCAAGGTAGGGATGTTATAAGCAATAACGCATCACATGAGATGTGTCGGACTCACGGGAATGTCAAGTTGGCTTTCCTCTTGTACGTCTCTATTTATCTATTATTTCCATCTTCGCCTTCGTGTATCTGTATCATGTTCGATTTGAATTTCCCAGTGTGATTTTGCTATACCCTTAGTGTCCCCACAGTGGTGCACATATAGTTTGGCTCTCCTGTACTAGATTTACCGTTTAGCCCTCCATTGTGGATACAGCAATACACCCTTAGCCTAGTAGGCTGGACGAGGGGAACAGGGCAACGTTCCACACAATAAGCCCAGGTCTCCGTGCAGCGGATGGGGGCGCGGTGCAAGGCCGAGTTCCTGCTACAATCTATCTAACACACCCTTATATTCGATTGGAGTAGAAACCTTAGAACTCAAATGCTTTGTTAGGGTTAAACTCAGTAGCCTCTAAAACTAGAATTACATTAGACAACATTAAGCCCTCCTCATTAGGTTATGCCCGACTGAAGTTTTCATTTTAATTTCTAGGATATTCTGATAACTCACCCGTTCACCCGAATATCCAACTGGTCTTCAGGCAACACGTATTTCCATATGACGATTGGAAACCTCGTTCGTGGTTCAAAACTTCTCTGCGAAACGTCACTTGGCTACAAAATGGACGACCTCCTCACGTCCTACATCTCCCTCATGCTCAGCAATATGAACAAACAGCGAAGCATTCGCATCAAGTAGTTTTCATTAGATATGTCGCGATTGGTACGTTTCTAAGTCGTATCAACCAATACAGTCAATATGTATTTAGTGGTGCCGCTCATGTTCTCCCGCCCTAATTAGGCTCCCATTTCCCTCATTTGACTTTAGATACTTGGTTACACAAGTTTATTGTTTGTTAAAAGTAAACTAACAGTTATATCATTGTTAGTTTTTCAACCAGGCGTTATTTGCAGTGATCGGAAATGGATGAAAAATTACCTTCCACTCTAAGGTAATTTAGAACCTTCTATGTCACCTACCATGCATCCTATTGGAAGAGCAATCTACATTTACTTGTTCCTGTTCTGCATTATAAAATGTTCACCTATTTATTTGACAGAATAATTTATGAGATGTAGAAAACATTTGTGAATCATATTATTTATAGGTGCATTTGTATGTACTTTTATTCGACTATTGTAAATTCATCATGATTATAGGACTAAGGAGGAGTATTATCTAAATTGGTTCATGGGTGACTGGTGGGTATATCGGATTTAATAGCCAAATTGAATCACCACAAACTGTCAACATGTGGTTTTTGACAGTTTAAAAATGTCTCCCATTGAATTTTCAATTCTAAGGACCTTTTCAATTCTAGTGTACCTTTTGCCCCAGGCGTTCCTACTGATAATATATAATATTACGATGTAGGTACCAACCACATTTCGGTATAAATATGTGCCTTATTTACAGTTCTTTGTTAATACAGAGGTCCAAGTGCAATAATGCTATACACGTAGATCTTCATATTACGCGGTCAGTTTTCAACTTGTAAATGTGTTGTAACATGCAAATCTATACGTTCCCTATTATTAATTCATTAAATAAATATATGAATATACCTTTCCGTATTAATATAATTTACAATGGAGAGGTTGGGTTGCTTCTGAAATTCATTATAAATTTCAGTTGCTTCATCTATGTATATGCTAAGTAGAAATTGATGTTCACGATATTTATTATGTACCTACCTAAAACTATATATGTACACTTCAACCAGTTGTTACGTAGGATAAATGTCGTACAAATAGAACCTGAAATATCGATAAGTATTAATTTATCATTGTAGACAACATTCGATCGAGAAAAAATACAAATTTGCAAGAAATCAACTAGTTTCGAGGACAAGCCATTTCTTACTGCTTGAAATAAGACAATAATCTCTTGAACATAGTTTTCCCTAAAAAAAATTCTGTCAGTCATCCCTTTATATGAATTACGGTTCAGTAACCGTTCCATACCAATTGGACTGCGCGTCCTTTTAAATTTCTTCAGTTCGAGATGAAGAACGATTTAATATTCAAACGTTTCGTACCAAATGTGAAGTAGGATATTTTGAAATAGGTATTCATCGCGATACCCTCCTACGTAAGATTGATACATAGAGTAGTTCATTATTTAACTTATCCAACATACTTAGGAGAAATATATGTAAAGAATTTCAAACTATCCCATGTAAGAACAGAGGGTAATATGCGCAAATTAAGGACTGATGGTATTGTTGTATAAAAATAGTAAATAATAGTTAAAAAATTATATATTGGTCTGTATATTTTTCTACATTTTTATGTTGTATAGAGAAAATGTAGCCAAATTCGGATATCTATTCAATTATCATCTAAACAAATGACGTTGTGCGTCATGCTATTACTGTTGGATAGATTTATACCTACCATTTCTCACCTCGTAGGTTGCTCATATTTGTAAATAATAAACTTATTGTAGCTGCCCCGTAAGTATTTAATACATTTGAAAGAAATAAAATATTGCGCTTGTAGCATCTAATTGTATGTCAATTTTAATTCTCAGTCAATCCAGAAACTGCTATCAAATTATTCAGTAGGAGTTTGGAGTGAATAATGTGAGTAAGCAGGGAAGCCCAGTCCAGTATTCCATCAGAGAATTGTTCGCTGATTAAAAAAGGAAGAAATACTTGTTGATAGGTACTCCTTTATGGGAAATGACGATGTAGAAGGTATTTCGTGAAAACCAATATTTTATTTCATTTCACCTCCCTTGTGTAGTTGAGGTTATAAGGATATTGCGCACAGGTCAGTGATCTAAACAGAACGGCGATCTATTCAGAAAATTATACTCGTTTGAAACCATCGTAAACCGTACCACGGTGAATATATATACATTATAGCGTCTTTTAATAATTAAATGAATGTTCTTCGAGAGGGAAAAATTCTGACTTTTACGGTTTTATTGAGAAGTAAATACAGTTCGAATAAAAAAGGACTTACAATAGATTCAAGCTGATGTTCAATTCATCAATAAATATAAGTTATTTCTTCCTCCTCCTTTTGACAACGACGTTGGGGTTTCTCCGCTCCCAGGACTTGGTCTCTTTATTAGCGATCCCAAGCATCGCAGACTTGGAGCAAACATCACGCATTATGAAAGGGGATATCCCTGAAAACACAAATGAATGCACGATCAATAAATATATCACGCGTAGGATTTTTAGAAATTGAGCCGCTTCAAATTCTATTTTTGGGAAATTCATTCCAAGATTTCAACAATTTTGTTTAACACACAATCATCTCGTGCGTCAATGCCTACTTCCAGACAATATCTAATCTGGGCTACTCAACAATAAATCCCACATTTCTCACACATGTTCATTATCACAATATAAAGGTACAGTTGGAAGGCCGGCATTGAGAATAAACGAAGCTAGTTTGGAATTTGAAGTAGGTACGAAACTTGTCACAGCAGCACGCTGTTAACAGCTATAGGGGCTTTAAACTTGAATATGTGGGACTGATACAGGAACTCAACAGGGTTATGATCGTGTACCCATTGAAAAAAATCGATTTATTCTGTTAATTGAGTTGGTATTGCACGTAAACACCAGTATCCACGTAAAAAAGAACACCACAGAGATCGATAATCACAATTGAAATATGACTGATTTGATACTCGGACGTAAAACCGCGTTCCCATGTGACGTCACCCTCGGGCCACCTCGCGTCTTACAGGTGCACCCCGACCAATCAGATGCTGATTATGAACATGATTATGTTTCTCTACCCATAAAAATTCTTTTAAAAAAATCATGCGCAGACCCCATTAGGAATAAAGTAGACCCAACTATCTACCTGTACCTAACTGTCTAAGTGAGTAGGTACTGTAATACAAATGTTCAGAGAAAAAAACATGATAATATTGTTATCCTCATGAAGAGTTTTCTCTTTAAATATATCATTATTATAATAATTATAATATAATTATTATAATAATGATGATGTAATAATTATTATTACATTAAAAAATATTAATATCGATATCGGCTGATATCGATATTATGAAGCCGATATTTCAGTGGTATCGATACCATTCTTTAGATATAGATATCGATATTCAGCTTTCGATATCCCATCCCTACTTTAGACCTACCGACTTGAAACGTTCAGTGCTTTTTTCTCACCAAGAAGATCCATACCAAATTTCAAGTTTATCGGCTGTGATCCGTCAAAGAGGCCAAAACTTGGTTAAAATTCAGTTTTTTGTTCCTAAAATGTTCTTAGGTTGAGATAATGTTAAATCTTTCAAATAGCACTAGTTCGTGATAAAAAGAAGGTCTGTGCAGAAAGTCGATTGGTACTGTTACCTAGGTTGTAGACTCGTCAAAGCCTGTTACAGTAGACTCGTCGAAATATTTTAAAAGGCATTTTCTGAAGTGGAAACGAAGCTCTGTGCAAAATTTTAAGTCGATCTGTGAAGTTGGAGAGGCCTTGATCGTCTGAACAAAAAGGGGAAGAACCAGGTACTTCCTTGTTCCGGGAACCTCCTTTAGGCTTAGGACACTCCCTTTAGGCCTAGCAACTAGAACCTTTCTATTATCCAAACCAAATTTCAATTTTAACGGTCTAATAGGAGCCGAGATATGGATACCTGGAAAACGCGTTACATGACATTGGTAAACATATACTCGGTACCGTTCGTTCTTCTCAACTTGTTTGCGTGGCGGGGCGGAAAGCTGCCGCGTTCCTAGATAAATCCAATTGACAATGAAATTCTGAATCTATTTTCGAACTTTTCAACATGCGTCACTAAAAAATCATAGTAAGAATTACTGTAAACCAAAAATGGCTACCAAAATAGGATTACTGCCTTAAATTTTTTTAATTAGTCGAATACCTACTAATTAACACCGGATTTGAGTTGGAGAACTAAAATCCTAGGTTCATATGACGTAGCAAACTCCAGCTGCTCTTCATCAGATTCTGCTTCGATTTTCAGAAATCTGTCTATTCCACTAAATCACGCAATATGATTCGTTCAATATCATTTGACAATTTTGGTTTGAAAACTATATTAATGGCAACTTATATAAACTAAAAGCCCCTGAAAGCAATAACAATACAATTATCAAAACATACAAAACAGAGGAGGGGGACATAAAATGAAATTACCTGCTATGTAATCGGGATTCAGAGCATCAGTCTTCTTTCTAGCGAGATTGGAAAGGCGTTGTTGAGGAACTCGTTGGTCTTCACTCAGAATTGGATTATTTGCGTGCTTACCTCCACGGAACCGAGGTACTGGAAACTGAGACAGAAAGAAAAACTATTGAAAAAACCTACGAGTATACCGCTTATTATGAACAATATACCTAAGGCGAATTTCGAGAAAATGCTATTGAAATGGCTGCGACTTATAGATTATCGAGTATTTTGAACAAATGTAAATGTATGGGAGTGTGATCTCTCGAATAGAGGGAAATGATGCAGTGAAAAATTATTATGGAAACAACGTTTGACAGACACAAAATATTGATCATTCTGGTGTATGTTTCAGTGCAAAAATATCTACTTGGAGTTGTAGGTTGACGGAAGTTCACGTAAGTTAAATAGAAATTTCGGACCTTTTCATCCTGACAGGGGGAAACTAATGATGTTCTGAATGCTCTTTCAAGGGTGCAAGTAAATTTTTGTCCTTCAAGTTTTGACCTTTATACCAGTTGGTATACATAGAATATTGTAGTTTCAATTCAAAGCACGTAGATTTTTCAGAGCATGTAGGTCTATAGTCGAACGCCGAGGCGAACGAGCCGAATTACGTGACGTAAAAAGTGCTCCAATTTTTTCCACAACGGTTCATTCGCCTTCTGTATAAATCACCGTAATGCATACCTGCAATTTCCTTGTGAGTCTCATAACTACACGGAATAATTGGAGTGATGAGATAAAAGGGGTATTCACTGTCCGATTCGACCGTCGAACCGTCGTAAATCGAAGACGTGGTGTTCCCTACCGTTTCCACATCGAATCGTCGAAAATCGAAATAGCACTTCTTGCGAAACCAAATCAGTTCTTATCTTTATAGGTGTCCACCGTTATCAATCCGCGGTTGCTTATGAAAATAAATGTATCTCTTCTGGTCATGCCGAAAAAACCCAGAAGGCGAAATGCATCGACCGGATCGTCAATTCTTCGAACACGGATTACGTGTCCAGAGATTGTTATCCCTATACCACCAACGTCAACATCAGATTAGGAAGAAAAACGTTGAGGAAGAAAACACATTGGACACTGAGATGAACATTTTTGAATGCGACAACTCTGATCAGGAAGAAAAGATGCATTCTTTTGGTGAGGATGCCGATTGAACTCAAGTTCACTCAACCCAAGTTAAAAGATTTAGTTAACGATCTCAGATTAACCAAGGAAATTAGCTGTCTCCTGGCGTCACATTGAACAATTTTTAATGGGAAGAGGATGCTGTTCACAAGCTAAAAGGTTCAACGCGTACCTTCTCAACAAAGAGATCAAGGCAGTATAAGCTCATGAATTGAATTTGTTAATTCACTGTATGATTTTCCATGATTCAGTATCATATAAACATGCTTAATGCATTTCTTCCCCAAACCCCAAAATCCTGCATTACATTTAACTAAATCTAGTTGAAGTCATAATATATTATATGACTTCAACATTATGTATAAAGACAATTTGAGGGCATTTTCGGTTCCATCACACCAAAATACATGAAATGCAGTTGCGAACCATTTTCCAAAAATTACTTTTCACAGGATTGTTTTATTTAATTTTTAACTTGTAACTGCTCAAGTCAGCTATAACGTTCATCAATTTACTCATACCATGCAAATCATTTATGATTGACAATCAATTGACTATATTTGACTATACGTTTTCTTCGATACAAATGTGAAATACACATTCAGGAAATCGATAGAATAACTGAAAACACTGAATCTTACTCTCTTTCCACGAGCTGTGAGAGGCCGGCGAAAATTAATGTGTAGCTGCTGCTTGCCATCCGGATCAATAGTGACAGCGACCCTTTTGAGGGTTTTGTGTCCACAGTTTCGACAGAAGACGCGCGCCATGTCAGGCGTCGTCTTGAAACAAGCGTAACATCGTAGGATCCAAGTCCTCACTTGCTTTATGAGAAAACCATCCAGTGATACTATGTTGAGGCCGATTTGCTTCAGAACGTTCTGAAAAATGGATTTTTCGACGAATAGGTAATCAAGTTATAACATCAGTAGGAGAAAAATAATACAGTAAGTAACCTAGGTGATGGATATTACACAAATAAATACCTGCATAGCAAAATCAGTTGTGAGGCAAGCTACTTTGATGGATGCAGCATCATCTTTAGTTGTTTCACCATTTACTCGTTGTATATTTTTCTTCAAGTTGGAGGGTGTGATCCATCCAGCATCATCATCATCCACAGCACAAGGATCTGTCTGGTCGCATTCCACCCCTAAATTAAATTACATAATACTCGTAATAATTTTTGTTATTACGCCAAACTACTGATTGGATTTAAAAAACAGATTGAATTTCGATGTTGGAAGAGGAACTTGATATTAATCATGATGAAAATTACAACTACCTGTCACAACCGAGATCGGAAAAATCTCCCATTGTTTTGGATAGCTGATTGGGGATTGATTTGGTACAAGTTTATCAAAGCTTTTAGCACGCAATATTAGGGAGGCGATGATTCCTTCGTTTTTATAAATTAACAGAAAATTATCATGGCTGAAGTTGTTAAAAAGCTTTCCCTACCTGGTTTCATGTGATCTTGGACTTTTATTTCACTAAGACGATTGATGAGCTCATCATCAACTTCTGGAACTTCTTGTTCAGCGTCCAATAATTCGTCGTGCGAGCCATCATCAATACTTTCATCTTCAGACTCACTGCTCTCCGTTGCCTCTTTATCATCGCTTCCAAAACTTTCGTCCTCTTCATGATCATCCTGCAAAACATCGTGTGTTATTCACGATAGAGTCCAAAAGCCCCTTCCAAACCAGATGCCAACCTACCTAATCCTCTTTACCAATTAAAAAAAAAAAAAAAAAATGTATACCCAAAATGAGTAATATGCGCGGATTCGAATGATAGAGGTTTTCTTGCAATAGTTCTGAGGAGTTATTGGGCCAGTGCAAAGCAAAGATAACGGCTACTAATTTATAAATAAAAGATCCCCTAGTACACGTCATACCCTTCTTATTGAACTCGACGCCCATTAATGCATTAGAATCTGAGACAAAGATACCTCCATTAAAATGTCGACGTAAGTTTATAGCTGAGACTTTAGTGATCCCCAGAGTTCAGGTTAAATAATGAGCCGAAAAACCTAAAATATCGGATTTTATCGTTTCTATCGGAAAAAAGATCGGATTTTAAGCTCAAATTAGGAACTAAGGAAATATCGGAAAAGCCCACACAAATGCGAAGAACTGCAGAAAGAATAGCGCCAGGGTAACCATCGCACTGTGGACTTCAGTGGATTCTCGAGCGAGACATTTGTAGAAATCGATGGATCCAATATTAAGGCACATTTTAATTGACTCCACAGCTTACCGCTTGACAGTGTGGTCAACCCGAGTGAAAAAATATAGCGGCGAAATCCATGTCCTTGTATCGTCTTGAGGGAACTTTCTATCCAGATTGCAAGGTATTCCAGCTTACTGGTGAGCCATCAGGACAAACAGAGGGTCTGCCTGTTTCAAGCAGCTACTAGAGGCGCTGATAGATACGCCATGTACAGAATGAATTTACCTCTTCAGAATTCCAATCAGGTGAATAAAATCCCTCGATGTTCTTGTCGTTGATGACGCTGTGGTCTACCGCTTGAATTTCTATCGGTGCTGGCGGCTCCTGGTTCAGATGATCGGTACCAACTTTGAGACGCTCCAGTTTGTACGCCAAAGCCATCAGTTTAATGTCTGTTGAAGACAAGACCGGATAGTCGCCCGTCTTCTTCGAGAACTGCGAAACTTGAATACCAAATTTTACAAGTCAGTTGAATAAAAACAATGAGATACATGAAAAACAAATCTAGAGTCATGCAGCAAGGCTGTAGGAGCAGATTTTCGAAGCAACAACTGTTTTATGTAAAATATTGTCGCGATGTAGCACTTCAATTTATAGAGTTTTCATTGCTGAACACGATGGTAAGGTCAGAATTGCGATATCTCATTTCGTTATCAGATTAGAGCAGATGAACCGTGAAGAAAATCTCAAGTGACAACCACATTTCTTCATCTTCAAAGTTTTCCAGTTTGAGAACGGAATAAGATATCGCAATTCTGACTTCACTATCGTGTTCAAACACCTTTAGAATGACGTGTCAGACTGTTTCATTTTAAGGAATGAATGGGTAATCCCCCCCTGAAACGGCCCGATTTTGACATCTACGAATTTAGCCTTTTGTTTGTCAAGACAGGTGTCAAGAATTTCTTTTGGTAGAAAATTCAGGATAGTCTGAAATAAATTTTGGTAGCTATAAAACGTTTTCCGAAATTTCGAGGTCCGTAAACATTTTGGACCGAGAACAACAGCTTCCTTCGCTAATGATCGAAGGTACACCACGAAGAACAACAAACCACTACAATATTAGATGTTTTGTAGGAAAACATAATTTGAAGTCCTTCTTTTTAAAAATCTTTTTATTGCATCCCACGGCAGGGCAGGTATAAAATTTAACGGTACCAAAAACTGGTAGGTGCCCAGGAAGATTAGAAAGAAATACACGATTAAAATGTTTGGTAGTAGACTAGATTGTATGGCGGGTTACGGAATGAAAACTCAGACCTAAGCACCACCAAAATCTGTTGAAAATCATCTTTCATCTGACATTTCAAATGATAAAAAAAGGCTGCTGTGGTGGTTTTATCCTACAATCGATTGTATAAAACCAAGTCTAATGGACCTAGGACATGAAGCTTTCGACGTTGCATCACACTAATTTAATGATATCAAGACAGCCCATTCTGTGATACTTCATGTAAGTACAGGTAGACCAAGAAAGAAACCCACGGAATCAATTCAGAACCAAGAAAGAAATCCTTGGACTGTAGGTATCTTCACTGTATAAGTAAATAATAGTTCCATAACCATCCGCTGGATTTGTATAAGGATTGTAGCTTGAAGGAAAACGCAGATCTAAGCACCACCAAAATTGGGTGAAAATCATCTTTCTTGTAAGACCATCGGCATTCCAAGGATTCCACATAAAACATTTTCTAAGAGTTGATCATTCGGATTCTTACTGTTAAAATCAAGTTCAGGATCACACAAAATAGGGATTCCTTGTTCACATAAAGTTCATCCAAAAAGTGCCTAATTCGAAACAAAATGTGAACTTACTAAATATGATGTCTTCATTGTCCGGCTCGTCTATTTCCAATTCAAACGGGAGTACAACCAGCCTTCTCAGCTGCCTCGAATTTTTAATTTCGTTGACAACTGCTTCGCATGTGATTATCTTCTCAGAGAAGTCCTAAGCATAAAAGAACGAGTTATGTGCAAACCTAGTTTACCTAGATACTAGACACACACATTTTGTTTAATAATTAAAAATTATTATTATTGTGACGAAGAGCGATTTCGACAGTGGTCCGCAGGGTCATCGTTTACAATAGATTTAAGTGGGCAGTGTGCACAAACGAGAAAACCATCCCTCTCAATATTTCTGAAGAAATTCTGACAATAGAAGGTCCAGACCAGGATAACGCAGGGAAGAATGTCACGTCGTCAAGGCCTTAACATTACGTTTCTCACACAATCACAGGGCTGTGATGGGATACCTCACAAAGCGTCGTATAAATAGAACTAGGATATTGCTACAGTGTACTTGAGCATCTGTAGCCGATATTCACTTAGGACTGACCAACTTCCTTGATTAAATTCATTTACCTATACTGAAAAAACCAAACAAACCTACCGTCTTATTTGACCACTACAAATGTAGCAGGAATCGTCACATTCAGATCAGACAGGAAGTCTCGAATTTGGCCAACTTCTTGCACCTACTTAAAACTAGTGGATGGGCATAGGTACTTATATCACAGGTATGGGCATGTTGGTTGGGCTGTCGAAGTGAACTAGCGCACGAGTTTCTCTCATGTCATCATCCTTCGACTGTGGGATTGAAAGTGTACTATAGGGCGGACTGAATGTCATCGATGTTCCAACTTGCCCTATCCAACACAGCAACTATCGTCCGACACAAATTTTTGCGTAACGGGTTATAAATGGGATGGACACTGTACCTTAAAATTTGGCAAACGCTACCAAAACATAACAGAGTTCCCAACATCCTAGTTTGTGCAAGGTTTGAAGACAAAATTAAACATGAATAACGAAGCAAACCACCCGATTACAAGTAGCTAACCTGGAGCTGAGTGTTCTTGATAAAAGCACTAGTGTCGACGACCAGGAACTCAGTTTTAGGCATATTGCTGGAGGATTGATTTTACTGAGACGCAAATCACTTCAATGTCATACTGCGATATGAAATATTAAATATAAATAAATATAAGTAAATTTTACACAATTGGGAATTGACTTTTACATCCACGTGTTTTCTGACAACACCACACAACGTTGATTGGTTATCTATTCTGTCCACTATGTCCTTTGTACCATGTCGGACACAGGTAAAGCTGATCTTGTAGGCGTGGGTGATGACTTGTTGAAGGCATGATTGATGCCTTCGTTGCCGTGTGAGGTCCATGTATTAGGTGTCGATGCTACTTACCAAGTTAAAGAAAGTATTAATTCTAGTTACTTTTCAGTTACTATTTCACTGGCAAACATCGATATTTTTTTCCAACCTTGGGGGTCGGATCGAACACTCCACGCTAACGACTGATGGAGTATCCATGTAGAATGAGTATCCATGATAACCATCCGAAATATCCATCATGTCTGGCATGGCTGCGGGTAGGACAAATAAAATGGAAAACAGAAAAAGAAGAAGAATAAATATCCATGCTGAAAAGCCCGCGGTTTGGCTGGCGGGTTTCCTAAACGCATATCAGTGATAAACACTTGTCATTTACATCATTGCGGTAAACATGAGCATGATTTTCTTTTTCTCTGCATGAACTGTGCATTTGTGAAGTTTTATTGCCGCAATGCCTGTGAGACTTGGAGTTTTGTTCGATAACCTCGCCCTTGGAAGCGGACTTAATCAAAGTAAGGATCAGAATAATGTTAGTTTAGTACCTAGTGCATGTATGTTACCATTCGTATTATCACTTGCGACGTACTGAGTATACTTAAAACGTCGCAAGTGAGAATAATATTATGATTGGTCGTATCAGTGATTTCCAAGTTTCTGGCCCAGAAAATTGAATGGTAAGTACTTGTTGCCGATGGGACGAATGCCGCCGGTTATGTCTGTATGATGGTGTTGTAAGTAAGAAAACAATCAGTGACTTTATTTATAGTCTAACAAAGTTCAATTATCCAAAACCTCCTTGATTTAAATAGAGTATACAATGCACGTAGACGTTGAACAGACGTGTTGTTCGTTCTAAACAAACTACAGAGTGTAGAGACCACTGCTCAGTTTTCCTTACGTATGCATTATTATGTGTAGGGAATTTACTAATACATATTCTGAAAATATCTCCGATTCTGATATTGCATATCAGAAAAAAAGGTTAATCTACTTCAAGTGGGTGCGTGTTTATTTACTTTCCCTTTCTGCGTCAGACAGAAGGCTATTTGGCTGGTCGCCAGAGACATGCACTGCAGTTCCTCATAATGAATTTTTTATGAGAAAATTATGCGTTTCAGCTGCGTCTGTTGATGTCCTAAAAGATGAGCTGAATCAAGGTCTCAGAGAACGTGTCGACGACATATGGGACGACGGGTTGGAGACCGAGAGCTTCAATACTCTCGTCAGCATCTTCACTTCTTTTGAGTTTGGTAATCAAGTTTAATATTTGTACAGTTTAACCGTCTACTCCGGTAAGTTGAATGACAACTGCACAAGATGATATTAGTTAGGGTTGTAATGGTTTCTAGGAAAACTTGAGATGTATATCGCTATCCCCAAAAACACACCGCCTCGCAAATATCATTCTACAGCAGCCGGAAAAAGTTATGATAACTACTTTTCCTTCTAACTAAGAGATGTTCTAACCAATTTACAAGCACCGAACCCCTTTCAAAATCTCCCATTGGTGTTGTGGTAAGACCACGTTATGTGTAATTAAATAAAACGTCAAAAAGGGCGGGCGGGGAAAGTGGATATCACAACTTTTTCCGGCTGCTGTAGAATGATATTTGCTAGGCGAAGGATATCACATCTTTTGGTTGTTGAAGTTGAAAAGACCTGTAGAGGCAATATGCAAGAATAAATTAATAAAATCAATAAAATTATAAATTAATTATTTATTAAACAATAGGTAAATAAAAATAACTATTTTTGAAATGTTGACATTTTCATGTTGTTAGTTGATGGGATGTATTTTCAGTCACGTCTTATGTTCTGTAGATGAATCCGTTAGATGCTTGATACTGGATTGCCTTGTTCCGTGTGACGTAGTGTCAGACAGCTCTGCAGAGGAGATGATTCGTTGGTTAGTTTGTAACTGCATTGATTCACAAAACGAATGTGCTGAGGTGATGCGATGGTTGAAAAGTGAGTACCCTCAAACATTCCTGTTCATACCTTTCAAAAACATCAATCTAAGATATCTGAGATATTAAAGGAGTGTTCTTGCATACGGGCCATAGGTACAGTAAATAGTATATCGACCTGTTCATGTTGATTAAGATTTGAATTGTACATTTCAGTAACCTCAGTAGGTTTCCATTACCTCGTAAATGTGAATCTAGGTACCTGCTAATATCATACCCTATATTATTTGAATGTTTTCAATTTTCAGCGTTGGTACGGTATAATATGATTAACCCCGAAACGGTAGATAGATGGTACAACGAACTTTTAAAACGGTTGCTCTACCCCAAATTGGTGAGTGAAATGTTCTCTCTAGAGTTGAACAGCTTTTTAGTGGAAGTATTCGCTTCAGGGTGGAACTAATGTACAATGGTAGCCATTAAATGGTAGCCACTAATGTACAATGGTAACCAGAAATTTTCTGGTTAGCCTAGTACCTTTCTTGGGCGGCTACGAATTCCGTCCCGGAACCTCATTAAAATATTAAGCCGGCTTAAAAAACCTTGGGATTCCGTCCCTACCTTTAGCGTGGGGCTCACTGGCACCTTGGGATTCCGTCCCAACAACTTGGACCCAGCCTACTGAAACCTTGGAACTCCGTTCTGAGGAAAGTAAAAAAAAACTACAGACATTGTGTAACATATCATCGTATAATATACACTAATAATATAATATACACGCAAGGCCAGTTGTGACAGTACCCTATATGGTACTAATCAGTTGATTAGGGGATGTTTTTATTCCGCAACCCCGTCCACTTGATCTATATGTCCAACTAATCTATATGGTTCTAATCAGTTGATTAGGGGATGTTTTTATTCCGCAACCCCGTCCACTTGATCTATATGTCCAACTAATCTATATGGTACTAATCAGTTGATTAGGGGATGTTTTTATTCCGCAACCCCGTCCACTTGATCTATATGTCCAACTAATCTATATGGTACCTACTAATCAGTTGATTAGGGGATGTTTTTATTCCGCAACCCCGTCCACTTGATCTATATGTCCAACTAATCTATATGGTATTAATCAGTTGATTGGGGGAGGTTTATCGGAGGAACCACTAGCCATTCCTGATCTTCACTTAAAACCGTGAAACGTTTTTTAAGTAACGTGTTTATGTTGGCTGTTCACAAAGACTTCTAATCAACGCTGAGATAGAGCGGGACGGAAATCCAAGGTTCGCCCGAGCCGAGGGATTAACCGTGCGTGGGTTTTACCTGCTCCCGGGACGGAATCCCAAGGCACCCCTTTTCTTACTTATTTGCCTTTTAAACAGACGTCGGTCTTCATGGTGTTCCTTCTCAGATTCGCTCAACTCATACTGGTTGGCTAATACTAATTTCGTTGTAAGTATAGTCGATTGCAATACATCAAATTTGTTTCTCCCGACTAATTTGAGTTTTGTTTCAGATTTCTTCCCTGAGTGAGATACTTTGCTTATGTGCTAAACTAGAATTCATGACGAAGTCGAACATAAATCTTCTCGAATCGTTCTATCAGGAACATCATGAAGATATCCACATCAAAAGAATTCTCTGGTAACCTTCAACTTCGTTATAAAAATGCTGGTTTCCATTTAATATTAGTACTTCCGATTTTCAGTATGCTCAGCTTTATAGCTCTAGGTAGAGTATCGGTCTCCCATTCAGGTTACCTGTCATCACACTCATTCAAAGGCCCTTTAGACGAATCGTTCAGGGTGTGGCCACTTCAACGCATTGTTCTTATAGACTTTCCTTACGTTCTCGTAACATTGGGACATGATGCCCACACTAGGTCCTCCCTACTGAACTGGAGGACCGAGTGTATTTTTCCCACCATTTCTGTTTCTGAAATGGGTCAGCTCGTGTGAGTAGTAGCGTGAGGGGAAGGGAAAGCCAGACTTTCGTTCGCCGTTGTCATGAAGAGATCTTAAAACAGGAGGAAGTATATTTCCTCTTCTCCCTATACTATCCATGTAAACTACACTTCGGTAGACCTTTTCCCATAGACTCCCGGTAGGCCCCCACAAGTCGCCCACTTGATTCGTCCAATCTTTGTTTTGTTAAATATGGTTCTGCCCAAATGCTTGATTAGGCTTGCAATTGATCATCACCATAGTTAATTTATCAGTCGAACAGTTACAAACCCACCCATTATTTGGTTTCAGGGAATTCGCTCAGTACGTTCCACATCTGGTTGACCAGCAGTTTCACTTCTCAATGCCCCCACTATGGGACAAACCACCCAAGGGATTCGAACTTGTCGTTAAGATTATGGCAGGTATAGCAAAAGTAGCCCCCTCTAAACATCCTGGCGGGCATCACATTCTGTGTCGGGATCTCCCAGCTATTGAGTACCAGATGAGAAGAAAGGATGAAAACTTGAGAAAAATTGGAGAAGTAAAAAGGTAGGTAAGGTCCAGAATTTAAGATTTCTACAATTATCAGTTGTTTTCTCTTATTTCATTTCATTTGGATCTCTTTGTGTCCTCTACTAGCATCCCAACTCCAAACTATGGTAGGTTACTGCAACAGAAAGGGTCATGCGTGGGTCCATCATTACTTATTGCCAAAAAATCATGAATTATATATTTTTGTTTTTACATTTTAATGAAATCAATGACCTGATCATGGGTCATGGTAGTGGGGTGATTTCTATCCACTCCATGTTCATTGAAATGAATTATTATCTTCATAAAGGCTAAAACTAGCTCCAGTTGGTTCTGAAAGGAAATGTTTGATAGTCTGTACAATAACAAGTTTTTATATAGTGCTTTCTGTCCCTTTCTGCTTGTTTCACTTGGATTTACCTTCAATTAATGTACAAAAGATCTAAAACCAGGATCATATTTTCTGTTTTCTTCTTATCTACCTTGTACCATTTTTGGAAACTATAAAATTGAAACTAAATTATATGCACTTTCAGTATGTTTGAGTTAGGTAGAGTATTTGAGAGACTTCACCTGCCAACAAACGAGCTGGCGTTACTGCAGAGAGAAGAAGGGATCATGACTGTCATAGTGAATGGGCCCACGTACAATTTCCTTCATACTCTGTCGGTCGCTTTGATGAAAGGGCCTACGCAAACACTCATAGCTGCTGTCTCCGGTCTCCAGGATCTCCTTTCCTACGGTCTACCTCCAGTCACTAATTTCTTGTCTGATTTTCTCGTTAGTTGGGATGGAACATACAAGGAAGAATATGTCTATTCCCTCCTCCCTCGGTTATACTTTCAGGAATATGAAGGTTGGTATACAAATTAGACCATTTACTATATTCTATTTTAGTTCAAGTTCTTTTGATTTCCAAACCGGGGAAATCTCTGGATGGGAAGGAGGGATATCGCTCTATATCCCTCCTCTCTGTTATGTCAAAACTATTCGAGAAGTTAGGTACTACTTAGTTAGGTACGACTGAAGTCAATTATTGAAGACAGAAATTTGATTCCACATCACCAATTTGAATTCAGAGAACGCTATTCCACAATAGGCCAAGTTCACCGAATCACTAACATTATAGAAAAGGCCTTGGAAGGCAAAACAAAATTCTTGGATGTGGCCATGAATACAAATTGCGCAGGAATCTTCCACGACAGTATTACTCACTCCTAAAATCCTATATTCAGAACCGACATTTTAGAGTAAAGCAAGATGATCATTGCTCCAGCTTGAAGACTATACAAGTTGGGGTCCCGCAAGGAAGTGTAGGTCCCGTACTTTACCTTTTGCACACACGGCACCTACTCAAACTAGAAGACACAACTGTTGCTACTTTTGCACATGACACGGCAATATTAAATGTTGGAAAAGATGTAGAAACCGCCACCCATAAATTACAAAAGTTCACTAATGAGATTTTTAAGTGGAGTAAGATGTGGAGAAGGAAGTTGAACGAATCCAAATCAGTTCACTCCAATTTCATAAACAAAAGAATCTCAGACTTAGATGTTGAGATCAACTCAAATAAAATACCGTACGCTTACCTGTACCTGGGGATGACTCTTGACTCCAAACTTAATTGGAGCAAGCACATTGAGAAGAAGAAGCAGGAACTGAGGATCAAGTTCAGAAGCATGTATTGGCTGATGGGAAGGTATTCCGTTCTTTCACTTCACTGCAAACTGCTAATATGCAAGCCCTACTTGTACGTACGGGATACAACTCTGGGGCCGTTCAAATTTTTTTCCATAGACAAACATATTGATTATTCTCTTGAACATGGACTCGGAATCACTGAACAT
Source organism: Stenodema calcarata (assembly GCA_963920205.1). Classification (NCBI taxonomy): domain Eukaryota; kingdom Metazoa; phylum Arthropoda; class Insecta; order Hemiptera; family Miridae; genus Stenodema; species Stenodema calcarata. The sequence goes on along the minus strand of OY986049.1, from coordinate 22,986,102 downwards.
GCGTTGCAAATATTCTGCTTAGTTTTGACTTGCTTGCTTTTCTTGAGAAACGTAATTATTGGTTTGTTCGACATCTCTGTCTGATCTTCATGTTTGAAATCGTGTACAGAATTGGAGGAGGATATTTTGGACCATCTCTCTAGGGTTTTTGTCACTGGTTCTGCGCAAACTAAAGTGAAAATTCTCGACGGTTTGCTCCACCTCATTACCAACTTGGTAAGCTCAGAGCTCCTCAATATTTCATACTTGTTATTCTATAGACTAGTTTCGTGTTTCATCTGGATTATCGTGCTTCAATGTCTGTTGGATTATCACCTACTATTCACGTCCTTAACTTAGGTTGCTGTCGATATGAGAAGAGGAGAAGTAGATATTTGTCCAACCATACCAGCTCCCAGGTGGACGGAAGAATCAGATTCAACTGTAGCCGCTGTGATAGAATACGTTATTGAGCTGTGTAAGCAAGGTATGTTGTGTTATCTGATCGTACAAACTATTTTATTTTACTTTTACATCATTAATTTAGGCACGAAAATTCAAGGGGCGGCAAGATGATTGTCGGATAATTAATTGACAGTAAACTGTTGAAATTACCCACGGAAAACATTTGTCCAATGGAAAATGAATGGATGAAAATGTTATTGCACTTCGCAGCATTTTGAGAGGTGCGTTGACGACAGCAGCTTTTAGGGTTTGTATTATTTTGGTTGCTTTTTGGCAAGAAACAATGAGTAACCTTCAGCATTCTCCCTTGCATAATATATTATAATGGATGCATATAAAGGATATAATGGCTTATTCATATAGTCAAACCTACCTGACCTCGAACATTCAATAAATCATCTAAGCCTCCACTCTTGAGCAATGTACGCCATTGGGTGTTTGATCCTGAGTTTTACTCATTGTTGCCCCGGCTCAACGCACGTCCAGTTCTCCATCCTCCACGCCTTGCAAGCAAACCAAATAATCTACTCTGTTCCAGGTCTAGTTATTGAGGGGCCGGACTGCACGCTCCTCGTCCTAAATGCAATTCTATTCTATCAAAAGTTGAACCTCCTCATCCTTCAATGCGACTTGCCTTTTTTCTTTGTGGTCGACCTGAATTTATCTTGTTCTGCACTTCTCTCTAAGAATCACACAATCCTCAACGAACTGTGTTTGCTAATACTCGAGTAAGTTGAATTAATATACGGACGGAATAACATCTTTTTTTTTTTTAAATGCATATTTTCATCTGTATGAAGTAATTGGTCTGCCTTTTTAGATACAAGCGAAAGTTGATTCCATTTTTTGAAAAGAAAGGGCTGCTTGGAGAATTCGAGTTGCAGGTGGAATCCGTTATGGCCCTCGCTGACAGCACTTACAAGTACCTGTGGGAATGTGTGGTGAGTGGAGCTTATCCTGGTTGATAACCGTCAAATCATCAAGTAGTACACCCCTGTACCAGGGAAAAAACGTTACCTACTAATTATTACTCATATTTCTGAGCTGATGGTTTTTCTGCTCACACCTTCGTGAGCAACTTGCACTTTTCTTAGTGAAAAAAAAGAGGAGACATTTTGAACGGTTCGGTTCTGTGAGAATCACTTGCCAGGTTCACTAAGGAATTCGAAACTCTATGTCAAAATGTCGTATAATATATTATCCATGTTATGGATATTGTTAGGTGAATGTCCCTGAATAACACAACAAATTTCTAAAATCGATTCATCGTATTGTACAGATACTACTACAGTCAGGTTGAAACGTAGGTTTATAGTTATGAAGTTGTCAGTCTTCAAATGAACCTCATTGAGGTGCAGAATCTAAGAATAATTGTGAATTACCTAGGAGACAGAGTATGCAGCAAGGTAAGTACGATGAAATGACCGGTGATGGACCTAAAGATTAGAGATAATGGGGAGGAAATATTGATTAAAACAGATATCTGATATATTTCTTCATCGCTTTTTACCAACATTCAGGTTTGGGCCTTATGATGAGGAGAAAGAAAAGGCAGTTGGACTCATTACGTTAGTCTGTTGGAGGACAAGGGTTTCAAAGTAGTCGATGCGAAAGTTAGCTATTTAAGGAGTAGGGAAGAGAGTACAGTTTCGTACCTACTCTCCAATGAAGTTAGTACCTACTCAAGAAGTACTGTGCAAGAGAAAACGTGCATATTTGTAAAGAGAACAAGTCGAGCGTTCACGAGACCAGTGATAACAAGGGTTCATGACTCGAAATGGCAGGAGGAGCTCATTAGGTTGCATCCAATCAACGAGCAACAATGAAAAATATATTACAATTGGTTTCACCAGTGGAGGTATTTGACTGCAATGCTTTAGACCTCTAGATTAGTGCAATTGACCACTGTAGATACATTTCAAACCTATCGGCCCAATGAGACCAAGTGCATAGTAATTAGGAACTAACTCAAAGGGATTGCCTCATAAATTTTCATTCGCATTCATAGGGTTTGACTCAGGTATCAGAAAAAGTTGTTTGGAGTTGGGGACTGGCTCAAAGATGTTGAACATCGTCAAATAAATTCTGGGCCGATCCGTGCACTAGACCACATGTTTAGATTGATTTATTACATTGCAGGGAGGCGAGAGGCCTGAGAATTTCCATACAACACAAGATGAATTCACACCTTCTGAATCCATAGGAGTAGAACACCTGGGTCTCTACCCTTTCCTGTCCTCTCTTGCTAAAGAGGTAAATAGACAGCTGAAGGATATAGGCAAAAACGTAAGTTTTCGTGAATATTACGAAACTCAATTCTCTAATCAAATTGCTTAACTATGTGTGACTCAATTTGGTTTGTTTTAACACTTTGATGTTCCTTCCTTGCAGGGTCTGATGGCTCTTCTAGAACCTTTCATGGGTGGCGTTGCTGAGTTTATTAAATACGAAGAAATCGATCAGTTGCGATACTAACCTCCATCTTAATGTTGGCATTTGCTCGCTCTACTGAAACCTCTTATTTGTACTACGGCCGGAGTCCGAATAAATTAAATTGCTTACCAGGAAAAACTTTATAGTGAAACAAGTTGGATAACAATCCCTTCATTAAACCGTTTCTGCCTTGTAATTTTAGGAATAATAAGATGGAGGTCTCAGAAATCCAAATGATACGTCTACTTGTTAATGGTACCTTTCCGATGATAATATTATTGTGTAAAGGCCACAACTCAGGCCCTTATCAATACAGTGAGAACGAATCTTTTTGAGAAAGCTTTGTTTCGTTTTAGCCTCACGGCTAAATTTCTATCCCAAAAAATACTGTAAAAATCACTCTGCTCTGTGCAAGCAAAATTTCAAGTCAAGCCTTGGAAAAACATGGTTCCCTTACGACCTGGCGACTTGAAATTTTCTGGGCTCTGTTATACACACCTAGAAAATCCGCACCAAATTTCAAGCTGATCGGTCAAATAGGAACCGAGATATGGATACCTGAAAACTCGTTTCGTGACGTCCGGTAAACATTCACTCGGTACCGTTCGTTACGCTGCCGTGTTCCTAGATATAGCGAGTCATCATGCATATCATTTACCTCGTTTATTGCATTCCCAGTGCGTCCGTCCCCGGCCTATATTAAACTAATTTAAACGCCTAACTGCAGCCGCCATTATTGTTTATCGACCAATCCAGAATGCTCTACCAAAGCTACACCAAATGCTCCATGCTCACATGGATTATACATAGTGCTTATGCCGCATAGCTTGTGACCATCACGATTAAATACTATAAATCTTGGTCATTGTACTAGGGACGTGTAACAAGGTTCTGAATTTATTGAATGAAGCAGCATTTCTTTTTCATTACTTTTACGTTACCCAAATTGTTCTAAATTCGGCATAAAGTACGCAAAATACCTACAGTAACAAGACACTCTTCTTTTGGAAAGACCCTACTATTGTCGATTGTTCAAAGCGTTACAGTGGTGGATTAACCCGTTTAAACGGAGAATAATCTTAAACCGTTCAATTCCGATAGAACAATAAGCAAGTGTCCTTCCGATCTATCGATTATCATTTTTTTGTGATTTATTTAATTTTGATACATTTCATCTCATAATAATTAATCTCTGTATAGGGTGTTTGCAGCAGGATCACTATAGACAGTGGGGTTCACTTGCAGCACAACCAAGTCCAGTGGTTTGTTAGTGCCTCGTACGGGATCAAAGGAGGAAGTCAATTATGATTAAACTAATAAATCTAACTGCATAAAATTTATGCATAAATTTAATAATAAAATTTTAGAATAACTTGCTGATTAACTAACTTCTAGAGGTTGTTGCAAGCGGGTGAGTGTATATGGCTATGTACGAGTATATTATAACAACTCCCTGATTTACTTTCTCATCTCAGAGTTGACATTTTTCTCTCGTTTTCTCTGAAGATAGTGTTTCATATGAAATAGCACACTATTTCCGCACACTAATAGCACCGTATTTTTCTCCTTAACGAAAATTCTCCAACACATGACGCAGGAAATCTCGAAAATTCTTCATTGTAGTAGAGAATATGACCTTGTGAATTTTAAATTTTTACGCATTAACAGCACTTCTAGCATTCTAATACGGTTCTCGATAACTCACTTCCATCTACTTGAGCAAAAAAACACCACTGAGTTGATGAAAAATGGTCTAATTCCTCCTGAACAAAGAGTTATGTACAGTGTTCAAGACGTTTCTGTGATCACATCGCCAGTAAAAAAAACATACTCGTAATAACCTAATTTCTAGATTCTTCACTCGATCTCTTCAATGCTAGAACTAAATATTGTAACAAGTCTGAACATAGGTATTCTACTAATTAATTTTTCCCGAATCCTGTTAGTTTTCAAAGAACCTTACCGTATTATCCGTCAAATCGCGACCTTATATACTGAATCACAATCTTTGTCGAACAAAGGTTCATGAATAAAAACGACATTTCAATTAAAAAAATTAGGTTTCTAATAAATGAGTGACGGCCTTAAGACTAATAATTTATGATACATAGGTCCTTCCAGCATTGATATATTACTTCCAATGTACAATGTTTTCTGTTCAATTTTTGTCGCTGTTTTCTTGTTTCCGAATTTACGATTGAGTTTTTTCCGATGGCTCTTCATTTAGCGCTGTAAAAATGAAATGATCGTGAACATTAACATTTTAGGTATCATGAATCTAGTAAATAGTGAGTACCAATCATCTTCATAGAAAAATATGAACACAAAAAACCTGTTTTTTACAAGTACAGCTTTTTTAGTACAGCTAATGATCGATAATGAGGTTAACGATTCACTTAATTCAACTTTTGAAGAGGATCCGAAATTTAATGGCTTGTTACAAGGAGAACATTATCACTGAATCATCGTTCACGTCACACATGAAGTTGACACCAATCAGTATAAAGAGAAGACAAAGTAGGTAATACTAATTACCAGAAACAATTGGAAGGCGAAAAATTTCAAATGAACGTGACCAAGCAGCAGCGTTCCCGATAATAAATTGATTGCATTAGTTCAAGTTCTATCTCAGACCGTACTGAATAACTCGGTTCAGGAACCCTACGCGGTTGCTAACTATACCCGTGTAGTAAAACAGTTACTGATCTCGACCTGCGTTGATAGTACAGAATACATGGCAACAATAGGTTCTGCTCTAAAAAGAGAAAAAAAGTCCCAATGATGTTTGGCACCCATACTGAATTTGAGCTTATCGGCAAATGAAAATAAACCCCCAGTTGAAATTATTTAACGAAATTTAATGAATTACAAAGTTGGTCATACCTCGTGCTACGGCGTCACCGAATCGCATCTGAAAATTAAAATAGTTCATTAAGATTGGTGGGTTTACTTTTAAAGGTATGTAGAATCCTAATATCAATTTTAAAAACCATGCAAATTTTTACACAATGCATTGATTTGTTTTTGCAAGAATTAATCTTAAACCATGACATCAGATGAGTGGAAAAAAGTTCAAACTATACATCTATTCGTTTTTGCCTAAATAAGGAAAATGGGCGCTCCGCTGAGTAAGGCCTCCCAATTTTGAAATTATTAAACCTCTAAATTATAAAGTGAACTCACGTTGTATGGAGATTGTCCCCCTCCCGGTCGCGGCATCTGTGATTGAAATGAAGGTAAAATGTAAATGTAAGTATTTACTTTCAAGGGATGGTAAACGCTATGTTCACCATTCCCATTAAAACTTTAATTGCTCACTGCATCGATGGAACTCAGAATGAAATTTTCATTCTGAGTTCCATCGATGCAGTGAGCAATTAAAGTTCGTGTTTCTATCAGATTTCGGTGATTAGTCTAAACTGGGATATTATCGCCGAAATCACCGAAATATTTTACGTATATTATACGTTTTGAGCTTGGAATCATTCGACTCGTTAGGTTAATGTATACATTATATACACTTGACAATTAGTATACAATGTATAATATACATATTATGTCATATTAATACACTTGACAATTTTTGGCAACACTACGACTCGAGTGGTGATGCCAGATGAAATGAATCGGCCTTTATGCATTCTTGAACTTTTATAACACAGGTACATTTATTAAATTGAGTGGTTGGTAGTAGTTTCCATTAAAATAATAATATGATGATGATAATGTTTGGTTTGTTGTTCTCTTATGATCTTCAAAGCTAACTTCAATTCGTTATCCATCTTTTTCGTTTTTAGTGGCGAGTTTTAATTGAACGTTTTGCAGATGGTTTTCCTACTATTCAGTTGTATCATGTGACATTATCAAGACAACAGCCTTTCTATCATAAGTAGAAGCATTCGAATACGCATATAAAAGCTACCGACCCTTTGCCTTTTTATTAAAACCCCTTTTTCTAAAAGGTGTGTAGCTGGCCTGGCCGTGCTCCATCCGTTTTCTTTGAGTGTAGCGGTTTTCCTCTTGAGGAAGTACTCGCTCCTCAATACACAGCGTAGCTGTTTTCTCCTTCAGAGAATTACCTGCTCCTGTGTAGAAGTGTAGCGGTTTTCCTTTTGAGGAAGTACTCGCTCCTTCACGATACACAGCGTAGCTGTTTTCTCCTTCAGAGAACTACCTGCTCCTGTGTAGAAGTGTAGCGGTTTTCCTTCATGAGGAAGTACTCGCTCCTTCCCCCTTCAGGGAACTTTCAAATAAATCAAAATTGAACAATTTAGTTAAGTCAGACCTTAACATAGGTATACTATAATATATTATTATTATAATAAAGGTATTTACACTTACTAGGTAGGACTGCTGCTGTATCTGGAATTTTAGAAAACTGCATGATATTATTAGTTCTAACGGTAAGTATTATTTACAACAATACTTCTCTACGGGTAAAATTCAGTAATCACTGGTACATCGGAAAAAATATTATTGTTGTTACAACCATAGTCTCGATTTGATCATTACCAAGATTCGGGGCGTATACTGCAATGTTCTTGTTAGTGTTATAGACTAATTATATTGTATGACGAATAAATTAATTCTTTCCCAAACTCTTGGAGTTGGTGCCTACTACATAGACATTTTCTACGGGCTTATTGAACAATATTATTGAAATTAACCAGTAGAAATGGGCTTGTCTATACCTGTCCACCACCCATCGAGTTCATCTGGATTTGTTTTTGCATCTGAAATAAAGATTCATCACTGAATAATCACATATACGTTAATGTTACTAGTAGCGACAGAAAAATGATTCGTTCTGAAAGAAAGCATGATTAAATCCTACTAATACACGATCCTACTTTATAGTTGAGTAAACGTCAATATTTATAATCGTATTTAGAGGGAGAGTAGCTGTCAGTGCTTACCCCAAGTCCTGATTGTCCAGATGACATGACGCTTCCCATAATTCCCGATGAGGATCCCATACCGGGCGAGTATCCTAATTGCTGCAGATAATGGAATATTTTGATCAACTTTGCGCAGAGACGTTATTTTATAGGCTCGATATTCTTAATTTGAGACTTTTTAGATGAACAGATTCCGTTTTTGACCGTCATAAATTCGAAACAAAAACTCTGAATCAAATTCTAATTGTGTACAAAATTACCTACTTAATTTCTCCCTTACTGTCTGAGCATGTAAAAATGTATACGACTTGAAACGGCCATAAATATAACATAAATTATTCAATGATATAATAATGAAATAACCGTTGTATAGTTCCAAAAAACCTTGTGGTAAGTATAGTTGGAGCCATCATAGCATAACTCCTTTAAACGCTTATCTAATACTTCAGCAATATAATATATAGCATGCAGCCAAGATTTTCTTCTAATAGTATTTGAAGCATGATTATACTTATACTTATACTTAGTTGCGAGGCATAATGGCATCATGCTGCTTCGGTTAAGTGAAAGTGTGAAATTAAAATCTAAACAGTGCCTCTACAGAATATTGTCATAATAATTGCTCTTCAACCACCATTTGCTCGGCAGTAATTTTTCTTCACGCTAGAGCTTGATTGACAAATACCTCAAATTACATTTTTTTCGCTCATTGATCCGCGGCAGAATTTCATATTTATGGGGGAATAGTGAATGACTGGGTTTCATTTTCTCAATTCGAACTGCTGGCAGGACCTGTCTCCTTTGAAAACATAATGCATCAAAATTCCCTTTGGTATCATCAGCTTGATATCTATAAGGAAATTGTAAATATTTCGCTGCGTCTTTCACGCTCTGCAGAGGTTTAACGAGGTTTGTTGAAGTTTGACCCAAGCAGCTCTTTTATGAATGTTTAAATTCCATATTTCAATGATTAGTGATCTACTGTAATGCATTACCTGATACGGCATCATTGGTGAGTTATGTACCGGTGACTGAAACAGAATCAGAATTATGTTAATGTCGTATTTACTAAGTTGTAAACAGTTTTCAAATCGATCTTTATAGAGTTTTAATCAATTATAGAAATCCCTAAACAACTTTCTTAGAGTGAATAAAAAATACTACGTAGAAAGAAAAGACATAATATGTTATCTTATAAGATATTATCTTTGTTAAACTTTGTAAACTGGGTACCTTGTACTCTCGCGGGCCTCAATACTCACATGGTCGCATTGTAGATCTAACTCATAATAAATCAATTGCTGTATATTTGAGAGACAAACACTATCATAGTAGCAATACTCATCAACGTATGTTGATTATGGTGAACCAGCTTGGCATTGGACAGTGATGCAGCAGTATTAAATGGGCAATTCTCATTTACGTCAAACTTTAAACCAAAAAAGTAAATGTGAACATAAAGTTTCTAAATTGAGAGTTTGCGTTGAAAACAGAATTATTTCTCCACGTTACACATTTTGCAGCTTACTTAATGACCTCTGAAACTCTATGTTGCTCTATTGTGTTGCTTACTCTAATGTTTCTGATAATATTTACATTTTCACTGAACAGCTTCAGAACTTTATCAAGTATTATTCAGATCTACTGCACAAACAATACAGTATGTATGAATAAGCTCAGCTTAAAAACTCATTAGCATAACTTTTTCCATGCAAATGGACGCACCAAAAATTGGGAGTTAGAATTGCAGTAAGAATTTTACAAATCATTACAATGGTTCGAATGATTAACGATTATCAAATAAAGAATCATGAGCTCATTTCATGAGAATCATAAAATAGGTACATGCACGCGACTGTATATCAATCACACTCATCTGCGTTCACATGGATCATACGAAGTAGTTGGTACCACAAGGAACATACACATGGATCATACAAAGTAGCACACTGAGTTCACATGGATCATACAATGTAGTTGGTAGCACAATGAATAATGTAGGAAGATAATAGGTACTACTAGATAATAGTCTTACTAATATCTATCAGTAGGTGCGTCAGAATTTATAATGCGGTTAATCGAGGATTGAAAACCAGTGTCAAGGAAGGGCAAGTGGTTAAATTCGAAACTGGCTGATGAATGTAGTTAAGAAAGAATGTTAATACTAATCACGCAGTAGGTATCAAGATTGTTATAAACTTTCCTGTTACCGAAACTCTTCTTTTTCCAATTTAATTTAATTTTCTAATTAATACAAACAATAGCCTACACAACATACGGAAAGCCCCGTAAACTGTAAGTACCTCTAATGTTTGGCTATGTACTAGTAGGGAGCAATGAGATCAACATACCAGTAGATGAAATAGATCACTAGACACCTCGCCAGATATACGGATACGTTATCTTATCAGTGTTTCTTGACTTGAAAATGGAGACTTTTCTACTTACAGGATGTATAAATTACATAGCTCTCCCAACTCAAAGTAAGCATGTTCCAAAACAAAATTAACATTACAACATTCATTAAAAATAATAACTTCAGGACCAAGTTCGAAAACCTTCTGCATGTCGGCGCTCCGCGGTAAAACCTTTCAAATGTAATCTTATCTCTCTTCGCCTTCACTAGTAGCTGATATTTGAAGGCGAATAGAAATGAAGATTACCTTCAAATATCAGCTATTCAATAGTATTCATTAATTTAATTGTACAAATTACTTGCGACGTTGTGTCTGGCGTATCGGTAGGAAACGGAGGAGCTGATGACAAGTGAAGTTCGTAGTAGCACAATATCAACTGATTGTAGTAACTTCATTATAACTTCATAAATGAATGCGTGTTCGTCGACATCATAACAAGTACAGGTGAACCTCAAATTTATTGTACATTTGTCAAATGTTTATTGTACTTTAGTCGAAATGTTTAATGTGTTGATTTCCCGTGTTGATTTTAATAATGTTTACGCCCTACGTTTATGAAAAATGTTAGGTAATGAAAAGGTCTCTCGTAGTTTCGTCTAAAGTGTTTTTCTTGCTTGTTCATTTTGGTTTGCAAAATGTTCATTCTGACTAGGAAACGCATTACATCGCAAGGTATATAAATTGATAGTTGTTGGATTTCTGATAGAGGTGGGACTTGAAAAAACGAGTTCGAGGCCGGGGATTGACATGCTGCTGGGTGGACGAATCGCTCGATATTGAAGAAAATACGGAAAGAGTATCACACGATTTTATGAATATTTATGAAAGAAGGTACTTGAAGATAAGAAAAATAATTATGAAGAAAATGAACGGAACTCTGATAAGACAGGTAACTTCTATAACTTCAACGATAAACTGAACGTTTCCGAGCAGTGAATACACCAACACAGACGGGAGGGGAGGAAGTAAACAATGTCAACTTTGGCCAATACACTAGTAAACCATTTTCACAAGACTGAATGCATATTTTAATTATGTGCAACTAAAATGTTTGGTGTGACTAATTAACTTAACTGCAAATCAACCGCCCAACGACGATTATGATTTCAACTGGTCAGTTGGTGTCATTTCTACAAGCAGAAATGGTAAAAGCAGTTTTACTTGTACATTTTTCGCGAACCTAACACCAATGTTCGGATTGTGAATTAGGAATAGATGCACAGTAAATGGGTAGAATGTAGTACGAGTAGTAGGTACATTACGGGGATTCCTTTCGTGGCCTTGTCAGCGTCTGGAAGTCGTGTATACCTAACAGCAGGAAAGCGAGGGCCCCTTCTCGAATATTAAACTTTTAACTTCGAACACTAAAGCAATTCGCTGAAGCATAATATGATGAGAATTTATTATGTGCTTGAGACTGTCTTATGCATTTATCCTGAATGGCAAGTCGTAACTGGGCACTTTGATAGCCCAGTTGAAGTCATCTCACGGAAAATTTATCATGTTGCTACAAATTGCATTCCCCGTATCTGGATACCATTCGGTTCCACTGAGCAGTAACAAAAATCCTCCCAAGACTTTCAGGAACTGCATACCTAACTAATATTTATAAAAATTATAAAACATGAACGTTTAGTTATGGATATAACTTTGGCATCCAAATGGATCATAACGCATATCCAACAGTATACGGCCATAATGGACATGACATAATATTATAATGGACATGACCGTATCGCTATTTCCTGAATTTCCGCTATTTGGATCCGTAAGTACCTGAGAACTCACTCCACCCTGGAATGCATAATCATTGTGAGAATATAACGTACAGTGGAGAATATTCGTATAATTGCACACGTAATAATTATTCATCTTTAATTATCGAAACGATTGGATTCGTTAATTTACTCCTAATTCCCCGTAACCCAAGCAGGGTCTGCAAGGAATAGAAAACGACTGAAGAATGCGGATTCGTCGTAAATGAAACAGGGATTAACCGCCGTCTAAGTTATTTTGACATTTCCACCTGCATGCATAACGTTATTTCTATGATCACTCAATTTTGAACAGCTTCCCCCACATGAATAGGTTTTAAAAGTAAATTTATGATGATGCACGTAGAACTAAATCACTCGTGACGACATCGTCGAAACCCATGGCAAACCCGTGGAAAACGAGAGTACATATTTGAAAAAATCGTCTATTTCCACTGAAATATGAGTTCCTACACTGTTAGACCGGTTTTGGTGATTACACCAACGTCAGTTTAAAAAAGCACAATACAATAGTATTGTTTTGTTACTGACGATGGTTTAATCAGCGAAACCGGTCTAACAGTGTAGTATGTACCTTCTCAAATTTCAGTGGAAATAAACGATTTTATCGAATACTCTTGCTTTCCTTATGATTCACGTGGTAAAATCAGTTGGAAATTCCAATTAATAGGGTAGTTTGAATGTATCCAGTGGCCTATCTGATGTTTCACTTACCATGGACATCATTTGTGTCTGCCCTGACTCTTCTATCTGAAATGAGACAATTAGGTACATACTATTAGTTGTCACTGAAATTGATTTGAACAAACTTGGATGGAAACCTACCTATTTTCATGCCTTCTTATTTTGTTTACCTGCTGCGTTTTTTTTCTTCTCAGACCAAAGACTTTATTTTGGTGACTTTTCTGCCTGTGAAACTGACTCTCTCGGTCTAGGTGAGCAACCATAGTCTGGAATGTTGAAATTCATGCTGGGGCGGTGAAACTGGATTCGAAACTTCGAAAAAGGTGCTATTTACAACAGTTGCTATTAACCATAAGCCGATCCACAGTCCCTAATGTACCTACCTGCCATGGGCATTGCTCTACAATATGTTTAATTTTATCAAATAGTCCTACCACTGTATTGACTCCTTAAAATCTATACTATACATATTTTTTTTCAAACGAATAAAAGGCAACTGTAACGGTTGGTATATCCACACGCTGACCGCCCCCTCCCCCTCCCCCCGTAATTCATGCGTTTCTTGAAAATATATTTCAATGCATAACGTTCTTCATAATTTCACCTGAGATTTCAAAAATTGCGATCCAATGGAGTTGAACGGTCCTTCTATAGCTTGGGCGTAAGGCGACACAGGAGACAAGGCACTCGGCTATAAAATTAATTGCAGTTACAAAAAAAGAACGACTCATTTTTAAATAAACGAAATAATAACAATTTAAATAAACGAACATCACAGCAAGCCGTACTGGCAAGTTCCTATTATAAAAAATCCATAAACCATTAAAACGTGAACTTTTACCTGATACGGTGCTACATAGTTGAACGTACGTCCATTATAAGTCTGCAACAATATTCGAATAGAAAATGGCGATAACGTTCCCAATTTCTGGACATTCTGGTAACAATCTGGTCAAATATTTTTCAAAACATCCCAAATCCAGAGAATCATTCCAAAGCAAATTGATTTAGGAAACATCAAAGACGTTTCATCCCGAGCAGTAACATTTAAAGGTGGAAAGTATTATCGTGGTATTCAAACCAATGTTCCAGTCATGCACCTAATGAGCGAATTTTAGAAATACCCTACGGGCTAGTGGACCGACCAACCAGTACTAAATCTTTGTCACTTTGAAATGCATAGTGTGTACTTGACCGAAAATGTAGGCCAAAACAAATTGCTAACCACAAGAAGCATGATATATAACGTTTGAAAATCGATTAAACATTCCACATTCCACGAGAAAAAACCCTCTACACCTAACACGTATTTTTGTTTTCATAACCAGTTTGAAGCATTTTATACAGTTTGGAAATCGATTGAGCATTGCAAAATGAATATTTATGCAGGATGAATATTTATTTATTTTTTGTGGCGCCATTGGAGGGTGGAACCCAGCGGCTCGTAACTTTTTTGTGTCGTACCAATTTCTAATGGGATGTTTAGATCACCCTGTAACGCACGTAGGTACCCCCGTTTCCATTTGACCGATTTTCGAAGGAAATAGTTGAGGTGGACAGCCAAAAATATATGTATATTCTTCTCTTGATGTTCATAGTTTTGGAAAAAGTATATTCAGATTTGAATAATAAAAATGGCCCTTTAGCGTGGCTCGATTCTGTCCATCTACGAACTTAGCCTCTCGATTGCCAAGACAGATTTTTTGTGCAAATCTGAACTTTTTATCTCAATTCTATCGAGAGTTATCATCTGGAAAGACACAATGAATATGTCTTTTGGCAGTGAATTCAGGATGGTCTGGAGCGGATTATGGTATAACAATCGTTCGAAAATTTGAGGTTTAAAAATTTAGGATTGAGAACAATAGCTTCCTTTTTTCGAAAATTCGCCAAAATATGTCTTTACTGAACCCCCCCCCCCCCCCCCGTTGAAAAGGTAGCTTTTTAATCCCACGTAGAGAAATCACAAGTTTTTTGTACGATGAATCGCAGTCTGAAATGACATTTTTTGCCCGGGAGCCGTAAAGTTTATTGTTAACTTTTCGATTCGTCAAAATCAATTTGACGTTTTAATAACAGCAATTAGTATCCGGACTCTCGTTGATTCAACAATTCGCGTGTATAAGGATGAATGTTGTAACAATATCGACAAAAATTATATTCTAAAGCATAGCCACTAATGCAACGTTAGGTAATTCAGATGATCGCAGTGGAATGTGTCATACTTGAAGCGTGATTAAAGTTAAAGGAGTGACCCTCAGGTAGACAATTCTCATGTCCCAAAGCAACTGTTGTAATGAATTGGAGTTTACCTCGATTATTCTTTAGCTCTCAAGCCCATCTTCTGGAGATGCCCAATCAAATCCTTTCAAATTTCCTCGAGAACAAGCAATAAACAAAGTTCCTCACGCATGAAATCATACTTGAGATGACAGGAGGTTATAGCATTAGTGGTAGCATTAGTCTACTGAAAATATTGAGTACCCGTATAATCGCCGAGCTTATACAAAAATTGTAAAGTGCCAATAATACAATAAAATAGGATTTACAAGTTATGTATACCAGTTAGTAATATTAGGTTTATGATTAGAAAATCGATACATACTTCTAACGTCTTACATGAACGAAACCAATTACCTACTTATAGTTGACCATGAGAATTGCCCAGTACTACTACTGCACCTTTCAACTACATCACCTGTAGTTATTCTACTGAATCATTATCATACTACCCTGCAAAACTACTGTCAGTAACGCAAAGTTATTTTCAGCTGAATATCTACTGAACCATATGGAAAGGCCGAAGCGCTAAAGCTACTTTTGAACTTTACCTGTAACGGCCTGGTGTATACCATGCCTGGCTGAAAGAAAGCAAGATATGTGAGTATTGAGGTTAATAGATTGAGAATTTAAATATGAATCTCTATTGGTAGTACGATTGCTTATAAGAAAACGCTACAAAATCGTCTACCGTTTGATTCTTGCACGTATAATGAACTTACAACTCTTTCGTCTTTAATTTATCTATAATGTTTGAACCAGGTGTTCCTCAATATGAACGAAAAAATTTCGGCAGAAGAACTCCACGGTGAGAGGGTACGATTGCTCTATGTGACTAAAATTGGTACGAACCAGTGCATTGGTGTGCCCTGAACTACCGACGTTGAGGATGGAAAACCAGGTTTGGCCTTGGAGTAAGAGGGTGAATATATGAGTTTGTTTCTTACTGCATCATTGTTCATGTTTGTAATATTAACTGCAGTATGGTGAGAGTTAGAAACTAATCAACACCTAGATATTAAATAGGTTTACATCTCAACTACCTAATGACAGCCACGAGTCAAAAAATGATAAAATGATAAACGTATCCCATTATGAGATGTTATAAATGCAACATCTCATAATGGGATAATATTATTATTTCGATCTTGATGAATTTATGAATGGGGTGTATTCAATGTATTATCGTGAGTTGAATTATCTGGGATGAGGGCGAGAATGAAGTAATATTTATTGGTGTCGTATTCATCATAACAGTATTAGGTGGTTTTTTGAACCAAGAAACAATTTCTTGCAATGCTAAAAATTGCAGTTTAGATTGTGCCTTGCTCCCTTGATTTTACACTTCCGACGTCTAGTCGCAGCCATCTGCGTAATGAGTTAATCCCAACTGTGTAGTGTGTAACGCACTACCAATGTAATTTCGAAGCATATAAAAAGTGGCGATTCGTTAATCAATGAATTTACCGTTTATCAATAATGCTACGCTACTTCATACCGACTGTTGTGATGCTGGGAAGCTTCCCATAATGGATCCCCCACTTGATCCCTGTATGAAGAAGAAGAGATTAGTTGAAATCATAATCATGATATTTTAATCATAAGGTTAATAAGTATCGATCTAGAACTTTACTAGTAATTAATTTTGTATGAATTCCTTCTGGTTGACCTTAATTTCATAAGGGTAGGTACCTGGTACGGTGTGTATGATGGAGAGCCCTGCGAACCGGAAAATAGCGCCAGGTGTTAGTAGTAATAGAAATCAAGTTAGGACATGCGGTATACAGTATTTGTCTAGGAAACCAGAACAAAGCGTAAGATGTTGCAAGTCATGATTGGTGCATAAAATAATCCAAAATATAATCATTTAAAAGGAGTTAAGGAGTTTTACTGGTGTACTTCGGTAATAGGTATCTATTCAGTCTGCGAAGAATTAATAATCTATAGATTATTAATTCTTCGCAGACTGAATCACAATCAGTTAGAGTTTACCCAAATCTCACAAAAACATCATTACAATAGATTCTTATCACGGGTTGTGTTGGGAAAGTAAAAAACAACGAAGGGCGGAAAAGGGTCTGAGATGCGAATTGAAAGAGTGTTAGGTGCTGCTAGCCCCTCGAATGGGATGGGATCGTCCCAGCCCCAGCCCTATAGAACTAATATAATATTATTATTATTATACTAATATAATATTATATCTATAGGGCTGGGGCTGGGACGATCCCATCCCATTCGAGCAGCTAGCAGCACCTAACACTCTTTCAATTCGCATCTTGTGTAAGTATCATGCCTTTGTACCGAGCCCTCAGGCCTGTTTATCCAGCACTCGATCCAGTTGTTCTAGATCGATGGTCATGCCTAACACCAGAGAAACGGTAAAAATAAAATCCCAATCACCTGATGTGTGTAGGGGGATGACCCAATTGAGATGCCTGATGCTCCCTGGAATATAATATATTCAAATACATAATACATATTCGCTTTAATATTATTAAAGCGAATATGTATTATGTATTTGAAATTGGCATAGTCATTGGATATCTCTCAAATACTTGAATCACTTAAATTTTCGAAAAATAACTGGTTTTATGTAAAACATTTGAAGAAGGTTCAAGGATTCTCACCACAATACCAATAATTAAGCAAGGTTAGTAGAAACTAAATCATGTCGTTAGCTCTTAATGAAAGTAGTCAGTATGATCCAGTTTCAAAGTAGGAGTATAAATAATGATTCGCTCGTTACCTCATGCATGTTACTACCACTGCCTGCTCCGCCGTCCTATAAAGAATAAACATTCAACGAGTCTCTTCATAAAGGAAATTACCTAACCAATGATATTCACCATTATCCGGCTGTGATTTCGATGAATCTCAAACATCCAGTTTGATATTTTCAACTTTTTATTTCTTACCCAAGAACTACGGTATGGCAAAACGGTATTTCACCAGTGAAATAAGTCACTCTGATTAAGTACCTGATATATTCAAGGGTTTACTTTAGGTAGTCCATGGTTTGCATTTAAATGTCAAGTGGTCAGGTTTAACAACGAATGTCCTCAGCATCGTATTTTACTTGAGTAAACGTAAAGTGTTAAATCCGCCATCATCGGTTTCTTCATGGGGTTTCATTACATTTATACTAGGTGGTGTTCTTTCCTTCTTTATTCCAACATTCGTCCGAGAAACTCTCATTTCGGACTAATTTCAAAAAGCATTTATGTGATATTATTATATAAATGCTTTTTGGATTTTGGTAACAGTTACCGAGAAGCAAAATATGAACTGAAAGCTTTCTACATTCCCTCGAAGTAGTACGAAAACTCATCACACTGTGCTAATTGCTCTGTCGAATTAACTTACTTGCATCACAGTGAGTTGTCCTC
Organism: Stenodema calcarata; assembly: GCA_963920205.1. Classification (NCBI taxonomy): domain Eukaryota; kingdom Metazoa; phylum Arthropoda; class Insecta; order Hemiptera; family Miridae; genus Stenodema; species Stenodema calcarata. The sequence continues at coordinate 22,967,785 of OY986049.1, read as the reverse complement.
GGACCTGCAAGAATCCAGACAAATTGAGGTTTTCTTGAAAATTCCAATCTTGAACAATAAGTGAATGTCGAAGATTAACACTTAATACCGTCAATTTTGATTTTCAAGATATGCCCCCTGAAATTTGAATTTGATTTTTGAGTTCAAAACTCCTAATTTTTGACCCATCGGAATGTAGGGAATCTATGATTGTTTATTATTTTGAATAGGTAATGAACCTTGTTTTGATGTGCTTAATGTAAACCGCTAGATTCTAATAACAAACATTTTTCTGGTGCTCTTTAAATTCTGGTTGCCAATGTATTATGCATTTCCAGCACCAAAGAGACATAAAATAAGCAGGAAAAAATACATTAATCCCTGAATGGGTCAAAAATTGTATATACTATGTACATGTATAAAATAATATAAACCGCGACGTGAATTAATGACCTAGGGAACTCACCCCAAGACTGACAGTTCCAGATACCTGTGGGGGAATAGAATCACAATATTACCATTCCTTATTGAAGTTGTAAAAAATAATAGCACACGAACATTGCTCAAAATGTTTTTAAACTGAAGTAAAAAATTTTCTCATTAAAACTGGATTAAATACTGTACGGACTTACTGATACAGGAATGTTCCCGAAGACCTGCAAATTACAACTGGATTACAAATAAGGTTAGATTATAACGTATATGTTGATGAACAACAATAATATTGTCGTACATACACTATGTAGCACATATTATGTACTTGAGTCATGGTGGTGGGTATCTACTGGTTTGACAACACAATGTGTTGAACAGCAGTTTTGACACAAAATTAGCTTTATGTATTTTGAACAAGAGTGAAAATTATTACCGGAACAATTTTCTCTGAGAGATTCAATATGAATAATTCATATTGAATTATTGAGTAAATATAATTATTATATTTACTCAATTATTTGAATTTAGCAGATTTTATAATAAGACATTTAACAATGAATAATTATCTTTTTTATTTTTTTATTGATAGGTTAATTTAATTTTCCTTATTATTATTTTTCTAGCTCATGCCGAGTTTGCTGCAGAACCTATAAGCAATAATTGCTTCTAGCTTTTTGTAAATCAATAATTATTAGTTTTATCTACTTCATAATAGATCATACATAAGTTAGGGACACCTTGTTCTAGGTCCTTGACGACCAACAGGAGAAAACTATACGTACCTACTACACTTATTGCTTTGGTGCTTACCGTTAAAGTTTGAGGCAAGTTCATTCCACCCTGAAAATTAAGATGAAATAGATTAGAGAACAGGAAGTTCTCGTTTTCATTTACTGGAAATATCCGTACAGCTATGATTCATTTAATGGATCTGAAAATATTCCAAACGTTTCACTTACCAGTGAGCCGCTACTACTGCTCCCAGAATTCTGAAAAGTGATTACACGAAAAACGAATTAATTAGTTGATAAATAGGAATACGATGCCAACTACTCAATCACTATCCACAGATAAATTGACTATTCACTGATGAAATACATTGAAATTCGCAAAACGTGACGAGTTTGAGGCTCCAATGGGGTTTTGAGAGTGCTGAATCTGAATAATGACGGAACATTTTATTCGAATCGATATTCCCGATTCGGAGTGAATTATTGAATAATTATTATTCAATAATTCACTCCGAATCGGGAAAATCGGTCATTCAGTCGTGCAGCAGGGAACTATTAATTTTTAGCGAATTTTTGAAGAAAATGTAGCTATTGTTCTTGGTCCAAAATTTTTAAAACCCGAATTTCCGAAAATATTTTATACCGAAATTCGTTTCAGACCATCCTAAATCCTCTGCCAAAAGACACCAAAAATTATGTATATATTTATGTTGATGGGATTGACTAGTGTGAAGTGTATATTTATTTATATTTAAATGTTTATTTATGTGTCATTCCAGACGATAACTCTCGATAGAATTGTGATTAAGTGTTCAAATTTCCACAAAACATCCGCCCTAGCAATCGAAAAGCTAAGTTCATAGATGGCAAAATCGGGCCACTGTAAGGGTGGTTTTGAAGAGGTTTAAGGGGGGGGGGAATTAGCCATAAATTACCAAAATGACGAGTGACCCGTCATTATGAAAGACTTTTTTACGCTGAACACGATGGTGAAATCAGAATTGCGATATCTTATTCCATTCTCAAACTGGAGCAATTTGAAGATGAAGAAACATGGTTGCTATTTGAGATGTTCTTCCTGGTTCATCTGCCCTAATCTGATAACGGAATGAGATATCGTCATTCTGGCTTCACCATCGTGTTTAGCGTTGATAATGCCATAAACTGAGATGTTACTCGACGAAATTCGCTCTTATAGCCATGCTGCATGAATGTGAATTTATCATTTCTCTTGCTGGCGTTTGTAGCAAGTGAGGGTAATAGAATAGGTATTATTTGCCTTAACGACTACCCTTGCCAGGTAATGCTAAATTTACCATGGTAGTTTAGCATTAGGTACTCGAAAATATGTTAGAATATTGCTAACCAAGGATGGTCTAGCTTGCGTTCATTTGACCGTTCGCCCCTTTTTGTCGGTTGGTACCTACTGAATTATTGTATTTCTGGCTTGACTTACCATACTCACTCCTGGGTACAAGCCAAATTTACTCGAGGCTGAAGGGTAATAACTATCATCGGCTATTGAAGGTATTGATTCGACGACTCCGCCAGACATTCCTGAGTACGGCGTGTATTGAGGCTGGGTCCGATACGGCGTCGCTTGTATGGTTGGAACTCTGTAGACTTGAGGTTGAGATCCGGAACTGTATACAGGAGCTTGAGATTGGACTTGCGCCTGTGCTGATGACTGAACGTACTGTGGTTGATAGGATCCCAATCCGTTGCCACCGAAACCAGGAGACGTAAAGCCCGATGAGCCACCCATGGCTAAGAATCTTGCTCCTCCCGTTTGATTGGACTCCAACTTTATCTCAGGTTTCCCTGTAAAGAAATAAAAGAGGTCTTCTTATCGAAAATAATGATTACCGCTTAATTTCATAGTTTGGTATCTATTAATTGAAATGGAAAATCATTAGCACAATTATGTACATTGGCCATGATTTTAGAATGCCATATCAACGTTTCTGAAATTTACTTACGTGGACGACTCCCTTCACCGCTATCCACGTTGAATAAGTTTTCCTAATAGGTTCATCTCAGGCTTTTAACTCGAATTACACGTCATGATTTGGGCTCGGATTCAGCGAGAAATGCTCACTTTTGTGCAATGAACGTGATGATGTTATTCAAGCTTGGTTTTTGGAAAAGAGACCTTGCCGAGTTTATTCCTACTGATTCTGCATTGAATTTTGAAATCACATCCTCGAGTTTTTTGTAATTCTTACAGTAGTACTTAGCTGCTGCCAGGCAAGTTCACTATCTCGTCAGAACAGGTTTTGGTGGCCGAGGCAAGTCAGGATAGTTTTCTTTCAAAATTATTACCCTGCTGGGAGCTTTTAAAAATACTTTTTTACTGCAGAGATCAAGGAATCCACGTCAGGGAACAGTGATCGCACAGTTTCTGCTACTCAATACAATGCATGAGGAAGACAAGTCAAGTGAACCATGTTTGTATAAAATGTTTGTATTGACCCCAGCTTTGACCGTATAAGCAGCAGCATCTGATAGACACAGCAAAACGTTGTTGTTCAAAACACCATTTGACTACAGAAGACGCATTGAAGCTTCATAGAATTGAGAGATTCATTGCGCGTCATTGCATTTTTCAAGAATTTCGTAGTTCAGAAGGGCTGGTTTCGAAGGTGTGTCAACCCCAAGTTTACCGACAACAGCATTGGCAACATACCTGCCCTCAACATCGTTGGTTTCATCAATCGAAACTCATATTGGTTCCTCTTTAATATATTCCCGAATTTTGCCAAGGATTCCCTGGTAAATAAATGTCCTTCAAGTGGTCCATCGGGCGTTTTCTTCCCAGTGTAGGCCTCCAAGAAACTCTTCAATGCAGGGTTGCTGAGTTTGTAACTCCCTAATTGTTAACTTCCTTAATGTAACTTACCTAGTATCGTTATTTAACTGAATATTTATGGAATTGTTCTTGAGTCTTCATAGCCAGTAGAAGTGATCAACGTGGAATAACGTGGTTTCACTTCACTCTCAATTTTGAAAATGAATTGGGCCTTGTTTAGATGCCGATCCAAGGAGCTGTAGAAGACCTTCCTGCTAGGAAGACCAGCCTTCCCAGGTCCCCACCCACCTACCTGATACCCGGTTACCTGCCTGGTAGGGAAGGACCTCCCCCCCCCCTCTTCATGTTGAACTATCCTCAACCTCATCTCAACAGTTGGCCCGCGGCCGGTTTCCCCTCAACTGTTGCTCGTTCTATGGTACATCCGTCATGCCGCGCCGCGAGTGTTTTGCTCGTATTTTGGTGGTTTTGATATTGCAGATCTCCCCTGGCATGTCTCAGGAGACAGAATGCGTGCCCGGATACACCGGCGGTGATATTGCGCTTACTGTTTTCCTCACTATCCTCATTATGGCACTATTGCAAGCAGCAGCCCTCTATGGATGGAAATATTACAATAATAAGGTGTCAGGTATGTACTGCTCTGATAATTCCGCTATTACTCAACAAACACTGATACTCGAAATGAATAGCTTCCAGAGTAGTAACTAGGAGGAGCATAAATTCTACTCCTACGTGTTGCTAATAGCCACGGATCCAAATTCTGCATAGTGCAATAGTGCAGTACTTTTTAATTGGCGTGAGCCGTGTGTTAATAAATAAATAAATAAATACCAGTAGCTCCTTGAGCCACACTGGGGAAGTAGATCTGGCTATCGGTCAGTCAAAAGGTATTTATTTGGCTATCATGAAGAACTAACTATTTCCACATCGTCTGCTCAAAACGAACGCGGCGATATAAATTTCACAACAATGTCATTCCCGCGGGAAAAGACTTTTGTACCCATCAGCGTTCTTGAATAATATACAGAAGTAACTTTTTCCAGTCGTTTAACGTTGTAGATTCGCCACAATCCTTACAATTCAATATGAAATCGATATTATGGGCAGGGTAAACATACACAGAGTTTTTGAAAACACACGTTTGAAGAAGGTATTGCTCCAATGTTGTTGGAAGTTGTCGTTCTTACACTCCATACATCATCATTTTTAAAATCGCTGATGAATTTCGAGCCCTAAGGATGGTGTTCAACGTCGAACCGTTGGCGTTGAAGTCGTCAGGCCTGTCCTCTAAATTAAAACACGCAGTAAATAGTTACGCCGTTGTCTGGCGATGAAGATGTCAAATTAACTATACTTATTGGCTTATCCTTATTTCCGGTTATATGTGGGGTCTACTGCGTCATTGGCTCAATTATTTATTTTGGACTGGAGTGATTAATATTTATTTCTTATTGTTAGTACACCGAGAGTATCATAGGCTAACGAGAACGTCATAGTATCATAGGTTAACGAAACAGCTCAAAATGTATTAAAAATAGGACGATTCTATTCGAGGTCAATCTATATACATAATATATATAGGTATGTGCCGATAACATAATATGTTATTATATATTATAATAATAATAAAATATTCTATATAATATATTATAATATTATTATGTCTATATGTGCCCCTCCCCACCACTCAACCTTTTTGTTCAACATCGGTACGTGTGAACGATTTAGAACGATCGTCAGAGCAAGGTCATCCTCAGGATTTTCAAAGGTCGGATTCCCAGCTCTGAGAAAATACCGAAAAATATAATGACCGGCAGGATACAAATTCGAGGGAACCGTGGACAAGGGTGGGCAATCAGCGAGCTATCACGAGTGTGTGTTTAGTTTCGGGCGAAGTGAAGGGCAGTAGGTGATAGTTATGTGCTCCATTATATCGTTCCTATACGTTGTTTTTCCAATCCATAGTAAGCTTAGGGAGCCTTCAATTTTGGTATGATAATTCAAGAATTTGTACAATTTCAATTGAGTGTCTGTTGTTGTTCACTCATTTGGTGATGACGCTAACTGATATGCGATGACGGTCATGCTATTGACTGATTAAGTGAATGTTGATGTTAACAATAAATTCCAAGATCATCAATCAAGATTAAATCTATCTTTAATCTTTATCCAGACACTATCAAAATGTTGATTATTTAGAAAATCCCTAATGGAAAACCACTACATTATGAAGGAATTCAACCGTACGTTAACTCAGGAAAAATACTTTGTTTCTTCGATTGTATACCTTCAAGCTCGGCGCTATTGTCACGACTCGGAGTTGTGAAAAAACGCCTTTACCTTGAGCGTGTACGACGTTCCTATCTCTCATTAATGTGACGTCACACTTGTAAACAAGTTCACATGGGCTTCCTGCTTCCACGCCGGCTTCGTGGATTCCTTTCTGTATGTTGTTAATCGTATTAAAACATTCCAGAGAGGCCATCGTATGCTAAAACCACCCTCGCCTTATAAAACTAGCGGAGGAATTCCGTTGTTGGGAAATTGATAACATTCACGAGAGTCATTGTGATGGTCGAATAACGTTGTTTTTAGATTTACAGTCAGATTATATCTTGGTGTTCCCAGGTAAAACCGTACGAGTTAATTTACGATCGTATAGAATCTCCAAAATACACTCCAGACTCTCCAAAGAATTGTTCGCTTCATAATTTACAAGTTCAGATACTTGTTGAGGTTGTTGATTAGCGGTCGAAATGTTCACAACTACGGGGATGTGTTACAAGACAAATTTAGATATTACTTGTTCCTCATCTGTGTATTCAATAAAACGATTTGATAATCATGATATGTTTCCCATCGTTCAGTACTAGAGGACCATGGTCGAGGAAAATAATTTCGACTTGTACTTGGCGCTGGGAGGATAACATTCAATTTAGTCTGCACGCCCCGGCAGAAACCCTGGTGATAGCACAACAAAGAATCATTTTGTTCAAAATTCAACTGTAATTTCTATCGGCGCGCATACATTTTTGAGAAACTTTGATCAACAGCTCCCCATTGAATTGCGACCTCAGGAATAGTAGCCTTCCGTTTGCGCAAACGTGGACTCCTTGCAACGCCCAAGGCGTTGTTCAACCGATTTTCGTTCCATGTTCAGAATTTAAGCAGTTTGGTGGAGTCTAGGCAATGGTAGTGTCTGTGGGCAGATGAGTTATGTTCCACTTGATTTCACCTGCGATTCGAGAGTGCGGGCATTGGGTGACAGGACGCTATTGTTCCAAACTCGTGTGAATCCTTCAGCTCGCTCAACCTATCGACAGATTTCGTCAATCAAGTGCGAAAGGCGTGTAGCGGCCGCTTTCCACGTCTCCCATAAGTCTCTACCGTGGGATTTGGAGCCCCATTCCCGGATACGAGCAAGAAAACAGGGGAGGCTGCCTGAGACTGTGAGCTTGACTAATAAATTATTAATACCAAATCAGAAGGTGATAGCCATTCCACGGAACCGGTTGGACGAAGCTCGCTGCCGCCTAAGCCCGCCAGAGAGAAAGTCAGTTCTAGCTTCTACTCCCTGGTCTTCTAGCACACATTAGGTACCTCTCTCCTTCTTTGTGACTATTTCAAATGGAATTTATTCCTAATTGCATATCTGAAATACTATTAGGGAGGTCTGTTGGTGGTAGGGATGAAACTTGAGGCAACGCCCTAAACTCGTTTCGATCTCAACGTATGTTTCAATTGTTTCGGAATTCGAATAATTATTATTATTCTGAGTGATTGATTAGCAAACACGTCCTCCAGTAAATCGAAAGTTTGAGGTAGTAACAAGAATGACATGAACATCAACGGCTTAAGGTTTTTATTATCTACTCATGTTTAGTTCTTCATTTCAAAACTTCAGAGTGTCGGAGGTAAAACAATACGGAGTTCGTTTTCCAAATTAACCTTGAAACCTGTACTGATTGGAAATCACGGAGTAGTCAAAAATAAATATCAAGTTGGGCATCTTTCTAAGATTGATTCTTTATATCAGACTTAAATTTCAGAACTCACAGACTCACAATTTCATACGACATCATTCCCGCATGTACATTCCCGAATAATATACAGAGCTAAAATTTTTCAATCGTGTAAAGTTGTAGATTTCAGTCATTGTTATAAAGTAGTGTAGTGTTCTAATGGTGTGTAGTAATGCGATCTCTTGATTGTGTGATGTTAATGAAACACTGAGGAGTCGATTTAAATAATGAGTTGAGTAGCCACAGGGTTCAAATCTGATCCTCCAAGAAACGCCGGGGTTCGACAAATCGACAAACAATAGAAGCCGTGACGAACCAAATAGGTATAGATATCTTCTTCCCAAACTCTAATTTTTAATAAGAGTCTGTTGCTTAGAATTAGAATTAGTGTTGACGGCCCTGGGGATACGTACTAATCAGGGTTGTTTCGATCAGAACGGAATTATCTCAGTTTTAGTGCGCTTCTTTGAGAAGTGTTGGATTCTACAAATGAGTGGTATTTTTTTTTTTTTTTTTAAATCGATTACTTCAAATGAGATTTTGATAGTCAGAATCAGAGTTCCGTTTGACGATTCACTGTCAAACGGACGATTTGCTGATAAGACCTCCTTCCGAATCCATTACCGTGGGGGGGGGGGGCTCACACGAAAGAGAAAGACGCGGAACGTGATGAGAGAGGCAGGTATGGGCGATGTAGAGATAGTCCGCAGGACATTAACCTCTCACATACTTCTACCCCTCCACTTTCCAAGGGGTTGCCCGAGGTCTGTGGGACAATCAAGTTGGTCCATCAATACCTCCCTACACCAGGTAGTGGTGGCACCTTCCACGCATTGTCAAAACCCTGGATTTATATTGGAGGGAAACCCGTTCCAGTAGGGATGGGACATCGGACCCTCACAATCGATTATGCCATCGATTGTAACATCGGAAGCCCACAATCGATGTCACCGATTAATCGCGCCTCCACAATCGACCATCGACGATTTTAGTCCAGTCGGCAGGTAGGTACTTGAACCACGGAAAAACTGCGTAGTTGTCTAAACTTTGGGGTGTTGTTTGTAAATGATTAGTGATGGTAAACCTATGTTTTCGACCCGAGGAGCTTGTGGAATTTTTTTGGCGGTCGAAAAACCTCGACATTTTCGGACTTGTTTCAGTTTTTACCTATTACATCGAAAACGGCCAATCCTACCTTAAAAGGTACTATATATACTTAATTAAAGGGGACAAGATTCCCCGTAAACCCCTCCCCCTGCAAAAAAATCGAAATCGGCTTACAGGGAAGTTGCTACAGTCGATCAAAAATTGGCAATTTTTTCAGATTTTGGTGAAAACTGCCTTGACCCCATTTTCAAAGTGATGTAGCTTTACAACATCAATCGCCTACCCCCTCCCCCTCCCAATCGCCTACCCCCTCACCCTCCTAAAAGTTGTTAAGCATCAATTGGAGAGTTCAAAAAGCTCAACAAATTTGAAATTGGCCCATTTTTCAAATTTTGGGGGCTATTTTTCTCCAAAATTGTTTTTTGCCTCCCAGTTGCTTCTACTCTCTTTCCGGGGGTTTAACCACCATAATCGCCTATGATACCATTCCGTGTCCATATTAAACAAATACCTAGAGACGTGGTAAGGGTTTACTTGTATAAATATGAATAGAGGGTTTACCTATTATGTAATTACATAATACTACATAATACTAAACCTACCTAGGTACACATTAATGTGTACCTAGGTAGGTACCTATGCATGTGATGCTTGATCTTTTTCAACTTTGGATCCTGGTTGTAGAGAAAACATAGATGCATCGTGGCCTAACAATCGATCATCGGAAAAAATCATCGGAGCTTCACAATCGATTGTGAAAAATCGATAATCGGTGGAGAAAAATCGATTATCGATTCCCATCCCTACGTTCCAGTAGATTCGTGCAGTTATGGACGACTAAGTTCATTCGCTTCACCCCGACGCTTTCAAATTTCTATGCTGGGCTCCCTACTCTGGCTCTCTTTTGGTCAATTATTTTCGATAATACATCGAACTTGGTGGGTTTATGTTCCAATATACGTAGAATGGGAATATCAAATTGAAAAACGCTGCAAATGGTCCCACAAGGATTTATTGTTTTCCTTGTATCTGTATCTTAAGTTCTTGTAGCCCATTTGTATTCAATGACAGCACAAATAGCAATAGGTATAAAATTTAGAGGATCCCTCCATAATATACTCATCATGAGTTGTAGCCCCCCTCCTTTGCAGCTCGGCCCATAATTATCATCCCAATATTGTTTTGTGAAGAACTACTTTGTCACCATCACAATCAACTCTTAATAATCATGTTGATAGCACCTAGCCCGGCTGAGATTGAAACGTGATTGTGCATCGTCTACCACGAGCCGTTCGGAAATTGAGTTTTAAAACTCGTGTAGGAACTTGGATGAGGGAGGGGCCATCATTGTAGGTGCACCGTGGATAATTGTAATTTGTGAGGAAGGTCTTCTTTTAGGGCAGGTACCAAACCATGTCTACTGCGTCTGGGCCACACACGCGGCACCGGGTTGATTTAGATAGTCTACTCCAGCTATTCAGTATGCTTCGACAAAATATTCGTCTGGGACAGGTTGATCGTCTGCTGATGGCCTAGAATGAGATGGTGTACTGAACAATAATTTTATCAAACATTGAGGGTGATAGTTAATTTATACTCGTAATATGAATACATATTTCATTCGAATTACATGGACACTTTCACTTAAAAGGAAATTGCATTGTTTAGTTGTGTAGGTATGTGCACATGTTGCTTTGAAATTTCGTTCATTAGCTATTGATTTTTTCCCTTAGATCCTGAATGACAAGGGATGTCATTCACGCTTGATAAGCGTAGGACATGGGCAGAGAGTGAGATCACCATATTATTATATGGTGATTATATATTACGGTGATCTCACTCTCTGCCCATGTCCTACGCTTATTATGTTCGAGAATCTCAGAAATGGGCGGTTTCAATTTGAAAAAACCCAATTTTATTATTATTCAACACGATCAGATGCTATTTCAAAGAGCACTGTGATCTTAAATATCTTGAAAACGGAAGAACTCAAATGAAAAAAAATATATAAAAATACAATGAGAAAAAGATGGCTACATAAGCATTACAGACTAATGAAATGCCAGACTAACCTGTAGGTGGTGGAAAATTTTCATAGATAATCCAGGTTTCTTTTTCGGATTCTTTTCGAATTACCAGAACTCAAGTGGGAGGAACGGTATGCAAAAAGAAAAGCTCTCTTTCATTAGTCATTGATCCACTTTTTTCATGTTGCCGGTTAAAAATTCCAAATAGGTACGTTTGAAAAATTTACCATTTAATGGTAAATTAATAAAACTGTGTGAATCAGGCTTGTAATAAACTAACATATTGAGGGGTGGAAGGGGGGGATTCCTACGATTTTCCGACCTAGAATTTGAAAAATCGAAGACACGAATGGGTTTAAGATCGAGTGGTGCAATCTCGGAGTAGGCCAGCTGAGATGCCTGGCTCTCGTAACTCGTTGGGACTTCCTGTGAGGACAGGTCGGCAACCACAAGCTTTCCACTGTTCCACTCAAATCCTTTCGCTTTGATACTCCTCGTGTGGGCCGTTGATACGCCAAATTTCGTTAGGTCTGCTGCCGAGTTCAAAAAGATATGCGAACGGACGAATGCAAAATAAAGCAACATAACACCAATGAAAATATTCGTCTCACGATGGATTGTGATAATGTGTACATTATCACATGAATTGAGGGACATGAATTTTTACGTACACGTAAAAATTCATGTCCCTCAACCCCAATATCAACAACTTCATCTAAGTTAACAACGCAAGCTGCCTTACTTGAGGAATGCCTTGAGGACTCAGTATACTGCCTCACCACAAGTGATATACCTATTTAAATGTTTGTGATGGTAAGGGTCTGAGACCCATCCGTGAAGTATGTATTGAATGGTACTTATATGTAGTAGAGGAGAGTGAGTAGTACCGCCAAGTTATCGATCGTGCATATGATTTATAGTGAACTTGGTAACAGGTGTTATTTGGCAAACCGGGTTTGCTGCTATCCACACAGATTTATCACTGATAAGCAGCTTTTTGAATTCTCTGGCTTGGACTCCTTAATCTTGCAGTAGGCGAATTTGTGTAATGCTGTCTTCCCTTTTTTGTAGTATAGTGTATATCTGCGTAGATAAATGAATTAAATTTCGTTTTCATGCTAGAAATTATTATTTTTCTTAAAAATTGAATAGGTGCCATATGAATTTTGGGGTAAGGTCGCTAGTGGTGGGCCAAAATCTAATTTGGTAAATTTAACCTGCCTACCTCCAGTGCCCATTACATGTATCTTTTGTTATTAGATGAATAACTATTAAATTGCTTGGAATGCTGGTTCATTCCTTCACTCATCTACTTTACAGCAATTTCAAATAATACGGTAATAAGCCCTTTTGTTCACATTATAAATGGACATGATTGATGGAGTGAATTTCTAGGAATGGTTTTAATTTTGGGGTTTGAAAAATGCATGTAGTACTTGAGTATTTTCAAACTCATTTTCACATCTACTTATACTTTATTACACATTCTACGTATAGGTACTTATCATTTGAAATTAATCATTGTGTGAGTAATTGTTGAATGAGACTCAAAATACGAAAGTAGCTACCACTTTTTTTTTTTTCATAAGCAATAGTTTCTAAGTATTTGAAGTTGTAATGTTTCAATTCAATTTTTTTAATCTCGGGATATCATTACTGCACGCTATTCATAGTTGTACGACAATTATCCGTTAAAAGGCCCGTGGAATCTCCACTTTACCGGTACATCAGTGCTTTTTCCCGCGCGTTTTGAGTGTAAATCCATTGACGTTCGTCGGGGTTCTCATTTAGGTACCACTTAACCACTTACCTGTCGGTTCTTCTGGAGATAAAGCTGCATGTACTCCTGAGTACACAGCTAACAAAACGGCTAACCTAGGCAGCTGCATGATTACGAGTGAACTGGGATCGAGATGCTGTAACTCTTTTAACTTTGAAATGAAATCGGATAGGTAAAAAAAACTCTTAACTGCTCGGGCTCAGATAACCAAACCCATAATGCGCTTAGGTTTCATCAAAAGTCGATTAATATTAACGAGATCTTGCCCGGTGTTATGCCGTTTCACGGCGGTTTTTATTACCCATTTCCCGGTTTCACCAACAAATTAGGTGGAAATTCGTGGGGATGACGCAAATATATAACCCAATATAGTTCTTCAATTATCTGTTCAAACAATTGTTCTTGTCTATCTTTTTTCATAGTTGACACTTGTATTTCAAACGGTGGGATTCCGATAATGACTATGATTGAAGAAAGAACAATGGTAGCCATCAAACTAACCTTGACTTTTAGCACTAGCTTTTGATTATCTACGTACCGCGGTGGGTGAATATTGTAGGAAGGGAGATTGAAAAGTGATGCCTACGGGCAATCCTTGAAAAACTACACTTGCATCCATAACTTCCGTCGATATAGAAATTCCATAGACAATATCGGTGATTCACTCGCGTATTTTGGCGTTTCCTGACTTGAATCCCACCAACTTCATTTATGAATTATAATTGATTCGAAAATTATCTCACTTGCAGTACCCAGTAATTTCTTTGAGTGACACCCCCCCCCCCTCCAAGAGTAACTAGAAATCAATCAAATAAAATTACTAACGGTCGCTTACAGTAATTTTACTGTCCATTGAAGCAGCCCGTCGTTGTGATACTACTTTCTCGACGCTGTCCCAACGTTCCTGATCATAGTACAATTTTCGGTTCTTTTCCGTCGTTCAAAATACAATTACTTAGAAGTTGTGTTGTATGCTCTGCTTTCCCAATTCTGAAAAAGAATCATAAACCTCTGACATCATCTTGAAAGAAAAATATGACATAATATGTATTATATTATAATACATTATATATATAGCCTTAATAGAAACAGTTCATAGGTGGTCACTCGAAAAGTGAGACGAAACAAGGGTATAACTAAAGTTTGATTTGAATTCTTTTGTAAAAAAAAGTTTGATTTGAATTCTTTAAAAATATTGGAATTTGTATTCAAATAATTTTTGGGGTTTTACATGAAATTCGGCAATAACCCAACCAACAATATCCAACCTAACAACAAAATTTGATTTAATATTCAAAAATCCTTCTTTTCGTAGACACGAAAGGTATCCCAGAACAAGAAACACGACATCACCAAACCATGTGGTGTTTGAATCAGCTGTTTCCCAGTTTGAAAATTGGCCCGACGTGTCGCCGTTAGAATCTAACGGTTAGATTCACGCCGTGTATTTCACAGTCGTGTTGAGATTTTTTATAGTCTACTAATGCGCTTTGTATGGTCTTAAAACTGTCTCTGAATAAAGATCTATTCAAATTACAACAGAAAACTGTTCGAAATGACGTTTACAACATTTTAACATTTTCATGAAAGAATATCATAATAATATAATTCCCCTTTCCAACGTATTAGTAGTTATGTAAAGTAATTCAAATGAACTACAAATCCAATACTGCTATAATCATAACATAACATCATCAAAATCCATGCACAGAGAATAGTGGAATTAGCACAATGTCATGCTGAGTAATACTTCAATCACGAAAAGCCTATGAAACATGGAAATGACTAAGTTGGAAGTTCAAACCATTCATTGAGCTCAATTGTTCAGGAGAAAGGGTACTAAAGGTTGTTCGTTTACTTGAGGTTAACGTTATATTAATTCGTTTGGTGTTATCTGGAGGTTTTTAGTGTTTTCTATGATGAATGTTTTATTCAAACGTTCCTTATTTATACGAGGTCGTTTCGCACATTAACATGCGACGGATAACTATCACGCTACTTATTCCGCCGCCCAGTACCGTTGGTATACACTTTCCAAGTAATAGGTAATTGAGGGTATAAGTTGAACAATGGAACATGGGAAGCTTTTAATCGGCGTTTGAGGCACTCTCTTGATCATGACAACTTAAATGCGATAAAACTTCTAAGATAGTTTACTGGCATGTTGTGCTACCGTAAAAGTTATGTTGCTTAGTCAGGTTTGAAGGTTGATTGATTACCCCTCCATGTTTAATGAAGAACAAACTTTCAGTTATGCGCCATTGCCTGATGGGAGCATTCGAGTAACCCCGGAAACCGCTCCCCTAACGACGTTTTGAAAATTTTCACGGATTTCACCAAGAAAATTCAAATTTGAACAGAATTGTACGTCCAAAAATTACTGTTGTAGATTTTGGGACCTAAATAATAAAGTACCTAAAATTTAATACTCGTACATTGTGTTTCTCAATTCCTCATCCGAACTCAGTTATTGTCTGGCATGAGCCATTGAGAACCTACCCAATGTATTTAGGTAGGTGCTTTATTTTTCTCAAAGGAATCTTACAACATATTTGTACTCACAAGGTTTTCATCGACACATAAAAATATTGCCGACCTTCCATCGCATGTTCACAAGGAGATATTCCTGTAATTTCACCCGAGATGCTCCTCTCCTACTTCACCTCTCGGGAAGAAGTAGGCGCCAGTTTTTTCTTCCTTACATCAATTATCCTAATTTGGTTTGTTTTTCTGCTATCCTTTCGATATTTTTCTAAAATTATTGAGATGTCCCTAATTACTAAACTGATTAAAACTCCCATCAACATCGGCTGATAAATAGGGTAAATGACTAGCGTCCCCTATGTACACAACACAGTCCTGCTTGTACTCCTGCTATCCAAGACACATTCACAACAATTTAATGACATACGAGTTGATATCAGCTCGTATCAGATGGTTCCCGAGCTGATAACAAACTCATTGATAGGAAGAGTGAGCTCACTTGAGTCATGTTATTTATTTTTATTTTTTTATCTTGACCTTAATGAGTTTATAATTTTATTAGTGACGGTCATAAAGTTTTTATTTTTGTCTTTATCTTAAACAGGTGTTTAATGTTCTTGTTTTAGTTCGCATTATTTTAGTGATATAGCGAGATAAGTTATAGGAGTATCGTCACGAAGCAAGGAACCACAATTCATTAATTCACTTTCCATTTTTAGTACGCGTGGTGTCCGATATTTTTTCCGAGGAAAGCCGAGAAAGTTCTCGTGCAGCTTCTTCTTATGTTCCCATTACCGTTTATAGGTAATGCATTCATCAGCCTTCACATTACCGTTCGAAAGTGATCGCCTCAGGAAAGCGCTATATCGAAAGTGATCGTTAATAGACAAAGGACACCACAAGTGAGACGTGTTATGGGTCCGAGGTCTTGAAAAATGAAACCTTTCACTGATTAATAAAGCGTTATTACGGTTGTTTATGGAATTTGGGAGCGGAAACAGATGTCGGCTGACGAAAAGCTGGACACCATCAATACCTTTGTGAGTGGCGATGGTTGCCGCAAAGATTAGGAATACGTCAACTTGATGAGTAGGCAGTTCACTGATCCAAGTTGAATCGAAGAAGGCCGGAAAATGCTTTTAGTGATGAATGCAGCGAAGTTTTGATGAAGATGACAGTTTTGGTGGCACTAGACTAACTGGAATAATTTCAAGTGTCTTGTTACTAAATTTGATAACAATTACAACTATAATTGTTTAATGATCTAAATAAGGTAATCTAATTTTATGATAACGTTTTATTTTCATCAAAAAAGAAATAATTCTGTGACAACTCTCTTTGCGAGTTTTCACGCGAGTTGAACCAAACTGGGTTCAGTGAACGCGCTAAAATCTACTCGTTTCGTATGTATTCCGCCATTTTTCATCCATAAGTTTTCAAATATTAACTGAGCTAAAATTGTAAATATACACACGACTATCAAGACAACCTGGTGGTAGGTGGAGCTACTCCACCAACTTTACCATTCTCTCGACATACCATTCTCGCGGACTAGGGAGCATCCAAACATTTTATTAGATGACAAAAGTGTATATTCCAAGCGCGATTTATCTTTTATTTTATAAATTTTGTGTAACATCTCAGATGATTCATGAATATTGATTCTCTCCCTTTGAGTGTAAGAAAAGATTTCAATTGGCTTTAACCCAATTCTTTCAAACGGTTAGTGTCAATGAATAGAATTTAGGTTCATCTCAGCTGAAACCACGTTTGGTTAAGAGAAACCTTAACCTTCGAGATCTCTAGCTGAATGCGGTCTCTGACCAACAGAGTTATATACAATTTGCGGTGAGTTCTAACCGAAATAGTTTTCTCGCCTACACCGATGGCTATTGTCTCGTGTTCCAGTCTGACATTTCCTTTTCTTCTTCTTATAATAGTCTTCTGCTCCGCATGTCAATGATTAGTTTATCGCAGGTTCGCCGTCCAACGCGTTCGTTTTGCCATTTACGGTCACCCGCGAATGAGTCTCCATCTGGTCCCCCGTGAACCTAGCGACACGTCGCTTACGACGTCGAAACTCCCAGAATTCGTTTTCCACTCATTTTTCTTCTGTATTTGGACCGTCGAGCTCTCTGAATCCCCGACCCATCATAGATTGCCAAATGGGGAGAGGTACAAGTAGGAAACACGTTGGAGACCCATAATCAACCACCATAAGGAAATTCCAACAAGGAAATTCTGGAGAAATCTGCAGAAAAATGCACCATCCTATTAACAGAAACTTAGCATTTGCATAAATGGCTCATATTGCCAATGTTCCGGATTGCCAATCCGATTTCAGATTATTGAGACCGATATTTCGAATGTAGTCGAGGGACGAGCCTTTGAAATGTTATTATTGGCTTAGGTACGATGAACTCGCTTTCAATAATTATTTTCCTTATATATTTGTGCTGTTGGATCCTTTTAATGGCTCGAAGAGGAAAGCAAGCATCCATATCCGTTAAAAGGCGGTTTACTCTCCACGGAACCGGCTCATTTACTCATGTCTTCAGGGAGTGGTTTGAACTATACTGTGCGTTAAATGTCCACTCTGAGCTACTCCTCCAGCGAATTCCAGGTGATTTGGGCATTTTGCACATCAACGGCTGATGCCTGTTGTTGTCGAACCTAAGAAACTGTAACATCTTGATAATACCAAAATGTAGAGCCCGTTATTATGACCATCCTGAATTCACTGCCAAAAAGACACCAATATCTGTATTATGTGTGTGTGATTCGAGAAGTTACACCTCATTGTACTGGGTTTTTTTTTTACGCTGAACACGATGGTGAGGTCAGAATTGCGATATCCTCTTCCGTTCTGAAACTGGAGCACTTTGAAGATGAAGAAACGTGGTAGTTCCTTGAGATGTTCTTTACGGTTCATCTTCTCTAATCTGAGAACGGAATGAGATATTACGATTCTGACTTCACCATCGTGTTCAGCGTTGTAAAATCTATAAACTGGGGTTATACTCTGCAAAAAAAGAGACAAAATTTGTTATAAAACCAGTAAAATAACATATTTATGTTGGAATAATTTCAATAATTGAAATTATTCCAACATAAATATGTTATTTTACTGGTTTTATAACAAATTTTGTCTCTTTTTTTGCAGATCAATTATTGATCTACAAAATGGTACTAGTGAATTTTTCTTTTCGGTCACATACTTTCGTCAACGTTTTAGATCAATGTTATTTTTTATCGACGTTTCATTGGGAATATCACTTTATATGTCTCTTATGATTCGGTCATTGATTTAATTTCTCTTAGATTCGCCAGAACTCATTTTCGGTACTTTTATTTCAGTGCTAAACAAAGTTGGTACTACAGTAGGTACTTAGTCATTCTACTGTTGTTTGTATGGAGTAATCAGCGTAAAAGTTGTCCTCCTTCAGCACAAATTTCAACAACTTGGTGGTGAGTTTGTTGCAATAATAATTATTATCCCGCACGTAAAAAGTGAGTGGGAACATTCAATTCGAAGGACACCATCCCCGCCATGCAACTAAAATAACTACACACCAGATTTCTGCAATAGACGTGGAATTTATTTCATTATATATTTCACCACATATTTTGAGCAATGTTTGGTTACTCGTACCAATTTGACGGGAGAACCAATATGATGTATGAAATTGGACCAATTTTGTCGTGTCATGGTTTTGCCTAAAGATCTCGTCTTATGACCTATATTTTAAATGAAAATTCTTTCATATCAAATGAATATTCTGAAATACCATCTATTGGCACAAGTACAATAACTTTTTTGCCATATAAGAGATACAATTTACATTAAGTTATAGTAATTCAAAATAATGTATATATTATACATATTCATATTGGAAACCTGAAGAGCACTGAAAACCTTGAAGAGCTGGATGTCAGGATTTTCGTGAGATTGGAGGTGTGTAAATACTTCGTGTTAGTCGAAATTTGGTTTCAGTTGTACACACCTCCAATCTCACGAAAATACCTGAAATTATTTCAGGTATGTAGTAATGATTTTTAGGGGAATTAAGATGGTGAAAAAATCATAGCCTTACCTTGCTCCAGCTGCTCATAACTACCTTCACCACTGCTCATAATCATATCCATAAAATTGGTTCTACCCATACAATTTTTAATTTGAAAAGTCATGAACTCAGTAAGATAAACTCTTAACCTGACGAGCTGGGATTTTCATTTAAAATTTCATAAAATTGTATAAAATTGTGAATCTTTATGAAAATTACGTTTGGAATTTGATATATTCCAAGTTAGTGCAGAGTGTGAAAAACAGTTCGGAAATCGGATGATTTTGAAAACCGTTTCATCCCTATAGGTGGTGTCTTAGATTATGTGCCCTACATGGTTTTAATGTTTGCGCATGCTTATGCGAAAGTTATAATAGGAATTTAATGGCATACATGTACTCGTATGTGATCAGAGACTAATTCACCCATTCATTCATATTTGCAATATATCACGGTCATTTTTCAGATTATTATGGGCGACATAATGATTTTTAGTCTGACACGACAATGCGAGTGATACGAGTTTAGTGGAAAAATGTTCTTCTCCTCAAGTTCACTCGATCTTTATTTTACTAGAAAATGTTATATCCAAAAAATATAAAACAAACAAAGAAAAAAAGCGGCCAGTTCTTCTGCAACGGTGTATTCCCATTCACAACATCCAGATTCTAAAATTCTTTGGCACGTTCACCGCGTCAAAATGTTGGTGGCAATGCATGCAATCAAAAGTGGAGTTGAGAGTTGTTTGGTGGTTTTTTTGTTTTACATTGCCAGTTTCTCGCCAAATGAGTGTAAGTGCGGGCTGGCTGATGCCCCGGCCTCCAAGGTGAGTGCCTTCATCCAAGAAATAAAAAATAAGGGAAGACGTCGAGATTGGTGGAGCCACCAGAAACCGGTCCGCGGTCTCTTTCCTTCCCCGGCCTCCGGGAGAGACCCTCTGCTAGTTCTTTCTTCCAGCATTTTTGTTTTGGCACAAAGAGAGCGATTCGGGTTTGTCAAATAAAAGAATGCTGGGGCTCCCTCTCAAACGTCCCTCCGTTGCACCTGCGAGATGAGCTGTGAAAAAGTTGTAAAAAATATCAAATAAAACATCCGCCTTTTACGGTGCTCTTCTCCATGCCTCCATCCCGCTCAAAGAAATACGATCACAACAAATGTGAATTCGTTAGTAGTACTTTTTGGACGCCAACGAAGCTGAAATACGCGAGCGAATAGTGATGGCGGGGTCGGTCAACTTTCGAGCGACGTGAAGGTAAACCTTGTTCTTAGTCCCTATTGATTGATCTATTGGAGATCCTTGAACCTTGATTAATGTAATGCAGTCGTCGGACCTCGCAACCAGATTTTCGTTCACGGTAAGGGCTAGAAGCGAAAAAACATCAAAAATTTCAGTTGAGCTGATTCAAATCACATAACTATGTATTTGTGAATTTGAGTCTTGTTATGATATCCTTTTTGTGTCCACAGAAAAGTGATGATTTTTTACATTTGTCTGAAGGTATTTTTCGATATAAATCGATGATAAAAAGAAAAAAAAAAAAAAAAAATGTACGGTGTTACAAAATATTCTTGTAGCAATGACGGTTACCACGATCATTTAAAGAAAAGTGATCAAGACAGAAAAATCTGAACAGATAATAAATTGTTATGGAAGGATTGACAATGTTTTCATTATGATTGACCAATTCTACGTATCTTGAAGTGGGCCAAATCTGTGTGTTATAGTTGCAAAAACAGTAAATTTGTTGGGGTAATGCGAAGGAGAAAAAACGAAAAAAAAACGTGTGTAGTAGGAATTGTTCTCAATGCTTTTCGGAATGCTTCACACACCGGGTGTTTAAATAGGTACAAACTCCCCCCCCCCCCCCCCAGTGGAATCGAGCAGGGCGGATACTAATGGTAAAACAATATTGAACCGCCAGTTGCTCTCATCCTCACTCATCAGTAGCTTCTTCAGTTTCTGTACAGGCCCATAGGCCGTTCTACCAGTGTTGCGGTTTAAGTGCTTTAAAGAACAACGCTGCAATCCCCAACCATTAAATGAAAAACAAAATAGTAGCGCCGTAGGTGCCAGTTATGCCAAACGCTGACGGATGATATCGAAAAAAGTTCGTGGCAATGACCCTTGTGCTGGTTATGGCGACACTCATCATGTGCTGTTATACGTTTCTTCATCTCTATTTACCAGCCTTATATTATGGTTTTCACGAAATTGCTTGTAACTATCACAATCATTCGATGTTGCAAAAACTCCTTAGATTACTATATAGCAGTTACTAGCAGTAGTTATTTATTTATTTTTTATCATTCCACCACACTGCATAACGTTAAAGGTATCGAAACCCCGCTAATACGTTGACATCCATCTAGATACTGCCACCATAACTATCAGATTCTATTGAACTATTTTAGGTTCGCCGAATAATGTTCAATAGGTATATAGTGTACACATTTTCGCTTCGAGACGGACAAAAATACCGATATGTTCCTTCGGTATAATATAGAGTGGAGGCGCGAACGAACATATCGGTATTTTTGTCCGTCGAAGCGAAAATGTTCAGATAACAGACAGTCCAATAATCAATTTCTGACTTCTGCAACATTGTTTCCTGTCTGCGCGGCGATTCGTCCAAATACGTCGCTTCTGATTATTTTACTTCCGCGTTCTACATCCTGAGAAATCCACAACATTCCTTTCCGCTCGTACAATTAGATGAACAGCTGTTCATCTAATTATACTGTTCTTAACTTATTCCGCCGTTCGTCTTTTAAATGGATTTCCGTCTGGAGGGAGAACATCCAATTTTGAGAATTTGTATTGCAGTTGAAATGGTGAAGTATCTTCAAAGATACTTTGAATTAAGATCGCTAAAAGTAAAATTATGTTTGGCGAATATTTTCTTGATTTTTAAATATTCTGCTAGCCGTTGGAATATCCGGATTAGGTTTCCTCACCTCCAAAAATGGTTTGGAAACACATCTTTAAATGCTTTTTTTACAGCTGAAAATCGATAATTTGGCGGGTATCTTTCAGATTCTTCAGGTTTTGAATTCTTATCGTCTATGCCTACGTCGTACCAACTGTTTGCACTCATAGATACAGAACAACTGGATCGCACTCCCTTGCACTTCCTTTCCACCTCACCAACAGGCTGATGGGAAATGACGATATTGGGTGACTATTAAATTTTATTAGGAAATATTTTATGGTCTTCAGTAAAAGGCAGAAATCTTTGCTAGGAATCTTCTTTGACTGGTTTTTCAAGAGAAAACCTAAGTGAGTTTTTTAGAGCCTCCAACATTAACCCAACTCGAGGGACTGTGAAAACCTAGAATACTCCTAATAGACGTCTAATGAACCAATTTTGACCACAGTTCTGGAGCTGGTTGAATCGATAATTTCCAAAAAGTCGTATTTTGAAGCCATTTCTGAAATAAGTGAAGATTTTTGTCAACCTTTTGTTTTATGGAAAACAAGTTTATGCCAGCGGGAACCAATGTTTAAGTTGAAATTCGATTGAATTAAATCATCAAATTTAAACTCAAAACGTACATAATTTTGTTTTTCAAGTCGCAGGTCAATGTAAGCCTCGTATTTCGATGACATTTATACAGTACAGGCCCATCTGGGGACCAACACCAAATCACCATCTTCACTGAAACATTTTTGACATTTTGCCTAGACACTGGTTTACACAACAACACACATCAAGTTTTAGACATTTTTGATGTTGGTTTCCACTAACATTAAAGTCCCTCAACGCGCGTCATCTGTGAAGTTGATGTTTGGTGACGTGTTTGCTGGAAATAAAACTATAAATCAGCATCGCGTGATTAATTCATCCATAACTATATATGCTCCGCCTCTGTGAGAAAGCAGCTGTCCATTTTAAAACTTTGAACCCGTTCCTGCACTTCTCCCAGAAACGGAGGTCTGTGGAAAGAATGCAGCTAGTGAGAAACCGGGAGTAGGTTAGTTGGCTCAGTGAGAGCTTGAACACTCAGTTTGCACAGAAACAGTGAGGAAATGTTTCGTACCTCGTGTGAGAAAAGAGGATTTCCTAAGATGTCTGCAGTGAAAGCGAATGGAAATGGGATAAGGAACCTTCCTCTACCGGGCCAGAAAACAAAACTAAAACGTGAGGATTTCCTAAGATGTCTGCAGTGAAAGCGAATGGAAATGGGATAAGGAACCTTCCTCTACCGGGCCAGAAAACAAAACTAAAACGTGAGTGATGTGTACCCGACTAATGATTTCCTCTTCACGTCAAGCTTTCTCAACTATATGAATTCAGTCAAAATTAAATAATTACCTAAATTATTACTCAGTACATCATTCCTTCATATAGACGTGTTCTACATTTTTAAAAGAATTCCATTGGAACCAAAATTTCTAACATTTTTGGCTTGGTCAACTCTTCACCACAGGCATAAACAGATTTTTTTGTATAACATTTACAAGAGTGTTAGTTAAGAGCTGTTTCTTTTGAATGTTTCCAAAATCACACTCAACCTTGGAAATTACATTTTTTCCACCCGTGCGCAACGACTATCAAGCGTAGTGTAATTTTAGAGTCATAAAAATATACATTAAACCAGTTGAAGTAGGGAGCCAACTTAACACCTGCAATATTGCTCGCATTTTCATTCAAATCCTTGACTATCAGAAACCGTTGCGGTTATTTGATCTGTCGGATTTGCTATTCTGATGAACTTTAGGGACGTTTTCTACAACCCGGAAAGGTCCGATCAGGAGTCGGGCAGGGTGCGGAAGCGGAGTTGCATAAATTCTAGAAACGCACGAGTCCGAAGAAGAGGATTTGCCGTGGACGGTCAGGAATGCGGTTTGGGATTTCACCACCAGCCACCGCCTCTGTCCTTCTACAATAATCGAGTAATGGGGTTTTCTCACCTTCCATGCATCAGGCTCTTTCTTATTGGTAGAGGATAAATTTATGAAGTCATACAGCGGTTTGTGAGCTCGTAACCCCTGCACATAACTATCTAAAAGAGTTATTGCAGTGTTGAACAAATTGTATTTTCATTGTAAAACATCCAACCGCTGAGTCTCAGCTGGTTGTCCCCTGCACGCAATATGAAGTCAGATAAACTGATGAGTGTCTCGGACTGGTTTTAGTTTGGTGAAGTCACAAATGGCAGACTGAGAAGAAGGATAAAAGTTAATAAAGAATTGCTGCAACCTCATGCCAACCGACAATTCAATGATATTGAGTTGTTCATCGCGTGTATTGCGACACTGTTATTATTTTCATTAGAAGCCGCAGGCTGACTGTATGATGATTCACCTTCCATCCCTTTTCCCTTGTTATATTTTCGCAGTGAAATTCATGGAGTTAGGTAATGTTTTTGCTATTGCGTGTCTATTTTCCCTAAACTATAGTTTTAGCGAAGGACTAGTTCCAAATATATCAACGTTCAGCTTCCACCGTGTTGTTTTCATGAACAATATTACTACCTGGTTGGTAGCAGTAAAGGTCCTCCCAGCAGCCAAGGGCAAACATTAGGCAAGACGTGAGAGTGAAGGCAGGTGCGCATTTGGTACGGAGCCAAAAACCGTTTGTAGCATACTGAGTAGTTCAAAGAAAATGCTCAGCTGAAATGTTGGGATGATGAAAAGTCACCTGTGCGACATTGATAGAATATTGGTCGAAGCTGTCAATTATTTTTACTTTCATGCTGTAACTCCGAATGCTTCATCATTATCCTGGAATCCCTGAAATGTCGTGGTTTTGGCCTAATTCTACATTGTTTTGAAGTAATTAACCTATCCCTGCTTATACGAGTTTTCCCTAGATTCTCGTTGTTCTATGGAGGGCAAAGTTTTGATAGAGTCCCCTTCATATGTGGGTTCCTATTGGTTTCTTCACTAGTCACTCACATTGCACGCATTCATCTACGAGGTAAATTTTGACAAATTGAACCCATGTTTTGACGTATCATTCAGCCCAAGGTACCCCCGTTGATAGGTAGGGCAGCAGAATTCCTTATTCCAAGTCCACTGAAATACCTATATCCGTAGCTAGAAAAACAATTGTCTGCTAAAGAATTAAAGAATTCCGATTGCCTTAAAAACCTTCAAGTTTACCCATGCTGCAATCATTATTATTATATTCTATTCTCAGTGGGTTTTTTAGCACGGTAGCCGCAAATCCACGTTCATGAAACTCAAGGCTGAGCTCTACTACAATACATAGAAATCTACAGTCGTGCAGCAAGGCTATAAGTACGAATTTTCGAAGAAATAACCGGTTTTATGTAAAATGTCTCCATTTCTTGCCGAGTTATAGATTTTTAACACTGAAAACGATGGTGACGTCAGAATTATGATATCTCATTCCGTTATCAGATTACAGCAGATGAACCGTGAAGAACATCTCAAGTAACCACCACGTTTCTTCATCTTCAAAGTGCTATAAATAAAGATATCGCAATTCTGACTTAACCATCGTCTTCAGCATTGAAACCCCCTTTAAAATGAGGTGTCGCCCGTCATGCTTTCATTTTTTGAATTATGGGTGATTCCCCCCCCCCCCCTAAAACTCCCCGAAACCCCCCTTAGAGTGGCCCGATTCTACCCGTCAACGAACTTAATTTTCGATTGCTGTATATTTGTATATTGTATACTGTTACATGTATATATACATGTATCGTCTGGATTGACAAATATATTTGTCAATCCAGACGATAACTCTCTATAGAATTGATATAAAATGTTGAAATTTGCACAAAAAATCTGTCTTAGCAATCGAAAATTAAGTTCGTTGTTAAGATTTAGTCCATGTATGACACATACCTACAGTAAAAAAAAATATATACCTACATATAATTTTAGGTGTCTTTCAAAAGTGAATTCAGGATGGTCTGGAACGGATTTTGGTATGAAATCTTTTCGAAAATTCGAGTTTTAAACATTTTGGACCTAGAACTTCCTTTTTTGGAAATTAGCTAAAATAATGGACATTTATGGGCATTTAATTATGGACATTGTAGCCAATTACAGTAATATTAATATTAATTAGTAATTACCATAGCGTTTTCAAATGGAATGTGGAAATTAAGAAAGATTGTTTACGATTCGTCGATAATACAACAGGTCGTTCACCTGCTCGTTTCCACATCATTATGCGCCCTAACGAACTTGCCATTATATAAAATAATAATGTTGATCGACTCTCCTCTACGTAGCACAAATAACGTCTCTGAAACTTCATAAAATGGGTTCATCAGATCCAGCCGCGCCTTAATTAGCTAGTAGGTACTATGTAGTGTTATGAGGATTATTTTCTTGTAATTTATTGTTTTTTTAGTTTTGAACTGAATTGAACAACTCGTTGCCCTCTGGAAGTCAGGCTTTTGAACCACCAACTCATTGCCAATTGAAGTTTGTCCAACCATTTTAGTTGACCATTCAACGATATTGTCCGTAGCTGTAAAATGCTACCTGAGCTTACTTATTTTGATTAATTGTTCTTATATAGGTCACTAGTTTGTCATAAGTTGGACAACATAAAATTGTTTCTTCACTTTTTCGGCGTCGGCTCAAAGACTATAATGAAATTATGCAATTTAGAGGGCAGGTATATGTGGGTTGGTCTTCAGAATTTCATCAAAATTCAGCGAATACGGAAAATACCTACTCGTGCCTCGCATCACCTACCTATCCTACCCGATCTACCTAATTGAATTCGGGCTCAGCTACGGACCTTTTCAATTTAGCTTTCCAGTGCACATCCCACTTATTTCGAGCTAAGATTGGTAAACACACCAACCGGGTCGGGATTTGAAATGCAACATCCCGGAACCAGCTTGTGCAAAGTTATTTTGACGGCGACCTGTTTTGGTCGTGCGATTTCCTTCATATTGTATAACTTTCAAGTCCATTTGTAAATGAAAACCAGTCTCGCAGAATGTTCTGCATGGTACCGCCGGCGGGTTTTCAAAGATCGTTGATAATCCTCGTTGGCATTTGCAGACAGCCGCAACTCAACAGAAGAAAGTTTCTCATATTTTATCAAAATTTAAATCACGTATTCTCGTGCAGATCTGTCAGGATGACTGAATGTTTTGGATGGCTTTATAGTACAACCAAAGGTTCGTCCACGAATATACTATATAAATTATATTACAATCGGAATGATGGAGAGAATTAGAGTAAGTACTTGTCACTTGTAGATTCAGGGTGACATTTTCGAATTAAACAACATGATCGGTTTTGAGATTTTGATTCAATATTTTCAATAATATACATTTGTTATCGCCATGAATATATATTGCCGATGTAGAGGCAGGTACTAGTAAAAACCCACAACGCATACTACTTTAAATATAAAATTTAATTTAGTTAATTTTATAATAATATTAGATATTATCTAATTTAGATAATTATGTTATTTATTATTGTATCTAGAAATCATAATTCTCACCCTGGAATTTAGTGGGGAAACTGTCAAGACCAACACAGCAAGGTTTTTTAAAGTCATTTGATATCAGCGCAATAAAGATAAGACAGAGCCGACACCTTAATGGTTTGCTTTTTTGCGTTCCGATTAGGTATTTGATTACAATTATTGTTCATAGGCGCCAATGTTCTTGGTGATTCTCTCATTGACAGTATATCCAGGTATCTACCTAACTAATTCAGTTTGTCATAAACTATTCTGTGCCAGTGCCATTTAAATCGTATCCGCCGGTTTTCGGTTTTAAAATAATCTGAAATTTATAGTTTTTTTTTCTTCGAATATAGTTTTTGCCACTACACAAAACGATTGGAAGAATGAGCTAAAACATCGTGAGTGGTGGGGGTCGGGGGGGGGGGGGGGTTTCCGTGTACAAGAAACTCGATATCACAAAACCATGTGTGCATCAACTGTTTCTCAGTATGTACATGCCTAGGCCACTTGTTCACGATTCAAAACTGAACGGAAAACTATCCCGTTCCATTTGAAATGTAAAAATTCCAACATTCGTTTCGAATCCTTTCTTATTTACCGACCTAGGAATACGAAATGTTTCAAGGTTTGTCTTCAAGCTGGTTCGAGTCCACACCCCGAATTCCAACATTTTGGAACAAAGTGTCACAGACGGTGGTCGAACGGATTCAGTTTATAATTGATATTATTTTAATTCGATTTTTCGCTTCTCGTAACTTCTTCGCTTCTTGAAACTGTAACCCACCAACTTTCTGGGCGGCCTTAAACTTGTTCTATGTCGATCTCTATGGTCCATTATTGGAGGTAATAAACCATAATTGAAAGAGGTATGATTAGACCAATTTGATTTATTCACAACCGGTAGATGTGAGGATCATTTTGATAGTGAAAGATATTTTTCCAGAAATCTCTAGATTATCTTCAACTCTTCGAAAAAAATGACGCTCCCAATTGCATGAAGAAAAATGTACTTACACATTATGTTGGGTAAAAACCGTCTGAATTGTCTGGCCGCGGCTCGACAATGGAGCGTTCTCCCGGCTATATCCCATGAATCGCGGCTTGTGCTAGGAAGAGCAAACAAGATATTTACAATTTCACGGTGAACGTGACAAAAGGGCCTTCGTACGTGGCATACAATGACTTCTCTCCCCCGCTCGTTTCCTAGACCGCACCTTGAAGGCGACAAGGGCGAAGGCTCGTGTTTCAGGAAGAGGCTTTTTATCACACATTGTCTGGAAGTCGTTCGTCTTCAAGTGCAGTTGGGACCGCTGAGAATAGAATATTTTGAATTACAAAGCGATCAGTCTTGAATGTTATTAGGAATCCACAGTACTCTGGGAATAAAATAGTCGGAATTTCAAAAGTGGGATTCTGTGTTTGTAGATGACATACAGTGGTTCTCAAGAGGTTTTAGGAAGTTTTAGTACTTTTTAGTACAGATTTACCGGCAAACTGCCTGAAGTGTGTTGTGTACCTCGAGATGTGACTGGATCCTGTTTTTAAATACGTATACCTTACACCTCGCTTGCACGTACTTTATCAGAGCGGTGGGCATGACAGGCCTGGTCACGACGGATCGTGGCGGCCGAAGTTGTGAGGACGCTGATATTTGGATTTAAAGATCGCACGTCGTTACAAAACAGAGTTTGATGCGGCAGCTCGAGAGCCATGTGTGCAGTGTGTGTTTTAGGTAGCTGGAGGATTTGCTCTGGAGGGCCCAGAATCCTGGCAGTTTTAGGATCATGTCCCCTAAATTTTCTCAAGAAGAGCAAGAGCATCCAATAAGGGTCACACGCTGGTTGTCTGGTTCCGGGCGTCCCTTCTCCAACTTAACTGTAAGCCCTGTGATTGAGAGAATGATCATGGCTCGCTATGCAACTTGGGGATGCGAACGGATATTGTGCACTCCTTCTGCGTTTCTGTGGTATTTCGAGTGCGCAGTGTTGGAGCAGGACGCAATGGTTCGGCTAATGGACGGTGGAGACTGGTTGGCGCTGGCGAAATATGTACTACGGGCACAGCGGCATTTAATTGGTGACTCAGGAATCTCTTCAAAGTCGTTTCGCCCCATGTTTGGTCCAAAAACAAAAGAAACTCATGTTATAACAAGACTCTATTTTTTTGCCGTTAAATCATGTGTTGTCGAATTTTCGAAAATAAGTCAAATGTACCAAGTCGGTTAAATTATGAATAAAGAAAAGTATACATTTCAACGGCGGAAACCGCAAATGTAAAGGTCTCCTTATTTACCAGCACAATCACAATGAGCCAACTGCTCGCCCCGGACGTCATTTGCAAACTTGAGGTCGCAAAAGACGCAGTTGCTATTTTTTGTCGGGGCCTTCTCCTCCAGCAGGCACGTCAATATGAATGTCTGTTTCATCAGACAAAGAACCCATCCACCAATAGAAACAGTTGAGTGGTCCATATTAAAAGCGGATCCCATATTCCCATCCTTCCCTCTACATCTTCAGTACCCAAAATAGATAGGTGGGATATCAGTAAATATTTCCCCAAAGTTTTGAAAACCCCACTTACATGATACTGTATAGTATGATATGCAGTAAACGTATTAATGAGTGATAAGTTTAAAGAAGACACTCATTACGGTTTTTGCGGTACACCCATTATTGCAGTTACCCACACGAGATAAATGCTCTGTAAAGCAGTAGGTTAAAAACGTAAATGCCCTATTTATTTCTTCAATTTTCGACTGCATGGAAATCAGAAACTCAGTGAAAAATTTCAGCCTATACATCCCATGACAATTTTTACCAGATAGTTCGTTGCAGAACTATGAATTTACGAATGAGACATTTTTATTGAGTGGCAATGAATTTGTAGAAGAATGAAGGTGATGCGTATTTTGGATGATCAAATCCTTTTGAGGTTGAATTAAAATCATTGAAAAGCCAGTATCAGAACCGCATCCTGTAGTGAACAGCAGTGATCAATCGGTACCATCTTCCAGTAACTGTCGACCTAGTGCCACTGAAACAACAAAATCAAGGCTATAGATGAGGTACACATCATGTTCTGTCGGACAATCGCTTCTTAGATGTCATCTCTGGTATACTAGACTGAACACCGGGAATTCAGAACCATCCGAACCTTCCACGCATACCTCGTAATTGCTCAACCCTAAAAACCCTCTTCTCTTTTAAATACTCAAATACCACTCACAGATGATAGAGGTATAAACCGTAATTATGAAGCGGTTCTTCCACTGAACTCAATACAAGCTACTGAAGTAGGCGTTGTTGGATATCTGATTTTGAAAGGCGACCCTCTCGTTATTTCGATTATTATATGATTCGATTTATACTGTTGGATCACGATTGAGACTTTAATTTCGTATTATAAATGTTCCATTTTGCTATTCAATGCATACACTTTCTGCATGCTGGGCGCAGTGGCTCAAACGGGAGATCTCGTTCAAGGCGATCGAGGGTAACGAACTACCGAAGGCTAACCACATGCTCCCTCCGATCACGCGAGGAACTTCAGTCCCCGGTCCTTTTATTTCGGTTTGCTCGGAAATTTCTTATTATGACAGCCTCGGGATCCGGAAAACTTTGGATTCCCAATGCTCTGCAATGAAAGATCAGGTAGGTGACCAAAGTTTGCATTTGTAAATCACCGTAAACACGGGAGGAAGCGTATGAAGAGTTTAAAAAACTGACAGATTCATGTCGTTGGGGGATGTTCCGAAGATGTGTTGTTTATCATTCTACCAGCTATGACGGCTCACTTCGACCGCTCGTTCAATTACCAGTTCACTTACGTGTTTTATGACTAACTCATCACAATAAACGTCTCCTTGGCACACTGAGCCAGCATATTACTCCTTAGTTGGGTTCGTAAATTCTGGATAACTGGCCTCATGACTTGTTGGTGAGTGTTTTTCATTAAAGCTTAAAGGCGGATCTAAAGATATCAATCGAATATTTGGATTAGGATTATTCCATCCAGTAACTCGAAATGATAATTCGTAAAGAGTAATCTTCCTAGATTTTTTGCGATACCATAAACACGAGATCACGTAATTTGAGCGCTTCAAATCGATGGCTCTTGAGACTCAAAATCTTATAACCTCATTTGATTGTGAAATTACTATTAAATGCTCGCAGTCCGGAACAGATAGGTACTCACATTCTCGCTTGGTATGTTAGACGAAATGGGCTGAAGAGGAAGTTGTTAGTTGTAAAGCAAGAAATGTGCATCCGAGAGAGCGAATTTAATAAATTAACTTACGTCAAAATAAGTAATGAGAAATCATAAACAAGAACATTACGGCGTTGGTGAGTCATTTCTGGTTATTATGAATGAAATAAATATCGAAACTTTCGCTTAATTAATGGGCCGTACAAAGATAAATATGGATGGTGTTTATTGGAAGGATCCACATTCCACCAAGGTTTTTTTAATTACCATATTGCATTCCGATAATCGCTTCAGCAATTACATTATGACAGAATAATAATAATCATCAATATCGTTTCCCCGGAATTTCTCACGCACACAATTCCTTTTAAAGAGTTGATCTAGCGGCCTAACATTAAAAAAACATTAAGAGAGACGGAAATTTGTTAATAGTATGTTAACCAAGTTGAAATGATGAATTGAAGTTTCAGTGTCTTCGATCAGTGAATACTCCGAACCTCATCAGTTGCAAATCACAAATTTTTCAGGAGTCGAAAAAACTTCTTAAGTCGTATAACTTCCTCAAGGATTTCAGGTTGGTACCGACCACAGAGAAGTGATTATTGGCTCTTGGCTCGAGGACGTGCATTAGGTCGTATCTTACCCAAAAGTCATTTTCGGCTCATGTATTCAATGTCCATGTGGAGAAATATTTCCATGTATTAGACTCCATCAACCCAATGTCGTAAAAATGCCCCAATACAAGTTGATTCGTGTAGTTGTACTTCGATTCTTTGGATACAGGCTCCTGTAAAGGTAGAAATATCCTTAGCTATATTTACGGGCCTATGCCAATGGCAGCAGTCATGATGAAATCAACCTGCTTAACTCAGAAAGTGGTACAACAAGTTACCTTCTGATCAACAGCGGTTAGGCCTTGCGCAAAAGGCCCTCTCCTCTCCTTGTTGAAGCCAGCCTTTCTCAACACATGTTCCTCCAAGTCAATCATCCATCGAGTGACTCGGTATTTTCCTTTCGACTGAGCTATTAGACTCAGGATTTCGTGTTCTATATGAGACATTATTAGTCTGGTTAGGAGAGCTCCGAACGGACCAATGAAATCTGGAGACTCTGACTCCCAAAAAGTACAGTTGCATACCACCTGGTAGTAATTTTCAATTACTCAACCAATTCAAGGATGGGAAAATTGTAGCTACACCTGCTTAGTGTCTGCCGAATAAATATCGATAATTTATACCGATATAGGTAATATTGTTAGGATTAGGAAACCGATATCAATATCGATATTAGTATCGATATTTTGTTTCGGTATCCCATCCTACTACCGAGTACTCTCTGTGAATATGAACACCGTTGATAACTGCAGTCCATAACTGATCATAAAATTACCCTTGCAACAACTAGTCTTGAAAGCCCACAAATGGTTTGAACGCAAGGTTTGACTTGCTATAGGATAGGATAGGAGGTAACGCTGTCAAGAGTTGGTCTGGGGGTATTCGGACATGGCAGCTATACGGATTTCCAGATGATTTCTTAAATGTGTTGTTAGTATTTTGCCACTTTGAAGGGTCCAATTACCTTCTCTAGATAACAGTCTTGACTAAACAGCCTATGGTACTTACTGTTCAGTACAACTTTTGAATAGCTCCTAATGGATGTTGTAGGGATCTGGTAACTCAATCCAGTTGTCAGTTACCAAATTACAGGGTGACTGATTACTGTCGAGGATGTTGTGATGGTGCATCGAGCTCCACTACCTAATGAGTCAATCATCTTTGACGAGCGCAATTTCTTGCGGTAACTATCCCACTTGTCAGTGCTGTTTTAAATGAATCCCCTTGTGAAATATTTACCTCTCGATTGTATCTGCAATCAGATACGACCTGAGTAGTGAGGCAATCTATTTAAATTTAATGAACGTGGCCCTTATCGCATTTCTGATTCACTACTAATGTTCTAGTGTAAGCATTTGAGCGTTCTAGCTTGACATTTGGATGTTGCTTATGGACACCGTTGTGCGAGTAGAGTGCATGGCAGGTAAACCGGAAGGGGCCCGTAGGTTGAATCACAGGAAATGGGCATACCTACCGTTCGAACTTGACACGGCATACTAATTGGTGACGGGGATTACTTTCAGAGGAGGCAGATTCCCCCAAGCACCCAGTAACGCACAAGAGGTTACTTTCGTATTCCCCTCAAGTCACCAACAGGTGTCCCCCATTCATCAAGTCTGCCCGTACAAAAATAAGACCTAACCTCCATAACAATACTATTCATATAAATCATCTCTGAATTACGACTGCATGGTGTGAGGTATGTACATTTTCAAAGCATTTGATTTAAGCATCTCTCAAGACGATATCGACGATATACACTAACCCTCATCAATTTCCTTTTGGCCAAAAATGACTGTTTTGGTTTTTTGTAGTTGTTATTGTTGGATACGACCTAACGCACCTGTGATCCAAGAAAAAGAGCCAAGAATCAATGATAACTCCTGTGTGGTCGTACATTCACACCTACTGCTTGGTATCATAGCAAAAGAGATTTTGAGACTTACTTATGTAGTTGAGATATACACCAATTTGTGTATCGCGATACCTTTCAGTTTGGCCTTCGTTTACATACGCACATCAGTTAGCATTGGGCGTAGGAGTGTATTCCCATAGTAGGTTTCAAGAAACAGTTTTTCCAAGTTGGCAACCGCACGTAAATCCCCGAGTGAGCCGTATAACCAAGGATACCGGGCCGCTGGGAAGGTGATATTATTTGTTTACATGGATCAAGAAGGCTCCAACGGTGTTGTGGAAGGTATAGAAGGGGAGCTCCAGGATAATTACAGTGTAGTTCACCTTGAACTGGCACCAGCTGAGGTCAAATTCCTCTCTTCAGAAGCGTCAGACGGAGGCTGCCCTCCTTCGGCCGATTTGGGCGTAGCCTCACCAGGACGTGATGCTCTGTGACTTGCCACGACTCCCTGAAGAACAGAGGAGATCTCTTTTTATCTCATTATCCACCATCTGTTTTGTTCGTATTTGCGAAAGTGTCCAGTCACTCAAGGGCTCTATGGGCTACAGCAGTACCGACGTAGTCAGTTGATTACTCCTGAAACCATTCTTGGCTACTTCCAACTTGAGTAGCATCACATTAATTGTTTTACTTCTTCTTCACATGGAGATGTTATACCGCACCGGACTTCGTACACCCACTTCGTTGTTCGCCGTCGACTTTTCTGATAAAATCTTGTGTACAATCATCTACGAGTTTTGCAAATCTGGACCTCAAACCCTGCTCTTTGTACCTTGCATAATTTACCTCAGTTATGTAACAGTCTGTAGAAATAAATGCACTACTAATTACTATGACAAAACCAGAACGATAATTTTCATCGGCGTCAGTAGCACCAACATTAAATTGAATTTTCAATTTACATAATATTCTATTTTATTTAACCATCTTTTCACCTTCACCTCTAAGTAGGATGAAAATATAGCGGTTAGTCAAACGGGAGCATTAGGAAGAAAGGGTCATTCGGTTTCCTAGAGGGAATCGTATTACCAATCTACTGTCACCCACTCTCCGAAAGTCATCGAAACTTGAGACGAAGTCCTACAGAGTTTGTGCAGCAAGTGTGTCCGCTTTATCTGTCCGTTGTTTCGTTGAATTTCATCCACACATTTCTCAGGATAATTTTCTTCTGAGCCTTAAGTTGTATCTGGATATTTTTTCAAAGTTATTCAAACCCAACATGAAACATATTAACAAATTTCACGTGTTGCAATAAATATGTACGAGTACTTGTCATTACACGGTCTACGCAGTTGAATAATAGAGTGTTGTCAGAGCACGTTGTGCGTAGATGGCCCCTTACAGAGTGCAGACAATACCTTTACGGTCCAGCAGTGACCAACTTAGCTTCACCGCCCCCCTATTTTAATATATGTGAGACCAACTGATTGCCCCCCAGGAATCTCGCACCGCCACGCTCACGGCCGCACCCACTGTTTGGGTTAGTAAACCAGATACAGTTATAGTTGAACCTATTATAATAAACGAGCCTTTCTGATGGGAAGATGAGATCTAACGCGGACAAGAGAAGAGTCCTCTCTGAGTGGGGGGTAAGTTTTCCAACTTAATACGTGGCGGGAAAATCGATTACATCAGCTGTTCTCCACTATGGAATCGATTGAATTCAAATAGAATGGATTGAAAGTTTCAATTTGAAACCAAATTTTGGTTTCATCAGATAGGTACCTATTCGGAATTGATATTGGTGTAGTTTCATCAGATAGGTATTGGGAATTGATATTGAGTCTATTTAGCCAGGAGGGTACAAATAGGACTATGAAGCCCTCTCTTACTATGTCCCTGGAAGAGACATTACAACTCCATCCTCAATGAAATAAAGATAAGTTACAATTCATACTGTGAGTTTCAGAAATACAAAACAAGATCAACAACTTTGAAACTCCATAATAACCGAAATTCAAAACTTCTAAACACCCGATGTTATCAACTTCTCAACCATTCAGTTGTAAATACTTTGAAAACAAATGTTCCTTATAACAGTTCTTGAAAGCCTCCACAGAAAGGTTGGTATCAAATATTTCGGGATTCTCATTGTATGATCGAATGCGAGGCATTAAATGACGCACGAATACTGGTGCGATGTAGTGGAACTTGGAAATGTACCATGTTTGCATATCATGTGCCCCACTGGTGGACCTCACCCATCAGTAAATAATTTTGTCGTAAATACGCCGGAGTGGAAATCCGATTTTGAACAACATGGTCGCAGTAGCCAACTTGATACGTTCTGGGATTTTTAGCCATTTCAGCTTTATATAAGGAGGAGCGGGGGGGGGGGGGGGGGGTAACATGCTCATGCAATTTCAGGCGGAATAGAAACCTGAGCTTTTTGTTCATTGTCATTGATTAAATTGCAAAACGCAGTGATCGCCTTGTCAAAATTATACATTATTAAAGCCTGCACCAACCGAAGTCTAGATTGCAAAAGGAAGTCAATTGCCATTATAATCAATTGGTACAAGCTTTAGTATTCCCTTTTGCATAATTATTATATTTGTAGCATGCAATGACCAGGATAAGTTACTCTTCATTACTACCCCCGAGTTGGTAAATTCACGCACGTAATCCAGGCTAACATCATTGACCACTACCTTTGGAAGATTATCAATGTTTAATTATATAAATTCTTCCAGCCAGTCCGATGCTTCGCCATCAAGAGCTTGAACACATTAATAATTAATTACTCGGGTATACAATGGAATTCTTGTATACAGAGTATCTTGAAACAACCAATTTTTCGCCGGATGTTTACAATTATTTTTGGTTAGTGGCCGATTCTAACTGTTCATTATTGATAATAATACTCCAAAACTATCTAATCAGCCGAGCAGTCATCATTACTGCAGAAATCCCTGATCCGATATATCTCTGGGCCGTCGTGAAAGGCACCAACCCACTTGTTTCCTTGGGGATCCCACGTTTACGAAGCTTGTTATGGGACCTGCCGTTCTCTCAAAACTGTAAGGGCATGTTAAGTTTTGAAACATCTTTACTATTTCCAGTCTGACCACCTAAACTTCGTATTTCTTGATGCATAAACGGTTACATCTCATCCGGCGACGAGTAGATTTTACCG
The DNA here is from genome assembly GCA_963920205.1 of Stenodema calcarata. Classification (NCBI taxonomy): domain Eukaryota; kingdom Metazoa; phylum Arthropoda; class Insecta; order Hemiptera; family Miridae; genus Stenodema; species Stenodema calcarata. The sequence goes on along the minus strand of OY986049.1, from coordinate 22,930,062 downwards.
TATCAACTTCTTCATAGTAGGTGTGTTACATCATGTAACTTACATGTACACTGAAAAAACGAGCAACAACACTACCTAGAGCTACGGACTCATAATTTGATTTTCATTTTCTGAGATAATTTTTTATAAGTAATAAAAATGAGATACCGTTTGGGTGAACAAAACTAGTTTACCTAGTAAAATAATTGAATTGCATAATTATATTGGGGCAATTTGTTGCATTTTAAAATGACTCACGCAGGTACATACAAAAGACGAACTTGAATTTCAATAACATTCTGTGAAACTGCACATGTCCCTCCAATTCTCAATTCTTCATAATAATGTTTCTCATTCAGTTATGACCGTTGCAATGACCGCATACGCCCATACTTTACTCAATCGTCTGAACGAGTAGAAATGTCGGGTTTTCAATGTCGGATTTGCGAGGAAAATTGAGAAAAAACTTGTTACTTGACAGAAAGTGTGATTGGAAACGAGTTTTCATCTTCTTCCGAGGGGCTAACCTAAAAACCAATCTTTGATATATGAGTTATATAAGAGGGTGAGCTGTATTACGCTTGACCAATATTCTGCCCCAGTAACTCCACCACGTTTTGGCGGTTTTGAGTTGTGTCGCTTGGGAGGTGCGTTAGAAGGAGGTCAATCATTCACTTTTTCCCGCTTAATTCGATTACGATTTTTGCAGTACCTAAACATCACCGAAATTATGAATTTATTGAAATTATGAATGCATTATCCCCCACTTACTACGCTTGATTACAGTATCTCAGGCTTGCCATAATTTTCGTGGCACTTACATAAAAAATTAATAATTTCATCACGGAATTTCGAATGTTCTGTACGAAACTCTGAACATCTGATTTTGAACAGGTAGTGGCGGTCGCTGTTCCTTGTAGTCCTGGATAATTTAATAAACATTGGATGACATTATTGAATATTCTAGAATTGTAATATTGCCTATTATAGGAAACTATCATTTTGCACATAAATCACCTGAAAAGATTCAGATCTCTTCATTCTTAGATTATTCTACCATGATGAGCTGAAACGTCCAACTCCATTTAAGTTTAATCAAGTTTAATAATTACATATTAATAAATTGTACAACAATAATTGTACTTATAAAATTTATTCTAGAATTATTCTAGAATTTTCAATAATGTCATTGTTTATTAAATTATATCGTGGCATTGTACATTTGAAGTAAATTCAACTTCTGGATTAATAATTTTATTGTTGTTATTATTTTCATCAATGTTTCTGACAATTATGGTTAATACGGTTACGGTGATCAACGGTTATTCAGTTGGTACATAAAACGTTGCTTTTTTTTTAATTTTTTGTATTAGGTACTCAACTTTTTGACAGACCCCCAGCCCTAAGACATATCTACTTATGTGGAAAAAATTCCAATAATAAAACCATACCTAGTCCTTCTCTTAGCGATTTTTTTTCCAAAGTAGACAATGGAAGGCGTACAATCGAAACACCGACGTTTCTTTGATTTTACGTTATTGGAGTTACTGCAATTTATCTTGCCAGGCCAGTATTGTTGACTTCGTAGATTTGATTCAAACATCGCTTAGAGGGTGAGGATATGGCGTACTATAGAGAAATAGTATGAAATGCGTGGGTGGAGACATAAGACGAATGTACCGATTTTCGTTACTTGAAACTAACTACAAAAGACAATGACTGTCCTGTTCGTTCATTGTTCAAATGATCGTTCTGTTTTCAAGCTCTTCTCACACAGATTTTGTATTATTCAATGAAACCCTTCCAGCGCGATCAGAGTGATCAACAGGTAGTAACATGATGGTTGCATCATTTCGTGGCATTCAATTACGGCAATCAATAGGTGATTATCCGCGAGGCAATTCATTACTCAGGACGGCTCGCAATTGGGTTATTATTTTCATCAGGGTCCCGCTGCAGCTCATTTCATGATTGGATACACGATCAGTGCTCAGTAGGGCGTTGAGACAGGGAGGGTACTTACGAGAAGGCACTTTCTCCCTTGTGGGTGGTGATTGATAGGTACCTGATACAGGATCTCAAAATGGACTAAAAATCGTGATTGAAGATGAAATTATTGAATGTTTGTTTGTGGACGACAGACTGAACATTCTGCCCATTGTTGCTCCGGTCAAGTTTGCAGCCTTTTCGACCAGTCCCACCCTCGCATTATATCTGTAAAACCAATAGCCAAAAGTCAAGAAGGTATATCTGCGATGGTCCCAATCCACGTAAGAAGTACTTAAGTTATGACGAACAACACCCACCTGTTAATTACCCACCGCATTTGGCGAAGACGAAAGTTAGGCCTGCTGGTGGCCACCAACTCACGCTAACAGCCAATAGTTTATTTTCCATAACCCCCCTCGACATTCGTTTAGTTATGGGCATTTCAAAGTTACGACTTACTTAGCGATTCGGTAGATCGAGTAAATAACTTTAGGATGTGTTCAAAACCCTTCGAGGTATTATAAGTATTATTTTATGTCAAGTTTCATGTTGGTTGTTATCCACTGCACGCCGTTTTTTCGTGCTATCGCATGATGAATTACCGTTGACCACCGCGTCTCAGCCTTGAACTGACCTCCCGTAATGTTTCTCTTTTCTGGATTACCCGGTTTTTCTATTTTTAAACTCTGTATGTAAGTAATGTTCACTGGTGATAAAGAATTGAATATCAAGCGTGTTTACTGCTAAAGGTACTTCCAGAAAGAATCCGCACTGTAAACCCCCGTTTGCCACATGTGAATCGAGCACTTTCAATAAAATTATATCATCATCATGCCTCACAGTGTGACTACGAGTACAATTTACCACTAATTGCATGCAATTATAGTTGGCTTAATCATAAACTCCTATCTCTCGGAGCTCAAGTACATAGCTCGACCCAATTTGGTGCAATAGGTAGGTATGTGTTCTTTATGAGTATTCATGGACGTTTCAAGGCTTCGCCCACTTTGGAGGAGGCATTATCCTTTATGTTCGATAGAAAATTTCTCATTAAATGAACAATTCTATCTGAAGCGCTGATCCTTGATAGTAAAAAAAAGATACAATTGGAAAAGGAGAGTATACTGTAGAATAAGCAAGCAATATTCTTAGTACGATCCAAATACGCATCGGATATGAGACTCACTAATGACGATGACATTTCCCCGGGCTCTGTACTTCCAAGTCGGATGCGGTGGAGACGAAGAGCTGGAACTTAGCTCGTGCTAAGTTGAATTTACAGGAAATAACGTTGAAATGGTATTCGAAACTGTGATCATCTAGAGCAAAAGGCGTATACATTTACTCTCGTACGACTAGGCGTTGGTTACAATTAAACGGCTGGCCCGGAACTTAGTTGGAAAACTGAAGAAACCACCACTGAGATAATCGCCTCGACTAGCTTAACACCGACTAGCGATTTGCACCATTTTTTGTAACCGTCTAACCGTTCTGAAGGCACCTGTTGGATCAACACGGTTCATCATTCGATATCCCTACACTGCGATTCGTGTTTTATGTAGACTTATGGGATAGACGGGTGGAACTTGAAGTTCGTTACGAAATCAAACTTTCCCTTCAAATCGAACCGAGGACTTCTGAAAATGGAAAAATCAATGTTCCGCCAATGACGATGAAGATGATTTGATACGTGAAACTACAATAGAGAGACGATAATCCGGATTAATTGGGACCAGACCTCATCCGGATTATTAAACAAATCCTGATTTTCGAAAATAGTCTGTTTATATGCTTTAAAATTGAAAAAAAAAAGAAAAACTGAAACCTTGAGAAATACAGTTAAAGCTGTTATGTGTTACTTAGTACTTCACTTTAATGAAATATAAATAATACGGAATACAATGCAGAAATGTGAAGTACAGTATAGGTACAGTACAGTAAAACAAACCCTGCACAGTAAGAAATTAGAGAATATTACACACTCTATATACATAGTCAGGGCTCTTGAAAAAATCTTTAATTGCTTTTTGTACTCCAGTAGTTGCATTTTGCACTTTATTTTTTTCCGGACGTGAATCCGGATTATCGACGGTTCGGATTATTGACGTTCTACTTACTGTAGTAACATGAAACAATTGACAACAAAGCAAGTTTGTTGTTTGACCACCGAAGGTATTAGGTAAGCTATTTTCCTTCAAATTATCGTCCTAGGGCAGAATCACATCAAACAATAATTATTAACTGTTTGGAAAACCCTTGGGACGCGCTCCAAACTGTTCAGCTAATATCATCTCAGTGTCGATAGAAATCTGCGCAGTTATATAGCAGAGGGATTTCCTTTGAGGACATATTTTTCCATTCACCGTGGGAGGGGTTCAGAAGGTCACCACTTAATCCGTGAGTGGGAGAAAACAATTCACCGACTCCGTGAGAAGTTCTCGGATCAGGATGAGTGGGCTTGTCGTTAACTTCCAACGGTTCTGGTCACAAGGTAGAAAAACGCTTCGCCTCATGCCAAAAATTGCGCTGAAGAATAAGAAGGATTCAAGGAAGTCAATTAATATATTTCAAATATCTTGCCCTATGTACTACGACCAAAAGGCTGAGCCGACACCGGTTCAACAGCGTCTGAAGAAGTTTTCGAATCAGGATGTATGGCTGTGGGGTGTGGACGCAAACAAGCACCCTAAATAGGTAAACAACCTGTGCTTATGAAGCACTGGATGCTGGAGCTTTTTAGTGGTGAGTTGTTCAATTCCAACTTTCGACTCCCCTGGATGCTGAGTCCTCTTTATCTGCTTACAAGCGAGATGAGAAGCGAAGTCCGCAAGTCCTCACTGGTAAAGAGAGGCCAATCGTGGACACGTCGTTTATTTCAAAAGGTTCTGGTCCCAAGCGGGCGAATATTGCGTTATGCAGGACCCCCTCCGAGCCTTAGTTCTCCAAGTAAAATATTGCACATAACTAATTTTAGCAGACTCATCTAATGTTACAAAATAAGTCTCAGAAATACCCAAATACATTTCTAAATTCGGTAAAGCTTTGCGGTTTACGTACTATGACCCAAATATGTGCCTACACCGGTAGGCACGATTCCGATCCCTCATTCTTGAACCTTCAGTCGAGGATTCGTTGCAGATCGGCGGAATGAAGAGTCATCGCTCCATATCATCTCATCTTACAACGGATAATAATAACCCGTCACCTGCGAGCAAAGTACGCCGCGCCGTCCCGCTAGGTTCCCCGTATCGACGCCGGCAACCAGTGAAAGTAGAGCTTCTCCCTACTGCCCCCGTCTGCGGTTTGGGGGTTGTTTGGTCGCTTCGACTTGGCCAGGTTTCTGAAAGGAAATGGCAAATGGAATTCCAGGCACCCGGTCGCGCTTCCTTATTACCGACAGCTCTGTGGGTGGTTGAGCACCGGTTTCTCGATGACTGGACGTATCCGACTGACGGCTGATATGAAGGCGACCCAACTGGTCCAGTTTTTTCTCTCGTCCACATCTCCATCCTAACGAAACGAACGAAATTTTGGCGTTGCGTAAGGTACGAGTATTATGCTGTGGGGTCAATTTATCTTGATCTCAATATTGCATCAAAGATCACTTCTCAAAACGAGACATTTCCACACCAACCTACCATTTATAATACTTACTGCTGATTCATAGAAATACCTGGGTGTACAGTTATTAATAATATTTCCTACCTGATATTCTGAACGGCAAGTTTCGGGACTGATAGGAAACCCATATTTCCTAACTCTTAAAATGCTATCGTTGCAGATCTAACACAGAGTCTTGGTATCAAACAGAATTTTGGTTACCCGTATACTTGGTACTCGTATTCCTATAAAGATTTTAATTTTCACCTGCGACTTTATCTTACTACTCTCAAGTTCAATGAAAGTTTAAAAATTCCGTGTGTAATTCTGGACCCTCTATTCCGATTTCCCTCAGTCTTTTCTGTGCTACAGAAAATGACGAGCTGTCACTGTAACTTCGATTACTAGACGAGATTATTGGAGTGATCTCTGAGTTGTAGATACCTATTCTCATTTTTAAAAAAACAATCTATTTGAACTTTTTGAGCAGTAAGCTTAAGTAAGCGTTCTAGATCTATACAGACAATAGTAACCATATTACTCGTGAATGTGGGAATTTCCCATAATTTAAATTATACAACAAATATTATTACAATATTGATATAAAATGTTCAGTGGTTGGTTCTAACATAGTCCAAGAGTGGTTCCAGAATTTATAGCACACTAATCACAATGGGCTCCGGAAAGTTCCCCCAATGGTTCCTCTGAGTACTTCATATTTCAATTTTACTTCATATTTTAATTAATAGTTTTTACAGCATAAGCAGGAACTGCGCCTAAAATTGGCACCCTTATTCAATATTCAAACGCCTCCCTAAGTGGACCAGCCGTTGTTGAGTCATTCTGAATGCCTTCGATCGAATTTGATCAATGCCTGAGCCCACTACAAGTCCAAATCGGACGGCATTTGCCTCTTGCCCGTGGGCTTGAACAATTAAGCTGTAGCTTGTAATGACCGTATATGGAAGAACGTGATCGAGCAACAGGTATGGAGACGGAACGAATTATGCCTCGTTGGGTTGAACGCTATCTCTCAACTGATCAATGCTAACGATCCATAATCAATGATAATTCATATACGTTTCGTTCCCCTCTAACTGAAGGAGTTCCCTACTTTCACAGAACTACATTGTCTGATCTGACACGGCGATCTAAATATCTGTGATTTGACTTTAACTTTTAAATTTTTACAATAGTATGGTTCTCTTTTGTCAGTATGTACGTATAGCAAAATCGGCTCAGAAAGGGTATTGCTTTAACATCAGTACCGAGGCACTCATGTTTGCACTCAATTTCGTACCCCGTGAATTTAGGGCTGTAATCCTTTGGCAAAAATGTCTTTTGGACCAACTTCCCCTCTATTTTTCCATGAAAAATAATGCTTTTTGAATATTAAAAAAAGGAGGACGCAGGAGTTTTAAATAAATCTGTATGCTATGTCAATAGAATCTGCAATAGACCTCTGCGTAAAAACTTTATTAGTCCTACTTTCCATTTATAAATTTTGAAACGCCTCGGCTGAAACCGCTCAAAATCGTCCCACATGGTGTCGTGTTTCATCTGACTAGTTTACCTTACATAATAATTTGGTTTATCTGAGTGCAATACGAAAAGCGCTTATGAAATGATATGAATGATGAAATTGAATCATTTGGAGTTCAATTTGGAATTTGATAATCACAGAAACTGCAGACTAGTTTCGAATACGTCCTGTATACGTATTGCCCCTTTAATATGGACGGTCAGTTTAGGTCTACAAAATGTGAGAACGGACCGCAAATGTGAATAGACATGGGGAGGAAAATCGCGGTTAGAGAGAAAATCCGTGTGTTCAAGTACCTATTACACGAGGAAAGACGCTATAAGAATCCTATGTGTTACCCAATGACTGTGGGAGTCCTTAATTCCTGATTCCTTATTTACTACGATATTTACTATCAGTAGAACACAACCAGTCTGGAGATCATTTGGCCTTCCACAGCCACCAACCAATAACTTATTCGTATGAATTGTGTTGTGCACTGCATTGTACAGAGCATTCTTCATACTACCCACAGTTTTCAAGTTTTTTCAAGTCAGCTTATTAAGTAGGTACATGTGATTCCTACACTTTTGTCCCAGCAACAGAGTCATTCAACGTACTTTATCATAATAATAATATTGTACATATTATATAAATACACCATTATGCCCTCTTATCAGCCCTCTTATATATATGCCTTCTAATATATATATGAAGAACTACCCGATTTGTCCTACAAAAAAATATCGCACCTACTTTGCGCGCTCCGAAGAAACCTGTTTCCCGATTATTTTTGGAAGGAGCTGTAGCAGCCGGTGGAGCGCCCTGGTCAGATCGCATCTCTTTCAGGTGATGTGGGTCACTCCGATTAGCTAAATGAATGCGTTTGACCAATTACCTGGCGGCGAGGTGAATGTGACGCAATCTCGCGGGATTCCACGTACTTTCACTCATAATCACGATCCTCTCACCCCTTGTCTGAAACCCATTCAACACCCAACACATGCTCTACTTAATCTGAGTCCAGTCGGTCTTGGTGTTTCGTCTTCACGGATCCAGAGTAATATCAATAATCAGTCAGTTTATTTACAATATTGCCTGGTAGGCTATTGTGGGGAGGGAGTGGTGTTTGTGTCAGTTATATATTGCTTGGATTGTGTCTTGATGTGTGTGTTTATGGGAATGTTGCCTCTGAGTTGTTGTCCTTCAGCAGTCTCCTCTTCAGCCTGCGACTGACGGTTGGTGGCGGGTCCGAGATCGCTGCGACTTCAGTGTTGGAGTCTCCCACAGCTCTTTCATTGAGTGCCCTGATACATGGCTTACAGTAGGCCACCTCGATCTTCTCCCTCGTTGTCGGCATCTTCAGGTCCCGATGGAGGACCTCATTCCGAACAAACCATGGGGCTCCGCAGATTTGCCTCAGTACTTTATTTTGCATGGTTTGCACTTTTTGGACTGTTGTTGCGCAGGCGGTGCCCCAGATTTCGCAGTGCTATCGATTCGAGTGCTTGCCGAATTCGTTGAATTAACGACAAGGTTACAGCATCAGATTCTAATCCGTTTAATAAATAGACGAGCCAATATTGGCTGTCGCTCAAAGGAATTCCGAACTCATACAGGAAAACACAAAACAACCAGGCAGGGACTCATGTATACAAGTAAACTAAACTGAATATTGAAATAGGTATATTATTTTTATAGCGCACTTCATGAATGAGTCAAACAGTAGTCAACATTGAAATTCACGTTGAAACCCACGTCCAACCCAGCTCATCTCCCGCAGGTTTCTTTAACAAAGGTTTCTACATCACTCTGGTTGTGGACATGGAACCTGACAATTTGTCTCAACGTAGTTCAATGGTGACAGAGACTTGAAATTTGGCATGAAGCCTCCTTAGGGCATACACTTTAAGCAGCATAGGCCCGGGATTAGCTGAGTGGATCGTAAAGCTAATTTCTAAGCTAAACGTGGCTAATACATGTTCCATGCCTATAGAAATTTATCCATAAGGCTCAAAACGAAAGAAGAAGGCATTGTAGGGGGGGTTAGCCCCAATCACCTATTTGTGATGCCATTGTTGGCAATTTGATTCAGTGATATCAATCCCTTGCGTCATAATATGACGTAACTAATAAGCTGATTGGAAATTGATTTCGGTTTTGATTGCGTGAGAAGGCCTCAACGACGCAGGTCCGCATCCATAAAAACAAATCAACTACAACTTGAAAATTGGGAGAAAGTTCATTCCAAGTAGACATCTCGAATAATAACCAACTTTAGCTCAAAGAAGTCAGAAGTTGATAGTTGGGTATTTACCAACTTATAGAGGGCTATGATTATCATCACGTGAAGTAACCAGCGTAAAAGCGAAGCTAGTACAAATGAGTTTACATTTGATGTAACCTTCCTTCCTTCCAGTTTTACAGATTGAGTTTCATCTTGGGATTTTCTTCCAACTATCTCATTTATAGACTTATTAAAGTAGAGTTTATTATGTTAATTATGTTAATTTTTGAAAATCAACCGATTTACATTAAAACTCGGTAGGGTGTTTTGAGCTCGCCGATTACAGATTTGAGGTCAGATTTACAAAATTTAAGATAGTGGATACAAGATAACGGACGAATTTTTGGAAAATTGACGGGAAGAACTTGCATTTTGCTAATCTCACCTCGAATTCGTAATCAGCGACTTCAAAAACCTTCGTATACCAAGTTTGGTGTAAATCGCATGATTTTCGATAATTCCGTCTGCCATTTCGGATACACCATCTTGGATTTTGCAAATTTGACCTCGGATTCGTAATCAGGGACCTCAAATACCCCCTTATAACAAGTTCGTGAAAATCGGTTGATTTTCCAAAAATTCGCCCGCCAACTTGAATTTTGTTAACAGTAAAAAGTGGATTGGTCAGCCATCTTGGGTCCGCCATTTTGAATTTTGACTAAGTATGTTTCAGACCTTCGAGGGCCGTCCTTGAACTACATTTAAGATGAATTCTCACCAAATTGTTTACAATTTTTTAATTTTACAAAGCTTATTAATGTAGAGTTGTACCACAATGTGGTACAACTCTACATTAATAAGCTTTGTAAAATATGTCATATTGTTGTCCCCGTGTTTCATATTCCTATGTTCAATAAAACTAGTGTTAGTACCGTTAATTCCCAAATTATCTTGTTAGTTAATCTCCTTTACCACAATCGTCTCATTCCAGAGATAACACAAAACGTTTTTTCTTTCAGAACAGTTGGTTCCAATTTTGAATAACGAGCCCATAAGAATACCTCCTCGTATTCTAATGTCGACTTGTGTTACCGTTTGAACGCCAAATAGATGATGTGTAATTTATTCACTCTGGCGTAACCCGATTCGACAAAATTGCCTGCAAACTAATGAGCCGTGAAAAGTTCTAATAACAAGGTATCGAGTGCGCGGATGAGTTTCCACGTTGGTGGGCGTCAACCAAACATTTCTTGAACATCCCGAAATTTCGAATCGCGGGGGAAATTTTACCCACGGTCCTTTACCATTTTTGTTTGTTTCTTCAAGATCCTCAGGTCATTGACTGGTCTTCGGGCCTCTGCACCAAAAGGGTTAGAGGCATTAGTAATCCCGCTGCACTAATGGCCTCAGGGTTTGAGAAACCTCATGTCATTTAGAAATGTTCACTTTCATAATCGTCATTAAAACCATAAGGCGACCTTCCACGATCGGCATTACAACCATAAGGAACCCCTTCATAAACGTCATTACAACCAAACTGTAATCCAGTCGTTGCAGGAAGTAGACCTAGGGGGGTAGGGTTTGGTCGGGGATTTTTCGATCACCCCAATAAAATATCCCCTGCTCTCGCCAATCATTAGAATATCAATGATCTTCGTAAATTCTTGTGAGCAGAAGTGAAATCCAGTATCTCGATTGCGTTTCAATTTGTGGAGTAGTGGGAGTTGAAAATGGTTTTTCTTCGAAGATAACAAAGGTTCATAATTGAAAATTATAAACCAAAAACTGATCATTTCACCCGAAAGAGCTGTTACTCTTTCGATAATCATTGGTACTGGGTTTCTGTCGCGCATCGTTATTGATTTTGATTATCCAATTATCATTTCTTCCACCGAATTAAATTTGAAACAACCATAATTTCGTATTAAACTCTATTAACTTGTAACTGTTTCGTTCCTGTTTACACCTTGCAATATCAGTTCTTGCTAGAAGAAAGTCAAATGTGAACTGTAGATGCAGCTGGTTTGTTTTAATTTATAGTAGGTAGTCAGCAAAAGTTCAGATGTATATAATAAACATCTAATATTTTGTGGAGGTCATGCGTGGTATACTGATGGTCCCATGTCGAGTGCTCTGTTATTGGTTCCAATGTAAATTCCCAAATTACGTACATAGACCTTCCTGGCCACGCCATAGAGCTAATCTCGTATCACTCAATATTGAACAATCCTTTGCACTTGTTCGGACTCTCACTACATAAAATTCAAATCTGTGGGCAGTCCTTCCGATGTGTTCAAATTTGGCCTGTTCCATCTGGGACGCATATCAACTGTTATTCATGCATCACATAATGTATATTTTCCTCGATCCACCCTCAATATGAATTTTACACAAATAACCTTGAGTCCAAAATAAAGTAAATCACTAGCCCTAGAACAAAGAAACCTATTTCTGATAAAAGGTAAAGTTTCGAAGCTAGTAAATAGGCAATTTTCAAAGTTTTTACGTGATTTTTTTTTTTTTTTTTTTTTTTTTCACCAGTCGAAAACCCCTTTCCTTAGGTTTAATATAAAATACCTACAGTGTTTTCAGAATTATGACGGCCATGCGCATATTATGACGAACGCGTTTATATTACGAACGACAATAATAATTATTAGTCCGAACCGTTCATTTCAATCAACTACAATCGTGTTACGAATGCCTCACCATTTGTCGGACTTTCTGAGGAGAGGGTCAAGTTGAAGGATGATAGTCAGTATCGTATTCAAGCTAAATGCTTCCTTGTGGTCCCTAACGGTTACACAAATAAACTAGCATTTACACAGCTTTTTTCAACATGCTAGTAGTTTTTTCTTGTTTCTGACTCTTACTGCTGTTATCTACAGTCACAGGCAGTCATCCATTCAGGAACTACTTACAAAGGCCTGAGGGTCACTCACAAACATGAGGCCACGCCGTTTTTCAAGCGTTGGTTCGCTAATCTCTGCTAATTACCTGCAAAATTCATGTGTACGAATGTGTATCTAATTCTGCGGTTTTCTAGTTTTAAAAAGTCGAGGTCAATTTCAGTTTGAGATTCCCACGGAAGGACTTCCTCATTTCCACTTTTAGGTCGTTTTTTTATCCACGTCGGAAGAGAACAACGCAAAACTGAGGACAAAGGCAACTGACCCAAATCTGTTTCAGATGAGCCTGAATCCAAATCCCCGAGAAAAAAATCAACGGGTTATGTCTGTGTGTGGGTGGGAAAAGCTCATGTGCGCTGGTGGCCTCAATTCTCCAAAGATTTAAGGGGTGGTTTTTTACGAAGTTAATTCGGTTTCCATTGTAAGTCGAGTGATGGTCTTTAATAATATTAATCCTTTATTGTGTAGAAGACATCACTGTCCAATTATACACACGGAACAACCGAAGAAAAGAAAATAACATTAAATACTTGAAGGAACTTCTTTGATAGCGATTGTATTGTTCAGGTAACAGTCAAATCGAATTTGTAACAGAAACTTTTCACTACAAGGAATGAGATTTATTGCTTCATGTCGAAATAGCGATTTTGATTCGCTTGTGTCGTAAGCTTGAGATTTATACTTTTTAATGGCTTTTATTGAACAACAATTTCAAGAACTCTTAATATGTTCCACTCTGAACCGATGAATTTTTGATTGCGTATCAATGGTTGGTCCTAAGGTGTTCAAAAACTTTAAATAGAGTGGGTCAGTTTATTTTTCTTTCTTTCGCAGTTTCATTGATTAACAAACAAAATCACCGCATGAAGTCAATTGTTTACCAAATTGTTTTTTTTTCACTCAATCAAGTTTCACTTTAACACGTTGATCATTGAAATACTGAAGAACTCGAGACAAACTGATGTATTGTATTGATACAAGTTACACGGTTCATATATCATCAAGTGAGTAATAACTTCTTGCAATTTAAGAAGAGATAAAAAAAACTATATTCTACACATTAATGCATGTGAAGCCATATCAGGTTCTCTTCGCGTTATTGAGCAACATAAATTTGGTCACCTGTCAACTTGGTTGGCTTCATTTGCCGTTGTAGCATCAATCGGCTCGAGTATTTTTTTGGTTTCGCCCAAAGAAAAAAAATTTTTAATCTGATCTGTACAAAGATTTTAAATCTGTTATGTTTAAGGGAGACACAATTTATTTTTAAATGTATTTAACGAAGGAAGTGTTGAGTTAAGCAACTTTTGTATGAAGAAACAATTATTTTATGATGGAAATAGGAATTGTTAAAAAATACTTAACTCGACGGTAATTTGATATTTTATATAATGAAACTATTGAGAGTACAAGTAGATTCAAGATTACGATACGTATTTACATAATGCTTATTAATATTAGAAAGGAAGAAATGGAGGTTTAAAATATTTGGCTCCCCTTGACCCCTCTGACGTCATCCATTCCTGCCGGTCTACGAACGTCATCCATTCCTGCCTGTCCACGTACGAGGTGTTCGTGCCAGCCACTTGTCTGACGTCATCCACCCCCTGCCGGTCCACGTGCGTCATATCCTGTGAGGTGTTCTTGCCGGCCACTTGTCTGACGTCATCCACCCCCTGCCGGTCCACGTACGTCATTATATCCTGTGAGGTGTTCTTGCCGGCTCCTGTTTGACGTCATCCAACCCCTGCCGGTTCACGTACGTCATATCCTGTGAGGTGTTCTTGCCGGCCACTTGTCTGACGTCATCCACCCCCTGCCGGTCCACGTACGTCATAATATCCTGTGAGGTGTTCTTGCCGGCTCCTGTCTGACGTCATCCGCCCCCTGCCGGTCCACGTACGTCATCATATTCTGTGAGGTGTTCTTGCCGGCCACTTGTCTGACGTCATCCACCCCCTGCTGGTCCACTCATATCCTGTGAGGTGTTCATGCCGGCCACTTGTCTGACGTCATCTACCCCTGCTGGTCCACGTACGTCATATCCTGTGAGGTGTTCGTGCCAGCCACTTGTCTGACGTCATCCACCCCCTGCCGGTTCACGTACGTAATCATATCATGTGAGGTGTTCTTGCCGGCCACTTGTCTGACGTCATCCACCCCCTGCCGGTCCACGTGCGTCATATCCTGTGAGGTGTTCTTGCCGGCCACTTGTCTGACGTCATCCACCCCCTGCCAGTCCACGTACGTCATTATATCCTGTGAGGTGTTCTTGCCGGCTCCTGTTTGACGTCATCCAACCCCTGCCGGTTCACGTACGTCATATCCTGTGAGGTGTTCTTGCCGGCCACTTGTCTGACGTCATCCACCCCCTGCCGGTCCACGTACGTCATCATATCCTGTGAGGTGTTCTTGCCGGCTCCTGTCTGACGTCATCCGCCCCCTGCCGGTCCACGTACGTCATCATATTCTGTGAGGTGTTCTTGCCGGCCACTTGTCTGACGTCATCCACCCCCTGCTGGTCCACTCATATCCTGTGAGGTGTTCATGCCGGCCACTTGTCTGACGTCATCTACCCCTGCTGGTCCACGTACGTCATATCCTGTGAGGTGTTCTTGCCGGCCATCTGTCTGACGTCATACCTATATCCCCTGCCGGTCCACGTACGTCATCATATCCTGTGAGGTGTTCTTGCCGGCTCCTGTTTGACGTCATCCAACCCCTGCCGGTCCACGTACGTCATCATATCCTGTGAGGTGTTCTTGCCGGCTCATGTTTGACGTCATCCAACCCCTGCCGGTCCACGTACGTCATATCCTGTGAGGTGTTCTTGCCGGCCACTTGTCTGACGTCATCCACCCCCTGCCGGTCCACGTACGTCATCATATCCTGTGAGGTGTTCTTGCCGGCTCCTGTCTGACGTCATCCACCCTATGCCGGTCCACGTACGTCATCATGGCGGCACCTGTTTGACGTCATATCTTTTGACGTAGTTGGTCGCTTGTGTTGGGACGTCATATTATCTGAGAGGCCCGAGGATGAGGTACCTCTTAATTCACGTGAATTAAGGAGACAAAATAGACTTCATATCGAATCGAGGTGTTTATTTGAATTCTTCTTCTTAGATGATTTGGATTCAGACATGCCAGTCATAGCCATTGGATTCGTGATTCATAGCAACCATAAAGTGGGTACAGCTTTCGTACGAGTACGCAACCACGAAGGACATTTTATGTCTTTGCGTCCCCTCCCACACCCACACCACGTACCACGTACCTCGTACTTCATAAAATCAAATGACACCTCAGATTTTCGTTCTAAAAAGATTTTTTCTTTTTATATACCTACATGTTTATTGCATATTCTGGAATAGTTGGAGGAGAGAAACAAAAACACCTCAGGAAAATTATTATTATTCCGAATTATTATGGATAGAATTTTCATACAGTGAAGAGAGCCACCATACATACATACAACACCACTCCGGTGTATGTAACAAAAAAAGTACCTACTCTTTAGTTGTTATGCTATTTGGCTTAAGCACGGAAGTCAATGTAATCGGAGTAATGGTAACGTCTGCTCAAGCCCATGCCTGACAGTTTAATTGATCATGGGGTAAAACCTTCACAGATACTGCAATAATTTATCATTGATCATTCAGTGTTGAGAATTCTGGTTACCAACACCCCTAAAGTCAGCATGAAAAATGCTCCATGACCATCGAAATTTCGAAGGTATCCTTCACCACCCAAGCCAGTTTCTAACCATCTACCGCCGCCATTTCTAGCGCTGCAGTTCCTAATGGTCTGCCATTTACTTCTGTTGCAGGTCAGCACCTCGTCCTCCTTCCTCCAGACCCGGAGAAAGGTGAATCTGTCTTCGCTTTCGATAACCCTGGTTTCAAAGGTAAGGAACCTTTCAGACTTTCACCCTTTGTAAAGAATATCTCCCCAAGACATAAACTTGTATGCGTTCCCAATACCATCCAGTCATCCCGAGGCCCAACCCTTTTTAGCGGACTTGTGGAATTTGCCTTTGGGAGGCGGCTCGCCAAATCAACGGTTTTTCGACCGACCCAAACGGCTTTCCGAACAATTTTAACTGGCATTAGGAGGAATCGAGTGTTTGAGAAAACAAGGTGACAAAGGGACAAACCTCAAATTTTTCGATACAGCCACACATCCAGACGTATAAATTCCATCATGGTATTGTGCATATTTCAAATATGTCAGATGTTTCTTGATACATTGCTATTGAATTTAATACATTGCCATTAAAATTTAGCATGAAACGTAGTTACGCTCATAGTAGAAGTTGATATCATTAGCAGAGAAAAAGTTTGGAGTTGAACGTTCTAGGAAGGACGTCCAGGAGCTTGTTGATCAGATAACGTCTTTGAATAGCAAATTACATAGTAATTAACGCATTTCATTCATAATCATTTCAATAGAAATAAACGGTTAAGCCTCACATTGGGGATCATATATGAAGGAATATGAAAGCTAACATAGTAATTTGTGGATGAATTGAGGCTTAACCGTTTATTTATATTGAAAATGATTTTGAATAATATACATACGATTTGTTTAGTGGAGTTTTTTGGTGAGCTTACGGTAGAGAGAAAATTTTTTAATCAACTGACTTACGCTGACTGGAAGAACGAGTTGTCTACGGAAGTTACGGGGGAGTTTCGGGAAGTTGATTCGCTAACTTGCAGGTTGGCGAATGGCGATTTTTAACCTTTCAGTATGGGTATGGAATGAGAAGGGCTCTTCGGGCTGTGTTAACTTCCTTCAACGTCTTACGAAGTTGGCGGAGTTCAAGTACCAGTTTTCTAATTCTTAACCGTCGAGGGTAGAATCGGGAATCGAAATTCAAGGGCAATTCTGTCTGCGACTCAACCGTATTGAACAGGCGTTCATAAAGTCTGAGAGTGGCGTGTAATGTGTGAAGTGCAAAGGACGCGGTTCAGTGAAGGATGTACCGGGTCGGGAAAGGCCATCATCAGCTCAAGACGACCGCGTGATTGGGGCTGCCCTGACTGCTCTTGAAGTTTATCGTCGGATGACCCTCGATGACTCTCGCCGGCACTTGAAAAAAACTATCAGAAAATTGTCGAGAATCAACGTCGTTTTTTGAAAAAGTTTGAGATCGCCGGTTGCCTCGACTTTTGAGTAAGCAACATTAACTCTTTCGACTATCATCGACACAACATTCCTTTGAGTTGCATGATGAAATTTTTGACATGGATGTGTCTTTAAAGCTACGTACTTTACCTAAGTACGTCATTCTAAAATCTGCGTGACGAAAAAATGCAACGTATTTTGGAACACTTTGCAGGGTGCGAGAATTTTGAAATCTTGTATGAAGGCTCCGTTTGGACTCCAGTTGGCTGAACACCCTCGCCTTCAAGATCGGACCACTATCCGATCTAAACCGGGTAGTTTAGAGGGAAGGGGGAATACGAAAAAATGTACCTTTAACTTTGTTGGTGTTAGTCGAACTATTGACTTGAAATTTGAACTACAGCTTCCTTGGGTGCTCGTCAGATCAGCTGATAGATACTGTATTTAGAAGGAGTTCTCTTTTTCATTCGAAAATACAATAGGTATGTCATGTCATGTCATGTACATGATCTGAACTTTCTCCCAGTAAGTAAGGAGAATGTAGCGCGGTTTCTTTATGTTTTTCAGAATCGTGGCAGGAAATAAAACGCAACAACATTCATAACGCAACTGGTGACAAAGAATCAATGCAGTGTTTTTGGATTCAGAAGGATTATACCTAAGTACTGTTGATTGGCTGAAATACGGTACCATGATCACGTTACAGACCGAATTTCGAGTAGAGCAATAATACGAATGTTAACCAAAGGTTTTGTGCTCTTTCATGAAAATGTTCGCCCCGCTCAGTTTAACAGGCTCCGGAATTTATTCAAAAATTCAAATGGAATTAATTTCTCCACACTCCTAACCTAACACCATCGTATGTACATCTTCCTTTCCCTAAATTGATGGGCCATTCGGATGATAACCAATGCGTTCGACATGGTGGTTTTACCGCCACGTTGAGAAACATGATGACTACTTATAAAAATAAGTAATAGAGAAGAAAAAGTTCCAGTCATGCTGCATGGCTATAAGAGCGAATTTTCGAAGAAATAACCGCTGTTATGTAAAATATGATGTTTGGAACATCTCATGCAAATATAGGCAATCTTGAACTTATTTTATTTTTTAATTATAGGTATTTGAGTATGAAGCTATTCGGTTAATTCGGTATACATCAGGTGTGGTGCTCTCTGAATAAAGATCGGTGTCACGTGTCTGACTGTTTCATTTTGGGAATTTATGGGTGATTCCCCCCCCCCCCCCCCTCATACCTAAAATTCCAAAAAACCCACCATCGTGTTCAGCATTAAAAAAAACCTTTAAATTGAGATGTCACTTGTCATACTGTTTCATTTTGGGAATTGATGGGTAGGTAATGCCCCTCCTCCCCCCCATAACTCCCCAAAACCCCCCTCAGGATATACCTAGCTTTTTCAAAACTGAACACGATGATGAAGTCAGAATTGTGATATCTCTTTCCGGTATCAGATTAGAGCAGATGAACCGCGAAAAGCATCTCAAGTAAAACCACGTTTCATCATCTTCAAAATGCTCCAGTTTGGAAATGAAATGAGATATCGCAATTCTGACTTCACCATCGTGTTCAGCATGAAAAAACCTTTAAAATGAGGTGTCACATGTCAGACTGTTTCAAATTTGGACTTCATTTGGAATTTCCCCCCCTTAAAACTCCCCTACACCCCCCTTAGAGTGGCCCGATTCTGCCCATCTTCGAAGTTAGCCTGTCGATTGCCAAGACAGATTTTGTGTGCAAATTTGAACTTTTTATCTCAATTCTATCGAGAGTTATCGTCTGGAATGACACATACATAAATACATAAATATATACATATGATTTTTTGTGTCTTTTGGCAGTGAATTTAGGATGGTCTGAAACGGATTTTGGTATACAAATTTTGCGGAATTTCGAGTTTCAAAAATTTTGGACCGAGAACAATAGCTTCCTTTCTTCGAAAATTCGCTAATAAGATAAATTTTTGACAGCAGTCGTACAAATTAACGACCGCTGTCTTCCAAAATCTATTTTTAAGCCCGCCTTACCCGGTCGTTGACATGCGTAACCTGCATTTGCGCGCATGCTCGGCGCACAAACATGTGGTCGTTGAATTCTTTGTGAAAAATTAAGGGGACGTTACTTCGATGTGTTTTGTGCTATCTCTCTTTATATCGAAATAAAAAGGGGGGTACGTTCATTAAGAACCACACTGTATACAAGCCTAATCTCAACTTCGTTTCATAATTTCTAATGTATTTTTCCCTTGCTTCTGGGTCTTGTCGAAAGTCAAATCGGAATACACGTTCAGAACATATCGGATACTGATGTCATCAAGTTGTGTACCTTTTGAATAACTAGGTAACCATTTTCTTCAATCACACATTTGTAAGAAGACTTGTGCAAGCGCGAGAGACCTTCACAAGTCTGCAGAAGGAATTCGCCTTTGGGTGGCATCAATGCGAGGAGAGGCCGGAGAACACATAGAGAAGGGAAAAAAAGAACGGAGCTGTTTAATTAGACAGTCACGAGTCTACAATAGATGATAGCGAGGATGAGAAATGGCGGACGCACAACTCTTGAATGCCGGCGCGCTTCTGATCGCTATCGCTGCTATGGCCCACACCAGGTTGGTCGGTGACATTTCCAATTAATTGAGGTCTTCGAGCAATCATAGGAATTGGAGAAAGTATGTGAACGTTTAACTTTTCGGATGAGAACCGTTAGAGATACTTAACAACACTAAATGGTTACGAGGACAATTTTTAGCACCTACACGATGGACTTTCTTAATCAAATGTTCATTTACACAGCCTCACAATAAGGAACCATAGATCAGATATTTTACCCACGTATTTTCTAATTATTTCTAAAATCTAGTGTTAGATTCATAATCCCCCATACCGGATTTGTATGTAAAATCTCCAAGAAATGTATGCATTAAAAATGTTGAAGCCATTTTGCAACTCAAAGTTGTAAATAATTCTCAAATCGTTACTACTGCTAACATTGAATGTTTTTGTTGTTTCCAGAGGGACCAACAATTCTTAGTCCATCGGAGAAGATTAATGGAAATAATAAAGTGAGTCTACTCTTTCTTCATCGGTTATCGGTACCAACTAGTTACAGGTTGAATTGGTCTCCAGGCAAATCTAAAGATGGTTTTGGGTGTTACTCGATGCCAAGGGAATGGCATTGCCACCCATAACCAGACTTTTTGAACAAGCTGCAAACGAGTTCGACACAATCTCTGACAAATACACTAATAACTCATCTCCTTCGTGCTAAAAGTGCCAAGTTATGAAATTTTCACATATCAAAATTAAGAATTTTACCTACAAATCCTTTTACCTACATGATCGCCGACAAAATTGGGAATATTGTGCCTCAAGTAGAAGTTCAAGTGGACATTTTATCAACTTCAGCCTAATAGGATAAAAAATGTGTTCAACAGACTCAATTTTTTATAGATTGTAGATGTAACATTTTACCACTGTTTTTTTTTTCGCGGATTTGCTTGGAAATAAAAATTTTGAATCGAATGGGACTAATTAGGGATTTACAATTATTGTAAATCTCCAGTTTAGGGATGTGACAGTTTTTAGGAGACATTTTGATTGAAGCCACGTCTTATTTCACCATTTTATCATATTACCTCAATTCTTTCTTGTATCTATGAGCATTTCAATGATACCATGCAACAACCCATACCGTAATCCAAACAGAAGGGTATTTATATTGTACATGTGAACTTATGACTAGTCAGTACCTATACTAAAACATAACATTATACTAGGTATTACATTGCAATAGTTACTTGTATAATAGTTCTTACGGAGGAATCAATAAGAATACTAATAATAATAACCGTAAGTTGAAGACTTCAGTTATGTGTATGCCTTGAATAGCTTGCTTGTCTTCAGGGTCGCGTATGTTGGAGGAATCTATAGCCAATTTCGTACTGGTGTTGTAGTTAACCCTCAGATATACTATAATATAATATTATAATAGTCTGGCCTATTGTAAGGGGGTATCGGAGAAAAGTACTTCTGACTTGTTGCTGCCCAAGATTTGTCTTCCACGGACTCTAAACATACTAATACGCGGAAAAGAGCGCGAAATAGCTCGAAAAATATTCATAAATATGCTCAAGAAACCTCAACAAAACTCCGATATTATTAAAACGTAAATCGTTAAATTTTGGAATCTATTCAGAAATTGATGAACTGCTATTTATAACTAAGCCTGCTAAATTAAATTCATAAACCGGACCTAAGGACTTGCTGTGTTCGAAATAACAATGTTTTGTGCGTTTAGTAAAACGCGGCCATTAAAGAAATATGTAGCAGGTATTTATGGGAATGTTGAAAGGGCAGTAAGCTTTTCTTATGGGACCGTTACCTCTAATCAACCATGAATTTTATTGATGGGAATAGTTGTCATTCGAAAAAACGGGGTGTTTGAGAAAAAAAAATGATGACATTAAACGTAAATTATAATGGATTCAGAACTCCTTAACGTTTCGTAATTTTATTATTCGCGATCAGAAGCATTCGATCAGTAATCATAAATAGGTAACTGTCTTTAGTGGTGCTAGTTATTGCAATCATTGTTATGCAGTAGAAGAAACAGATCGGAGAACACCAGCACCTTGGAAAGCAAATGTTTTATTTCAGCCTTCGTGCGAATTCATCTATTTGGGTTATTCCGAGTTTTTAATAATATTGATAAGATAACAATATCGAAAAAATGTCCCAGTCATGCAGCATGGCTCATAAGAGCAAATGTTCGAAGAAATACCTGGTTTTACGAGTATGTAAAATGTGATGTTTGGAACATCTCATTCAAATATGGACAATGATCTTAAACTAATTGGGTAACTATAGGTACCTATTCAAGTATGAAGCTATTCGGCATTATCTGACTAAAGATCGGTAGGTAGGTACTTACAATAGTATTCTTAATAGTTACTTGTTATCTTGGAAAGAAATGATTCTTACTTTTCGCGCAATGTCGTTAGTGTTAATCATAGAATCGTATTACCACTATAATCATGAAAAATCATCTAACTTACAGACTGACAGAGGTAGTGAAGTCATGCGAGGAAATTGGAAAGCAGGATCAATGCTACTGCGGATTTTTGCATATCTAGGGTTTTGATCAGGTGAAGCAAGAAGGGTTTAGATTGGTGTCAGTACCCCCTAAAACCCTCCAAAACATCCCTCAGAGCGGCCCGATTCTGCCCATTTACGAGCTGGGTTCACATGGTCGCGTAATCGACGTAAGCGCAAAAGCGTAATCGACGTAGGTGGCGAGGGTGGGAGGCGCGTAAAAGCGTTTTACGTCGGTGTTCGTTCACATGGTGGCGTAAGACGCTTAGGTGCGCAAGAGGCCAATGCGCAATGCACCCTTGTTTTCCCGCATTTTTCGTTATTCCGTTGTTTGTGTTGAAAACAGCGGTTTCCCGCGCTGTTTTTTTTTCTCGAGTATTACCGCGTTGTTTTGTTCTACCCGCCAATTTCATCACACGAAACAATCATAGACACGAAACACGATACACGAGACACGAAATGGTAAACGGTGAACAGTAAACAGTCGCTGGAAGATGTGGGAGATCAGCTGTGACGGATCCGCCATTTTTACGTCGACGTAAAAGCGCAAAATATCTAATTTTTTAGTACGCTCGCGTAAGAGCTCGGCGTAGACGCTTCCCCGCCCATCAACTAGCCGGTAGCCAATCAGGAGGCTTTACGCTCTTACGTTTTGTACGCTTTTACGTCGATTACGCGACCATGTGAAGACCATTGCCATGTGAAGACCATTGCCAAGACAGATTTTTGTGCAAATTTTAACTTTTTTCTATCGAAAGTTATCATCTGGAATGACACATACATAAATATATATATAAATATATACGAGAATATACATATGAATTTTTGTGTCTTTTGGCAGTGAATTCAGGATGGTCTGGAACGGATTTCGGTATGCCAATTTTTCGGAAATTTGAGTTTTAAAAATTTTGGACCGAGAACAATAGCTTCCTTCCGACCACCGACATCATCAGTCGCCGTTTGCATGGCCTAGGCCCGTTCTTATTTCTCATTAGGCGACTCAGAGCGGAGGTCAATCTGTACGGCCCTATTTGACGTTAGCGCTTGTGCAGACGCTACTACAGTCCCAGTTGCGACAAAATTCATAAATGACACTTGTTCGACCATTTCCTAAGTAGCGTGGATAATTGAATGCCGGATCAGAATCACACGAAATACAGCGGTCCAATCAATTAAATGTAATCAAATGCTCAAATTCCTCATAAAGTCATGGGCCACTAAATACAATTATAATTTGAAACGTTAACAATTCGAACCTGAGTAAATTTAATTATAAATCAATTTTTTATAACCCAATCTTTTGTCTGAATTTTGAATGTAACCTTGTATTGGGAACATCATTGAGCAACGAATTAGACGGCCCTTCTCGTTATTACACCTTTAACACGAACTGTTATATTTGTTTATTGAATTTCCTTACTGCGATTGTAATATCAGAAAATCGGAAATATCAGAAAAAATGTTTGGTACCTACAATTAATTAATCTGGTTCATATGTGAGGATACACACAGGATACAGCTGTGATACAGATATGTGAGGACACACTTAGACGACGTTATTAAAACCCCTATGGGCATTGTGAAAATACTCTCACTATTACACGTCTTTTCTCGAGATGAATAGTACACGAAAAACGTGTTTCTTATAGCAATATCGATTCGAAACCATAATTATACGCTTAATGATCTATTGATGTCAAATAATAAGAACACTATGACATTGAGATGAACTATAATTCTACTTCATACTTCAGTTTTATGTGATGCTACAGTAATCTTTGCCTTTGCATGTTTATGTCAGACCACTTGAATGGGGTATCGTATGAATGATGGTTTTTTTTGCTGTCTCGTCTTGAGGATTGTTTGAGACCGCCTTCGATTCAACTCATACATAAGCGCGACTTTCGGGGCCTTTAAATGTCAATAGTGGTATCCTTCTTCTATTTTTGCTTTCTTTTGACTCCTTCCTGCATTTAGTTATAACTAATACTAATTTTTTATAAATATCTAGTGGGTGCTTCTAGTCGGCCAGGGGTGGGGGTGCTGGTTAGTCAGGATCTGTGGTCTTTCCGAACCCTTTGTACACTCAAATCTTAACTATGATTTACAATTGTTTTCATTTCAGTTGAAATGGCCGCAATGGAACATAATACCTCATGGCAGTCCATCGAAAACGAAGACAATGGACGACTCATTCATTACCGTAAGTAATTTTCACATCCAAAAGAACTCCATTCACGAATTATATTGTGACTAAAGAATATTCAACGAGATGCACTGAATGGAGCAACCTTTATTCGACCAGATTACTTATCTGCAGGTTGCATTAAGTGGTTGTAATTCAGCTTCATTCGTTGAGCTTGTTGGTCTTCATCTTTTCAAAGGTTACGAAGCCGTATTTTTATCACCAAATTTCGACTTAATGCTTGGAAAATGTTCGAGAACGCTCATACCCGTATTTGAAAGTCAAAACAACTCTTTACGTCTCCAAATGACTCTTTTCCAATTTCGTTCAGATTGTACAGTACTAATGTATCTACTCGTATTTGTGCTATAGTATTGTACAAATAACCAAATGTAACGTCTCGCTAATGATTCTCTGCGTAAAACCTAGATTAAAAAATTTCCACCCATGCAGCTTGATTGATGAGCGAATTTTCGAAGAAACGTTCTCAATTAACTCTTCAACTGCCAAAAAAGTGTGTTTGGTCTCGGTATTTTACATTTCAATGCAGAATTGATCTTCCAACTCCATAGAATATGCCGAATCAAGCCTCAGCCGTAGCAAATTTTGTCTCCATTTTTGGCGAGCAACACCTCAGTTTATAGAATTACTCGTATATAGGTATACATACGATTTTTGATGTCTTTTGGCAGTGAATTCAGGATGGTCTGGTATGCGAAATTTTCGGAAATATGACTTTCAAACATTTTGGACCGAAAACAATAGCTTCCTATTCTTCGAAAATTGTCTAAAAGTACCAATAAGTAATTAAAAAATGCATAGTAATAAACCCTACTTTATATCTTGATTGATTCAATTCTTGTGTTTCCCCAGTGTTGGCTGTATTACTTGGGTTGATAATTCGAAGCTCTGCAATTGTATAGATTAATAACTGCGCACTGAATTGCTAAATATATGGATAGTTATACAGGCAGTGGTGTAGCCAGGAATTTCGTTTGGGGAGGGTTCGGTTTGAAAAACTAGAGTTTATAGACTATAGTAATGATAACTCTCCTTTCTTTCCCCTGCGCCATTCTTAATTTATTTTTTTAATCAGTCTTAATATTTTGGGGACCCCCACCACGCCGTGTGAATACAGGGTTAACTGACGAGAAACTTCATAATGTAAGGAACCAGAGACTTGATTTCTGCCATTTTCGGCTTCCTGGACCTTCATGTCGATAAATATTGAGTTGTTGATAATTTATTATTGTATATAGAATTCTGCTCCTGCTCTGACGATTGTGCCTTTGAGGAGTCACGACTTCACCGGACTTGGCTTCAACATCTGTGGCAACATGAGAGACGGAATTTTCGTAAAGGACGTACTACATCGTGGGCCGGCGTCGGAAAGTGGAATGATAACCGCAGGTACTGATTTATTCAATAACGTGAAACAAACCCGAAAAAGCACCGACAAAACAATCAATCCAAAAATGTAAGCATTGAGTCATTGAAGTCATTCAGTCGACGGTATTTTGTTTAGGGGACCGACTTGAAGCAATCAAGATCAGCCTTCGACACGTTGTGCTGGAAGATGCTCTGACGATACTCAGCTACGCGTCGCCTTATGAAGTAGAATTAACGCTGGAGCCGCGGAAAAAGGAAAGCGCTTCGCCCAACGTCCACCCTACGCCTCCTCCTCACATCTTGGGCCACCCTCAGTTCGTCAAGAGCCACTCAATTTCTGACTTCCACAAGGTAATACCAGTGCAATACAGATATGGGATTATTGCTTAAGGGCATGCAGGACCTAGTTCGGGAAGTTGTTGAAGGATATCTCGGGCTGTGATTGACTTAGAGTTTTGAAATAAATTTCTAAATTCACTGTATTAGTAAGAAATTGCCCCTACGTTGTCCGATTTTTGAAATTCATAAAATATTTTGTTTAAATTGTGGCTAAATTTTTTTATTGAAAAACCGAGAAAGAGGGGGCATTTTTGGAAGGCAAATAGACCGCAAAAAGCAAACATCGCAGTGAAAACATGTAAAATGAGCGAGCAGGATCTCAAATGAATGTCGATTTTTTCTCGATTTTTCGATAAATGTCTCGTAACCTTCTTCTTATTGGATGTCTTGGCACTTCTATAGTGGCGGAAAACTCCCCCGCATTTCAAAACTGCAAGTCAATCACATCCTAAGATATCCCTCAAAAACCTTCCAACCCAGGTCCTGCAGGCATCTTCAGTTTGACATTGCCTAATTACAACCGGGTTCGGAAGGATGAATTGATCAGCTTTGTAGGCATCTTGTTCTTGGATATGATTGGAGCAACACATGACATTGATCGGGTGTGAAATTAGAATTTTGCATTTTTGATGAGTTTGAACCAATTTAATTGTTGAATATCAATGATGCTCGAATGTTCGAGTAGTTTGAGGCTGGTCAAGTATTTACATTTATGTGCCTAAATAATATGAATGTAAATATTCAGTAAATTGGAATTAATTAGACTCGCCTAATCAGCTATTTGAATTAGCAGAGAAAAATTTGGAATAGAGAATGTAATGTCAAACTATACTTACCAGTTGAATAGGCAAGTGTTCAATAGGTATATTGTACCAATTTTTTTTTTTTTTTTTTTTTTTTTCAAGCATGGAACTTGTTTTAGCCATCACCTAACTGGGAAAAAACGTGACGAAACCGTGGAACGAAAGTAGCGCGGGATTTTGTAATGATTTTCACTTACAACTAGGGAAATGTACCGCCGTTAGTTTTCATCCCACGAAAATCGTTCGCCACTCGTTGAAAAGCCCTCAAGTTATCCGTAAATTATATGTATGTATACTGCCAAAACAGCTGTAAATATGGACGAAGCTGAGATATACCTCTGATTTAAAAGAACTGTAAACAACATTCGCGGTAAAAACCAACATCGATTTAGGACGATTAGTGGATTATATTGATATTGTTGGTTGGCTTGGTTTTTACGAATGTAATCAAAGGATCTTGAAACCTAGGCGAGATTTTGTTATGAACGCGGGCTTTTAGTTGTGATGTGTTCTTCGACGCTTTAGATGTTTTCGATTTCTTGATAAGAATACCTTTGTTGTGATTAAGACTGTTTTAGACGGCTAAAGCATGTTCCATGTTTCTTGAATTTTAGCCAAAGGCTCTAAGCAGTAACCATCCGGGGGTCCAGGGCAGGGGGCTTGCCCTTTTGTTTCTTGAACGCCCTCTAATTTCATTATCTTCAAAATGATGGTTTAAAAAGGCTTGCCCTTTTTTTTGAACGCCCTTTAATTTCATTATCTTCAAAATGATGGTTTAATTTGTTATGCCAATTCGATCTTGTGTCTATCGAATCGGCATAACATCGATTACAAGTGATTTATCATAAGTTGTGGTTATTCTCGAACAGCTCAACAAGTTTTACGAACCGAAACGACCCGAAAGCGCTTCTTCGCCTCACAAAGAATCAAACGGCAGTATTGACAGAAGAAGCAAAAATCCGAGCCCTGACACCACCAAATTGACTTCGCTCGACAGAAAATCGAAAAAATCAGTTGGTCCTATTGAATTATCTTCACCGTCTACTTTGGAAATGCGAGTGAGGCCTACACAGGTACTTTGGAGCTTTATTAGAAAAAATTAGTTGTTATGATAATACTCGTACTCAAGCAAACCCCCTTGTAGCTCCTCTCTCTATTCAGTGTGGTTTTCACAGTCTAAACGCAGTTTCAAGTGCACCGTGCATCTCCATTACTATACCGTAATTTTGGTTACATTTGTATGAGTTGAAAACATTCTCCGGCTGTCATCAGATCCGTCATGCCCTGAGAAACACAGTAGTTCATTTGGAATATGCTCAATAATAAAACCAAATAACAATAGTGAGAGAGTGTCCAATTACCCCGATTCGCGAGAGAGTTTTCCAATAGGAGTTCCTTGAAGTTGAGCCCAAATTGAATCAGAGAGAGATATCTACTCTCTCTTCTACCCAGAAATAGAACCACTAATATTTCGAAATATGATAGAGGTGAAGAAAAAAGTGTCGATGTTTTCATCTGCAATTACGTCAGTTATATGGCTTTGCGACTGGTCCGAATGAATAAAAACAATAAATCACAATAAAGAATGAAATTCCATCGTGGATCATTGTCATGCTGGGGGTTTTTCGCACTATTTGTGGCTATTAGATTGGCATCAATGTCAGGAAATATTGAAGAACGATTCTTTCCTTCTGTGTGGTATCACTTCTACTGGTCCAAATCGCCATTAGCCCTTAGCATCTGACCCGAATGACCGTTGGTCAAATGAAATGGGCTAATAAATCGTTTAATACCCTGAAACCTGATAACTCAATAAAGCATCACCCATGGCAATACCTTTATTATTGACCATCTCCAGCAGTTCATTATATTGCCAGAGAAAACATAAGGGAGCTTCAAGCACAGAGGTTATTTTTGTTTAGTTATTAACACACATTGGGAGTAAGGGAACTACGAGAAGACCTTGTTGTTTATGGCTAGTTATGTATTAATATCTTTGTTTGATCTGCCCCTGCAGTTCAGTACAAAGTGAGCACATTGAGGGCATAGCAATCATATCATGGACAGCCATGTTTATTTTGCCACTTTCTCAGTCCATTCCCCAACACTGCCTATAGAACACATAAAGTTCTAGATATGCAGCAGGTTTGCTGTGTATATCATAGTGTAATAGTTCATTAAATGAGACGAACTGCGCCTCTTAAAGATTTGAACTAGTTCAAATCTTTAACAGGCGCAGTTCGTCTCATTGTCACTTCTAGTTCCTAGTTCACTCCGTCTCTTCCATGACAGCTGGATTTCGGGCGGCCCCCATCTTCCATTTTCTCATAAAAGGAAAATGCCTAAAAACCCATTGTATAATCTATTCGTTCCTCAGGTTCTGGAACCGGAAAGATATCAGAACTCGATAAAAAACCAGTTAGAGTACCACAGTTTCAATGCCTCTGAAACATCAGCTTTCACAGAAATCAATCTGGGAATCGACGAGATCGACAAGAGCTCGCCAAAAGAACCCAAATCCCCACAAACAAACGTCAAATCTGTTCTAGTCAAAGGTATGTCGAGTACTTCTACATGGACTGATTTATTATTGAACTTGCTCTTTAATTTAGCCTTGCAAGCGCCTACTCATTCCTACATAGTGCTCTATTTATTTTTCAAATGTTGTTTTAGGCATGAAGAACTTGAAAGAGAAACTTCACAATTCCCTCCTTCTTGATGACAAGGACGAATCTAAAGCGAGCAGCCGAAATAGCACGTTGGAGAAAAGAGCTACAAAAGCTCCGTCCCCCAAGCTCGATGACGGTTTCAGGGCGATCGATCTCCATGTTCCAGAAGAAGTGGAGCGAGCTGGAGAAGTTGTGCGGGAGAAGAGGTAGGTGCCTGTGGTAATTTGGTTTACGGGTCCTGAATAGGTTCAAAACTCCCAATGTGTTAGATGGAGTACTCGCGATAATATACTAGTAACCTCCCATCTAACTTAATTCTCTATTGGTGCTTAACTGTTATCTAAAAGCCACTCTCTCCATTGCTGGTTTCAACTAAACTATCGAGAATTTCTTCTTTTTGCCAGAAAATCCTTGATGGAAGAACAAATCATAAACGACCCAGCACCTGAAACGAGTGATTCTGAAGACCCAGTTGCTGCTAAGAGGAACAAGAGAAAAGCCCCACGACCGCCTCCAGTTGACCTGGATATGGATGAGCTCTCAGAGAGCCACCAGGACCTCAGATTGAGTCTGCAGGTGCGGTGGAATAAGTTGCAAGTACATCTGACAGTTGGCATTTCCGGCTTTGGTTCTTCCAGTCTTGCATTCGCCTTCTTATAAAAATCTATGTCATTATTGACAAACGGAAAAAAAATGCTTGTCAAAAGAAGGAGAAAGAGCCTGAAAAGTACCTTGGAATGTGAACCAACAGATTTGAGTTGAATTTTGTTTTTCTTGGTCGATTCCAATCGTTCTTTGTACAAAATGATGAGCAGAATACAGTTTGAAATCAAAAACGTGAACGAGGGAAGACATAGAAGGAAGGATAAGGTGTAAAATTCGACCATCATTGTAACTAGGTATTTCTGCGGAAGTATTGGAGGTATACATAAATATGAAATTTACCAAATAAATTATAAACATCTCAATTGCGAAAAAAAGGTCAGTCACAAATAATAACTGAAAGTAAACAGAAAGTAAGGTTTCCTCAGACCATAAATGTCAGTACCTACTTCTAAGTGTTTCTTCTACTTCTAAGTGGCTGATAGTGTTTCAGACTGAACTATAATGGTCGAGTTATTATATTGGTGGCTGGGGGATTTTCTCCTTTATTTCGTTGTTTACTAGTCCAGCTTGCGTTTGAAATTAATGGGAGGTTCGAAAGGTTTTATATTAGAAAGTCTTCTTCAAATATAGGAGAGATTAATCCTTTGAATATACGAGGGGGGGGGGGGCTGATCACTTATTAACCAGTGGGAAAGGAATGCAGCGCCCGATTATTGTATGCCGAATTCCTAGTGTTAAGCAGGATTGATGCCATAGGTACTTGGTATTAGGTGAAATAAGAATTTGTGTGAAATATTGACATGACTTGTCCTGCAATCTTTGGGGAGCGTGGAAACCTAGTTGAGGAAGAGGAAGAAGGTGTTTTACGCTCCCCAAAGCTTGCAGGACAAGTCTTGACAGCATTTAACATAAATCCTTATTCCATCCAATACCAATATCTTACAGTACTCACCACACAAAAGGTTTCAGTAGGAAGGCCACCAATTTCACAATTGTTATCTTATGTTGCTGCTTTCCTGCCTATAGCCAGTTTTTAATATGGCCGTCATGACAAATACCTACTTACCTAATATCTCTCACCATCATTACATTATGATCACTTAGTTCAAACAGGTACATTTCATTCCCCCATCACAACTATCAAATCACCTAATGAATGAGTAGCGCCAACGAATCGTCTTTACCTCTGCTAATCATCAACGTTCAATGGAGCAACTTCCAATCGTTACCAGGTTACCTGAAAGCCGTACCATTTTCAATGTTTGAAGACAGTGAGCTATTAAATTGTGCAACCAAATGAGCCAATATCGTAAAGCAAATTTCTACGTACAGTTTTCAGGTAGCAGAGAAAGCCTGAAAAGTGAGGACAGTGCAGCAAGCGGCCACAATAGTGGGACTACGATAGAACTAAATTCCAGCCACATCACAGTGCACCAAGCACCGGAGAGTGAAAGCCGCAAAGCATCTTCCTTAGGTAAATCAAGTCGCGTTTGACATCATCTCTTGTCAGTAAAGAGCATTACTATTATAAATTTATAACCTGTTGCATGATCTCCAACATCACATTGAATTAAAAACCGCAATTTCTAGGTGACTTGTCGAGGTACGAAGCTGAGAACATTATTGTACTTGAGCGTGCTGTCTCTTTGGATCTGGGAGATGGAGCACCAGGCACTAAGAAGAGGAAGGCTCCGCAGCCACCACAAGAGGATGGCCTGACGCCCTTCAAAGAAGCGAGGTTGGTTGAGGTACCAATACACGTCAGAGCCAGCTGGTCAAACACTCCCATGTCCATCCATCATCACTAATAGGAAACCTTTGGTAGATATCACAGGGGAACCCAGGAACATAGGAGAACTCTGGCTCACCACTGAATGGCCCCTGTGATTCGCCTAAAACGCTCTGGGCCAGTAGTGCATCAAGAAACTTCATGGGGTGGGGGGGGGGGCTAGCTGAGAGGTGTCTGGTTGGGCAAAAGAGGGTTCTCCCCATAAATGGACACCCCCCCCCTCCAACCCCACCAGAGATGATAAAATCGGCAATCCCCTAGAAAGGCAGTCATTGTCAGTGGTTCCCTGAACTCTCTACATGCAATAGAAAGAATCAAATCGCTACAAAACATAGGTTATTTACAGAATAGGCTGATTCTCCATAGTTCTACCAATTTTATAGAAAATGTTTTATAGAGATTGTTAAGTTGGGTCAATAATACACGTAATTAACGGAACACTTAGATTTTATTGGAACAAGGAACTAAAAGACTGTTAAGGAAACAAGCCGGGACAGTGGCATACATGGAACTGCCCGTCGATCGATCTCCATGTCGATCCCGTAGAATCGATATTAACAGTATCGATGCGAACATCGATACACAACAGATATTTTGCATTCAAAAGTGATTTAGATCCCACAATTGGTTTTATTGCTTAAAAATTGAAGAACATTTATTACAGGATAGAAACACCAGGAACAGGCACTCTGAAGAAGTCGTCTGTATGGGGCACACTGGAAGACGTGATCCAGAACGGGGGTAGCGAGTCGGAGACGGACCTTGGAATTTCAGGGTGTTCGACACCTGAGAACTCTCCAGATAAGGACGATGAACTGGTGACTTCTACACCTTTCAAGTACAGCCCATCAATTCTGAGCGAGAATGGAATTAGCAATATTGAAGTGAGTTGTAGGTTGTAGAGCCCAGAAGATGGACATGCCATCTTGTGGTAGATTGATGATATAGTGGAATTTTTGTTGTTCTCCAAGTTTAATAGCAGTCGATCCTTCAATTTTGCAGATAACTAATTCTGAATGGGAAAAATCGGATTTCATAACTGCAATGAATGGGGACGAAACACCTCCAGACCTACCAACATCTCCTATGCCACAGATCTCATCCTTCATCACAGAGATCCAAGTGAGCTGTCCAAAGCGATCAGGCACAACAGAAGTCATCCACCTTGACTCCACCGAAGGCCTCCTGGACCATATGGCATCCTCCATGAACGTTGAAGAGATTGAGGAAACCGTAACGCTGGGGCCAGTCCCACAAGCCAGGACAGGAAAGCGAAGCAGCACTCCAGTTTCACCATCCTCACCATCGAAATCGCCTGCCAGCGAACGACAGATCAAACCTCTGTCCCCATCTATGAAAGGGAACGTGACGGTTACCAGTATCAAAGGACAATCACGAATACCTGTGAGGGCAGGGCCTAGGAGTCCAGGATCCACTCTCAGCCCGACATCAAAGAGGAGCAGCTCAGCACAACGTAATGGACACAGTTCTCCTTGAAATACAATACCCAGAGCTTGCTATATATAAGCACATGCCGTGCCATTTTTCCTCAGTCACACGTTCTGTAGAAATTGAAGCCATGCTTACTCTGCTAGGTAATAGACTCGTATCCCACTGAACCCAATACCTAGCAGAAAAGCTTTTTGTAAATAGTTTGTAAAAACGAATTTTTATTTAGTTAAGCTGAGAAAACGTCAGCAACACCTTGTAAATTTACTGCAATATCGAAGAACAAAAAAAGCCAGAAGTTTGTTTAAATTCCTGACATCTTATGTTTGGATGTCTTACATTTATCCACCATGAAGTCATGTTAACAAATTGGAAAAAGTGACTACACAAAGGAAGTAGGCTCATTTAGATGAACAGCCTACTTTGATTAAACGAAAAAACACAAAATATGAGCCTATCGAGTAGCTATAATTTGTGGCTAAACATAAATCTTATATTATTAGTCGGTAGTCAACAGTCAGTATGTTTGTCGTTTGTAATGACCCAATTCAGGTAGTAGGTACATCAGAAACCTCCGAAAAATGTCAATTAGTGCCGCAATAATCAACTAAGAGCATTATCCCGGTCAACACATTGAAACTTGGAATATCATGTGCTATGTAACCCTCTGGTAAGGAGATGTACAAACGAACTCCAACTTGTACAGAGCCAGTCGTGATGAAAGCAACTGGAAGAGAGAGCAATCATTTACGTTTACGTGTAGGGTGAGATTTAAATCCTCAAGACTAGTAGACAATTATACTCACTAGACCATGTTGCGCGATTGTCTATAGGCCGTCTAGAGATGATCTAGACTTGAGGCATAAACATGGCCTATCACCGATCTTTGTCTCGTCCAGCGTCCACACCGTGATGTGAATTTTTTCAGTCTCGTCTTCTTTGTGCGGGATGAGTGTCTGTTTAATTATAATTTCAAATGAAAGAATGCCAAAACGTAAACATTGATGGGCGCGCGAAGTGCTCGGTACGGTACTGCATTATTGAAAAAATTAAGACTGGAAGGTGCCATTGGTTTTCGGAATTTGATTTTGAAGAGTTGCTTCAGATGGTCGGAGGGAAAATAATTAAGCAGGATACAAAATTTAGAGAAACCATCACAGCTTCTATTGAAATGAAATGAACACTACGTTTCACAGCAAGTGGAGCATTCACAATGCCTCGTGTACGCATTCAGAATTTCTAAGCAGGCAATGTCGAGTAAACGTTGCATCAAGTCTCCCATTCCGATCGGGAGACTTTAGACCTGCGATTTTTGGTCTCGCAACAGCCCTGTAGACCGGGTCTTTTCTTTAGAAATGTCTACCGGGACATCCTAAGACACGTCTCTGATATCAAAATCGAGCAACGTGTCTACTGGTGTGGACTAGGCTTTAAAACGATTGTTGTTATTTTCTGTAAAAGATTGCTCACCCCCGCAATTGAAGGCTCCATCAACCAAACAAAGGAGAAATATAGTACAAAACTGTGGTGCCAGCAGAACCAGCATCCGTGACAGCCTGTTGCCAACATAATGTCCAAGGAAATATAATAAGGCGTGAGATAGAAACCCATATTTTGGAGCTAATCCCTAATCAGATCAGCGAGTTACTCTGGCACCATTGCTCAGTCATGTTCTCTGTCATAAGATCACTGAGACCTCCGTTGATGACCCAGTACTATTTGCTTATTTCGGACGAAAGAACAGATTCCATTATTTATTGGCCCTTTTCAACTATTGCTCATAGTTTTAGGTGCAGTAAAAAATAATATAGCAGCATCTACAATAAAGTGGCTGTAAACGTTTCAGTATCAATATAAACACCCATTCAACCGCCAACACATTCCCAACAAACAAGACAGTTTGAAAGATGTCTCAAAATTGAAGTGCCAAAGAAATTGTCTGTTATCAACATTGAAGTAGTTAGTTATGAGTAATATAATTGATTTAAATCGTTATAGGTACCCTATATAATTCTGTTTCGATAAAGACTAACTAAATAATGTTGTAACGGTATGTTATTGAAAATATTATGTATTATTGAACGATGAAGACTTACACAAGTAATGATTAAAATATGCACACCCTGATGGTTAGTTTTATGTGGTATCAAATTAACACACTTTTTTTCTATATTACCTATTGACTCTACCTACCTTCCAATTTCGATTTGTATTTATACACATGATTGTATGTAAATATATTTTGCCTACTAACGTATTTAATGGTAAATGGAACATTGGCTGAACATGGAAAATGTTTGGGAAAGTATATTATTTTTGTACAGAATTTTATTTCAGAATATAGTCAACGTGAAATTGACAGTGTTCTTACTTTTTGTTCCCTAGATCGAATTAAACAACCATAATAAAGAAAAAGGTGATCATAAAATCTCTTCAAGCTCCAGCTAACAAAATCCCAGGCTAGGTTCCCGAAATGCCACATGACAAAATGGTGGTATAAGTACTCTGTAGTTGATCACTCTCACATGTCAAAGGTGTTCATCCCCACAAGGTATGTGATTGAGCAGTCAGGATTCCAATTATTCGCCTGGGGTCTTGAATGAATGTTTTTTAAAAATTATTATTGAATGCATGTAAACGTGTGTAGGTCTGCACGCCTCGAGGCACGCCCACTTGCATGTAAATCCTGACTAGCTGACCTCAATTAGTAGATAAGATGATGGATCTGCACAGAAGACCAGTGGTTCTCAACCTTTTCACTACTGAGGACCACTTCGTATCCTTCAGAGTCCGAGGTGGACCACATATAGAAGTAGAACATCCACAACGGAAGAACGTCAAATTTGGCGTCGATGAACCATATAACATCAAATTCGGTCCAGCATTGAGCGTTCAAAGACTGGCTAACCAGCGGTAAGTCGCACTTCTCTGAGAAAACACGTTTGTCGGTCTCTTTTGGCTATAGCTCCGAATCAATTCGTCCGATCCACAATTTCGCCTGAAAGCTAGTTAATTTTAATTTCAGACTCCATAATATGTTATATGAATATAATATATTATATAAAATTTTAATCAACTCTCTTAAAATACTCATGCCAGCACGCTAAAAAACCCATGCCAGCACGCTAAAAACCCCATACTGTTGTGAAATCCAATTTTTTGTTGGCCCATTATTCGCTATACCTAACTCCAAAAATATTTGTCCGATTCAAAATTTCTTTTTTAATTTGAAAGCTAGTTGAATTTACTACTTATCAGAATACATAATATATTATAATATAATATATTATGAATATTATGAATTTTGAATAAATCCCCGTAAACAGCCACGCCAGCACGCTAAATGTGTAGGTATATTTCGGCAAAATAAGACGATTTTGACATGTATTGTGGGCTGGCGTGGTATTTTCCGGGATTGAATAAAAATTGCATATTTGAGATCTGATGGTAAATTTAACCAAGTTTGAGATGGAAACAATAAATACGGGATCGGACAAACAGTTTCAGAGTTATAGCAAACAATCGACCAAAAAAACTTGGAATTCACAACAGTACGGGTTTATTACCTGCTGGTATGGGTATTTTAAGGGACTTGATTAACATTTCATATATGGAGTCTAAAAGTAAAATTAAATAGCTTTCAGACAAACAAATAAATTTTTGATCGGACGAATAGTTTTGGTGCTTTTAGGTATAGCCAATTGAGACTGACAAACGTGTTTTCTCAGAGAAGTGCAGGTTAGCCAGTGTGGTGGCCAATCTGCTGGACGAATTTGATGCTCTTTAATTTAACCCAAAGTGGTCATGTAAGTACCTACCTACCAAAAATCACCAAATTGAAAAAAATCTGACAATTTCGGTTTTTCGCCTCTCTTTTTGAAGCTCGAGGGTCTAGAAGGCGCTAACTCATGTAGGTACATTCATTCTAGGCCCAATTGAAGAGATTAATACGTTTTTCAGCTTTCCGAAAATTATTTCAAAATGAGCGTTAGAAAGGTAACTAGGCACGTACTATTATTGTAGAGCTACTAATATGATACAGAACTCTATAACTTTTATTCGCTAAACCTTTCGCTGAGACGATTTTTTGCCGTGAGAAAGCTCAAATTTCGCAAATTTTGCGATTCTTTTTGCGATTGGTCCTTTTTGCAGTCCCGTAGCTCTGACACGATCGCTCCTACAAACAACAGTCATCGGATCAATTTTTTGAGAATTTCATGTTCTACAAGTTTATGGATAAACTTGAATCCGAAAAACGCAAGGGAAAGCTACAGGCGAAAACCCGAAAAACGTTACATTTCACGGTTTTTCTATGATTGCAGAGGAAGCAACAGCGATTGGAATACGAAAACTGGGATTTTGTTCTCCTATTTCCTAATAGCCCCATTATTTAATAACATGTCAAAAATCCAGGACTACCGCATTTGATGTAGGGTAAACTCCCTTTTACTGTCTCTATTCACTGGACTAATATAAAAGCTATAAAGCAGCCAAGATTATTGATAAGAACTGTGAAGCCATCTTTTGTGATGAATTGATAACGATCCATGCCGGTTGACCATTCGTCTTTCAGTATCCATCACCATGGAAGAAGGGATTTCCTTTTACCCGTGAACCATCACCACAACGTATAACCTTCCCTCAGATTATGAAACCTCCTCATTCTCGTTTACGCTAGTTATTGTTTACACTTTGGGTGTCCGTATGCGTTTTAGATTATTGAAATAGTCTATGTTCAATCGATGAACAAAAATCTTTGGTTTTATTATCAACAAATGTTCTAATGAATAGATTTTGGTTTCTATACATAACCGATCGGAATTTGTGATCCGCCACTGTGATGCCGTCGTCTTCGGGGTTCTGATGTTGCTGGTGAATCTTTAGGAGGTAATATATTTCAAAACATAATCATATTATATTATGTTTTGTAAATTTGATGTAATGTTATTACACATTTAATTTCCTACTTTTCACATGCTTGTGCTTACAGTTGGAATGAAACAAGTCAAGTTTACCTTCAACATGAATCACATTATGATGAAGTACGTACCACTTCCAAGTTCCCATCTCTCACTTACAACATAATGTGTTTTGTAGTTCAAACAAACATGGTGTGCAGCAAATGCGAGAAGAAGTTGGGGAAGGTGATCACTCCGGACCCGTGGAAATCCGGAGCAAGGAATACCGTGGAATCTGGAGGTCGAAAAGTCGGTGAAAATAAGGCGATCACGGCATCCAAAGCCAGGTTAGTATTGTTTCATTTTATAACTACGAGAAAAAAGTTTATGACTAGTAACTTTCCGTATGTCAGCCTCGTTTCAACCAAGTGCCTAGAGGGATTATTATTTCGACTTCCTCCCCTGCCTTGTTTTGTGGCAGTTGATACATAGCAGACGTATTCCACATTAATCAGTGGGTACCTTCTGTCGATAGACATCCTTTTTCTAAGAAGCAAACAATCGGACTGATGCCTATTCTAAGTTGGCTTGTATCGGCTAACTTTCTCAGAAACATGGTTAACACATTTCGGGAGGCGATTCGCCATTGCAATGGCTAAATGGCTTCAACATCATTTGACCATGAAAATTAGACATTTTTCCGGAGCATTCAGTGGTGGATTCAGGGACACCCCCTCCCCCCTATTAAGGCTGAGTTCGAACATTGACGTCTTTTGGGTGCGAAAAGTGTTTTATCGTAATATTCAAAAAGCAAAATTCCTCAAAAACATTGATTTGGCCATTTATAACAGTGGCATAGCCGGGGGGGGGGGGGGGTTAAGACATATTAAAAACTCATGAATTCAAAAAAGATTTCTCTGGGAAAAGTAAGGTTTTTCGATTATGAAAAGTGTTGAAATTAGTTTAAAAACCTCTATTTAGTACCCTGCTTGTCAAGAATTTTCTCGAGGGAGGGGTACCCCCAAATCCCTCCCTGAACGAAATTCCTGGCTGCGTTACTGATGTCCAAGCAAGCGTCTGATAGAAATTCAGTTATTGTCAGTGGTTCATATCAATATAAATTAACAATAAGGAAGTGATTAGCGGAGTCTGATTTCTTGAGTACATCCCACGATCAATTGCTCATTCCTACACAGTTGGTCAGAGAGCGAGGAGTCGCACTATTCGACTCCCCTCAGTTCGCATCGTAATAGAATGTTGGTGACCTCGACATCTGCAAAAGATTTTACTGCTCCTGTGGATAGGCACTATTTCCCGTAGGCAGAGAAGGGTATTGCTGTGGATTCTCAAGAACTGCAACCCTCTAAGCAGCGGCATCAAAGCAGATAATTAAACGCTTTACATGGTACTACTTGGAATCCACGTGTCTAGGAGGTCTTGGACCATTGTTACATACTTAAAACTGACATACGTTACTGCGTTAAAGTTGGCTGGTATACGAAGTATAGTTGTCTGGATAATTGAAATGGAAGCCGGTCTTCGTTACACGAGATTGGGATTACATCGTATTCTGGAATTGCTTCGGAAAAACTTGGTCACCATTGTTCTCCGAAGTCACCTGTCGGTTATTCATTTTTCTTCCATTCCCAGGTTCAGCCCCTACACGACGAAATTCGACACATGCCGCATCTGTCGCCAGAAGGTCCATCAAGTTGGTTCACATTACTGTCAACCTTGCGCCTACAAGAAAGGCATCTGCGCCATGTGTGGCAAGAAGTTGCTGGACACCAAGAACTACAAGCAATCCTCAGCTTGAACAGTTGGTAAGGGTCGTTCAAGGAAAATGGAATCATTTAGGTGTAAATAATACCACCGTGGACGGTGGTACTCGTATGTAAAGTGTATATAACCGCATTAAACAGTTTGATTCAACATGCCCTATATAATTTATTTTATTTTAAAACGGATTATCTAACGTGATTCTATTAAACAAAATATGGTAGGCATGTATACGAAAAAGTGTGGCATACCTTGACGATCGATGGTATCTATTCATTTTGGTTTCACCATTCTTAGTTCGTGTTGCAGTTCTGGAAAATCATACTACGAGTATGGATGCCCCACTGTTAATGGTACTTGATGTTCGATATTCAGTAGTAATGTTCATTTTCCGTGCCAATACGTGTAATGTTGAAGAATGATGTTCTCAGTTTGAGTATCAGGTACTGATAGTTTATCGATGAGTGTAAATGACTGAGTGAAACTAAATACCTAACCTAAATAATGTAGATAACTACATCAAAGAACGTAGACTGAAATTGAATATGGCCAACAACGCACGTGTTTTTTCTCCATCTTGTGGTGGTTCCTTGAAATGTATAAATTCCAAAACCCCTCCTAATAACCCTCTAATAAATAAGACATAGCGTTATGTTAGGGGTTGTTGGCCCATTATGATTATACCCCAGATATACAGAATTTTTAAAATCGGACACTATTATATTGACTTCAAGAGATTATTAAGACGGGACGGGGTTGGGGGAGGTGTTGCGATTTGCTGCATCTGTGACGAAGAGCGTTTGAAGCGAAATGAAGTGCTCGAAATGATTCAAGAAACAGTCATTTGATATCGCACAATATGGCAACCCCGCGAAGTATCCAATGTTCCCCAGAGAATTTACACGGCAGCCACACGGGTGTGATGAAATTTAAATCAGTTCTTCTGGGTTTTTTGTACACTGGGCACTGGAAATGAGAGATTAGTTAGTAGGAAGTACTTTGTGCTCAACTGGATTGAGCCAAAGTTTCGTTCTAGCTTTCTTTCTATGTCGTCTAA
Source organism: Stenodema calcarata (assembly GCA_963920205.1). Lineage (NCBI taxonomy): Eukaryota > Metazoa > Arthropoda > Insecta > Hemiptera > Miridae > Stenodema > Stenodema calcarata. The sequence goes on along the minus strand of OY986049.1, from coordinate 22,888,638 downwards.
CTGAAAACAAAAGTTGTATGGACCATGCAGTGACCGAAAGTTTTTAGCTAGTATTGCCTGAAAAGAAAAAAAAGCTGTAATCTGGAAAAGGATTGAATACAATAATTATAACTTTCTCCTCCATTGAATCTTGAGTCGCGTTCTAATCTTAATAAAGAGAAATACTCCAGTCGTGCAGTAAGGGTTAGTAAGCGAATTTTCTAAGCAACCCACAGATTGGTCGACCGACCAATACCGAACGCCTGTTCCCTTGAAATCTATACTTAGCCAAAGATACAGTTCAATAACTGTAGGCAACATACCGAACACATTTATGACATGCATTAATCGATTCAGCATTGAAAAATCCATAAACATGTATTCCTCGTCAGCCGTCATTTCGGGGTCAAACATTGTCGAGTGTATTTACAGCGTATGCCTGCACAATATTGCTTAGTATTAAATGTACCTGTTTGCTTTGGTCAAGTTCTGAGGCCCATTATTACCTGTGATTTCATACCTGTGCTGTTATCCGCTCCCGGACGGTGAATTCGACCCTCAGCAAAATGATGAAATCCTCTTCCAAATGTATTTCTTCAAACTCGCAACTACTTTGCAGTACATCATTGTTCTGCAATTTGGCTACGCATATAGTTGAAATTAACAACTTAACTTACAGTGTAGACATCTTTCGGCCGCGGTTCGTTCGAATTGATCGCGTAGATATGAATTATCGGCATTTCTGTATAAATCACTTTGGGGACAGATTCAACTAGACGATCCTGTTTCTTGTCCCACGAACATCCATCCAAATATAAACCGTAAACGTATACACCCTCCTGAAGATAAATAATTGAAGTTTGAAACGCCTCTTTGGCAATCGTTAAACATCATAATTATTCAGAATATATCTAAATAAGACATGGCCTTCTCAATCACTTTACCCTCCCTTTGAATGAGCAGCCTCAACCTTATTATCGTACTCAGTCGACTCGAGTCGTATTTTTTCAAGATCCTGCACTATCTGATTTTTTAATCCCTCGTCTCGCATTTCCGAACACCAATAGATTGATTCTTATAGTTTGAAGTAGGTAGCGCTTACCTTCGGCCCAGTTGACAAAACCTGCGTAAAATGTTTAGTGACTTTATTATCCAGGTACACAGCATCCAAAGCCCATCCCTTATGCGCCCGTGCTACTTCTTGTTTCATCGCAGTTAAAAATCCTGCGAATTTGAAATTTAACGACGTGTGAATTAAAATTGGGAAAAATTGCAGGTTTTAATTTTGTACATTTTGACTTTGACACTCGCCTTGAGGGTTGAAAAATCCTGTCATCCAGAAAGCCGTTGGTCGCCCTTTGAAGCACCACTTCACGAACTGCTTGTTCCTCATTATCAACTCAGTGTACCAAAACCCTAAAGACGCGGATTCCCAAGAGCCTCTTTTCCATACCATTGGGACTTTGGCGTCGTAGATCGCGTCAAAGGCTTCTCGCAAGGTCTGTGATGTGAAACAAGTTATTTGTAATGACCAATTACTATTCATTTTGGCATCACAAGGGTGTTTCTGATACGGATAACTACCTCATTCATGATGATGATGCCTTCGATAGCCAGGAGCAAATCCTTCAGAGTTATTTTCACCAATTTTAGTACCCTTTGCATTCTATCTATTTCTTGTCGTAAAAATATGTTCAATGAGTTGAGAGCTCCCATTTCTTTCAATCTAGAAGAGAAAAATACAATAACGTTGCGAGATCAACTTTGAACGTTTTTTAAATTTTGCGAGAAGCTGATAAATTGGAAACTAGGGATTATATTTTATCAATAAATCCATTACAATAATCAATATCAATAAATCCTAATCTACAGCCGTACACATCTTTGGTATTAGAACTAAATCAAATTAAAACACGGTATTTTGGGGATGAATAAAAAAAACAATAAATAACTTGGGATTTTAGATAAGAGAAAATGTTTACCGGTTTACTCTACTTGTGTTCAAAATGTCAAGTGCTTCCTAAACCTCGTCTGAGACGATTCAATAGGATTTTCAACAAGGGTTTATCACACGCTTGTCAACACTATGTAGTACAATCTTTTCTCTAGTCCACACTAATGGCACGCATGGCTACCCAGTTGTCTTGGGGTACTAGGTGACAAACAAAACGATGTTTAACTCTGATTTTGAGGTAGTCAGAGTTTGGTGAAACCTACAAGTCATTCAGATTTACTTTCAAAACCTCTTATGTAGTCTAAAATAATCCATCAGGTCCACTTGAATACATATAATAACAGATGTCCTACGCTATCACTATTGCTCATCCACTATTGTTAATAGTTTATTATGAGCTCTTGAGTAAGAAGCCAAGTGTCAACTAGAGGCAACCATTTGTGTGATGGAACCATTTTTGGGCTATCGTGGTCTTGCAGGGGTCCTATTACCTACCTTGCTTTTACTTCATGTGGATTATACTCTTCTGGAAGTTTGGAAAGCATCTCAGATACTTCTCTAGTAACTACTGACTCCCTGCTCTCTCCTCCACCGCCGCCAGATTCTTTAGGCTGAACCGACAGAATTGTGTCCAAGATTTCCATTGCCATGGTATTTCGAAGGCTAAACATAGATTGGGAATGAGGATTGCTGCCGTTATTGCCGAAAGATTTCATTATTATTATAGTTTGAAGATTTACGCACGTTATGTACGCGTTTGGATGGAGGCCAAACACAAATGGATCATCAAACTCCGGTAGTTTCCCCAGGTCGTCCAAGTACTCTTCCTTCTGTTTGTGCTTCAAAAGGGGATACCCTTTGTAAAAGTAAAATCCTTCCTCGAGCGTGTCCTCGGAAAACCATAAATTCGCGAAATTCACAAGAAGACGTTTGTCATAGTCATCTGTAACTCGACCTCCATACATAACTTCAGCCAACATGTACCTGTAGGGTTAATTTAATTATTAAGATATCAGTGTTATTTGCTGACTGGAATCTTGAAACCATAATTATTCATTAATTTTCCCACCTCAAACACACCCAATCGACGCCAGAGATTCTTTCTTTTGAGTCCAAGTGGTTTTGGCAGAACATGATTGAGGCATACCAGTCGGAGAAATTGAACTCATAAGGGATATTCCAGCCTATTGGCCCAAATCTTCTCCTCTCTTGTACAACAGAGTGCAGGAAAGAAATCCCGTACACCAAAGGAAGGTACGGCTTTGCATTTGTATACTCGAGCATTTCTTGGGCCATGTTCAAATAAGTTCTGGTCAAACCAGCTTTTAGGCCTGGAATTGATGACATTTAGCGTTAAACGTATGGCTTATATGGAATAGCAAATAGCAACTCATTGAAAAGTTAGATGGAGATCGCCTAATCTCTACCAGACCTTCAACGATTTCTTCACAATTCTTTCGCCTGTTCTTGACCATTCTGATTGTCACAACCTTTTTGCTGATTGTTAAATTACTTCATGCTGCAAATTCCTACCATTCCTTGTTTGATACCCCCTGACACCTTCCGCACCGTTCGTTATTCATGAATATACACGAGAAAATATGAACATTACATGATTCCGAGGTTATTAAATCATTCAAAGATAATTCAGGATCAAGGGAAATGATGAGTCAAGTTTTGGCGTGTGAAACTGTTACGTATATCTAACGCATTAATCATCCCTCAATGAAACAAAGATTACTCTTTGATTTATTGCCAAAGAGCCTTGGACAGGAATGTCGAGGAGGAACACCTCAAGTGGTTATCCACTTCAAACTACTGGAACTCTCCTGGTTACCCTATCTAATCCATTAATGACACAGAAGCCTCACTCTCTTTACAGTTCGTGCTGAGGAGTGGTACTGTCAGCATTGTGCCCCTGCAACCACCAGCATGATTTGGTATCTTGTACTCTGTTTAGTTTTCCATCATTGTTCAGGCGCTGGTATAAACGTTTACCCAAAAGTGAAGTCGCTCATCCCGGAAGGAGATCCTGGGAAAAGGCTGTTTCTGACACCTTATTTACAAAACGGAGATCTGATAGGAGCAAGGGAAGCAGCTCGCGTTCCGCCTCTCTTGGGACTGATAGAGAGTTACTCGGGCTTCCTAACAATCAATGAGGAAACTAATTCGAACATGTTTTTCTGGTTCTTCCCAGCTGAAAACAACCCTCACGAAGCGCCCATAGCACTCTGGCTGCAGGGAGGTCCAGGAGCTGCGTCGATATGGGCAGTTTTCTATGAAAATGGTCCATTCTTCATAACTGATTCGCTAACTTTACTGAGACGCCAAACCTACTGGTCGCAGGAAATCAGTATCATCTACATTGACAACCCAGTTGGAACTGGCTTCAGTTTCACAGACGCTGAAGGATACGTTTCTAATGAGACTGAAGTTGGCCGGGATCTATACGCTGCTCTTTTGCAATTCTTCCAATTGTTCCCAGAATACCAAAAGAACAATTTCTTTGTAACAGGAGAATCATACGCTGGTAAGTACATCCCAGCAGTTGCTTATACAATTCATATCAATAATCCGAATGCTGTCCAAAAAATTAATCTGAAGGGCGTGGCAATTGGGGATGGACTTGTTGATCCAGTAAACATGATGCAATATGGACAATACTTATTTCAGCATGGCATATTAGATACTGAAGGCTTGGCTGCTTTTGAAGCAGCACAAAACACGATAATCAGTAATATTGAAGCTGGTAACTTCACTGAAGCATTTTATAATTTTGACCAACTATTGAATGGTGACTTGACGTCCTATCAAACGCTATTCCTGAACACAACTGGACTCTCGTCTTACTTTAACTACGTCACATCTAACGTAAACAGCGGGGATAGCGGTGGTACCCTCGAAAACTGGTTGGCTAAGAGTGAAAACCGTAAGAAAATTCACGTGGGGAACCAGAAATACGACGAAGGCAACACAGTTGAAATGCATTTGATGAACGATATCATGCAATCTGTAGCTCCATGGCTTGAAGTTATTATGGACAATTACAGGGTTCTTCTATATAACGGTCAGTTGGATGTAATCTGTGCGTACCCTTTGACTATGAACTACTTGAGCAAAATGCAATGGAGTGGAAAAGCTGCCTACGAAAGTGCAAAACGGAAGCAGTGGATTGTTGGAGGTGAGCTGGCTGGATATTCGAAAACTGCAGGGAACTTCACCGAAGTTTTAGTGCGCAATGCTGGACATATGGTTCCATCAGATCAACCAGTTTGGGCTTTGGATCTAATTACTAAGTTCACTCAAAATATCCCTTTCTGAGCGTACTCTCAATCTAAACGCTCAAATTTATTCCCTGCATTATTAATTTTTCAATAAACCAATAAATATAGTTACTCTTTTTTTATTGTTCTTTTTTGTCAATTCAAAGAGGAATTTTTCAATATAATTAATTAGCACGGTATTGCAGAGCGAGCGAAACAAACTAGTCGGAAGATGATTGATTATAATTGTGCCACCCTGAGTAGACAATCGTTCAGTTTCATTTATATCTCCTTTGGCGTTATCATTGATGGATGTTGGTTCATTATCTTGATAACTTAATGTGAAATTGGTTGCAAAGGAGTAGTTTTACCTTGTGGTGGGTCATTGGTGAACTTGAAGCTGATATGCAGAATGCTGATGGGGAACCTCGGTGTAGGCTCTGTCGTGATCCATAGTCTAAAGCCTTCGTCGATGTTTTTCGTGTTCGTAATGGTATCAAATATTTCATGCATGTACGCTATGCCTAAATGACAGTTTTGCAGCAAGAGCCATTTTCCCTAAAATAGAAAAATCAAAACTTAAGAATAACAGTATGCATTTGGAATGATCCTTCCTGATTTATTGAATACTACTTTATAAATGCCGCCCTTCCCTCCAGGGACTGCCAAAACTAAACAAATTCCAGTTAGCTATCCAGTACCTCTTCCATGGAAGCCTTCATCATTACTCTGGCAATAACCTCTTGTCCTTGACCCATAGATATGGCGTCCAATCCAAATTCCATTTTCTTGGCCAAAGCCTCTATCGCAGTCGTTGGGTCAGCCCCCATAGTCAAGAAACATATCATAGGAGTTCTCGTATGCGATTCATCGTACAGCTCTTCCAAATTCAAGATCACAGCATCAGCGTACCTTTTCCCTAAAGACGTTTTCACGTATTTCTGGGCTTGAAGCACCAGCCGGTCTGGACAAAGGGATCTGGAAAGATCATTTAAACGATATTACAGCTCGCTAATATGAATTTAATTATTGAATCATTCACTTTATCTCTAACATAATACGAGAACGTCTCTCGCACGGATGGGCTGTAAAGCTCCTCACACATGATTGAAGCGCTGGAAGATAAATTGGTAAAAAAATGCATTTATTTCTTTGAGTTACCCACATTGAGTATTTCAATGTTAAATAGGATCTTATGCTCAATGCTATAAGCGCCCTAGACGTGGTAAAGCTGTTGATTTTTCCTTTTTATTCGTTTGGTAGTGAAGTATCAAGATCAAGCTGTAATACCTTATTATGAGTGTTTTTCTAAACGTGTCTAAATGCTCAAAACGATCAGGCAACTCTTCAGCTTCGGGAGCTGGTCTCTGGTACCACGATCTCCACACTTTTTCATTTGTAGCCAACTGAAAAAAAGAGAAACTATGTAACTTTTAGTTCTCGAGTTATCACTCAAATAGTGTTTTTGAATGTATAATTGAGACTTTTGAATGTCTACATCAGAACCCATCCGTTATGAATAGAGCAATGACAGGCTATTCTACCACTTACCTGATTTGGGAGGTATTCAAAATCTTCGAGTTTGGATAGTTGAATGACATTAAGCCACATCATATCAGTTATCCAAGGGTAAGGCGGTTTTGGCTCCACGGCATTAAGGTTTAAAGCTGCACCACCTTAAAAGAAAATTAGTATTATCATTCAAAAATTATAATACATTAGTAACGGAGTAAATTATCAAGTAGTTAGTAGAAAAGGAATACCAAAATACCTTTTATGAAGGTTTGAAATTCTTCATGAGAAACTTTCCCTTTGAACATGTCAATCTTCAATGCAAGCATCAAAACGAACATGAACTTGTGGTTTTCGTACAATCCGCGTGATATGTAACGGAAAATTTCATGTGTCAAGGTCTCGATTATTGCATCTATTCGTTTGGTCAGTATGGCACTCTTCTCTGACCTGTGTAGAATGGTCAGTTTAAAATATATCTGGTTGAATACATATTCTCGATTGAACTTCACGGATCCTTCGTAACTTCTAACCTGTCCATAGAGATGTCGAATTTTTCCAAAAATTGAACCAAAGACGTTTGGTACATGCAATTGACCAACGACATCTCAACAACCAAGAAATAAAGGACGCTCCCTCTGGCTGCCACGGGTCTGTATTCTTCTCGAGCAAGATTAATTTTTATTTCTGTTTCTGCAGCAGTTTCTAGTTTGCTCCTAACCACAGCTGCTGTCGACTGAGTTGTGTTCAACACTTCCAAAACACTCTCATCGTCCACCAGCGAACCCTATAACGTACCAACCAATGAAGTTTTCAGATACAGAAAGTTCCATATTACATTCTGAAATATATAACCACATCTCGGGAATCAGATGTTGAATGGTTGACTTGTCAGAAATTGCGTGATGTTATAAAGAAGGTCTGTGCAAATTTTCAAGTCGGTTGCCCCTGTTACCCAGGATGTAGACTCTTCATAACGTACAATATTAGCCAAACATTTCTTGTTTTTTTTTTTTCCTAAATTTTTTTGGTTGAGATAATGGGTTAAATCTTTTAAAAGGCTCTGTCTCAAGCTGAAACGAAGCTCTTTGCAAAATTACAAGTCAATCTGTGAAGGTGGAGAGGATGTAGCATTGCCTGTCTGAACAAGAAGGAGAAGGCGAACAAGGGCCAAAAACCGGGTTTTCAAAGCAACACAACTTGGCTCCCTTTAGACCTAGCGACTTGAAACTTTCAGGACTTTCTATTATCCACACCAAGAAGACCTACGCCAAATTTCAAGTTGATCGGAAGAAGCCGAGATATGGAAACCAGAAAACGCGTTTCGTGACGTCCTGTAAACACACTCTTGGTACCGTTCGTTTTTCTCAACGTTTGCTTGGCGGGGTGGAACGCTACCGCGTTCCTAGACATCATGCTTTAATCATCACATCATTCCGACGACACTCATTTGACATGATCCACTTACCTCCACAGTAGTAAGTTTGTGTAGTAAATTGGCTTCAAGCTGTATCATTTTCCTCTTCATGTTTGTGACATCACTCACTAGCGAGGTTCTCTCCAATTCAAGCTCTGCTTTTTCTTTCATGATCACTCGGCCTAGCAGTTGGTCTTCGAGACCTAGAAAAATCCAAAAAGCCAAGTGTGACTACCTCTTCTGTATACACTGAACTGTAATAATCTGAATGAACTTACCCTTCATTGTTACAGTAAAATCAATAATCGATGTCCTCGCTGAAATTTCAGGAGAATAAGATGGATTCCCCATTTTGGTTGTGATGAATAGTTTGAAGTTTCTATCTACGTCAACTTCCTTATCACTCAATTTCACCTGAATAATAATTGATCGTATTCGAATACAAGACGCAAACATTGACAAATTCTAGGATAATTTATGGTTTGGTGGAATAATATTCCGGGTTATATAGATGTTCCTCAGTGTTTATTAATTATTTATTACCAGTCATATGTAGGGCGAAGTAACATACTCATCCATAATCAAAAGAATTGAATGAAATGGCCTATGTCAATGTTGCAGCTACTTACTTTCAGGCTTGTTCCCACTTTTACGTAGTTCTTCTCCAAAACGTTGTCCAAGACAGGATCCAGCTCTTCGAAAATATCTTCTATCAACAGAGTCCTTCCCAACGATAGACAATCCTCCAAGTCTTGGCGGAAATATTTGCTGTTCAGGCTTGTCACCTAGTTGCCAGTTAAAAAAGTGGGTTTGTGATGCTACAGTAAAACCAGGTTGCCACATAGTTTTCCGTTTTTCAGTTTACTAAAACTATTTAAAATTGTGGTATCTCCTGACTTCAGTATCAATATCGCTCAGGCTGACACCAGGCTACAATCTCCGCCCGGTCACGTACTTACAACCTGTTGGAATATACTGGCATCTGTTGTCAAATGGTTCCAATCTAATATCTTCTAGCTTTTTTCGTTGTTTGGGGCATTCTCATATTTTGAGTCTCCCTAAAGTCACGATCTAATAGGTCCAGGCAATTATATGTGACAAATACCTTCAGTTTCCCAGCCTCTTTGTTTTTAATCCAGACGCTTCCCTGATTTTGAGGGTCAATCAAGAGTGGGTACCTCGCTGCCTTTGTCGCAATTATGCCGTTTTGGATAGATAACTCATCATTAGGCAAACCATGGATGTTCCATTCCCCAATCTAGAATGATAACAAATTTTCCGAAACCGCTGCGTAGACCAAGCAGAAAGGCAAAATAACGTGTACTCTTCCTAGTAAAGTTCAGAAGTCTGATTAGTATTGGTAGTAGGTACCGTAGCAGCATCGACGAGCAGATCCACGATTTTCAAATTGTGTGTGAACGGTATATCCATATCTATCAATTCATTCACCCATCCCTTCTGCAGCATCACACGGAATTCTTGATTGAAAGGGCCGCAATAGGACAGGAATCCAGTCAACAAAACCACATCTCCGATAAGTCTCTCCGTTTCTGCTTTGAACTGCGCCAATTGAGCTGTCCATCTCTTTTGTTCTCCTGCTAGGCCAGTAATGAGCGCTGTTGCTTGATTCATTTTGTGTTGGCACCTGTCAGCTTTTTCTTGGATTTCCTAAAGCGATTCAAACGAGAGTTTTTTATAAGAATGATCCAACTTTTCCCCTAGGAAAATTATTCCAAACTCTTCCAAGAGGATTACATATTACCTGTTTAGTTCGATTAGCTTTGTCAGCTTGTTCCTGAACTGCTTTCAATTCCCTTTCTTTTTCAGCTTTCATTTGTTCTGCTGCAGCCAACTGTTTCTGTGCTTTATCCAACTTCCCTTCAAGTGCAGCTAAATTGGCCTGAAACCCCATTTTTGAATATTAAGACATATTTTCTAATTTGATAAGTATCAAAAATGTAGTGCTCATAAGTATAATTTACTTTCAAAGGAATGACTTCCTTGTTGACGTTGTAAAATGCACACATAGCTATGGTCCACTGTAGTAGACCAGCAACATTACCACAAGCCTGTTTTGCTGCTTCAAATGTGTAAGTGGGAAGTCTAAGATACGGCCGCAATAAATCGACCATCTCTCCAGTAATGGTGTCCTTCGGATAATTTTGCAAATTATACAAAAATTTGCTGTCGCCCATGACCTGTAACAAAGGAATAACTCCAAAAGGTCGAATTGTTGTTAGGTACCTAGAAAGTTGTTTGTACACTAATTCAGATTTTACCTTTAGTGATTCTGCCCAGTTCATGGCAAAGAAGTTCTTTTCCTTGTCAATTTTCATAGGATGAACGATTTTTCTGTTGAATAAAATGAGTACAGCGTCCATAATAACAGTGATCAAATAAGGAGGCTTCCCCAATTTTCTGACTGTGGCAATATCGGCTGCTTTTATGGTCTGGAAAAAAAGATGACATCAGCAAAATAAAATGAGCAGTTGAAGATCGACCCTCAAATGAGCAAGTTAACTGAGCCTCAAAGAGCTATAAAGGAAAATCAGAAGCCGGAATCCCTGCAGTAGGCATTTTCATTGGCTTCTAGCTAGATTCTTTTGCTGCCACAGTCATATGATATTGGCTTGAGGTTTAATTTCTTACAGACCAATATATCGCTTACCAACAACGCTGCTTCAGCTGCTTCCAGTGCTGGCCGAGCTTTCTCTAAAGTCTCTTCAGCTGCTTGCTTGTCCTTGGCTATATCTCTGACTAGAGCCTGAGCATTCTCAGCCATAACCTTAACTTCTGCCTGCACTTTCATGGCGATTTCCGCGGCCGCCATTACTTCTTTGAGGATCTGAATAACTCAAGAATGCTTGTTAATTGAAAAATGATTTCGTTGAATTTTTGATCACCAACGTGATGATTCATAATTTCGATCGCCTAAAATGGAAAGTACTGGACAAGACTCTGAAGACTCACTTCTTCAGCTGCTGCATTTGCTGCAGCAATTTCTTTTTCCCCTTCTTGTAACTCTCCTTTCAAAATAACAACACTCTCAGCGGCCTCTGCCAACTTGTTCAGACCCGTTGTCATTTGAACTCTAAGCTTCTTAATTTCGTTGAAACGTTGGGTGTAAATGTGTTTGTATCCCTCCAGGAACGAAAGAAAAGATTTTGGCGTGACGTACGTCCTCCGCCGAAACCTTGAAATGAGGATACATTTTTGAATATTAACTAGCAAACAATCGTGTCTTGTTCAGAGAATTGTTGTTTTTCCAAGGACGGTACCTTTCAAAGTAACTGCCGCACGCGTCTGCCACTTCATCTTGAATTTGACCCATAAACTCGATCGTTCTGTTCTTTACATCAGTGGGACAAACCATTTGGTACTCGTCAAGAAAATGATGCGCTACTTCAATAAGCGCAGTTCGTGGCCACCTCGAGAACCAATCGATTGTGCAACCGGATATGAGACCAGGAAACTTCAAAGCTCTGGATCTAAATTTTTCACTCACCTATAAAAATGGGTGAATAGGGATGAAACGGCACACGTTGTTCATTTATTCGAATAATTGACCGTACATTGTACCATTACATAATTGTGTTTACTTGTAATGTTACCTACATTAATAATATACGTCTCAAGCTATAAAATACGGTTCTTACTGGCGAAAAACATAAAGCAATGTGAAGATTCTTGCGTGTTTGCTGGATGAAGAAGTCATACAAGTTCTCCAATGTAGGTGATCGTTTAGGGTACATTCTCTTCATTATCATTACTAAATCGTTGCACATACTATCATTTTCTTCTTTGGTAAATAAATTGGCAACCTAAGAAATAGTATACATTATAAAGCAAGGAGCTATAGGTAAAATAATTCTCAAGTTTTTGTGATGTACAATAATTACCTCTCCTGAACTTAATATGTTATTGAGAAATTCTAAGAAAGCTTCTTCCTTTATATCATTGTCAGTAAAAATGAATGTTATGCCATGACATTTTCCTCCGGCCACTCGATAAAGGTGCTTCAGATCTTCCATAAAATTGTTGACGTTGTAAATCCTAAAATCAAAAGTAGACACCTCGATCTCATGAATTCGAATTGAAAGTTGAACGTTGTAGAGCTAACTTTTTTGCGTCTTTATGATGAATGAATCAGTGTTGATACCTCGTTAAGATAATCTGATGAGAGCTGTAGCCAGCTATAAAAGTTGCCAATTTGGTGAGAGTTTGTTTTCCAGATCCGCCTACTCCCACCAATAATGCACTTCCTCTTGCGGTTCTAATTATTCGTGAAATAATCATCAAATGTACCATGGCGTCGTGGAAGAAAACCATATCCATTTTCATCCCTCTAGCAGTTTCATTATATGCTTCCATGTAAAGTAATAGTTTTTCTTTGAGAAAGGTCCAGCTAAAAAATATATTGAGGTGTTAGTTGAGTCAAAGTGAAATGCTTCAACCAAATTAAGCTCAAAAGTACACAACATAACATATTATGCAGATCAATAATTCTACCAACCTTGGAACTTCTTCATATACTTTGGGCGCTTCCAGAGCCGCCTCGCTACTCTCGTCGCCAGTTGCTTCAGGAGCGTCTCTGAGAAAATCGACAAAATAGCCCTCGCTTGTGCTGAAAGGGATAGGCTTCCTCAAATATTGGATTTTGCCTTGGCTTATCGGCACCTGAATGAACTCTTCTACCGCCGCTGCAAGAGAATTCGTGAACCATTCTTTATCTTCATTTGTAGTGAATCTGGAAAATAATGAAGAACAAGGTTGAGATATACCTAGTTCAATTATGCTTATCCACAACACCATTCTCGCAGAGTATTTTATACAAAAAAATATTCGGATGTTTGTGGAAAAAAAAAAAAAAAAAAAACGTAGCGTACCGGTCGGATAGTACTCGTTCACATTCATGTTTCCACAGCTTCAGTACTTTTTCCTGATCTTCACATTCAGGTCCTTTGATAGTGAGCATTCCTTCCCAAATTCTTGACAAGTCTCTCAAATTGAAAACATAGTGAAACTTGGCAGGTGTGGGCAACATTTTCGTTTTCGTTCTTTGCCACAACTTTCTCGTGAGTGGAATCAAAAATGGGACGAAGGCCACTACTTCCTTGCGAAATCTCGTTGAGCAAAAATATCCTTCCCCGAGTACATCTAGAGATCGGTAAAGAAAGGCATCCGTGTTATTTACGTTGCAAAGTTTTTATACGTTGCAGACGCCAAACGTGCTCATAGAAAGCGGTTACGTTAAAAGACCTCGAATCAGTGGCAAGACGCCCCCCTTAGACTTGGCGAAGTTCATACTCACTGAATATTTTGTCCATAGATTTGTTAGATGGGATCGTACAGTTGAAAATGTTGAACTGCCTTTTCAAGCGATGGGGAATATCATTACGACCTCCTCCTGGATGAATCATAGCGGCTAAGAATTGAAGATCTTGAATTGTATTAAATTCACCAGGTTTCTCTAGATTGTAAAATCCACCAGCTTCCATGAGCTGTCTGACGATTTCATTGGTTTCTTGGTCTCCCCACGAATTGACTACCGGCATATTGATGTCGTCGATGAAAACAGTCATCGAACGGTTGTATGGTGGTCCAAAAATGAAACCAACCCTTTTATCTACGTAGCTTTCGATAATCCTCTGAAAATATCAATCAACATTAAGGCGAGCGACTATGCACTGTTATTGGCATTCTACTTGATTGGTTTGGAAAAAAATGAATGAGTATTGAACGAGTTTGTTGACATTACCTGGAACATATTTGGAGTGGTGGCAGACGAAAAGTTCAGGGCTTTCTGAAGGTGCACTTCGGGATTGTACTTTGACATATACCCTTTTATCATCACAGTTTTAGCTGTTCCTTGTTCTCCTAAAGTGAAATTGATGAAATAGAATTCCACAAAAAAAGAGAACACTACTCTGCACTTGGAAAAATGTTTGAAACGAATGTCTGATTCAGATCAAATTGGAACTGTCTCATCAATCCAAGACCTCCATCAAGATCCTTCTTACTTATCATTTGAGGGAGGTGTGCCAATTTTGTGGCTGCGATCATATCTCGTGAATAGTGTGGACCACACTATTTAAGTTATGCTCTACTAAACTAGAAATTGTTCAATAATTCTTCATTAGTGACTTACCGATCAGAAGAACAGCTTTTTTTTGCTTAGAGATCGTTTCGATTAGATAATTTGTTCGTACGTTATCCACGTTTGGTACTAAAATCGTCGCATACTCGGGTACAGAATCTGAGGGGTACACGAAGTCTTCAACTCTGTTGTTCCAATGTAACCATTGCCCGTCGGCATTGACAAAGTATTCAAATATTGATTCGTCAATCTGAAAGTATTCGTCAAGAATAATACCTTTTTCAATTATTGGCTAATGTGCTCGGTATTATACAGACTGTATGTTCGTACTTAGTACACAAACTAGTGATTGAATAAAAGGTTAAATAATTTATCACCTTTATCGTTGGCCATTTCAAGTTCGATTTATGATTTAATAATAGATCTTCAAGTTTGGATCGATCGTCCAACTCTAAGACAGCCCCTAGGCTCCACATTATGGCCATAAGAAGTGTCCTCTCCAGGTACTCGTTTGAATACGTTTTGCCTGTGAAAAATTTGAAATTAGCCTGTTTCATTCATTTTAAATTTACATGATGAATGGCAGCTTCATACTTTCATGGCCAGGAACTCCTGCTTTAGGAATGAAACCATCCAGTAAGTCGCAAGTTTGGCGAATGTATATGGCTTCTAAAATCTTCATTTTCGGTGCAAGAGTCTGAGAAACGCACTCGTAAGCATCCTGATATATTTTATCGAAAATGGGACGCCAAGCGTTCCTTTCGTAGGCTTTTCTTTTCTTCAGCCATCCCTACAAGAAAAGTGGAAAACGTCAACGATCATTTCTGTATGGATACCACTATGTTTTTTCGTTTTCCCTGCTTTGAATCGAATTATGAATAAATCACTTACATCCAGAATCGGAGCCCAAGGTAGAACCGAAGAAGAAAGGAACACCATTCCCATCCGTGATACTGTTGCAGGGGATGCATTGTCAACATTGTCTGGCTCAAATACTAATTTGGAATTGACAGCCATAGGAAGACGATCCCCATTTGCCAGCGTCAACAATTTGTTATCATCAAGGACTGAATTAAGATTTTCTATCCATACTGCGTCAACTGGACCATCAAGCACAATCCATACGTGCTCGTCTTTCTTAATCTGGAAGTAGAATTATTATATTATCATTGTCCCATACCTATCATACAGTTGCACTCACTATTTAGAATCTTACTTTAAGAGCTCGACGCCATAAAGTTGAGAATATTCCATCAGTCCAATCATTGGTTGCAACATCCAAACGGCCGAACATCTGAGGTGCTGTTATGGCCTACAATTCAAACGTATCTTCATCAACCAATCAACGCTATGTATCATAACATTTCTAAACTGTGTGGTTATCAACCTTGGATTCCTCTTTGATAAATGCTTTCTCTTAATATAATATAATTAGATAAACATTTGCGATGCGAGCAAAATCAGTATCCAGACCATCTGTACAAAGTATCTTGATACTTCCCACTAATCCATATTTATTTCAAAGAACTGATGGGGACCATTTTTTTGTTTTCTTTAGGAAATCAAATCTGACAAGAATTGTACGTAGATCTACCGATTAATCCGTGATATTGGCATTCCTGAAGGCAGGATGGAACTGAACAGAAGATACTAGCCCTGCAGGAACGTTGTACATTCGAGTACCTTGCCGACCAACACTGATGCCTTAATGGTGATATATTAAGGACTCCATTGAAGACATGAGTTTCCTGGTCCATCAAATATACACGATGTTATGGTTAGAACAAATAAAACATATGCCAAATTACCTTAGGATTCATTCTCATTTCTTTGTGAGTCCTCCCATTTTTAGTGAAACATGTCAACAGTGTACGGATGCACGTTGTTTTCCCAGTCCCAGTAGGTCCCATAGCCATCAATCCGTGTCTGACCAAAGATGTTTCATAAAGCTGAAACGACAAGAATTCACTTTATATGTTGGACGTTGGAACAGACTTGTTTGAATATGGGAACACTTACGACGCTCACTTGAATAACTTTAAGATTCCAATACGGAAAATTAGTGAGAACCATTTCTTGACAAGTAGACTCTATTGCAGCCTGAATCTCTTTGTAGAATGACGAAGTCAGTTTCAAACCAACAAACAAATCTTCGATCAATGATACAAAGAGAGGTTCATCCTCATCTACTAATTTTGAAACATTCATGTCCCTGTGGAAAAGCATGGAACCAATGGAAAGCATCACTACAAATATTGTTTTACTCGTACATTTGAATTAGAAGTTACAATTGATATACATGTTACCTCAACACTCTCATGAGAGTGGTATCTTCAGTTTCTGTTGGGTTAGCTCTTTTCTGAGCACCAACCGTTCGCAGAACTGATAGAATGTTGCGTAATCCAAAATCGTAGTGTACTTGCTTGCTCAATTGTTCTTCACAGAGCTTGTACAGAACAAAAAATTTCCTAGCCAGGCTTAAGTTGTCACGGAAACCGCAGGCGGCCAATTTGACTCTCATGATGATCTGGAAAGGGAAAAATCAGGTCCACATTCTTTGAGATCCCTCATCTACATTTGAATATGTTACAAAAAGAGACTGAACAAGTTTCAAGTTGAACCACCTGGTGTGAACAAGTTTCAAGTTGGACCACCTGGTCCTTGCAAAGGAGATTACTGATTCAACAGGAACGTAAGCTATAATCACGTGTTTTTCATTGCCTACTTGAAAGTGCCATACCTAACAAACAATCACCAACCTGTCTGTCTGGAACCATCATGGCAACTGAGCGAAAATTGATTTTCAAGTTTTCCGGTAATTCCTGTCGTCCAGCATATCCAGGATTCATGGTAATAAAAATACCAAATTCTTGATCCAGCTTCATCCGATCACCATCACTTGAAATAAAGTAGATACAATTGGGTGAGCGTACTTCCTTTCCAATTTGTGGGTATTTCAATGGTTGGTGAAGTCCTACCCCTACCTGAAAATAAAATGAGTAGCCTTCTCCTTCTTGGCCATGAGCAAAATGCTGATTTGCTGAGCTGCAACAGACAATACTGGCAACTCAATCCGGTTGAATTCGTCGAAACATCCCCATGATCCTGATTGGGCCAACCCCTTGAAGACACGAGCTAAAGCCCTCACGTCCATTTGATCAGAGCAGTTGAGCACAACGACATATTTCCCCAGGGACTTTCCCATGTCTTTGGTCGTCTCGGTTTTCCCAGTTCCTGCTGGACCAGCAGGGGCTCCTCCCATTGACAATCCTGCAAGAAGTAAATCCAACTAGATGGTTATAAATGGTGGTGGACAAGATGCTGTACATTGAGAGGTTCAACAATCACTCGTTTTTCACCTATAGCTTGTGCCAAGGTTATGTAACATCTATCGGTCAAAGGCGTGATGACTAATCGGTCAGTAATTCCCAAGTACTCGTTTTGATAGATGAACTCAACATCAGTAACTTTCACCAAGCAATCATCGGTTTCGTCGTTATAATAAAACCTCTCTTGTTTAGTCCATTCGAAATCAAGAACACTTCTCACTTTCCTGGTAGTGAGATCCTCAAATATATCTCTGAAAAATACCGTAAATCGACAGTGAACTTGAAGAGTAATAGTTGAAACTTGTCCATTTGCAATGACAACAGCATTGGTGTCTAGTAGCAATAGCTCCATAATGCAACTACCTATATACTATAAATCCCTCACTAATGGCTTTTCAAGACTAAAAGCCTCGCTCAGTTGTGCAAATAACTATCAAACCAGCTATAATCAACTTACTTTTGATGTACATGAATAGTGACGAGAGTTTCAAACTTCAAACGTTCTACTTTAGAAAGATCATGGGTTGTCTGATCAATCAGGACATTTAATATATTCAGGAAATACTTATTCGCCTTCTTGAAAATTCTTGGATCATATTTCCAATCCCTCAAAGCTCTCTCACTCTCTTTGGTCCACCAGAGTTGAAGCCCCAATAAGCCAACCTGCATTAAAACGAAAGAAAAAATTAAACTTTCTACAGTTACCTAATTTAATTATTCATCGAGCTGGTAAAAGGAACTCGAATAAACTAAATCTACCTGAGCAGGAAATTTTTCAATCATCTTGAGGATTTTAAATTCCGGGTCCCCTAGAAAATCGTAACAAGCACCTATGATTTGTCCCAGGGTTCCTTTTGCTAACTTCAGCAGAGTTCCAAGCCAATGCTCAACGCCTCCCTGCGCCAGGAAACTTTTGAACAACGCTATTTTTTCGTCTTCTTTGCTCGACATTTGCAGAACCCGATCTCTCTCTCTTTTGCTGAATTTTAGCTGCAAATCAAATGTATTCTGTCAAATTTCCAAGGGACTGTATATCGGCTTTGTAAATAGTCAGGAATATCATCATCACGACATCAGAACGACAGTAACTTACCTTAGCAATGCTTTCAAACACATCTAATAAGTGGTGTTGAATGGCATGAGAGTCAGATGATTGTCCAAGAATTTCGAGTAAAGTGGGATCCGAACAAAAGAAGAATCTTGGGAAAGCAATCCTCTTTTGCTCTAGGTACCTGAAGCAAGACACAAAAAATTGTTTGAAATTGTCGTAGAACAAAAATATAGTGAACGGCAATAATGCAGTAGTTACTAACCCTGTCAAAGACTTCTGACAAGATTCCAACTGTTCAAACAGAAATGGGAGCAATTTGGCCATGGAGTCATCTCCAACACAAGTTTCAATTACACTACTGAACTCGTGAGCTCTTTGCATTAGTTTGACCCATGATCGATCTATATTCTGTAAATCACAAACAATGGAGTGTAATAGGTAATTTAAGAAATACAATGTATGTCATACTCATATTCATGCAGGGTATCGTTAAGAAACACTTTCAAAGATACTAACAGCAAAGCGTTTGGCTTCTGCTGGCAGTTGTTTTGCAATATCTCCTCCCACAAAGACAGCTTCCAAGTATATCCATAAATTCTGGACAGCTAACCATTTCTCTAGAATTTCCCCAGTTTGCGACAGATTGTTGCACCACAGTTGAATTTCTTTTCGGAATGGGGCATTGTATCTGCATATGAAGATGTAATTTATTCAATCAGATTTGGAGTGATTCAAAATGTATGTTACAATGTATGCCTTTACCTGTTTGAAAGAAGGGAGCTCAATACCATCATGCTGTCCTCGATCAAGCTTATAATTTCTGAAGTTTCGGTACCTTTTACCAACAGTTCCCCTCGATTTTTAAAATGTGTGAATTGGAGATTCACGTTTGTCCAATCTCCTTGTACTTGTTTCAGTTTAGCATCAATGTCCTTCTCTTTAACAGCACTGACGCAAATATCCTATGAATAATGAACGATGCTCAACAAAGGTTAGAATCCGTTGAAGTTAAATACTACACTCCAAGTCAACATTCTTTTGGTCCAGCCATTTTGACGTATTTTCTCAAGTCCATTAATTGTTAATGCACACACCTAGTTGCGTGAATGCAGTCGCATACATACCTCAACTTCGTCCTTGTTTTTCAACAGAGGAGCATCCATAATGTCACCCAAAGTAAAGTCTGGAGATTCAACTTCAAATTTGCATTTCAGCAGTGTCTCTAATCTGACCCAATGTCGCTCTTTCATTGAAGGATTGGCCATCATTTCGAGAAGCGGACAGCACTCTGTGAAGTCATCAATTTTCTTCTTCAACTCAATGTATGCAGGCCAATCCTTCATAACTTTTGGAAGCTTTCGGCATCTAGACAGAAACAACACGATTCAACCCTCTCGTGGTCGAGTGACAGTAATTTTCAATCCACTGCAAATAATGTTGATGTACATTTAAATCCCAGCTTCATGTATACATTTGACGCTCTTACTTATTCTGGAAGTCAGTCAGTTCGTCATTGATCTTCTCAATATCCACATCAGTCCACACTTTGTTGTAATACCCATCAATCACTCTATTGACCTGATTGTAAAGACCGTAGAGTTTCTGAAGAAGATTGAACTCCTTTTTTCTCTCCATGAGAGTTGGGAAATCGGATTTCTCCATCCCAAACAGTTCTTGACCACTCCTGAGCAACTCATATCGTTCCCAGAGGTCATCGAACTTCCCTTGCATGATGGTAACTCTGAAAAGTACCACAACTTTATTAATCAATAAACGGAAAATTATAACTGTGT
This sequence comes from Stenodema calcarata, assembly GCA_963920205.1. Taxonomy (NCBI): domain Eukaryota; kingdom Metazoa; phylum Arthropoda; class Insecta; order Hemiptera; family Miridae; genus Stenodema; species Stenodema calcarata. The sequence continues at coordinate 22,868,243 of OY986049.1, read as the reverse complement.
AACCTAATATAAAATTACTACCTGTCACTGGCTTCTTTTGCAGTTAACCCTTCCGTCATGGGCCCATCGGTCTCAAAATCGTGATCGAATTGTTCCAGACCTGCTCTAAACTCTGCAAGGCCTGCCATCAACTCCTTCTTGAGAGGCTTCTGTAGCTCGCATATTTTTGATTGCATTGTCGCAGCCTGAGAATACAAGATTGAACGAAGAGGGTGGGTCGATGATTTAATTTTTACCTACTCCAAGCTCTTAAATCCTCCCAGTGATAAGGTAGCTATTTTCACGTTTCATCTACGTTTCGTAGTTTGAAAACAATGATGAGCCAAAGATAGTTAAGGGATATCAGTTACTCAATACATGTACGATATTGGCTCATCTTACAACTTGGGAAAAAATGAATGAAGTTATACCAATTTGTTCATCTTTGTGAAACTGTATCTCAATCCATACACCAACTCAAGATCTGTGTACGGTATTTTTATATTGTATCGCTGCAAAGTGGCATAAACCTCCTCAATCCTGAATAGCTCTTGATCAATCTCCACAAAACTGAAAGTATATGTTTGAAACAATGATTGATTAATGAACACAAGATTATGATATTGATAGTTATTCAAGGTAAAGGATCATTAATTGATTCCTCATTAGGAAGTTCTGATTTCAAGCGTACGACCAACGTACCCATCTCGTATCTCCTTCATACATTGCATTTGAGTTCGTACTGTGGATAAATTGTGCACAGGACGGTTCATGATTGCTGTGTGAATGTTGATGAAATCAAAAACTTCTTCTGCAAGCACCCTGAATGTCTTCTTCAACTCACCCCCCAAAGCCTCTCTCCATTTCTGGATTTCAGTGTACAGAGCGGAATATAAATAATCTAAAATGATCCAAAAGAGTTTGTCTGTAATACCATCTATGTACAGAATCAGTAGTGAACTTAGGAATTTCGTGTACTGTTGAGTACGTTCAAAGCCTCACTTCACAAACATCTCGGAACTACTGGTTGGATCCTTCAAGAATAGAATAGAATAGCTTTATTTATGTATCTGTACAACATCGGGCTAGGTAGCCCGCTCTTCCTGTCATACAGAAGATTCCAGGCTTTACATCTAGGCTTTACATCTAGGCTTTACATCTAGATTCAAGGAGAGAAAGGAAGTTCCTAGAAGCATATTTTTCCAAACAAACGACTCGTAATGTGTAGTTACTTACTCGATGAAACCAACATAGGCAACACTATGTCGGTTTCGTGCAGTGATCTAATTTCTTGTTCAATTTTATCAAATTCAATGAATTTCTCCCTTATGTATGCTGCAGCTGGCTCGTACAATAAGAACTTGGCAATCTGTGATTCCTTGTTTTCTGCCCACAATTTCCTGTACCTAGCGAATTCCTGTATACAAATGATATAATAAAAATACAGTAAACGGATAATGATTAGGAAAAGAGGAAAGACAGGGGTTGCACGACACTCACTGCAAGAATACCATCAACTTCTTTAGCGATGATCAAAAACTGTCCTTGTAATAGTACAATCTGCCTGACTACATCTTTGTTGGAGTAAACAGCTCTGTAAAGGGTGATTATGGTTCTTCCTTCTGAATCGAACTGTTTAGGAGTGGTTTCTTTCAAAGGAGGCAAATCAACTTCTGACTCTGACAGTTCATCCATTTGCGATTCTTCCCTCCTGTGCCCGACAACTGAATGTTTTGAATATTTCTTTTCCTTCTTATGATCGACGGACGGTTGATGTTTCAATGAGTGATATTCACTCTTCCGCCGGCTCTTCTCTTCGACAACTTCCACAGCCAGAGCTCGGGCATCGACGTAAGTATGTGGATCGTAGAATCCCCAAGGTTTCAAATCCCTGGCTATTCTCATCGCTCCTGTGACGATCTTGTTTACCGTCATTTGCACTTCCATCAATGAAGGACTGATACGAACTTTGGGGAGTTGCAATATCACGTTGGTGAAAAATATTGGAACTCCGACCTTCAGGATAGTTTTGTACTTCTTAGACCTGTGCAAAAATGTGAGAATTACAAGGCATGCAGCGCAAACTATAAGTGAGAGCGCATCACACATACATACTCATTTAAAGGCAGCATGAACAGTATGAACCATAAATAGGCATATGTAACAATTCTAATGTAGGTTCTGACATCTGAACTGGGCTAGTTGTTTTGTACTTTCATTACAAGGAAAAGTGGTTTCTTTTCTTGTGGTTCCAGTTTCACAAGACGGTATCTGATTTCGCCCAATTTACTGAATGTACTCTTGATGTATTAAACTAAATGTAAGGGACTAACATAGTGTAGAGTAAAGGTAGAGATTAATGAGCGAACCTGACAACTCCTCTTATTCTTTCATTTAGTAACGCCAACGACTGTCTAATTGCAGTAGCTACAGCTTCAACTCGCTGTTGGTTGAAATAGTTGTAGACTTCCATACATTCAAAAGCAAACTGTGCCGTGCTTTTGGGAGTATATTTTCTGTGTATAACTGCAAAATTTTAATGGTTTTAAAGTCAGATATTTCATGAGAGTGAACATTAGTCAGTCAGTGCAGCCCCAAGGGTATGAGGATTTTCAGGCATCTGGATTTTGTGGTGCTAAGTGCCGTGACAGTTGAGTTGTGATTTCTTCAGCCGTTTTCACTACGCCTATGTGTTTTCATGAATGTATCATACCTTACGGACCGATCTAAGGAAAGTACTATGGGCTAATATATAGGCAGCAGCCTATGGGTAACATAGGCAGCAGTAACGTTCCATGTTAATTGCCACAAGCAACTATAGAGAAGTGACATTTTGGACTATGTCTGGCTCTTTGAGAGAAAATTAGCTGAAAATTTCGTTTAGCTTGGAAAATCCTCAAAAACAGCAAGCTCACAATTTCGAGGGTCAAGCTCTATTTCAGCCACAGAGCTAGACTTCACCATGATCCTCTTCTTGTTGTACCATTTCCACTTTTCTTCTTGGTCGACTCGCCTGTCTTTACACTTGAGCACAAATCGGTTTATGAGTTCAACAACGGTGATCTCCATATTTTCCGATATTATCTGTAGCTCCTGTAACTGTTTCTCTTGGTATGCAAGGTTTTGTCTGAGCAATTTTTTATGGCCGACGGTCAGTGGGGAAACGTAGATGAAGACGGACTTTTCAATTTTACTGCATGGCACATTGAATCTAGCTTCCATGATGTCCATTGTCTAGAAAAGAAAGTGAACAATGAACAATATTTGTTATCATCTGTAGCAACACTCCTCCCTTCTGCAGCTCTCTATACTTGCAACTTATACTCGTACGTACTCTATACGTGCGACAGAGTTCAAAGCATCGACTAACCATCCCATCACCTCCCAAGTACACTAATAAACCCTTGAACTACCTCTAGTTTTTCAAATTGTGGACCTCTAATATTTCGAAACGACAATTCTTACTTACAGTTTTATGAAACCATAGAGCGTCATCAAGGAAATGGTCAACTTTATGGAGATCTGCCACGATGGACAACGTTTTCCAAGTTACTTTCTTGAAGAAAGGCCGAAAATGAGTGTTCAGCTGGTTCATCAACGGTTTTCCAATGTTACAAAACACGTAAGGAATGGATTTTCTAGAAGTTTATAATGCTATTAAAATCCAAATCTGTTTACACATCAATTCCTAATTAAAAATAAATTCCTAGATAATAATCAATAATACTCGTACTTTATTACAATAATACTGTTTTTTTCGTTTCTGCCTAATTTTAACTATTCCTGAATGACAAAATCTGTCACAGGTGGATAGCTACACCGTCCATTGGAATAAGGAGTGGGTTAAGTTGGTCGATATTAAAAAAGTTTTAATATTAAACATTTTGGTAAATTTTGTAATTGTTGGTAAATAAAGTTTGTTGTATTGGCCAAGAAATGTATCATTCTGCCATTTCTAACATTTTTTTTTTTTTTTTTTAAAGGAATTTTCACTTGAGAATTAAAGACTGACTGTGGCGAAAATTGTAACCTAACCATATGTTGTTGGACAACACGCAAACACCTGCCTGTGATAATATCCTGCCTGCATATTATGTCCTTTAGGTGTATAAATGTGAACTTATATTTATACGGGTAGGAATTACGTTGTGAGACCTACACGTATGACTTTACTCACTTGATTTGTATGAACTTCTCCAAGAGAATGGTCAACATTTCATAGGACCACACCATCCTTTCCATTAACTGCATATCCAGGTACTGGGCTGATGAAATGGCGTGGCCAGCTATGTAGATGTGCTTTGTCTCATCAAAGAACTCTCGAATAACTGGGTGGAAGTTTATTTTGTATCCTTTTTTAGGGTATGATTTGAGGAGGGGTTGGGTCATTTTTATGCGCACCTACGAATATGAGAAAATGACAAAAATCACCAAGGAAAACTGGTGAATCGTAGTTATTATTTAGCTAAGGCGATCATTAAAGTGGGTAAAGAGCTTCATCATGAAATGCAACTCCTTCGAGGGCAACCCCTCCTAACATAACTCCACGTTACTTTTCAGACATTCAGCAGTCAATTTGATTGTTTATTGTGTAAGTACATACGAGAGCAAACTTCTTGTAGACCACTTCTCGATGAATCATTTCGAATAGACAAAACGTTTTTAGCAAAGCATTGAATACTTTAATCCCAGTTGGCGTCCATGGAAGGCACGAATCGATTTTGCAATTCTATGACAGCATGGAAAAACATTGATGACGGATAATTAATGGGTACCTAAATGGTAGAATGTAAATCAGTAGAATGTAAATTCTACCTTCATGACTTCCAGTGGATAAGTGATCTTGGAAGTCAAGGCCTGGATCCATAACAGTCTGGCTGCTATGGGGGCTATCAATTTCGGTATGCCGGGGTTTCGACGTCTTTTATTGTATAAATCCCTGAGTTTGATTATTTCAGTCATGTATTGATTGTAAGCGTGGGACGCTACCATTTCCATATTCAAGCAGTCTAAAGGAATCTTGTTCCACCTGAAAGTGTTGGAATGTTTAAGCGGCCCAACCGGATGTTGCGATCGGAAAAAGAAAGAAAATTATTGTGATTAATTGCCCTTGACAGGAGTTTCAACGTGGTACTCAGTAACGGAACCTAAGACCACGTGTGGAAAAGGTATCAGCAGTGTCCACATCATGTCACAGGAGGGTAGTAATTCCTGGTTTCAGATAATTCGCATGATTTGCTCCGACTTCCCCAGAAGCGCTAGGTGCAGCTGATGAAGGACTAGGGCCATTAGTTGGGGACATCAGTGTAGGATGACTGAGTAAAATATCACTGTTATCGGTATTTAGGTCTTCAACGCTTGACACCAGAGCTGGTTGAGCTTTTGGCATCAGAGTGGGTTACATTCCAAGATCGAGTACTTGCGCGAATAATTTGATCATGGATGGATCCACTTCTTTAATGAGATGTTGGGAACCAGCGCAATTTATCCTCAACCACCAAATTTCCCATTTCCCACTAAAAGTACCTATCAATATAATTATGAAGAAACCAACAAGTACCTCTTCAAATATAGGCACCAAACCGGCATATTGGGAGATGCATGCAACGTTCTATTCATCAAAGCTTGCAGCGCATTCTCTTGTTCCGTAATTTTATCCTTGAATTGCGCATAGTCATTATCAAATCTGACATCACGGTAATCCATCAAGTTATGATTCGTTTTGGGGAACACTTCATAAGCCCTTTTAACTCTCCTGGCAACTTTGTTCACTCCTTTGATTCTACTGTCTTCCAGTACAGAAAATGCTAGTCTGGTTGATAGAATATCGGCAATCTACAGCAAAAATTGATGTCGTCAAGTACATATGTAACGATAAAATTGAAAAATTATGTGTATTTTTAGTCCATGGGCTAATCTACTGAGTTCTATTACAGAATATTACTCGTAGTCCATAATAATAATTATTATTAAAACGGGACTTACTTTGGCTAGGCGGTTCTTGAATGTGAGAAATTTTCCAATCACAAATATATCAGAACCAGCAAAAGCTTCTTTGCCCGAGTTGTGTCCTCCTAATTTTGCTCTTTGTTCCATGTCATGATAGATCAAACAATAATCCAAGTACAGCCGCATACAGTCCTGAGATAAACGAACGGACGATCAAGAAATTGTTTGTGGGTTTCAGCAGTTCAGTTCCCAGTAACAAAATCTATAAACCGTTTCATGTCTGCTGTAGATGCTGAACCTGTAATTTGCTGATTTATGGTTATTATTATGGTGAGCTGATGGAATCAGTAGTTCCAAAAGAATGTTAGTGGGATGATGAGGAGTGAGTTTATTTAATTTGAAACTGTATTATGCAATTATAAACCAAACTTAAGGAATAATTAAATTTTATCTTAAGGAATAATTAAATAAGCAAATTTTGCTTTTTGGATGCTTAAGTATTGCACTGAGCTACTTTTCTCCAGAATAAGTGTGTGAATTGTTTACTAGAAGCGATAATACATTACACTCAGCAGGATTTTATCCATGGAACATACAAGTAGTAGGGATTTCTAATATGAAATTTAAAACCAGATTTGGCCCTCCAATGGAAGTTTCACAAAGATTCCACTCAAAACACTTTGCACTTACTGTGATTCGCTGGAGAACAACAGATTTTGGTAATTTCCACAGAGAACTGCGATTGTCGTCAGTAATGTAATTAGCACATGCAGAAATCATCTGATTTGTGACCTGAAAGGGCAATTCAATACATGTACGTACGTCTATTCTTTTATTAGCTACCTACCCACTTTCTTTCCATCTCTAACAACCCAAGGTTTACCATGAAATCATACCTTTCTCAGGAAGCCACTGGGTTTGTTAACAGCTCTATATGTCTCAATAGAAAACATTTGCTTAAAGGCTGCTAGCACTCCTGGTACGCACACCGATATCATTTGGGGTGTGGATTTATTCATCACCCACCAATAAATACGACAAAGATTCAAATATATCAGATTGTTAACGGCGTAGTTTCTATTCAGCTGACAAAATCTGATGCAATAGGCCCATTTCTGTGTGGAAAAAAAAGGTAATTTGACACGTCGACCTCCACAAGTGGTATGATGGGATAGAAAAATGTACACTATTATAGTACTGATCAAAGTATCATCGTATTACACTATGTTTGCATGGAAAGAATCTCCCTGTGTAGGTCAGGTACCTTAACAAGAGGAGAATTCGCTTTTTCAAGGGCTTTGAGGAAGTCTTGACATTCTTTAGATCTACTGAACTCCAATGCATCATTGAATATTGTTATTATGTGCATCCAATGTTCCAGTTCTGCATCAGGCGTTGCCAGGCCAGGTTCGCCTCGTAGTTTTCTAGTAAAACATACTTTCTGCAAGTTTCCAACAGATCAGCAATATATGTCAGCAAGAACAACCTGATCTGAATGATGAAATCAGTCTAAATATATGGGTAGATCAAAAATATTAACAGCCATTTTGAAATTAACTGACTTGAGATAAGAATAGAGTAGAGTAAGGTGGTGGCTTCCTGGGGACTTGCCAGAAAGGGAATCATGCGGCACTCATCATGACACTGTCTTCAATTGTGTAGTAATAAGTGGATTTCTTTATCAATGAATTTCCAGTTAATGTACATGTTTCTGTATAGGTAGGTATGTTCCTTATTGAAATAATACGGTTGGAAGATTGCTGCCAGTGTTGAAGTACCATACAACTTACAGTCAACCATGCTACCCACCCACCCATCAATGCTTCCTCTTGTCCTTTTTGCATCACAGTTTTGAGGCTATGCTGCTAGGGATGTATAAGGAAGCTTGCAAAACAATTTGATTCTATCCAATCTCAGTCATTTGGCTCGTGCCGAGGTAGTACCAGAAAGTTTATGGTTACAGACAACGGTCTCCCATACATCCAGCTTATGTTTCAAGTTAGGTACTGGATTTGACTTACCAGCTCCAGTGTTTCGATCTTGTCTTTGAAGGTTTTCTCAAGAGAACGCCGCACTGCCTTTTTACGTTTCAGTTTAGAAAACATACTTCTCATTCTTCGCTTGAACTTCATGTCACGTTTTTGTTGTAACCGCCTCAAGCGTAGTCGTCGTTTTTCTTCGGCTGCAATGTTTTCCTTAGCGGACAATAAGGCTTTTCTTACACAAGTTTTCCCGTCCTTGTCTGATTTGCCAGAAGAAGGTATTTTTTTCAGAGTATGGCTTGAAATGAACTTATTCTTGTTGAGCTCATTATTTGACTTCTTATTATCCTTGGATTCGTCAATCATAACAGATTTTCGCCCTTTAATATCACGCTTAGCAGGTGCTTTCTTCTTTTTGTCATCCTTCTTCTTGTCTTTCTTCTTCTTTGCATCCTTTGATTGTTTCTGTTTCTTCAAAGTTTTCAATTGGGAAGCGAGTGTTTGTTTGGATTCCTCCAACATCGCCTTTGACATAGCAGGCGTCATCTCAAAGGTTATCCTTTGGTCCTGATCAAATGCTACTCCTAAGTTTAGAAGATGAATATATCAGGACAGCATTTTGTGGTTGGGCACAAATGGACGCCATATAATGCCAGTTGTGGGGTAGAACTCCTTCTTCCAAAGAAATATGTTTGCAGATTCACAATCCTAGATAGCCATTGTTCAATGTTTACATCCTGCAGTCTCTAATTCGGGGAGCCCCAACCAGATAGAACCTGTTTCTATGAAAGACTAAACACATCCAAACCTACAATGTTAGCTATTACGAAAAGTCGCAATTTTCCTACAGGAAATTAATTACCCCTATGCATTTCTTTGATTGATAATGATCAATATGAGCAATTTTGAAGATGATATATGTAAATATATAAATTTTCGTCTCTGCAGGGCTTAAATATTATTTGTGACTAGGTAGGTACATCGAACTTCTTAAGACAGAAAACAGACCAGTTCATCTGAAAATTCGTCGTCCCTAAATGAATTGTAATTTTGAAAGAAAATTTCTGCCTAAAACAACCATTCCAGAAGGTTTCAATAAGGTTGGAAGCCCGACGAATTCAGCATCCTGCAGTCTACCTAATCTGAATTCAGCATCTGCAATCCACTACCTAATCCTGTAGTTCCAACCAATTATTCACCAAGACCTCCAGCTGAATATTACATGCATCTTACAAAAGTTTGGAAAACTTACCAGACGAATTTATTCTTTGCAGGTCGACGACAGTTTGGGAGATGATGGTTTTCCCCCACAACTGGCTGATGAGGTGATAACTGAAAGTCACTTACGATTCATGTAACGAATGAAACCATTCAAATCTATTAAAAAATCCTTCCTCCTTTTTGGACCTCCAGGAACTTTGGATAAAACACCCCACTGGTTGGAGTTCAGAGTATTAGGCTTCATCACGGACTCCAGAATCGGCGATAGCCCCATGATGGGGTTAGATTCACCAATTAGAAATCTATGCACGTAGTATTCCTTGAATGAAAACCCAAATTCAGTGTACAATTCAAATTGAATATAATCCTAGGTACAGGATTATAACAGCTGCTGACGATCGCGCCCTCCTCTCCTACCAAACCAAATGATCATACATTCATTTTGTCACCATCCAAATAACCAAGTCGAACCAATGGAGATAACGTTACAGATTCATGCAACTTGTATCACCTACGTCTGTAACGTGAATTCAAATGCGGATTACTTACTTTGTCATAGAAAGTAGGTACCGGAAAATGCAAAAATACTAAACAGTTAGGTAGGTAGGTACTAACAAAAAATTACACTCTTGAGTGAGCAAGATTGTCACTAATATTCGTAATTGCATACCATTTATTATTAAAAAAATAATAACCTCCGGAAAAGTTTTGCTATCAGCATTGAAGTTATTTCTTGTCCTGAAAAGTATGAGCACGGCTTTTGCCATCCTTCTAGGGTCATTGGCATGGCCAGTTACCATAATTCGAAACCTATATCTTCGCACCTTGTTTTCATCATCAGGAAATGCTGTGAAACCAATTGATATTATAATAACCAACTTTACCTCAAATACAAGTGTTCATACGGAACCTATTGAATTTTTACTCTCGCTAACAATTTCGTTTCAAGGTGAAGTTCCACTTTTCTAGAGATTTAAATCCCCCTAATAAGAACCTGTATATTATACAGGGTGATATGCTCGTGGATGCAAAAATCATTTTTCGTAAAACTACATAAAAAATGGAGTGAAATACCGCCAACCGTATATTTTATCTCAATCCGTTCTAGAGGTACCTACCTATGACTTTTAAGAGGATTTTTTCATAAAATCCGTTTTTTCTCTTTTTAACTCAAATTTCTCTACTTTACTCCATTCAATTTTAATTTTTGACCACATTTTCGTAAATAGCGTTAAATTTTCTATGAGATTAGTATACTTTGATTCTTGAGAAGCACCATCTAATGACCATAACAACAGCTCAAACATCTAGGCATTTGGGAAAATAAAAATTCTGAAAATCTAGCAAGTTTCTGCTTTTCCAAAAAGAATCCTGGCCAATCTCATGAAAACTTCTTCATTTAATAAGCTGGTGAACTTTGAGATCTTGTTCCTTCAATAAAAAATTCAAGTTTAAATGCAAAAAAAGTTAGGCGATTTTAAGTTGTTTTGTCGTCAGAGGGAGTAGTTATCCCCCCCCCCCACCAACTTTCTGGGGAATATATAATTGAATTATTTATTTTTTGTTATGTTATGAAGCTTTTACTCCATCAAATGTGCGAAGTTGTAAGTTGGTACACATGCCCAAGGCGTGACGTTGGCGGTATTTCAATCCATTTTTGATGTAGTTCCATGCAAAATTGTTTTTTACATCTACGAGCGGGTCACCCTGTATAATTTCAAACTTAGTTAATATGACTCAGCACCACTTTCATTTTAGTATAAAATTAGGTAACTAGGTATAGCCTAAGAGTTCAGCCCACAGGCAATAGGACTGTCTTTTTCTAAAACGACTTATGAAATTGAAACTAGACCATTGTAGAGAACAAGGGAGAAAAATGAGGTACGAATTCAGAAATAATCTACTTTATTGAACTCCAACTATTCATCCCATCAAATAAATTGTCAGTTTTTGTTTGACTATTACTATTAGAAAAGGGCTACAAAATGATTAATATGATTCATAATAGGCAGTAACGATATAATAATCTAATAAAAAAAATCAAGATATTTCAAAAACGAACATGATCTGTTGAATCCCAAGAAAGAAGTTACTAAAGCATAGAAGGGATAAGAATTGATGAAATTAAAACAAATATAACGCTAAAAAGTTCAATCAATATTGAAAAGACAACAGTTGGTTGAATTTGAAGAAATCAATGATGTTCTGAAACTCGATTGGTTGTCATCGCAATAACTAACGGAAAAAACCCACAAAAAATACACTATAAAGTATGGATAAATAATTTCTCGAGTAAATAATTCAAAATACGGAGACTATGTCAGAAACGCGTCCTTGAAGCTAATACGCAAAAGGGGATATCAGGAACAATCATAATCACCAATAACTACCAACAAAAAAATTTACATTATCAAATTTTTATCTACTCCACGAGCAGGGATCACAGATATTTATGCGATAGCCGAATCGGGATAAAGGGCCAATACATTGAAGTAAAAACGGATGACGAATTCGGTATTGAAATCAGTTTAAAAGAATTACATTGATTGGATTTTTGACAACTTGAGATTCACCTTTATTCTGATCATCATCATTTAGCCTCCGCTCTAAGCTCAATAGGACGCTGGTGAGAGTGGTGTGGAGATTTCTGCTGCTGGTTTTGTTCGATGTCAATCGGTTTCCCACGGATGTAAACAGGGCATTTTCCTTCTTTGACGCTCTCTTCCGTGACGTGGACGCTGACAATGTCGGATCCGGGGATGTCGAACATCGTTTCGAGAAGTAGCTTCTCCATGATGGCTCTCAAACCCCGAGCTCCGGTTTTCCTTTCCATGGCCATGTTCGAAATGGAGCGGAGCGCCCCGGGCGAGAATGTCAGATCAACTTTGTCCATAGTGAACAGGGCTTGATACTGGTGTACGATCGCATTTTTAGGCTCAGTTAAAATTCTAACGAGCAGGTCGACGTCTAGTGAGTGGAAAGGAACGAGAATGGGAAACCTACCGACGAATTCAGGGATCATACCAAAATCAATGAGGTCGCGAGCTTCGACTTCCTTTAGTAATTCGTCTTTTTCTTTATTATCATCGACGACAGAAGAACTCTGATTAGCTATATCGGCACTAAGTGCAGCTCGTCTACCTTGGAGAGGTCCGCTTTGCAGACCGAAACCGAGGACTTTGTCGTTTTTTCTTCTTGAGACGAATCTATCAAGGCCATTGTATGCTCCAGACGCGACAAAAAGAATATTGGTAGTATCTACTTGGACGGTCTCTCCTCTCAGTTTTCGAGGAGAATTTCTTTCGGCGACATTCACGATAGTTCCTTCAAGCATTTTCAACATCCCTTGTTGAACCCCTTCGCCTCCAACATCTCTCAACTGGTGTATTCCAGGGACTGCTCCGATTTTATCAACTTCGTCCAAAAATACGATACCCGTTTGAGCACGTTCAACGCTGTAATTAGCATCTTGAAGCAATTTGGCAATGACGCTTTCTATGTCCTCTCCAACGTACCCAGCTTGAGTCAAAGTCGTACAATCACAAATGGCAAACGGTACGTCCAAACACTGAGCAATAGTTTGAGCTAATAGTGTTTTACCAGATCCTGTTGGGCCTAGAAGAAGGATGTTGCTTTTTTCTAATTTCAGCTCGTGGGCTGGTGAGTCCAAAATTTCGCTTCCAGGGACAGTGCGTCCGTTCTGTCCCCTGGCAGGTTCCTCGCCTTGGTATCCAAAACCAGGAGTAGCACCGGGAGAGACACCCACTCCAAGGCCATTAATATGAAGAAGATCACGATGAGTGAAGGAATAATTAGGGCCTTGCTCCATCACAGCCATGTCGTGTCTCGGAGTGTGAGCAGGCTGCTGAGGGATGTTGTTATAAATCCTCTTGTAATGATTATACACAGCGACTGCCAACACTTTTTTTGCATGCTCCTGCCCTACTACATGTTTGTTCAAATACTCGTAGATTTTCTTGGGGGGAGGAGGAGGTTTACGAACAAATCCACTTTTGACTTCTTCCCGTTGTTGCTCTTTGACGCTCCTCTTCGCATCTACTTCGGACAAAACCACGAAAAAATGACTGCATTTTTCACATTTGACGAAACGGCTGGACGTAACGAAGGTTTCCACGTATATGTTGGGGTCCCCACACTTCGGACAGGTTATATGATTGCCATCTTTTCCCGAACCCCGTTTGCCTGAGCTCCCACCAAACTGATCAGATACGTCACCAGGCGGTTTAGGTGGATTCAACGGCGGGTACTCTCCAGCGGAGCTAGATCTGCACAATTGAGCAGGAATAGCAGCCAGGCGTAAGTGATGGGAATAATCAGAGAAAAACAAGTGTTTCTTAGGAACATTGTACCTCAGATACTTCGCTGCTGCTAAACCAGTTCTGACGCTGCTCATTGTGTTCGACTGGGCCGATGTCCTTGCATTAAGTGTGATCTTCACCTCATTTCACTGCGGATTTCATGGTCACTTGAAACTTTCAACACACTATGAAACTCACAAACTCTACCAACCGAAGGAAAACTTGAAACTTTACTGAAGTGTATTTTGCAATTGCACTGATAACGATAAGGACAAAAGATGACTACACATCTGGAGACAACAATGCGTAACTAACAGCTGATAAAATGAGATAACGCGTGACACTGGAGTGAAGTATACAGTTCAACTGTGAAGCAATAAATAAAACAATATTAGATCACCTTTAGGTCCGTATTTGTGGAAACTGAATACGATTATTCGTCTCCCTCCTTCACTGACAATGCTGTCCAGAAGTTCGATGTGACTATCGAAATCAAGGACACCATCTTCAACCTTGGACGGTTTAACCTATACGCAAACAGATTATGCAATCACAACAAATATATGTCGCGGAAAATAACTTCAGTGAATGTGAATTTAAGTATCAAATGTGTGGTTTATAAATAGTCATGCGAACAAACAACTGGCCGTGAGCAGTGTTACTTCCAAACCCCAACCTCCTCGAACAAGGTTGTAGAATGTTTTCTGCTCAGGGAGACGATAAATGGAGCTGGATCAGTATTCAAGAAGTCTTCTATCCTTATACACCGGTCACAAACATTCAAGTAGGTACTTACGTACATGTAATACTTACACTTCTTATTAGTAATACTTACACTTCTTATTAGTAAGTACCTTCTTATTAGTAAATTACATACCTTCAAACAAAACCCGACCAGCCTCATAACAGATTTATGAATAGATCTGATGAGCGGGATTCGTCTTTCTCGATCCTTATCTTCAATTTGCTGAAACGTTATAATTTGTTGAGTAAAGTTTTTAGCGATTCAATTCTTTCTATTGCATTAGCGAATTTCTACCTAACCCATACTTGTACGTTCTGGGAGGGGGGGGGGAGGGATTATTGACAAACAGGGTAGGTATGTAAATAGAGGGTTAACTAATTTGAACAGTTACCTATATATTTTAAATATATCTCAATATTTCGGAGGTTGCCCCCCTGGCTACATCACTGCTGTACATGGCCAAATCAATGTTTTTTGAGCGATTTTTTCTCTTTTTTTTCTTTTCTCAAAACTTTTCCTTCAATCCAAAGACGTCCATGTTCGAACTCAGCCTTATGTATGGACCTATTGAGTAACCTCTCGAAATTTGGGTAGTTTCACTCTTTCCGAAATCACCCAGACAACTGCTATACTATTGCCGATTTCTGACTCGTGGCGGAAGGGGGGGGGGGGGGGGTCATGACACCCCTCCCCCCACCTTGAATCCACCACTGGATCATTTGGTATCATCAATTAGATCCAGATAAAAAACTCTGCAAATTCTTGACACAACGGTTCATTATCTTCTTTGTACCTACAGATCACCCTTCTGTCTAGATCACTAGGTCTAAATGTCTAGATCCTAAATGTTAGAACAATTATTATTATCAATTATCACTAATTATTAACAATTTTATCAAGTACCTAGTGAAAATTATTATAATTTACTGTTAGGTATTAATAATTCGTATTTACTATTAATAATAATAATTATTAATTATGATTAATTAATACGATATAATTCTGGGGTTATTAATACTACGTCGGTAATAATTTCTCTATGAAAGAAGTACCTACCAACAAACATTCGAAATTACCTTAATTTCCGTAGCACGAAACGCACCTCAGAACAACAAACTCGACATCACTTAAGCCATATGATGTTCCAAAGAGCTTGTTAGTATGAAAATGGACCTGTACTTCAAGTTTGATTCACGATCGTGTTGTGAGGCACAATTTTTGAGCCGTCATTGTAAACGAACGGCTGGTCGTACAAAGCTGCGGATGGTCTTAAAAAATTCTACGGAACATACTCTATCTAAATATGAAATAAAAAACATACCGTTCTGATCGAAGATAATAAACCAAAATGAAGTACGAGGTACGCGGTGTAGGTGTGGGAGGGGGCGCAGAGACATGAAAGGTCTAGTCGTATGACGCACTAGTTGGCCTCCTGCCAGCCGTATTACGTCATACGCTCGTGCGTCATAGGCTCTGACGTACTTGTTGGCCTCCTGCTAGCCGTCTTACGTCATACGCTCGTGCGTCATAGGCTCTGACGCACTTGTTGGTCTTTTGCCAGCCGTCTTACGTCATACGCTCGTGCGTCATAGGCTCTGACGTACTTGTTGGCCACCTGCCAGCCGTCTTACGTCATACGCTCGTGCGTCATAGGCTCTGACGCACTAGTTATCCTAACAGCCGTCTTACGTCATACGCTCGTGCGTCATAGGCTCTGACGTACTTGTTGGCCTCCTGCTAGCCGTCTTACGTCACACGCTCGTGCGTCATAGGCTCTGACGCACTTGTTGGTCTTTTGCCAGCCGTCTTACGTCATACGCTCGTGCGTCATAGGCTCTGACGTACTTGTTGGCCACCTGCCAGCCGTCTTACGTCATACGCTCGTGCGTCATAGGCTCTGACGCACTAGTTATCCTAACAGCCGTCTTACGTCATACGCTCGTGCGTCATAGGCTCTGACGTACTTGTTGGCCTCCTGCCAGCCGTCTTACGTCATATGCTCGTGCGTCATAGGCTCTGACGTACTTGTTGGCCTCCTGCCAGCCGTCTTACGTCATATGCTCGTGCGTCATAGGCTCTGACGTACTTGTTGGCCTCCTGCCAGCCGTCTTACGTCATACGCTCGTGCGTCATAGGCTCTGACGTACTTGTTGGCCTCCTGCCAGCCGTCTTACGTCATACGCTCGTGCGTCATATGCTCTGACGTACTAGTTGGCCTCCTGCCAGCCGTCTTACGTCATACGCTCGTGCGTCATAGGCTCTGACGTAATGGCCCGCCGGTCGCTTGTGTTCTGACGTGATCTGAGGGAAAGGGTGAATCAAGGGAACAAATTTTTCCCGTTTCAGTTTATGTGCCAAAGCAAAGACATGAAAATGTCAAAAAAATGTGTAAATAGGTACCTAAGCCCAACTGTAATGTCAATTTTCTGACAATGAGTTTTCGACTATTGTTTTCAAACCTTTTTACTTAAGTACTTATTGCAATTTGAGACTGATAATGAGCTGTTTGCAAATAAAAAGTCTGATAACTACTTTATTACATCTTATTAATCTATTTTCAAGTTCCGATTCACAGTTGAATGTATTTTATTTAGATGTCGTAAAATTCGAAAACGATGGAATGACGAAACCGGTCGACTACTGACTCAAGCGATACTGTCGACTTCTAACACATGTAGGTCGACTACTAGTGCAAAACCATGTCGACTACTGAAGAAAATGTTGGTCACTGGTATCGACTACTACCTAGAGCATTGGGATTTTTTACAAAACTTGTTTTTCCCTTTTCAAACCATGTTGAATAATATTTCCCGCTGCCAGGTCTTTTAGGGAAGGATCTTGGGTACACAATGAACAGGTTTGCAATGAGAAAAAAACCGAGTGAATATTGAAATGTCATCCATTTCTGACCTATATTTAAAATTTCAAGTATCTCGCTCATCATCAAAATTTAATTTGTTTAAACAAATAGGTATTATTTAAACAATTTTACAGACAAGAAACCGAGTGAATATTGCATTGTGATCCAGTTCTGACCTATTTTTAAAATTTCAAGTCAATAGCTCAGCATCAAAATTTAATTTGTATTATTACAAAAAGGTATTATTTAAACAATTTTACGGATGAGAAACCGAGTGAATATTGCAATGTGGTCTATCCCCGACTGACGGTTAAAAATTCTAGACTGTAGTTTACCTGGAAGATGAAACACTAGGTCTAAATGTCTAGATCCTAAATGTTAGATTAATTATTATTATCAATTTTATCAAGTACCTTTGTACAGATCTCCCTTCTGTCTAGATCACTAGGTCTAAATGTCTAGATCCTAAATGTTAGATTAATTATTATTGTCAATTATCACTAATTATTAACAATTTTATCAAGTACCTAGTGAAAATTATTATAATTTATTGTTAGGTATTAATAATTCGTACACAGCTGCGGATGGTCTTAAAAAATTCTACGGAACAAACTCTATCAAAATATGAAATAAAAACTCTGCAAATTCTTGACACAACGGTTTATTATCTTCCTTGTGCAGATCACCCTTCTGTCTATACCAGACTGTATTGCAAATCGGCACCATACCATATTCTCACCGTACTCATACCATACCATACGAATTTCTTTCCTATCATACCATACTGTATTATACCAAATCATACATACAATAATATACCATACCATACTCATACCATGTCATACAAACCGAGTGAATATTGAAATGTCATCCATTTCTGACCTATATTTAAAATTTCAAGTATCTAGCTCATCATCAAAATTTAATTTGTTTAAACAAATAGGTATTATTTAAACAATTTTACAGACAAGAAACCGAGTGAATCCAGTTCTGTGATCCAGTTCTGACCTATTTTTAAAATTTCAAGTCAATAGCTCATCATCAAAATTTAATTTGTATTATTACAAAAAGGTATTATTTAAACAATTTTACAGATGAGAAACCGAGTAAATATTGCAATGTGGTCTATCCCCGACTCACGGTTAAAATTTCTAGACTATAGTTTACCGGGAAGATGACAAAAGGTAGTTTTATTCTGGGCGTCTGAGGGTTGGGTCACATAACTGCCGTTTTCGACACGAAAGATTAGTGTTTTTCCTAAACCTTTGCGCGCTCACTGTGAACGAACGGCTGGTCGCACAAAAATCCAATTGGTCTTAAAAGATTCGTAATTTTTCAGGTCATTCAAAAGTGAACTGAAAATTACACGTTTCAGTTAAATATTTTGAGATATGACATTGTCGAAATTTTAAATTTCGTTTTGAACCCCTTCCCCTTGACCTAGGGTTATGAAAAGTTTCGAGGACCATTGTGGGGCTGGTCCAAACCCAGAAACCGAATTTCGTAATTTTAACTCAACGCTAACTGGGCAAAGTGGCACGGACGGCGGACGGCGGACGGGGGACGGCGGACGGGGGACGGCGTACGGCGTACGGCGGACGGACGGATTTTTTTTAATTCGATTTTCTGAATCTACGTATCTTGAAACGTAAACCAACAAATTTTGAGGGGGGGTTAAAAAATTTTTTTCTTTGGGCGATTCCAATGGTTCATTATCGAAGATAATAAACCAAAAACATACCGTTCTATTTGAATTTTTCGAGATATGAGATTTTCAAATTTTCAAAATTCGGTTTGAACCCCTTCCCCTTGACCTAGGGTTATGAAAAGTTTCGAGGACCATTGTGGGGTTGGTCGAAACCCATAAAAAAAATTTCGTAATTTTAACTCAACGCTAACTGGCCAAAGTGGCGCGGACGGCGTACGGCGTACGCGCCACTTTGCCCAGTTAGCGTTGAGTTAAAATTACGAAATTTTTTTATGGGTTTCGACCAACCCCACAATGGTCCTCGAAACTTTTCATAACCCTAGGTCAAGGGGAAGGGGTTCAAAACGAATTTTGAAAATTTGAAAATCTCATATCTCGAAAAATTCATATAGAACGGTATGTTTTTTATTTCATATTTAGATAGAGTTTGTTCCGTAGAATTTTTTAAGACCATCCGCAGCTTTGTACGACCAGCCGTTCGTTCACAATGAGGGCTCAAAGATTGTGCCTCACAACACGATCGTGTATCAAACTGTTGAAATACAGGTCCATTTTCATACTAACAAGCTCTTTGGAACATCATATGGCGAGAGTGATGTCGAGTTTGTTGTTCTGAGGTGCGTTTCGTGCTACGGAAATGAAGGTAATTTCGAATGTTTGTTGGTAGGTACTTCTTTTATAGAAAAATTATTACCGACGTAGTATTAAAAACCCCAGAATTATATCGTATTAATTAATCATAATTAATAATTATTATTATTATTTCCCTCTAAAGACGGAAATTATTTACCACAAAAAAAATACTTTTTTCTCGTATTTCTTGACTTCCTAGCTTTAGTTTGAGCCCATAAAAATACTAAAAAATTCTTGACACAACGGTTTATTATCTTCCTTGTGCAGATCACCCTTCTGTCTATACCAGACTGTATTGCAAATCGGCACCATACCATATTCTCACCGTACTCATACCATACCATACGAATTTCTTTCCTATCATACCATACTGTATTATACCAAATCATACATACAATAATATACCATACCATACTCATACCATGTCATACTAACCGAGTGAATAATGAAATGTCATCCATTTCAGACCTATATTTAAAATTTCAAGTATCTAGCTCATCATCAACATTTAATTTGTTTAAACAAATAGGTATTATTTAAACAATTTTACAGACAAGAAACCGAGTGAATATTGCATTGTTATCCAGTTCTAACCTATTTTTAAAATTTCAAGTCAATAGCTCATCATCAAAATTTAATTTGTATTATTACAAAAAGGTATTATTTAAACAATTTTACAGATGAGAAACCGAGTAAATATTGCAATGTGGTCTATCCCCGACTCACGGTTAAAATTTCTAGACTGTAGTTTACCGGGAAGATGAAAAAAGGTAGTTTTATTCTGGGCGTCTGGTGGTTGGGTCACATAACTACCGTTTTCGGCGCGAAAGTTTAGTGTTTTTCCTAAACCTTTGCGCGCTCACTGTGAACGAACAGCTGGTCGCACAACAATCCAATTGGTCTTAAAAGATTCGTAATTTTTCAGGTCATTCAAAAGTGAACTAAACATTACACGGTTCAGTTAAATATTTGGAGATATGACATTGTCGAAATTTTAAATTTCGTTTTGAACCCCTTCCCCTTGACCTAGGGTTATGAAAAGTTTCGAGGATCATTGTGGGGCTGGTCCAAACCCAGAAACCAAATTTCGTAATTTTAGCTCAACGCTAACTGGGCAAAACGGCGTGGACGGCGGACGGCGGACGGCGTACGGCGTACGGGGGACGGCGTACGGCGTACGGTGTACGGCGTACGGCGTACGGCGGACGGACGGATTTTTTTTTATTCGATTTTCTGAATCTACGTGTCTTGAAACGTAAACCAACAAATTTTGAGGGGGGGTTAAAAAATTTTTTTCTTTGGGCGATTCCAATGGTTCATTATCGAAGATAATAAACCAAAAATCCGTCCGTCCGCCGTACGCCGTACGCCGTCCGCGCCACTTTGCCCAGTTAGCGTTGAGTTAAAATTACGAAATTTTTTTTATGGGTTTCGACCAACCCCACAATGGTCCTCGAAACTTTTCATAACCCTAGGTCAAGGGGAAGGGGTTCAAAACGAATTTTGAAAATTTGAAAATCTCATATCTCGAAAAATTCATATAGAACGGTATGTTTTTTATTTCATACTTAGATAGAGTTTGTTCCGTAGAATTTTTTAAGACCATCCGCAGCTGTGTACGACCAGCCGTTCGTTCACAATGACGGCTCAAAGATTGTGCCTCACAACACGATCGTGAATCAAATTGTTGAAATACAGGTCCATTTTCATACTAACAAGCTCTTTGGAACATCATATGGCTTAAGTGATGTCGAGTTTGTTGTTCTGAGGTGCGTTTCGTGCTACGGAAATGAAGGTACCTAATTTTGAATGTTTGTTGGTAGGTACTTCTTTTATAGAAAAATTATTACCGACGTAGTATTAAAAACCCCAGAATTATATCGTATTAATTAATCATAATTACTAATAATTATTATTAATAATAAATACGAATTATTAATACCTAATAATAAATTATAATAATTTTCACTAGGTACTTGATACAATTGTTAATAATTAGTGATAATTGATAATAATAATTAATCTAACATTTAGGATCTAGACATTTAGACCTAGTGATCTAGACAGAAGGGTGATCTGTACAAAGAAGATAATGAACCGTTGTGTCAAGAATTTGCAGAGTTTTTTAATTCGATTTTCTGAATCTACGTATCTTGAAACGTAAACCAACAAATTTTGAGGGGGGGGTTAAAAATGTTTTTCTTTGGGCGATTCCAATGGTTCATTATCGAAGATAATAAACCAAAATGAAGGCTTTGTTGAAAAATTTAATATAAGTCATTATAGACTAGGTATATAGGCGATTACATGGTACGAAGACGAAGATCCCACTCGTTTTCCGAAATGTACTAAGGGACCGCTCTACAGTGTAGGCAAACTAGGCGAACCGCGATTTGAGTGGCGCCAAAATGAAAAGAGAAGAGGGGGCAAGCATGCAAAAAAGAAGGAAGAAAAAGAAAAAAAGTCAATCCTAAAACCCTATAAGTAACCTTATATTTAATTGATTCCGAATAATTTATTATAATCATTGTCCTCTCTAGCAACGTAATTTTCAATTTTTCGTGCATTGCATTTAATGATTGATTTAAATTCAAAATCCCAAAACTATTTTCTAAACAAGTTTTTCAATAAAAAAAATAATAAAAAAATTACCACCTAAAATTTACTAATATTTAAGAATATAAAGCGGATAATAATGATTAATATTCTTACATTTATTGGCTTGATTTTCAAACTAACCACTTATTGAAATTAGGTAGCTGGATGTCCCGTGCGTTGCAGAAAATAGTACAGCTCGAACGTGCTCCCGCCCCTCCTCCCAAACACATTTTCTAGATTTATGAATTTATAATGGTGTCCCCTCCAGTCATCACGTTGGTCGAAACCATTGTGGAAGAACTTGCAACGTTTTTCATTTTGTTTCAACTAACTTTCTTGACTTCAAGGCAGTTTTTAGTATAATATATGGGATTCACCAAAGTATCTACTTGTTAAAAGTATGGAAACCCCTGGAAAGTACAAATATTTTAGGTGTTTTCCCTGGCTATTCAACAGTGACCCTGGATTTGACCTTGACCTTGTCCTTAAAGGTCATTTTAGGGTCAAAAAAGTTTTTCAATAAAAGCAAGGAGATATTCTTGCTATTTAAGGAAAAGCAAAGGAGCCTTCGCTTCCCTCTGACTGGCCAAAATCCTTAGCTTTTCCTTGAATAGGTCATCTATAAATGTAAAATTTCCTGCTCTTTTCAAATCCGCAATGAATAGTGGAGGTTCCCATTTGACAAAACAAATTGATCTTCAAATGACCTTGAAGGACTAAGGTCAAATCCAAGGTCACCGTCGAGTAGCCAAGGAAAAATCCTAAAACATTAATTTTTTGAAAAATGATAAGCACTAATTTTGTACTTATCATTTTTCAAAAAAATTAATTCCCTCAAACTTATTCAAGGGATTCATACTGTTTTACCGGGCAACAAGAACAACTACACTTTGCAATGAACGAGTTTTTAATTGAATTAGACTGAATAATTCACGGATGAACTAGGATTACAAAAAACAGCAGTACTTAGAGGTTATCACAAGGCAAGTGCTATAAACAGAATGAATAGAACGAGCTGAAGGCGAGGTTACACACTTCACAGACTAAAGAACATGGATCGAGTGATGGATCGTACATTCATGGAGGAAGGCAATACTGACAGGTGGCTGGCTCACTCTTTAATAAGTTCAATAGGCGCCGCTCCTGAACTAGGTAACTGAACTGGTTTAATTAACTAATTGTATAGAACTAATTTAAGAGGACAATGTGTACTTAATATATTAGAACTAGTGTAAGGGATCAAGTGGCAAGGTAGCGCTCTATCGGCGGGTGCCTGCAGTTCTCAAGTTGACCGAGCATGGAACGATACAAGTACAGCTAGTAGGGGCGAACACATACTTTTGGAATACCTACCCTGTATACATAGAATCTATACCTACCCTGTATAGAGATTCTATAGGTACCTACATAGAATCTCTATGGAGTAGACCAGTGTAAACGCTTCAGTCGATCGATTTTTATCTTAGCAAACTGGGAATCAGATAATTCTAGTGCCTCTACATGTTTCAAATCACCATAATAGGTAGGTATATTATACCTCCTTCTGGGAGGGAGGTGGGGGGATGTGGGTTATGTTGAATCCAGATGTGGAATCGACTCGCTAAGGTGGCTAACGAAATTCTCATATCCAAGTTGGATTAATTCAAACTAATGCTCTAGATTATAAAAAACCTTCTCACATCTTACTGTTGGAAATCGGTTCACGGGTCCATAGAGATACCTAAGTAAGTAACGTGTTAAACAGAAACGATGTGAGTAGGGGGTAGGTGTTGGTGAATAGGACTCAATCGGACAAATCGGTACAAGGAGTGCTCTCTCTTGACTGTTGGGGAAAGCATTTGTTGTCTTACTCGTTCACTAGATAGCGCATTAGTTTGCTTTTCATCTTGTTTCACGAGTGTCCCATAAACCCAGCAAGCACTCTACCAGTAGGTCTTGATAAAATACTCGTACCTACCTATTGTTCAGCTGGCTACTTTCGAAGAAAAGGAAGTATTGTCGATCCAAAATGGGTAGAATTCGGCCACTCTAAGGGGGGTTTTGGGGAATTTAAGGGCGGAAAATTACCTTATTTTAAAGTATTTTAAAATTTAAGGATCAAAAGTGATACCTCATTTCGATACCTTAATTCACAAAGGGAATATGTCCATCATAAATTCTGAAGGACATATTCCCTTTGTGAAGTAAGGTATCGATTTTAAAGGATATTTTTAAGACGATGGTGATGTCAGGATTGCGATATCTTATTCCGTTCTCAAACTGAAGCACTTTTAAGATGAAGAATCGCGGTTGTTACTTGAGATGTTCTTCATGGTTCATCTGCTATAATCTGATATCGACATGAGATCCCTATCGTAAAATTGCGAGAATAACAAGAATTTTCTGACTTCACCATCGTGATCATTGTTGAAAAATCTATAAACTAGGTGTTACTCGACAAAGAAGAAGACAACATTTGTTATAAAACCTGTAAAATAGAGCCTTTTTACATAAAACCAGTTATTTTTGTCGAAAAGTTGCTCTTATATTCATGCTGCATGACTGTGGATTTCTTACTTGAAAATCACCAAATATTGTTTGAAATTGTCGAATTTTCTCGGGAATTTTAAGTGGAACGGAAGTGTTGTGGTTACAGTACAACTTCGTTTATGCAGACTAATTGGGACCAGATGTGATCCGGTTATTCTCAAATTAGATAAAACAAGATGTAAAATGATAACTTACCAATTAATTTCCTTTAGTCATGAAAAAACAATATTTTCACAGTCACTCCATTTACACAATACATAAATCAAATCTCTGACATTTACAGATTTTAACAAATCAATCACGCTTTCTTCGCCTTCTTCTTCAATTAATTTGGTGCTATCAACACGCTTGATACTTTCCAACACGACCTGATCCATAGGTTGCAAAATTAGAGTCAGATTTGTGGGGAGAAATTCCAGGAGAGTTTAAAAAAATATATTTTATATACATATATTTTTTATATAGGTATATCCCCAAGGTCTCAATTTATACTCGAATAATGTACTCGCCAAAAGCG
The DNA here is from genome assembly GCA_963920205.1 of Stenodema calcarata. Lineage (NCBI taxonomy): Eukaryota > Metazoa > Arthropoda > Insecta > Hemiptera > Miridae > Stenodema > Stenodema calcarata. The sequence continues at coordinate 22,843,203 of OY986049.1, read as the reverse complement.
CCAATCTGCTTTTTTTGGTCATTTTGGTTTTAGTGCACTTTTTGATACCGTGTTGGAAACACCATGCCAAAGCCGACTTAGGTAATTCCCAGTGGATGCACGTGATTCCTTTTGCGTATCTGTACATGCATTATAACGAAAATGTACAAAAAAGCAGATTGGCGCTTATGGCATGGTGGTAACGATATATTAGGACTAGTATTGAATTTGTAGTTCTACTCACTCTATTCAATCTTTGACGTATCTCCTCTAGCTCTCCCTCCGTCAAAAAATCCGCCCTTTCACCGTAGTATAAATGAATCGCTGCCGGAATATTGCACTTAGTCTTGTCCACTTCTGGAAACCAAGTCATTTCTAACTGTTAAGAAAGGAAATTTCCTGCTATAATATTAAATATTGTAAAGGTTTATTTCCGCTAAGAAGCGGAGTTCAGAAAAACGCCGTCGTCATTAGCAAATTTGTAAGGACGTCGGACAAGTTCGCCCCCACCTACCTACTCGACTTACTACTAACGACGAAATCCTTTTGATGGTCACTGTGGCAATTCTACCTGCTTTAGACACGAATTGATACGGCACTAGAATCAGAAAATTATTCCAATATGTAGGCATGTTAGTCTCTAGAATTCGGAACGTACTCCTCAGGGTCTTGCTGAAAGCCCTCCCAAATCCGTCAGTAGACACTTTTCTCGATCCTTTTCTAAAATTCTCTGCAAACACAGACTGCCGTACTTGGGCTTCAGCAAAAGACTTTCTCATCATCGCCCTTTTAGCAAAGTCTTCCTTATCGACGTCAGCCGTGCCTTTCTTTTTCCCTTTGCCATGCGATTTTTTTGAGCCAATGGATGCGACTGATCCTTTCTTCTTCTTGCCACCTTTCCGTTTTTTCTTCCCACCGGACGATGCCTTTGACGATTTTAAACCTCCCAACTTCTTGCTTACTTTTGACGAAGCTGAACCTTTCTTTTTAGCGGAACCTTTCATTTTAGCCGAACCTTTCTTTTTAACAGAACCTTTCTTTTTAGCTGAACCTTTCTTCTTGCCCTTTCCTTTGGATCCTCTGAGAGATTTTGACTTTTTTGTTTTTTGTTTGATCCCCTTCTTGCCTTTGCTACTCCCAGATGATGCCTTCGATTTTTTGGACGCCTTAGCGCTAGCTGCTGACTTCTTGTCAACTTTTGGTTTGGACGCCTCCGACTCAGTTTCTTCTTTCTTTTCAGTTGAGGGTGGAGTAGTAATGATTCGCTTGAACATTTCGACCTGCGGTGGCCATTCCTTCTCCAAGTCCTCCAAAGTTGGCTCTGCTTTACCTTTAGATATCTTTTGTAGGAAGTCGATGAAAGACGGTCGTATAGAAAGTGGTCCTCTCAAGGAACTATCTTGCTGCTGCTGCTGCTGGGTCTTTATGACTTTTAGACCTTCCTCTTGCTTTAATAACACTGCGTGCTCTTTTTTAAACTTTTTCCGCTCTTTAATCCCCTTCTCCTTTCGCCTGACCGTTCGACTGGACCTATTATTCCCCTCTAGCCACTGTACCACTCGCATAGAAGAGGTCATCTTCGCTGATGGACATGGGGCCCTATGGTTTTCATCTTCTTTGCCGTAAAGGGAAGAGTTGAGATATTGGTACCACCATCCCAAAATATCTCTATCATTCGAAGGGATTTTTGACGATGAGACAGCAGGCGTTGACGGAGGTTTTTTATTACCCGCAACTTCTTGTTTTACTTGCAACCTTGTTTCTTCCGTTGGTTCGCTAACAGAAGTAGTTACCATTGTGACTTCATCTTCAGATTTCTCATTGGCACTCTTGTATGTTTCCTCATCTAAAACAAAAAGATTAAATAGATTTGTGCGTCATAGTAATGGTATAATCCTATTCCAGTTCCACAGCTTTGTACCTACATGAAGCCACGTCAAACGAATATTAGCATCCAATAGAACACTCATTTGTTTGCGGCGAGAGCTCGAAGTTAGACCAAAATACATCAACATAATCGTGAACCAATTTTTTGGCCCATGCAACTAGTCAAGCGGTTTGATTATTTGATTGCGCCAGAACCGTTGACCATTAAAGCGTGAATCGAACAGTGAAACTTTAACCCACACAAAATTAATTTCAACTCATTGAACCGAATTGGAACTCATTTGCTTAACCCATTCTTGTAGTTATGCTTTACAAGGGTAACGCATTCAGAAATTAGTTTTGACGGAAAAGTGCTCAGTACAGAAAATAATAGAATTGTTGAGTGTTTCAACAGGAGGTACAAATAATGTATGCGTGCGGTGGAACGCTATAGGAGACAATGTCATAATCTCAATATGAATTGCTTCAGGAATAAATAATGATTTCTGAATACGTGTTTAACCTTCGTATACATCTCATTACCTGAATCCGTGGGAAGTGTAGACGGATCGTCAACAACTGAAGTTTGGCGGCTCATCTTGTACTGATCGTCCAGAGATTCGTCTTCCTGTGAAGATGAAGACGCCTGTTGGGAAACATTGCTCTCCATGAAATCGGATGTTTCAAGAAACCGCTATATTGATCGATAGCGGATACCTACATTAACCCCAGTAAACGTAACAAACTACAAATGAACGTTTTTTCGTTTTCATGCACAACAGTGACAAAAAATAATAATCATCACATGGTTTAATGAGGTGTGGATTGCCTGGTTATACGTATGACAACTATTCCGAGTAGATAGATTTCATTTAGCATTTATTGACAGTTACAATCACGAATATACGGAAATTAAATTTTTGGAAAGGGCGGCGTGCCGATTGCACAATTGACATTTTATGTCTTTACTCTGTCACATAACTCGAAACGGGAAAAATTTGTTTCCTTGATTCACCCTTTCCCTCAGATCACGTCAGAACACCTATGACGCACGAGCGTATGACGTCAGACGGCTGGCCGGAGGCCAACTAGTGCGTCAGAGCCTATGACGCACGAGCGTATGACGTCAGTCGGCTGGCCGGAGGCCAACTAGTGCGTCAGAGCCTATGACGCACGAGCGTATGACGTCAGACGGCTGGCAGGAGGCCAACTAGTACGTCACAGCCTATGCCGTAAGAGCCTATGACGTCAGAGGGCTGGCTGGCTAGGTGATCGGGTTTTAATAAGCCTCTGGAATTCCGCGCCTTCATTTTGCATTCATTTACATCTTCACGTTGAAAAATCCTTCATCTTGTCGCTAATTTTATTTCTAGATGTTTTCTAGTTTTGCCAATATGTGGTTGGCACCCTTGAGTTGGGCACAAAGAGTAAAAGAGATCAGAGCTGCAGAAAAAACTCACTGCTGAAAAAATTCCAGAATGGAGCAGTTTCACGTTGAGTAAACCAATTACTGACCTAGAGAAAGGCCTAGAAAGGATCAAGCCACATGACTTAAATAATTGTGATTAGCGTCTAGTTATAAAGAGAGACACAACGATGACATTATTCAAACAAAACTGCTCACCTTCGCAAGTTTCGTAAAATAGATAATATCTTCACATATTATGTGATAAGGAGATAAAAATCACATTTTAAGCCTAAGGTACCTATTAGAATCTCTTTTGCTGACTCCATATCAATAGTCAAACAGACATGCACCTCACAACCTAAAGTTAACTTGATTGAATCTCATTTTTCTTCTTCTTCAAACCATTGACGACGGTTCAATTTTGAAGTTAGAGCCCTCCAGCTGGTAGGTACCATCCTATTGGATGGTGAGTTGAGGGGAGTTTGAGAAAGTTTGGGAGATACCTACTTGACACATTCTTTTGTCAGGCACGACTGGAAGTTTTTTCTATATGCTACAATATGCATATAAATTATGCCATATTATAGCAGTTCTTTTCTATTTTTTTCTATAAAAAATATTATGACAAAATAGTAATAGTTGTTATCAATTCTGGATTGTACCTTTTGGAAATCATAGGTCTTTCGGTGCGTTTGCCAATTGTAGCTTCTCGAGCTGGTGGAAGGTTCAGTACCCTCACCTTCAGGTTACTCGGTTCAGATAAGTCTCATGTACCCACGGTTGACAATCTCTACTAGGGACTTGTCCATTGTTGAAGTTCACATAAATATTGTTGTTCAGTAACTGCGGATGATCAAGAAACGCGAAACTCTCCTCTTTCGCTGATTATCTCAATCCCCAGAGGGTGCTCGGCCCTTTACGCACTACTCACTGGAAAAAGCAGTCCCTGATGCGTCAGGCTGTGCGGTGAAGTTCGCCGAGGCAAAATGCACAATTGTCAGGCGAAGCGAGGTCTGGTCTGAAGCGGGCGACCCCCACCATCTTCCTGTTCTTGTACGGGGGATCCTCGGCCACCAGTGCGTTCGCCAAGTCCTTCCAGTGTTCCGCTGGCTCTCAAGTGATTCGCGCGTCAGTGTGTTCTACAGTGTCTCTGGGGATTTTTCCACCGCGAGAAGTAAGAGCTGTTTCATTTACCGCCTTAGAACATCTGATAAATAGTTTCGTAGACCACAATACATGTCATGAATGCTTAACAAGTTTTGTCAGACGTATACCATACAATATGTATCTGCTAACGCTTTACACTACCATCATACCAGCCTCAAAGACTAATGATGTTCATGAAAATATTTCTACTTACCATCCAGATCTATTTCCAGAGAATATCAGAATATCATTTCGCAATAGTTTCTAAATGTTAACATATTCCTTGGGTTATTATAGATATACAGGTAACTAAATATTAAATATCATTAAATGATATTAAATATCATCTCTAAGAAGCAACACAGCCTAACCCACAAATTGAAAAAAACCACTTTCTTATTCCACGCCGGGTAACGTAGCGTAGCCAGAATTCTGAAAATCAGCGGTAAAAGCTCAAAAATCACAGTGTTTTGCTCATAAATAAGATTTAGGGAAAATCACAGGGTAACCCACGTAAATTGAGCATTATTAAATTTCCTTTAGAATCTATTGGTCAAAAATTGTTTCAAAAATTGTTGTATTCGACGGGCGATTGCTGCTGAACAGCTTAACCGATTTCAATGTTTAAAACGCCATCTGACGCGGAATTTGATGCTCTTCATTTTTGGCATTTTACGCGCAAAACTGAAAAAAGTGCGAAAATTGCTGGACTTCAAACCAATTTCTTCTTCTGAGCCTGAACACCAACATGAACAATTTTCTATCATGTCAGATGCGACTGATAACGACTGCTGGAACACACATACACACCTACTTATAAGAATAATTGAACAACAAATTGAAGCACTTACCATTTAGAATTGTTGTAGCTATTGCAATGGGAAACTGAAATTATGTTACTAGCAAAAAACATTCTTCACGTTGAGTTGTTACATTGATTGTTTACCCACATTGTGTAACATTTGAATCCAATATAATGCAATTGGTTATTAGCAAAAATTGTTCCACGTTACAAAAAAAAAAAAACCTAAACTCTCATACATCCGTTAAGCATCGGCGAACAAATGTAAACATTAATTAATGGTAGTATCTCTGATCTACCTACCTTGTGCTTTTAGATTGACCGATACCTGAGTATATGTATACGTATATATATTTGTATATCGGTGTGGCATTAGGTTATCCTATCGGACGTCGTTTCATCGTTAAATTAAAACCTGGCTATATGGGATTCCTTCAGCGTGTGACGTGATCGATTCTCACTTAACACTTAACCGGCCCTCTCCACATCATTTTGGTCCTACTTTTGTTACTATTTTAATTTGTCAACCATCCACGAAGTATTCAACTTCAAACACAACGCTATGTTGTATTATTATAGGTCAGGTATCGTCAGCCCCTCTGTAAAAGCCTGTGCATTCAAGAAACAGAAAATGTTCAGGAAACGATAAAAACTGTTTTTAAACAGTAACTGTAACATTGTTTTCACCAGTAAATTAGGTTACTAACATCCATTGACATCCAACAACATCCATTGACAGAAAATTTACCAGTGAAGTTCAAAACCTTATTTTCGGAAAAAATTGTTCTTACAGGCTTTTGCATCGGGGCTGTCGATATGGTGTACCGATTCCCATTTTAAACCTATGTCGAGTTCAATAACTTTTTTTGCTTACCTCAGCATGGTTGTTGTCGATATAACCCGTTCCTGCAGACTTTATTTTTCTTCCTTTAACCACAATAGTTCCACTTAAGAACGATTTTCTTCTAATGGTTTCAATTCAAGTTGTTCATGCGACTCCAGCTTCTAAGTGAAGCTAGTTTTTAAAGATGTTGGTGCAGTTGTACAAAGCCCAATCAAGAGAAAATACGATTCTTCTTTTGACCAAGCTTTTTTCATAACTAAATTTACAACTTCAGCGCAAAAATATTTTCAGTCAACAAATCGCTGGTATTTGCTCCTTGTACCTGTTCTTCTACTTGTATTCCCATAACAATCCAAGATCTAATTAATTAATTAATAAAGATGATATTGATATACAAGTCATTCATCTCTTAGCCCGCCTAATTTTGTCTGGAATCGTACACCATGTATATAAACACTATGTACTCACCACATGGTCACATCAACTACTGTTATGCTCTGGTATCTAACTTTTTGATGACGTTTTTGTTCTGATTGTTGATGCTGGTTTCTGGACCTGTTCAAAGTACATTAAAAGGTTTATCAGTTTCGCAAACTACATAATTATGTTTCATACACGAAAAAATAAGTTTGCTAGGAGACCCTTAAAGCAGTGATTAGCCTTTGATTTGTCATTTCACGTTACCTGAAGATATTCATTGATAACATCTTTTTGAAATAATAACATACCCTTCATTAATAAAAAGATTTGTTCTTAAAATTATTTAAAAGTGGGCGAACTGTCAAACTTGAATATTTATACGGTCAACACTTTTCTTTCGGAGAAAGCTTTCAGTACTGTCGTGTCCATTACCAGTATTTCATTTTGTTTGCCTCAATGTAACTTTCGCTACGTCTCGTATTGAGGTCGCTCTCCAAACAGTGGAGTGGCTGCTTGCGATTCCCCTTTCCGTTTACGCCGTTCTTCAAATTTAATTTGGAGCGTAATTAAATTGGTGGTTTAGTTTCACCAAATAGCTTCAATCTAAATTCATTAGTGCGGTTTTGTTTTTCTCACTCCCGAAAGTTGGGAAGTGTTGTACTTATTGGTGCAAGACTGTTGTCCACCACAATAAAAATTTCTAGTCGCTTTTCGCGTTTCACATACCTGTTAAATAACAAATATGTTCCGTGTTTTTCTGTCGGTCTACTTGTACCTTATTCTTTGTATGATCACCTCACTTCAATCACAGAAAAATCAAAACGAGCTGGATTTTCGGCGGAATATGACGATAGATACACAGGTGATCCCTTATGAATTTCATCAAAATCCAATTGTAACTTTTTTTTGCCTTAATGTAACTTTCGCTTTGTTAATAATTGTTATTGAGGTCGCTCTCCAAACAGTGGAGTGGCTCTTATCATTGGTTAGCAGTTTTGTAATCAAGCACCGGAAAAATGCGGATAACGTCTGAACCGAACCCATATCGCTCGGCTTTCTGTAGCCGAATGTAATAAGGCGATCTAAGCTTCTTGAGATCTCATTCGAATATCAACGTTTTGTGAATACCTCGTCCGATTTTGCTACCAAGTTTAATTGGGTACATGACAGATCGGTCTTTTCATACCAACCTTGAATTCACTAATTATGGATCTATGTAACGATGTGATACTGCTCTGCTTGAAAGACACTTTTTGAACGACTGCGGTTACTATAACATCTTTCCTGTGAATGAATGGCGCTGTACGATATCCTTTAGAGGGCATTGGTTTCAAAATGTGGCTTTCTATCCGGTATTGAGGTCATCTTTGTAACCTGATTTTTTTCCATGTGGCTAAGGTTGAAAATAATTGGATAGATTTTTGGTTCATTTGGCAATCGTTCCAACATCACTGTCGAGGCTGTGCCTTCTATACTTGATTTTAACGCGTGGAGAAAACTCTAAAAATTTTAATAGCTTGGAAGACATCACGGGAAGTGGTGGGTGCTAGGCAGGTCATAATAGTGTATGAATGAAGGCTAATTTTTGGAGCGCAGAGGGCCCAGGGTCATTGTCGTCTCTGCAATTATTTCTCATGTAGGGAATCAACCTACAGCAGCTCTGCTTTCTCCGTTCTACGGCTATAAAATGGGGCTACGTCGAGGGCTACGTCTTCGTTGCAATGGCGATGTGGGTAGTGTTGTGTGATTATTCTACTGAGAATTCACAGTAGAATAAATCAATGTGAGTCAGACTAGACTACCAACCAAATTAGGAAAGGAGTTCGCGTGATATCGGTACATACCACAACATATCCTTTGTTGACAGTGATTATTTTCACCTTGTTTATATTTTACCATTATACATAGTGTGTTTTTTTTTTTTTTTTTCAATTATTTTTAATTCACACAGGTGGATGACTGTTTCTTGTTTACGAAGGTTGAAAGGGAGTTTTGAATTAGAATGGTGAAGTTTTTCAGAACCTCTGGAGATTATTATTAGGTAGGACCCTCATACAACTCATATCAACTCAATTTCGAAACAAACCCGCTTTAAAAACGTTGAACAGAGGATTCAATAAAACAATCAAGTAAGTAAATGGCCGGCCTAGTTTTCCATGACATTACTCGTCACGAGACCGCGTATGTTATGGAGGTATTAAATGGTGGGTTCGATTTCCCAAGGATACGTGAACGGAATTACACGGGTTCCCGCCCATTCATTGTTATGAGACTCACTGAATTGAGGGTACCTTATGAATATGTATTACGAAGAAGCGACAGAAGCGTTTTAAGCGACTTAAGCGTTTTAAGCGACTTTACGCGTTTTAAGCGACATATGGGTTTAACGATACGCCAACTTATAGCGAATCACCTCATTGAGAATCTATCAATCCTATTCAAGGAAATGTACTATTAGGTAGGTAATAGAATTCACCTTACCTCGTATCATAATATTAGTCGAGCAATCGGTTCGTTATTATCGGTTTGGGCCTGGGAGTTGTAAAATTAATACTTCCGTGGGAAACGGAGCCATAAAACAGTATCCATTATGAACTGATTCATGTCTATGATTAGAAGTGGTATTCCATGGCCTTTGACCACGGGTTTTGTTGTAAGTATTGGAAAAGGTCGGTACAGTACAGTAACTGTTATTGGAAGGAAGGAAAGAACGTGTTATTATTGTTAACAGTATTATACCTGCAACAACTTATCGTGGAGAAGGTGACGAAGTCAAATGTCCCTAAAATCCAATGGTACGGTTTTAGTTTTATTAATAATATATAACTCTTGGGCTCACCGATTGCACAGCCCCAAAAATCAAAAAAAAGATAAAATCAAATTCCGAAGACCATAATAGTGTATTCCGAAGTATTTTTCGACGCTGAATCCGAATCTGAAGTCCTAGAAAATAGCATACCCCAAATTTATTCGCTATGGGATTTGGTGGGGGGGGGGGATTACCCATAAATTCCAAAAATGAAACAGTCTGACACGTGGCACATCATTCGATCATTTGTTCAGCGTAAAAAAAAACAACTTTGACATGAGGTGTCACTTGTCAGACTGTTTCATTTTTGGAATTTATGGGTAATTCCCCCCCCCCCCCTTCCCCACTCCTAAAACTCCCCTAGCGGATAAATTTCGGGGGTAGGTATATGATTTTTTAGGACCTCAGATTCGGACTCAGCGTCGAAAAATACATAGGATTACACTATTTGATTTTTGGTTTTACGGAATTTGATTTTTTTGTGGGGCTGTGTTATTGATAACCGACCGGGAGAAGAATAATTAGAAAATATATTAATTAGATACGCCTAATACATGATTGCAATACAATCAATATTTTCTTATTTCTTTTGATGTGCAACACGGATAAGGTATATATAAGGCATATATGCTGTCTTAATACAGATTCCTTTCCTACAAGTAGAAGCAGATTCAAGGTGTAACTACCGAACTTAGCAATTGACAAAAACTGCTATGTATTAGCCTCGAAAACCGAAACTGGAATGAAGCTGCGAAGATCCTTACCAGTTTGAAGATTAGGACATCAGGTCACCGACTTTTACCTCCTACAGCGGTCAGTTGTAGAACCGCTTCCTTTGAGTTCGGCATACACTTTCTGGGCTTTTGTAGTCGAGCGCTCCTTTGACGCACGATGACGGCCCATGTTTGCTTTTATGATGTCGTAGCGCGGATGTGGTAAAATAATTCGTTCCACATTTTTTATTAGTGTGATCGACAAAAATACTCCAACGTATCTTCGGTACGGAAGCAGTCCGGATACTACGGATTCGGTGCTCACTTCGTTGGACGCGTTTTGGGTCACGAATATTGTATTAAATACATTATATTATTCAGTATGGCAAGGCTACAGCCTCTCTTTTATTCTTCCTTAATTGATTAATTTTATTAATTTATAATTTTATTGATTATTGCATATTGCCTCCTCGATTTTGAAACGGGTACGGTGTTTGTGAACGGACTTGTATGTTGGCAATGGAATAATGTATTGTATACACGTCTAAATCCAGGGACCATATCTTTCACAGTCTTAGTGAGTCCAGGAGGTACCTATCACCCAGTGACGTCATGATATTCTGTTCTCAAAGATCAGCAACTTACGGATCAGCATCTCCCCCTTACATAACCCTAGCGGGTTCTTTGAACGAAAATGTACACCGTCTACTACCTTTACCCACCACACTATAAGGCGAAACCCCACTTATGCTGAATAGCCATGTTCTTGTAAACTGACACCTACGCGGAAAGGCGACTACGGTGGCATGTGGTAATGGCAATGACCTCACAGCTTCTCATGATGGAAGGTTACGTTACTAGGTACCATCTGAACCCACACTTGTTGAATGTGGAGCCCGATATTTCTACAGTTTGAACGACTTCGATATCGTTTTCGCTCTTCTATCAGTTGAAGTTTGTTGATGTAGCAAGACTTGGACGTTGTGGATATTTGGTTCTTGAAGTATACCCATATCCATATGCTTCGTTTTCAAGGGGCCGTATATAAGATTAGTAGTCTAGATTATGATCTAATCGCACTCTTGATCATTTCCCTCTATCGGATTTCAGTGCGTGCAATGCGTGTACAACTCTCGAGTACGAGTGGTTTGAGCTCTTGAAAGCTTACTTTATTGTCTGATCGATAACAGTTTCAAGTGGCTCAAAACCAGCTCCCCCCTTAATATCTAAAGAGACTCGGAACAATAACGATCAACTAGATTGGCTCTCCTTGCGCTGCAGAACACCCGCGCGTCGTTGGCAACGAATGCTTATGCGAAACGTACGTCTCAAATGTTGTTCTTGTTATTCATGGGATTCGGAGAGGAGACAAATCCATGATCTACAAAATTTGTAGATTTATGTAGATTGGTGTAGCTTTATTATTTAATAATAAAGCTACATCTCGCACGTGGACGTTTTAAAATAAACATGTGTGGGAATTAAGACTTAGAAAAGTTACACCCAAATACCTAATACTAACCAAGTACTTTTACTGACCACAGAACTACCCAGGTTTGTTTAAATATTGTTGGAGAAATGAGGTCTCCGCGGCCCATCCTGTCTTAGAGTTTTGAAGTCTGCTTTGGTTCCTTGCTACCGTACCTAGGGAAGTTTTCATAAAAGACGCTGAAACAAATTACGATATAACAAATCCGTACGTTGTCGAAAATTTTCACTTAAACTTTTCACTTAGTATAAACTTTCATAACTTCCAGAACAAATTTGATTCCATTTTGTCTCTCGGTGTGAATGATCGGTTCCCCAGTCGATTTGGATGAAATTTTTAGATTATGCAAATTGGGCTCGGGCTCTAGACAATCCATCATCGCAATAGGAATAATAATGTCGTTTGCGCATGAAACATGAACTGTTGAAAACAGCCAAAAAGGTATATAATATATATTACCTATATATAATATAGGTACCTATATATTTTATATTATAAAATATATTTTAAATTTTGTCTTCAAAGCATCATCCGAAGTAACTGATGTCGTCTTTCAAGCTAATGCATCCGGAAAAATTCGCTTGCTTGCAAAACAACGTTCCTTTGGTTGAAAAGAAGCTCTGATTTGACTGAAAACCGCTGTAGTACTCCGAAAATTCGGTGTGTAGACAGAAGAGTCCATACAGCAAATAATGGGCGGTTATGTACAAATGTGCAAATGAGTTTTTCTCTTATGTCTACTTATAACACATTTTAAACATTTCGTCCTGGAAAGTAGCAAAGTAGGATGTGGACTTGATTCAAGTCCAATTCATCTCTGTATCCGTAAAAATCAAATCGAATGGCCAATCATACGACGGTTCCATCAAGTTTTCTCCTAAAGAGGCGGGAGAAATGGGTTGAATTGGGTTTGTACCAGTCGCGGTGGTGGTACCAAAATATCCCCCTTCCGTGGCTTCCAAAATATTGCAAATCACCATCACATTTGGATTTATCGATTTCTATAGAGCAATCAGGCGAGATTAGTAAATTACCGGTACATATCGGTTGAAGAGCGTGCCGCAACGGTAAAAGCGGATTGAAAGAATGGACCGGTAACAAAAGGACGGTCGTAACAATCGAAATGGTAAAAGTGGGTTGCCGTACCCTCATTGTCGGGGATCCCCCGGTGAGGACTATACTCCAGTAGTAGCAGTTGTGACTCTATTATTCCTTTCCGGCGTTGGTTGATCGCATTTCTGGCGATGGAGCGAGGACGAGTGCCGTCTCGCAACATCTGTGAATGGACGGCGAGATGACGCAGATCCGGAACTGTGTAGCTCGAGGTATTCAGGTCTCGGCCGGTGCTGGGGAAGCCATGTAGGGTAAGAGCGAGGACCTCCACCAGGTAACCCCCAATGGCTGTTGGACTTTCTTCCCGTTTGAGCTTCTGGGACGACTCTTCCACCAGAGCTCTATAATACTAAATTTCGATTCAACATGAATCCCAACAGAGATGCTGCCAAAGGTGTCCAAATTTCGAAATCATCTGGTCCTTCAGAACTGCAGCCTCCATGAAATATTCCTTTGATTCGCCATTTCTATTGTATTTCCAACGGCATTCACACGATATTAAATTGTCTAGCCATGATGAGGCCAATTCAGTGCGTTTCATGGACATTCTGTGACAATTTTTGTAATTGGCAAAAGTTGGCCTCGATTATCTTGTCGAAACTATTTTTTTTTCTTTTTCAGAAATAATCAGGTAGGTCATGCCTAATTACTTACTTCAACTGGTAATTTGTAACGTGCTTGGAGTAAGGTCACTTCCTGACTATAGATAACGTTACTGCCTTCGCTAAAACATTTCATGGTCTCATCATGATAAGAACTTTTGAACCATTCAACTAAGTTGACCAAAATGGGAAGTGGAGCAGACTGGAATTACCATACAGTATTATTCATAGTCGACAATCGCAAAATATGTTATTAGTGACAAATGCGATTATTTTAGTTGGTACCTACCAATTAGTTTTGATTCGAACGCACTTCTTCTCTCGTGTTTCTCACACAGTATCTGAAAATGTACTCACATTGTATTTATACCACATATTAATTCATCTTGAACCTCAGATATCCAATATGAGCGAAGCTGAGTTCAGTTGAACACAGTAAATAACTGTTATTTAAATTATGGTCGGTAACTGTTTGAAACAATTCAAAACTTGCTTACCTAACCGTTTTAAACCTTTTCGTGTCTCCCTTAACTGTACTTCCTTTGGTGAGATCATTCCTTGTTGTTTTGAAAAACCTCGAAGAAAGAGCTACGTGATTTGAAAGAAGCGTTTGTCTACTAATGGAGGTTGAACGAACTCCGTTTTTTCCTCTCCCACGACAGAATTAGTCCAGAAAACGTCAAATCTCACCGCGCCAAGATCTTTTCACGGTAGTGTCGTGTTATTTCTACGATTTCCGGGGAGAAAAAGAAGTATGGAAGCTTTTCGAACGATCATTTAGGTTTATTGTTTTGGACGCTGAGTGGATTGAAAATTGCTCTTGGTCTTCACGTTTTTCAACGAAATCGTTTTCTTTTATGTTCAGTGATGTGGTGCCTTCCTAATTGAGTAATTTTTCCAACTCTTGAGAATAGCCAGGAATACGGAAATATGGAGTTTTTCACATTTTTCTTTTTGGTAGGTAGACATTGCGGATACTGCTGTACGTATAGTTTTCACGCATTTTTCCTTGATCCACAATATCGAACTTAAAATTTTTGATAACTTTGTTTGGCTCAACTTTGAGCACATTTCCTCACAGCAATACTCAGTTCGATCGATTTGGCGCCTTCTTTATTTCGTCTAGTCAATATAATGTGTCGAGGGTCTCACGGCAACTTCCCACATCGTCATTTGGGCAACTTTTCAGCAGAGCCAAAAAACCATCTGCCAATGACTAAGTATGTCTACTGAGTAATTCAGTAAAATGAATCGGGAGATTAAATTTTAGTGTTACCAAACTTAGGTACCTAACGTATACTCAGTTAGATCGATCCGCCGGGGGAAGACGCTTCAAATGGAATGCATAACTCATTTTGGCCAAAATTGACGATGTGGGGTGTTGCGGCGAGACCCTCGATTTACTTATACATTTTTATGGGAGCTGAGTGACAATTCTTGTCGATGATGTTCATTGTTGGTTACTTTGGTTTATATTCGTCACTGATACAATGTTGTTGGGTGTAGATAGCTCAGCTTGCTCAGCGAGGTCACGGAATGGCAGTTGATTCAACGGCCATCCTCAAGGTCGCTCTCCCCACCTATGTGCTGACATCTTGAATTTCTTGTTGACAATCCCGTTTGAGAGTTTCACAAAAAAATCAGGACCTGGTGTTCAATGAAATTTAATCGTGAATAAACGACGTTTTTTCCCCCTTTGAAAAGGGCGACAATTTTGTCAGTCGTTCCCGCGTTGTCGATGGACAGATGGCATGACGTACCAGCAACCAGAGACCTATCACGGAAGGCGATCACATTTTGCGCAATCCCACGCGCTGTGCCAAGGTTTGATTGAATATCCCAGCAATGACGCGTCGAGTTTCCAAACAGGATTCGAATGTGAAGGAACGCGGGTGTATTACCTTGTATTACGGGTGTATTACCTTAACGAATTACGTTCGTATTGGATCAGTGGTCCGTGACGGAGTCCTTATTTATACACACAGGCAAAGCTCCATTACAAAACATTACAAATTCGGATGAATGACAACACCAATATATTCATGCATAATAAATAATAGTAATAATTGTATTCATAAACCACAATTTTATTTTATTTATTCCACATTTTACGTTTCAATGACCTTAAAAAACTTCAATTTGTGGTCAATCCCTTATTAAAACCATCGAGTTTGGTGAGCTCCACAATAGGGATGCAAATTAATAATCGATTACTCGGATAACCGATTATTTGACCCCGATTAATCAATTAATTTTAATCGGTCTTTTAAGCTGCCGATTATTTTTATTAATCGATTATCATTACTGATTAATCGGTTTTCGAATACCAGGGTTAATGCATTCTAATAATATTATGCTTAAAAACATTTAATGCTTTGCATCCCTACTCCCCTATAAGCACTAGTAGTGATACAGGTATTGTCGGGGATTTTCAATTTGGTTCATATTTGGTTCACGTTCGTTGGGGTAGTAAAATGGTATCACTCGAATTAGATGTTTTTCGTCGATCGCAACAGTCGGTTACTGAGTACTGAAATTTCAATGGGTCATAATATATTATGGGTCATCATTGAAAATAATGAATTAGGTACCAAAACAATTTTGTGGCGAAACCTGTGGGTAAACTCAATTTCCAGCAAAATGTAGCTCATGGGCCCTCTAAATTGCACTGTAGATTTCATGATGGTATTGCAAAATCGTATCGGAGTTGTGTAACGTGCCACATCTTGGACCTGTGGGCCGGCGCCTACGCTTGAGCGCCCACGATGACCATCAGCGGGGGCCCCGTCGCCAAGGACTTCTTTTTCCTCTTTAGACAACAGGCTGATCCTCGTCTGTCTCGTTCCCGATGTTTGCGAACCACTTTGGAAAATATGAATCATCCATTTTTCCACTCGGGCGATTGAGTCAGTTTCTCCCTTGTTTCCTTCTTACTCACCCCTTAGTTCAGGAAGCGTCAGGAATGACCGGGTATAGACTGCTGGTGGCGGGGTCGAGGAAATCGAAGCATGACGTTCTTCCGACATTTCCACCATTTTACGACGAAAAAAACTTCATAGGATTAGCCTCTCCTAGTTTATCGACTCCTAAACTCGATTGAGACGTTTCATTTTCTGAATTTAAAATGAGGTTTACTCTTCTGAAACCCACGGAACGAATCAAATGTAACGAGGTTTCAATGATGGCGCATTATTAAAGGAGACATGAAGAAGTGGTACTCAATAATGTGCGGGGGTTATTCATGCCATTTTTCGTGTGCCTAAAACCACATGCGTTTCAAGTTTCTCAGCTTCGAAAAGAGTTGGCAACGTTTCTTGTTTTGCGGTTGGTCTTCTACACGGATATACAGAACAGTTGATGCAAGGGAAAGTATTATCGAAACTCTTCAAATGGGGCCTGAGAGAAAGTTCTCTATGGCAAATTATAGTTCGTCCTTCGGCTCTTCTCACGACTAACTGTGTTTGGTTTTTTTTCAGGACTTTCCAGAAGATTCGCGGATTCTGACCTGTTGATAAGCACGTGAGTTATTTAGTAGCCCTCATTTTGCACATAAGCTAAGGTAATTCATGCGATAAATATGAGCATTAATCGGATTCAGGTGCCACAATGTACAAAAATGCAATTTAATTTACTTATAAGTCGTACCAGCGCAATGTGCTTTAAATTAATGTGCTGAGTAATATTTATACTACTCTATTCTTCTGCAATTTTTCATTCTCTCAATTTTAAGCACATTGAGCTGGTAGGTATATAGGTATATATACCATGGTAGCAAATTTGACTTGTGCAATTGGCTTGTTTGGGATGCATTGCTAATGTAAATACGAAGGCATTATTAAATTGAATTAAATTGTAAATTTTACAAGAGGTACCTTACTTTCACACAATTGATAGTGTGTTTGGTTATAGTATTTTCTCTAGTTCCACCTGTGATAGTGTGGGATTTGTTCAATTTTCTGTTAACCCTTCCCCCTAGTCCTAGTCTATGGAAATGCTCCCAAAGAGGGAATTTAAGGATGACACAGAATGTTCAGCCCATGGGTTTGAGATTTTATTCGGTCGTCACATTCGTCACACATGACGTCACTTTTCACGCTCGCAGAAACTGATGGTGGCCCGCGAACGCATTGTACGAGGGGGAAATGCAGTCGTTCGCATTTCCAGGCCGCCCGGAAGAAACATTGTTTATGCACAAGATAACAGGGGAGAGAGGATGATAACGACTGGGGTTACGTAGAAAAGCCGTCCCCCATCCTTCAAAAAGGCCTCGATTCGGAGTTTATATGCTAGTTCAATGCAAATCAGAGAAGCCATAGACAGTCGCGGTTGGTGGGTTTTTGTTTAGACATGGTACAATACAGCTCTACGGATTTGAGTCCAGAAATATATTTTCCAATGGACTGTGCATTTGTTCTGAGTTAACAGGTTCGGTATAGATGAAGGACCATTAAATGTTTGAGTTAAGTCGGGATTGATGGTGTGGTTGGCAGCAGTAGCAGAGAGCCAGGATGATATAACTAGTTTTACTCCTCTCCAGTCCAGCGGACCTTGGAAAACTGAGCAACATAGAGTATTAAATTGGTTATATCATCCTGGCTCCCTGTGTGTTTAGAGTCTAAAGCATACATCACTACATTCATCCAAGATTACGGTTCAATTTGAACGATTGTTTGGTAATGCGATCAAAATCTATCCAATTTAGAATGCAATTTAACCAGGATAAAATAATGTTGTTAGGTTCATAAATGAATATCACTTCATGATTCTAACAATGGTATCAACATGTGATAGAAATTTCCGGTCTTATCGCTGACGTGAGGTTCATGGTATCGACAAAAAGTGGTTTTTAGTCTAAAGGTGGAGTTTGGCTTTCTGCGTTGTCCCACCAAGGAATAGACCGGTATAATAAATAAACCTTGTGACAAGACGCGTTATTCAAATGTTTTGTATGTGCACTATCGCATTTTTTTTTAATGGCATATATTTATCAATTTTTACAATAAAATACCACATAAAACTTCTTATGCTACTCCCCTCTAAGATATCTTGAGTTAAGGGGAGGAGTTATACAACGTCATTAAATTGAAAAATGCCATACAATTTAATCCAATGTGTTCCACGAAAACTATATCATTAAAAATGTCTTCTTAATGGATTGTACCCGGCTATTCTTCCTGTAGATAATGTCTTTCGATATACAACTTAAACCTAGCAACAGTGGGTATCTCTCTAATATGCTGCGATAGTACCTTAAATAACCTAGTGCCTCTACAGTCATAACATTTTTGTCCCATTGTGGTGAGGTGAAAGGGTATTTTTATTGCCGAGCGTGAGCTTGTGGCCGAACTATCAATTTTGGTCAGATTTCCCGTACATTAAGATTTTGATAGTTGTGGCTAAATCTATTAGCTCGTAAACTCTTAGCTCCTTAAAATCCCGAAACAGCAGTTCTGTTGCAAACCTCCTAGGTTTGTTTAGCTGCACATAATTGAATGCTTTTCTGCGCCACTGCAAAATAAACGCTTTTTTACTCTACTGGCAGAAAATTCCTGATTTCTCTTCCTACATAATATATTATATTACTTTTCCTCGCCGGCTTACCGTATCTCTAACGTGTGAGTCCCACCTTGATCTTCAGTCAATTTTCACACCTAAATAACGGGTCCTGTCCACCCTTTTTATGCAAGACACGCACAAACATCCGTATCCTTACAAGTCAATCACTAACATTGTAGATCGGGTTTTTTGGTAAGGTGAACGTAATGAAATTGGTTTTTTCGAAATTTAGTTTCATGCCAACCTCACCAAGGCAACCTAACATTTTAGCAAGACATGTCTCAGCTTTTTTTTACCATAGGCCAGGTAATTTTGGTTTAATAAAATAAAATTTTTATGTTTTACCGCATCAGAGACAAACAAAGAGGTATCGTCTGCGAAAGCTATGATTTCCCCTTCCAACTCATTCTTTAGTAATCAATTTGCGTTCAAGATGAAAAACACAAGTTCCTTGTGGAATCTCAAAACACATGAATGGACGCTGCTATCCACTTCGCTGATTCGCTGAATATATTAAAATACTTATTCACAAATTCTACTCATTAATGACTTTGTAGTGCCTGGTATATTGGGAAAAAATACGTCGTTACCGAAGAGTGAATAGGAAGCGCCAAGCGATAGGCGAGAGATAATAACAAGGTGTGTGCGTGTGGGGGTTGGTTGGCTTAAGAGAGCGGCTATTTGTCGCGGCTCACGGGGGATACCAGTAACAATGTTCTTCCGGCGAATTAAACTGTTATCCAAGCGAAGTGGGAACCATAAGAAAGACTTTGATGCGGACCTTCTGGTCTCAATGTTTCTTGTTTTTAACGAGCAGAGCTATGACCGGTTGGGAGCAATAATCTCGGAATCCACGGGACCCGGGGGCGAATCTGCTTCGAATAAACTCGGTGTCCTTGAATTGAAGGCTGGCAGCTTCCTCCACGCTTTGACATTAAATATGAATCAGGATGGCCCTCTAAGTTCAGGTTTTAACCCAGGGTTAAACTCGCGCAAAAAGAGATGAGTATATATTATCCAGCAGGCAGTTCAAACAAACGTACGGAACAAACATTTGTTAACACAGAATGTAGACTCCATTAGCTGAATAGTTAGTATGGCTAATTACCAACTATACCGAACATTCCTTCAGTGGGATGCCTGTGATAATATCAATTCATAATTATTTGCTCAATGACCATGGAGTACTTACCTACGCGAATAAAATCCGTCGAGATTCGGAGGTACCGTCATTCTTGTGTTGGGTTCGCTGCACAGATTTTTGGCTCCAAATTCGAAATGTGACAATGATAAACTCAGTTTCTAACCCAATGAAGAGCATTCAATATGACGCAATGTTCCCACGTCGCTTTTGGGGATCAACGCTTCTCAATCTAAAATATCATAATGTCATAATACGCCCCTTCGGTAAAGTTGGTGACTACTCATTTCCCTGCTCTCCGGATTCAGTCAAACGAAGGGAGGACCGCGCTCTATTCGATCCATAAATAATTTCGGCTGGTAAAACGGCCTCGGTCAGTATCAGATGTTAAATGCGGTAGAGATGGCGAACGCTTGGAGCAATTCGCTGAAATAACCGTCCTTGGGCAATACTATGAATTCAACTTTTTTAACCCTTTTTTCGCGTATGCAACTAGCTTAAACATAATATTCCAAATTATTACTCTTAGTAGCTGACACATAATAGCTGACACATGACATGTCCTCCAAAACTACAATAATAATAATAATAATTGTCATGTTTTGGGAAACTTTTCGTGTTTCAGAATCTCGTAAAGACTGATAGTAGACCTTAATAATTAAAAGTAAAATCAGTGTTTACGAGATTCTGAAACACGAAAAATATCCCCACTTCAGCTGTTATCGGTTCTGATCCCACATTGGAATATAGAATTAGATCTGTTTCAGAATTATTCGTCCGATCTTCATCAACTATCCATTGAATAGATGTAACTTCATTTAGTAGTGCTGTTGGAAAAATGCTGAGCCCATCTTCAAGCTTCCACTGCCCGTTTGAAAATCATGTAAGGGCAACTCATCAATATGAGTTGCAAGTTGATGGTCTTGTTGCTCTAGAAACGTGAATGAGGATTTTCATTTGGTCACGGCTGAAGGCTTGGTAGAAGTGCTAGCAGCACTTAGACTCATTTTCACTGGCGGAAGGCCTATTGTCAACTTGTGAAGCAATCAGGACGGCCCATGCTCTCGCATCAAGCAACCCCCTAAGCAATGTTGCCCAACTAACATCCAAGGCTGATACCGTGTTTCTCGTTCTGAGATACTTCGTCTACAAAAAGAAGGTCATTTACAATGTTTGTTGGTAGGTATGTGTTGGTATCTAGACCCACTACTTATATCCACTACACTCTTTGTGAGTCGTGAGGAGGTCCATTGGTTTGGTCCTCTTCAGTCTCCGTATGTCCCCACTGTTGTCCAGTAGGGTACATCAACGTATAGATGTTTGTGGAACCGAAGTTTTGTTATAGCTAGTTTTTTGACCACTGAATTAGGTGTATCATAAGTTCATCAGTTCTCTACATTGGAGCATGATAGAGTCAAGGTTGTGAGATATGGTACACCAACAGAAGGCCGATCTATTTATTTACCATGACCTCATCTCTTCGGGGGAAAGGTAGGCTCTACTCTCGCCAAACATAAACACTCTGAAAATACTCGGAGTAACATAAAACTGAGCAATCAGTTTGTTAGAATATGTGGGTGTATACAGACCAGGCGGCCAGAACCAGGTTTGACTCTACTTGGGGCTCACGACCTGTAGGAAGGCGTAGGCCTTCTTCGTCAGAGGTGACGTCAGCTCGAGCGTGCCACAAGCGAAAAAAAAAAATCGAACCAAACTTCAGGGTGAAGTAACATTTCCTAGTGAGCAAAGAGTCAGAATCTTCGACCGTCGGGAAACCCCCGACCGAAATAATGTAACGTCAATATCACTGACAATTGGATAGCGCGTAATGTCTCTGACAGGATCATTTGAATGATTCATGATGTCAGGTAAGTGCGATGCCAACGGCATTCCTTTCCCTGTCTTCATGAATCACTCGTAGAGGAGAAATCATTCAGCTTTCTACAAACGGGAGGCTGCGGTGTCACCCTGGACATTGATGGCGCCGTTATTGTACTTCACAAAAAAATATCGAACAAGTGAAGCCGGTCCTCCAGTTTCGTCGGGTAAAGAAAGTCAAGTTTCAATGCCATTGGTTTTTGCAGGCAGATACAAATTTGACGGTTTTCGAACTGGGGTTTACGTCACTTGAGTCAATCATTGTAAATTGGCCCCTCCAGACTCACTTAGGTAGATATTTTTTGACGATTGGTGTTGCTGAAAACTGGCAGTTGAGAAAATAGGAACGGATTTTCGTATCTTTGTCGGTTATTGGAAGATGAGACGAGAAGAATCGAGCGAGTAGTAACTCCTGGCACCTCGTCATGGGCTTCGTGTCGTGAAGTCCTCGAGGAGGTACCACCCGCACCCATTCGATTCGCCACGTCACTCCCTCATTACGTGTCAGCCCTTCAAATTCCCTTCACTGACCCCCTCAACCTCCAGCCGACGACTTGGTTACGTCCTGATCAATAAAGTCGAAGGGTGGTCGGGGACCCACGTGCAGGAGTAAATGCAAGGAGTAGCCCGATGAAGGGGAAACCGGCGCGACGTATGCATGCTGGTGGGTGGATTATAACTAACTGCTGGTCACTATCAACGGCAAAACCTGTAGAAACTCCGTTAGACTCTTGATTATAACGAGTTGCTGACGAGCAGAGGCAAGTAGCTTTCACCTTGGATCGTACTATAAAATAAGCTTTCAGCATCCGAACGAGACGTTGTACTTATACCTAATGGGCTAACTACTGACAACAATAATTTGCCATTAACCCAATAAAATAAAATACGAAGAATAAGAAAATATTTGGTAGCTTACTGACAAAACATTCCAAACGAAGTTGAACTTGAAGTTCCAATTGTGGAGAAGTCCTCTAATGAGGTCCCATATGGATTACATCAAAATTCCTCGGTAACATTTATCTGCGCTGACATCATTCTATTCGAACGTGAAATTATGCGGTTTATTATTTTCAATGAAACATTGGAATCGACGAAGCACAATAAATATTAAACCGCCCAAGAGCCGAAACCATCACTGAGGTTGTTACCGTCTACTTGGAGAGGACCATTGAGTCACCTTATCGAACGAACACGCAATATTCAACTCATTACTCCAACAATTGGTTGGCTAAATTTTCAAGATATGTACTTGGAACCCGAATAATAAACCGCTATGGAAGATGCAGTGTTCACCTTTTCAGTCCAGAGTTTAGAGGTAGGTAGAATGGAGGAGGGTAGAATTAGCGTAAAAATAAATTATGTTATAGCTACATTGTCAAAACTACATTAAATGCCGTCATGCGAATACATCAGATAAGCTGCTGTTACATAAAAAGTATTTATTAATGTTTTCTATGTTAGAAACCTCTTAAGAGGGCGCCGTACGTGACAGCTCCCATAAGAAATCAATGTATCTGTCCCGCCATGTAACTCTGCCAAAACTGCACCGATTTCCTTGATTTTTTTTTTCTTTTTCAAGTTAGATCAAGGCCTAGTGATCCTACTTTTGCGATTTTTGATATGACGTCCCTGAAGACAGCCATCATCTCATGAAGTTGGTATTCCGAGAGAGATGGGAGGTTGCCCCAGTTGGATGGTTGTTTCTTCCTTATATGAAGTGATATGGAAATTGTGCTCCGTAGGATCTCTTTTTCAGATCCTAAGCTTCAATTTGAGTGCTCAAGCGATAAAAACGGTTCATTTTTGGGGATGTGGTGTCCCGGGAAAAATTGACATCTGATATTGAAGCAGTTTGAATGGCGGGACACACGCGGGAACGCCAGTAGTTCAGCCCTTTACCGCTAGATCCCGCTGACTGAGGAAAGTGAGAAAGGGCTAATTCCCAAGTACCTGCGGTCCCATAATCTCTATACCTACCAGTCAAACAGAGGTGCAAACTCGTCTGAAAGCAAAAGTTGTTCTGCATGGGTTTCCCAAATCCCAATAGCGTTGTGGGGGTTATCTGGAAGAGTTGAAGTCATTATTGGGAAAAAAGGCCACGTCATTCATGGCTTGGCTGGTCCCTACTCTCTGTTGTGAAAGGGCGAGGGAAGATAAATTAATAAATGAGTCATTACAGTTGAGTTTACTACAGCCAACATGCCCGAAAATATGATAGTTTTTTTACTAGGAAGTGTTGATGTTGGGGCAAAATGATCAGTAAATCAAGAAACTGATAGCATCACGTGAATCAGCGTCAAAAAATAATTAAAGTTCACAAGCCCCACTTAGGGTTTCCTTACGTTCCGTTTTTTGTATAATCTCTGGGTTGTGGCATCTTTGTGCCCTCGCTCTTTGTAGCACCATTGTGCTCTCGCTGAACGGTGTGTTCCCAATTAGAAACAAATCGGTTGATGGGTTAAATTTTATGAAATTTTGCGTCAAATCCGCATCCACAATAGAAAAGAAGGCCCATTGGGAAAAAAGTTAATGTGAATTCCAGAAAAATTGCAAATTGCATAGTTGGATGCAGAATAAAAAAACTCTGCAAATTCTTGACACAACGGTTTATTATCTTCTTTGTACAGATCACCCTTCACATTATTATTATTATATTATTGGTTTATTATCTTCGATAATGAACCATTGGAATCGCCCAAAGAAAAAATTTTCTCAAAATTTGTTGGTTTACGTTTCAAGATACGTAGATTCAGAAAATCGAATAAAAAAAAAACCGTCCGTCCGCCGTCCGCGCCACTTTGCCCAGTTAGCGTTGAGTTAAAATTACGAAATTTTTTTTATGGGTTTCGACCAACCCCACAATGGTCCTCGAAACTTTTCATAACCCTAGGTCAAGGGGAAGGGGTTCAAAACGAATTTTGAAATTTTGAAAATTTCATATCTCGAAAAATTCTCATCAAACGGTATGTTTTTTATTTCATATTTAGATGGAGTTTGTTCCGTAGAATTTTTTAAGACCATCCGCAGCTTTGTACGACCAGCCGTTCGTTCACAATGACGGCTCAAAGATTGTGCCTCACAACACGATCGTGACTCAAACTGTTGAAATACAGGTCCATTTTCATACTAACAAGCTCTTTGGAACATCATATGGCTGAAGTGATGTCGAGTTTGTTGTTCTGAGGTGCGTTTCGTGCTACGGAAATGAAGGTAATTCCGAATGTTTGTTGGTAGTTACTTCTTTTATAGAAAAATTATTACCGACGTAGTATTAAAAACCAAAGAATTATATCGTATTAATTAATCATAATTAATAATAATTATTATTAATAGGTAATAAATATGAATTATTAATACCTAACAATAAATTATAATATTTATCACTAGGTACTTGATACAATTGTTAATAATTAGTGATAATTTATAATAATAACAAATTATTATTAATGATTAATAATTAATTATTAATCTAACATTTAGGATCTAGACATTTAGACCTAGTGATCTAGACAGAAGGGTGATCTGTACAAAGAAGATAATGAACCGTTGTTTTTTACATTGGACATGAAATTCTAACTTTGACTTGTGTATTTTATAATATGTGTTGTAGGTAACTTTTTACTCCTCCAGAACTTGCTTGTCGTTTTAGGCTACTACTAGGAATTGCAAAAGTAGGTACATACAAACGTAGCCAAGTCGTGGAGATTATTCATTAAAAAAACAGTGCTACAATGTACTGAAAAATATTGATATAATTGACATATATTCATAGATTCAATTTCACATTACCACGATATGTACCTACTTATAAATTATTCATTTATATCTTTTTTACATTGTTTTGCACCTACGAAATCAGGGGATTCTCTAATCGGCATGTTCCTCGATACTCGGGGATCCAAAATTTCAGGTAGGACACAATTAAAATAAAAGTTTTCAAGGGTAGGCACCATTGTATCCCAAAATCTTTGGTCCCTCTCAATACGCTCTACCCTAATCGCTTGTGGGGTCCAGGCACAGAAAATGCAATATGACCTGCTGGCAATTGCCAGCTGGCCCTGGATTTGGTAGTAATATTTATGTTTTTTATTAAAAACCCATCCTCCTTTCTTATCACTTATCCAATAATTTATTTTTTTCGTCTTCAGTCCTTCTTCTATTGTCGTACTGGCACACGAGGATGGACATTTTATTTCTACGATGCCGTCATCGCCAATGAGACCGTCAGGTGTTGCACCCAAAAAGCATAAAGAGCTGCTGATAAAAAGGCCACAGGATTCAATTTCTTCGCCGAGATGGGAAGCCAGCTCGGCTCTTGCTGTAGCCTCATACCTCCTCCCGTACAACATAGATGGGGCGATGAAGTTTCCCCCGTACAACAGATCCTTCACGATACTCTTACAGCTTGTTGATCTCCGCTTGGTGCAAATCCGTCCAAAGTTGGAAGCTGTCAGCAACATCTTACGGATTCTCAGCCAATCCTCGCTGTCCCCTTGAGCCTGGGTATTCCTTTCCACTTCGGCTCGCTGCTGTTGGATGCGTTGGAGCTCATCCATGAAGCATAGCTTCCTATCCTCCATGACTTCCGCGGTGGCGTCCAGCTTCTGACAATTCGGACCATACCCAGGCGCATTTTTATCGTGAAATAGTGTTTTTCGGCACACCGTCTTTCCATTTTGTAGCTTACGTTCTCTGTCACGAATTGTTCGCTGCTCTATCCTGGCCTCCATCTTCTTGCAGTGGACCCCTGGGCTTGAATTGGTCAGAGTCTTGGTTAAATGATATAGAGGCCTACCGTTTGAGTTGAAACTCGCTACTGCAGTGTTGCAGCGCCCACTGTACGATTGTCTCTGAACCAAGTTTGTCCTCTTTCCACCGACGAATTTGGCCACAACATTATTATATATTTCGGCTGGGTTACTGTCAACATTCTCGATCAAACTTCTACTATGTTCCGCCAAGAAGTTGCATGCTTTTAAAATCTCATGCCATATAACACTATTGCGCATGGAAGTTATAAGGTCAGACATTGGTTCCGATCCCTTGTTACAAAAATACGTTGGACAATTTTTGTGGTCCCCAAACACATGACTGGGGCAATTAATTATGTCACTTTTCAATGCTCCAATATCGTGACCGTGTGAGTTACGATATTGCATAGCAGAAACTATACCTTTCCTCATCCTCAATATATTACTTTTGACAGAGTGTCTGAGGAATCCAGGAACTCCTTTTGTTTCGGACACCCCTTTCATCTTTGTGACAAAATTTCGGAGCAGATGGTTTCTGCACTCCATTTTTTCTACTGGGTTGTATAGGTAAGGGTGGGCAGCAACTATGGAGCTGTACACATTACTGTCACCATCCCCAATCAAAGTTGTGTACCTCATGCCGTACATCTCTTCGCTTCTCATGAACCCTTCAGTAATTATGGCTGCCTCCATGGATGAAGATGATTGGTCCCAATTCTTATAGCATATGTGCGGTTTCACTTGCTGTCCGGCATTCTCTGCGCGTGAACAAACTACACAATATTTGTTTTTTGACCCGATAAAAAGAACTTTACGAGTATGAAACCCAATAATGGCTCCCTGTAAAAAGAAAAAAAAAAAACAATCACAAAACAGCATTTTTCTTCACACCATCTATTACACATGAACCAAAATGAGACTTACCACTCCACACAAAGCGCTGTACCCACTACGATAGCTTCGTTTGCTCCAGCAGCCGTCTGCAATTACTTTAATTAGCGGCACTCCGTCTCTTGGGTCTACATCACCTAAATGAAAAAGTAATCATTGCAATGAGAACAGAATTAACAAAGTAGTTACAATTTTAACTGTAATTATGTAGAATATACTGTGTGTCCTGACACATATTTTGGTTAATTATCTTCGATAATGAACCATTGGAATTTGTTGGTTTACGTTTCACCCTTCTGTCTAGATCACTAGGTCTAAATGCCTAGATTCTAAATGTTAGATTACGTATTATTAATGAATTATCACTAATTATTAATAATTTTATCAAGTACCTAGTGAAAATAATTATAATTTATTGTTAGGTAGGTATCAATAATTTGTATTTAATATTAATAATAATTATGATTAATTAATACGATATCTGGCTGTTGGAATCGACTGGGTCCCTTTGTGCTCAAAGGTTGAACCTGTCAAGACGATCGTGAATCGAACGGTTGAAATACAGGTCAATATTCATACCAAGGAGCTGTTTGGAACATCATAAGGTTTTAGTGATGTCGAGTTTTTTGTTCTGAGGTACGTTTCGTGCTACGAAAATGAAGGTAATTTCGTATGTTTGTTGGTAGGTACGTCTTTTATAGAAAAATTATTGCCGACGTAGTATTAAAAACCCCAGAATTATATCGGTACATTTTATTTGTAATTAGTTCATCATCTCTATCATTCAGGTTCTGCACAAAGGAACACAGTCGATTCCAACAGCCGGATATCGTAGTAATTAAGTAATCATAATTAATAATAATTATTATTAATAATAAATACAAATTATTAATACCTACCTAACAATAAATTGTAATAATTTTCACTAGGTACTTGATAAAATTATTAATTGGTAATAGGTACAGTTTGTGGCCAATTGTAGAACAAACATTTAAACATATTTTTGAAGAAAGTCGTTGCGATTTAAAATATTTTAAACGATTGAAAAGATTTGATTTTTGGAAACGATTTGAACCTACCAATTGTAATATTTGTAGGGCATTTGGTCACAGGACACACTCGGGCATGGAGCACGCGCAAGGGCGAAAAACAACGTTTTTTGTCATATGTAGGTATTTGCCTCTAGTGAGCGATAAGGAACTTATCAGAACTTACCTCGTTCCAGGGCGGCTTTTTTTTCCTCCTCAGCTGCTTCATTCATAAGTGTGAGAGCACTCGATTCCCAACCTCGGTAGACTTCGTCTTGCAGCTTGATGAAAGTTTTGTCAGCGAAGCAGGGCATGTTCATGCCACCAAGTACGGTACACAGATGTTTGTAGCCTATCCCAGCAGCGATTGAACTGCTTACTGCAGACACGTTCAAGTTCATCTTCGAGGGCTCATCATCTACGTTATTCACCTTCCTCACTATGCCACACATTTTGCATTCGAACCAAACAGAAAACAGTAGACCGTTGCTCGTGTACTTCACTACGAACATATCGGAAAATGTGCAGGAAAATGGGGAATGATCGCAGAGCTTTCGTATAGCTTGGATGAAAAATGATAGGTCGACAATACGTCTCCCCTTCATTTCTTCGATGAAGCAATCTTGAGAAGTAGGTCCATCGTCCACCTTCCGAGGATCAGGGGTGGGACCCCCGCCAACTTGTTCATGCACTGAAGTGGATGGAGAAAGTGAAGTGTTGGATCTCAAGTTTTGCATGCTTGACCAGTACTTCTTCAGAGAACTGACA
Source organism: Stenodema calcarata (assembly GCA_963920205.1). Lineage (NCBI taxonomy): Eukaryota > Metazoa > Arthropoda > Insecta > Hemiptera > Miridae > Stenodema > Stenodema calcarata. The sequence goes on along the minus strand of OY986049.1, from coordinate 22,813,996 downwards.
TTGCCCCTCATTTTCTTATTACTGGACAGTAACAATTTACCCGTTGATTTTTTGACGTCTTTTCTCATTTTAAACAATTCTTCTCACGTATCGAATGGCCCCAAACTTGTAACTCACTCAAAAATACAATCGAGATGTAGGAAATAAAGTTATACATTAGTTAAACATAGTTAAACATTAAAGTTAAACATAGTTCTATGAATCGACAATAAAACTGGTCAACGCTGATGTGTTGTAGCAAGAATTGGCAGAACTCGGAATGTGAAATGACGGATTGTTTTTGACATTTCTTTATATATAGTCCTCAGACGGAAAGATGTACCTGATGGCGAGGGGGAATTCCACTAGGTATCTTCCCAAGTACCTGCGGTCCCATAATCCCATAATTGCATAGTTGGATTCTTGACACAACGGTTTATTATCTTCTTTGTACAGACCACCTGTCTAGATTACTGAATGGTGGATTAATTATTAATTAGGGATTGTCGGTTTTACCGGTTTTTGGGAAAACCCGAAACCGAGAACCGATCGTCCAAAGTCGGTTTTTTCGGTTTTCGGTTTTTTGTCCGATCGACATTAATAAATTTATCTTTATTGATCGTCTACGTTGTAAATCAAAGCACACAATTAGTTATAACTAACGGTTTCAGATGTTATTCCTTTCTGCTTTTAACATTTACAGTTCAATTTATGAGATTCACAGGTTTTAGTAATAATTGTTGTTTTTACAAATACTCGGCATCAGCATCGAGTGTTGCATTACGATTACAACACAATGAAAGAAAAGGATCATGATTTATCTTATTAAATGTATACATGCTGTTGAATGTATTTTATAGGAAACAATATTCAATACATTTTGTGATTTTTTTATTACCTACTTGACTTAGTAATGTTTTGTATTTTATTTTATTAATTGTATACTAATTGAAGTTCCAATTAGAGTTGCTTTGGCCCAAAAACCGGTTCTAAGCGCAACTGTAAAAAAACCCGAAAAAACCGAGAACCGGGAACCGATTTTTAAAAAAACCGAACCGAAACCGAACCGGTAAAAAGTGCAACCGACCCATCCCTATTATTAATATTGTCGCGCTTTGAACATGCGCACCTGGCATGCGAAGAAAAAAGTGAAAGCTCATGATTTTTTCAGAAGGGGACCTGGGATTACAGGGACAACAATTGATTTTGAAAGTGTTTTTTCCCAAGAGACCCAGATGTGTTTTTCCCAAGGTGATACCCTAGGAGATTAGAAAGCCAGTTAGTGACAGGTAGGATTTAGGATTTAACGGGATAACGGGAGAATATCAGATTTTGAAAGTACGTTTTTCCCAAGGGACGGTAATTATCCAGATAAATAGTATTTATTAATTCGGTATTTGAAGACCATGTGCTGTTTGAATCAGCTGGGCCAGTTTGAACCAACAAAATTTTTTCCAATGGTTCATTATCGAAGATAATAAACCAAAATACTATTTGAATGGTTTCCTAACAAAAATGTTTTTGATTTCAATGATGATTCTAAAAAAAGAAGAAATGGGTAATGACTAAATTATTCATCTTCAAAACAGCTCTAAATTTTGAGGGAAATGATCGTTTTCATTTTAGACCAATATTTAAAAATATTATTGAAAAAGTGTCGGCAGTTCAGTTCTGATATCCCGGCTCCCGTTGTGGCCCAGCGTCAAGGCAAGGAGGTCGGTAGGTGGTGGTTTTACCCTTTCCTTTGTTGCAATCGCAGGGTGAATGAAAAGGAGGTAAGCCATCTCAAGTACGTCATCGCTTTGTCAACATGTTCCCTGGGCAGTCCCTAACGGTAGGTAGAGCTACGACAAGTAGCTGTACCTGCCGGGGATTTTCCAAACTTGAACCTCGTTCATGTCAGAAACATAGTTCTCTCGGAATCCACTGGAGTAGCAGGCGCCACTCTTACGGCGCGCTCTTAAGAAAAACACCGCTGCAAATTCTTGGACAATGGTTTATTTATTATCTTCTGTACAGATCACCCTTCCGTCTAGTTTTTATTCTGTTTTATTTTATTTATTTATATACCTAAATGATAAATTAAACTTTGATATTGAGGATAAAATATTTAGAATTAATTCGTGTTACTATAATTGTATCCGTAGGTACCTATAATTGTAGGCCTATATTATTGTATTAGTACCTACCACCAAATAGTCGAAATACCTCTTTTTAGTAGACACGAAAAGTATCACTGGACAAGAAACGCGATACCTAAAAACCATAATATGGTGCATATATGCTGTTTGAATCAGACGGGCCAGTATGAACATAGACCTGACATTCCGCCGTATGATCCACGCTCATGTTTACGACTTCTTAATGGTTCAATCTTTGAGCGCTCATTGAGAGAGAACGACCGGTTGTTGTACAAAGTCGCATGGTCTTAAAACATTTTCTGAATCAAACCCTGTTCAAATAATATTTTAGATCATAATATTATTATGATCTGAAACTTAAACCATCCAATTTGAAATTTTCGAGATATGACGTTTTCAAAATTCATTTTGATTCCCTTCTTATTGATATAGGGTTATGAAAAGTTTCTAGGATCAAGGAACCCGTGAACCAAATTTCATGATTTTACGACAACGCTAACTGAGTAAAGTGGCACATACGGCAGACGGACGGATTGTAAACTAACAGTTTTGAGGAATTAAAATTTTTTTCTATGGTCGATTCCAATGGTTCACTTTCCAAGATAATAAACCAAAAGGAGTTCTTATCGTCATCTGGCGATTACCTCGAGGTATGTCTATCTGTCTATCATCTTCCCGTCAAACAGACACACAGTTGTTGGTTGAGGTGAATAATTAGGTTTTATCCTAAATAATAGAGGTAGACCAAAAAGTTAAAGGTTCGTCAAACCGCGAAGTCGTACGATTGCCGCGGGGACCGGGATAAATACCAACCAGTTTTACGCTTGTCTGAATGGTAACCCCAGTCCCACTAACTTGCGTAACAACTGGATCGAGGGTATTCGGTCAAAACTTTTTGGTCAACCCTCCTCAATGGGAAAGCTGGTTGAACTGGAATATCTGGAATGAGGAGAGACGGCTCATTGACTCGATAGTAGTTAAGTACTTAGTATGCACATATCTGTATCTGGATGTTTATTCTCTAGAAAGACGATCTGTGTCTCTGTAATTTATTCAATGGTACTCCATATCAATCAGGAATCAGGATATGAAGGGAGCTGCATACCAATCATCAGGAAGTACTATTGCCTCGTGAATTTCCAATCAAGAACTTCGTCATATCTCGTCCTTTCCCTTCGTCAAATTCTTCTAAACTTCCTTCTAATAAATCAAGGATTCATTTGGTTTGGCCAGGTCGAGTACAAATCCTACGAGGAAAAGTTAGAGCTCGATTGAAAATTCGACAAGAAATGCAAAAGTGAGTTTCCACCTATTTCGCAAATGGAATACGACAAAATGCAAATAATGAATTTCGCTGGTTACATCCGCTATAGATGCACTTATTTACAACGCACGCATCGTGGTTCCATCTCGTGTGACATATCGCAGGTCACATCTTCTTTTGTCACATGAACCTCATAGAGGCACTCGAGGGATATTACAGTGAAGTGTAATATTTCATGTAGATTATATTATAGACACGGAATCAGGACGAGTCCTTTCCCCACCCTGGGCTTATTGTGCGGAGCATTCCCCATGTACATTAATCTTTAGGCTCTGGGTCCATTCCACTCCTTCCACAAGACTGATGATCCCCCTATCAGGTTGTTTGCCGATACAATATCTTCTGGTACTGGAGACCTGAAGATTCTGTACAGTCGGGCCTCAAGTGCTGGGCACTCAAAGACGAGATGAGGCGCAGTTTCATCCTCCTATCCATGTTTCCGGAAGCAGCCCTACTAGGCAGCTCTAGTGCTTCTGAGGTCCTTCTCCTACATGGGTGCTGTCATAGTCAACTTCCCTAACCTTTGTGCCGGGATGTCTTCCCAACGCCTCCTATATCCTTCTCTCCCCATTCTCCCAAAGAGGATCCTACCGAGCATTTAGCAATCCCCAAGACTGGTGCCGGCCTCACAAAAGCTGTGGAAGCCACTTTTCTTGCGATGCCATCTTTTCGGCGACTTTGTTCTCTGCCCCCAGGCAGTTCAGCGCCTCCCAGCACTCTTTCACCAGTCTTGACCTGATTTGTGCCGCCGCGAGGGCCTTAGTGCTGCCTGACTGACCGAGAAAACGAGTACGTTCCTTCCTCTAAATCTCCTTTTCATAATTCTCCAATCGCATAAAATTCCGCTTGGTACATGTAGCGTGCACGCTGCAGCGGCCAAAATGCCTCTTTCCAAGTGCTCATACCACTAACCCAAGCCCCTGACCTCTTACCCATCCTAGAGCCATCTCTGAACATGACGATGCCTCCTGACCGATCCGGGGGATATTTCATGTGAATAATCGAAGTAATTTGGGCATCTGTAGAGGATCTCAACAGGGAATTCTATCTGATACTCACACATGAATTTGTTTTTCTATAATATCCTTTTATCATCTGCTAAACAACCTGATAATTTTCCGGATAAGCTACTGAGAACTTACATACCTAGTGCTTTATATAAATACATTTATATGAATATATTACAATATTCACTTTGTCAGAAATAACAAAATTGTCCCAACCTCATACCAGATGTAGGCACCGAATATCTCAGTTACAACCGCGGATTTCTGCTAGAAATTCTTGCCATTTCAGAGACATGATGCTTTTTTTAAGCACGTTCTCAATCTATTTTCGTATCAGAAGGTTTCCCCTGTTTCCTTAGTCGCAGAACCAACTCCGAATTTCTCCAGACTCAACCCTCTGGAAACCTTACCTATTTATTCAACTAAAACGCAAGGCTTCCGAGAGTCGTTGATCATCCGTAATCGTCATTGTAAACTTTCACCGTCGCATTAAGCTTCTTTTCGCAAGGATTGCCGTCGTTTGGGTTTAGCTATTCAGGATTCTGATTTCTTTTCAGAAGAAATCACGTGGAAGTGATTATCATCATTACGAACGACTGTGTCAGGAAGGTTCTAATAGGCTCTAATGTCGTTTTCGGATGACAACCACCGGCGTTTGTGTGAAACATTAACGACTGCTGATTGGTCAAGCCACTTTTCTTTTCAACTCACGTTTCAGTTTCAATTGTTTTTAAGCCCGATGTGGTGTTTGAATTGTTTATATCCGGAATATTGCAAAATACCCAAGTCCACGCTTTCCGCAGTGTAAAACATGGCATTGAATTACGCTCAGTTTTTTTCAAACTTAATAAGAAACTAATAATGCATGGAAACTAGTGGTTCACCAAAGTAATCGTTTTTCGTCACATAAGAACAGAACTTCCTGTTTGTGTTTTTGTCATTGTGGAAAGGAAATTTGACAAGGTCAGAATGCCGTTAATACCATTACCACGCGAGTACACTCGTTATAATGATTACACTCGTTTTCAACAGGCCTAGTACACAATTGTAGATAAAACAATGTAATGCTATATTTTGCTAACGTTTCATTGATAATAGCTTCATTATGTGAATGGTTGGTCATTCTAGGTATGCTAGCATCCGCTGAATACCCCGTGTGAATGTTCTCATTTTAAATATCACAAAATCCGATTGTGAGTTTCGTTTGCTCGTACCAGAAGTTCACAAATGGCCGAGAGGGTAGGTGCGTGTTCGTGGACAGATGAATGTCGATTTACTTCTGCTGCAGGTGTACGAAAATTGTCCCCTTGAACAGAATTGACATACAAGAGGCATTCATGTAAAGCAGTACCGGGGGTATTATATCTATGTCATCGATTGCATACCAGTGTTTTGTCTGCAGGTGCTCAAACGTGATTCCCATGAAAAGTCATTGAACGATGCAATTACCGAGAAGGAGAGATACAACTTTATTTATTCAACAAACCAATATGACCTGAGTGGATTGCCTAAGACACGGACTATTGACTGTTTGTGGTATGTGTTGTCTAGTTCTTTTTCCTCCTTTTTTTGCGTTATGCTGTTGGAGGTAGGTTCGTCAAATCATTTGCAGCACGTAGCTATTATTCAAGGCCGATCCACGCAATCCATACATACCAGCACTATTAACTTTCTTACAAGATTGTTAGTGGGCTTATGTGAGGACGGATGAGTACCGGAGGGTTTGAAAGGAAAGTGGGTGCAGTGAATGGTAGAAGAGTTGTTACGGTAGGAAAGGTCCAGCTGTCGATATCTCCGGAAAAGGGTGGATGTGGATATCTCGGGCAGCCTATAAGTTGTCTGCGGTCGCATAAAAAAAGGGTCTGACTTCCTAGTTCATCAGTTTTCTCTCCCTACTTGATCACTGGTTAGATGGTACATAGAAGAGATAATATGAGATATTTATTTGCAGGAATCCGATAAAGCGTAGAAAGGCGTAATTAGATAATCAACTTAGAAAAGGGAAAGTTACACATGCTACACCCAGACAGAAAAAATGAACTCAAAGCTTGCATTTTTCATAACAATGCAGATCGATGTTCCCATCGCGGATTTCTTTTCAATTTCTTCAAATTAGAGACCTACAACAACTTATGTGGAGTGTAAATATAATTTGTGAAAATGCTTCCCCAATGACAGGAAAATTGGCATAGATTGTAGGATCATCATCAAGAAAAATCAATTAAATTCCTTGTCATTTTCCAGGCCAGTTCGAACATCAATTTTTTATAGAACATGGTGAATTTAGTCAGATGTTTCTGAAAATAAATTGTTAGCAATACTATTGCACACATCTGGATTTCAGTGTTGAACATTGTATAAATAATGAATAAAAGGGATTTTGTCCTAATGACTACCATGATGATGATGAAATAAAGAGAAAGACAATGAGGACGGTTTGTAGTTTGTCCTAATGTTAGTTGCAAAATCGTTGTCAATTAGACAGCCAATCAAAAACATATTAATGTTGTTAAGTGACATAGCCACACTGGCTCAGAACACCTCTACCAAAAGGGTTCAATAATTACTAAGCATGCGCTTGATCCTGGTTCGTCACATTTTAAACGTAACCAATAGCACGGCATTTAACAATGCTTACAATATGTTTATGTATCATATAAACAGGAAATTGTACTCGTTTATCATCTAATTTCATTTTATCAGCTCTCCTCTCCTTCGTTCTGAACGGGGAAGCGATCTGATTCAGAATGTACCAATGATAATCATCGTGAGCGTAATAGGAAGCGAGGGATAAGTGACGTTTACTTCCAGCTGTGTCGGGAAGCATTTTATCATTATGCCATGGGACATCGTTCAGTAACATCCTGCAACTGTTCACCTCTTATCGATATTCAATAGACCTCACGCCGGATTAACAAAATACTCCTAGATAAGAACTCTGCAAATGCCTCTACATCGATTTATTTTCTTCCGTCTAGATCAATGTTCCGCGTAAAATAACCTACAAGTCCCATAACTAAGTATACAAAACAACTGGAGTAATGCGCTGAAATATTATTCGAATAGGAGACCAGATGGTAATTTCCTAATAAAGGGGAAGAATCAGTAATTTGTTCAGTGATGGTCTATAATGTATGAATACAAATTATGAAGGAAACATTTCTACTTGGTGACATGCTATTTTGAATTAATTTTTATTGATTGGGTTATAACTTCTTGAAATTAACTTCTTTCTGTAGATAAGAAAAGTATCAGAAAACAAGGACCTCGATGTCACAAAACCGTGTGTTGTTTGAATCAGCTCCAGTACGAATATTAGTCCGACTTAGCGCTCTTTTGTTGACGATCTTTCATCAGCTCTACCTTCGAGCCCTCACTGTTCCATTTGAAATTTTCGAGATAAGTCCTTAAGTCCTCCAGGTATGTCTTTAACATTTTCAACATTTCAAAATTCATTTTGAACCCCCTGCTTATTGAACGAGGGTTATTAAAAAATTCGATGATCATCCTTGGGCTGACCCGAGCCCGTCACACGAATTTCATAATTTAGAAAAAAGTATTAAACTCGGGGTATTCATAAGAGTATGAAAAAAATGAAAATTATATTATTTAATAAATCGCCAGCACACGAAGCTGAATCAGTCCAACGATAAAGCATATAAAGTTATTAATTCTATACAATTTGACTCGGTTGTTTATTGGGTTGGGTTACTTTTGGGTGCAGTTCTTAAAATCTGTCATTTCACTCACATTGCTTGAACTTCAAAAGTTGTGTGTGCATAGTGTCCATCTTTATCCCACAACTTTGGCCGAGAAATATCACTTTCATCGGAAGAATAATTTATTATCGTATGTAATTGAATTCTTCACAATACCGTTGGTCATCTGTTATATTATAAGATGCGTCTTTCCACTCCCAACTTGAGATGCCAGATAAAACCGTCGGCCTTCTCACAAGCTCATCATGAGTGCTCCAGTTTCTGTCGACTCGTTCAAGGGCCTACCTCGATTCGTCGTTGAGAAAAAATAAAAATAAAAAATAAAAAAATACAACTTCTTGGGTCTTTCCCTTGCTCCTTGATTTCCGTGATGCAACGATGTTATCTCGGGACCCTTTTCCAAGTCCTCAGCAGCCAGTCCTACGTCAGCGTTCTTTAGTATAAGAAGGGTTTCTTGAGCACATTGAACAATGTGACGATATGGGCCATAAACATGCACGAACAAGGTATACAGACTCAAAACCAAACATTTGTTTTACCTGCAAACGATGAGCAAGTGTTTGCAAGATGTAACTCGTCATCGAAAAATACGGTGAATCTGTAAACCTCCTGAGACTTCCAACATTGCTTTGTTCACTTGAAGAAGGTAAATTCTTATATATCTTGGGAATATGCTTGCAATACGATTCTTCCTGCCAAGTATCCCTCACTGACAATATCGGACTGCGCCAATGTCTCCAGTATTACAGATGGATCTTTCCGTTCCGTGACTCCTGTTCTTACAGGTCCTCTTTGCGCGTCATAACACCAAACAGCATGGGCCGAACAAGACGTCGTTTGCACAAACGGGAAACCGATGGAGTAATTTCCCCCAATTGAATTCCCCCTTTCCTACTTGAAGCGATCTCATTATGTTCAACGATGGCTGAGAAAAAGTAAAAAAAAGAGGAAGAAAAGCGTGAAGTGACGCCGTCCTTCGATTGCGCCACGGTAATTTTCAGCCAGCCCCCAAGAAACGCCCTGCTCCAGCTCATAAACAAAAGGTGGCGTCCGGAGACAGCTTACATCACGCCTGCAGGGTTGGAGGAACCTGCCCTTGGTCCATCCGAGATCATTAGCTCAATTAGTTTGTTAGTCATGCTCATGCTAGCAGCCTATTGTCCATCATATTTTGTTGTGCCCTTGCCCCGTTTTCACATGAAGATTTCCCGTTTAAACCGGTAGAGTTTTTCAATTAAGTTTCTTTCTAGCCATTAATTTTTCTATGCTAGCTATCCTCCCGATTCGTTACCATTTTCAACCTAACATGGTACAACCGTGAACCAAGCTATCTATATCTAAACCATCTATATCCTACTATACCTGTATATTGTGAAAATCATGACGCAAAAGTAACTATTGGCCATTCTGGTATCACCCTGGAGGAAGAATTTGAACAACCGTCTTTATACACCATAAAACGAAGAAAGAAGAAAAAATATATGATTCTGATAAGATTTTGATCAATATAAAGACCTACAAGATACCCAATAGCAACTAGTAGGTATACCTACTTGTATAGTAAATGTTGAATACCCGCCACAGCGATTATAAGGCATACGAAACAATTCTCATACTGGAACTAGTGGAGAAAATAGTTTTCCTTCACGTGTCAAGAACTAGCGAATCACCTGAAACTAGCTGTTTCCATGTTTTCAGACGTTGACACGAAACTGGGACTAGTAAATGGTATTGACTTTCCTTTCTTGGGAGACCATTCTAGTGAATCTAAAACATCAAATACCTCCTCTTTATGTTCATTTGGTCCAAAATTTGTATTGATTTGTGCGTTACGATGCCATTTTGATCTACTACGATAATATTGTTTCTAATTTTATTCAAGTTCTAAAACGTTATTCGGAAAAGAGTTTCATTATTTATAATATATTTTTTCATAATTTAAGTAAATGTTTATATATTTATATTTTTTCATAATTTGTATACCTACATTTCTTAGCTTTGCAAGGTCACGAGTAAATCCAGTTGTTCCATTCGATTTAGGTATTGAATCAATTCAAATAATATTGAATCAATGCACAGTTCGAGAAACACAAATGCGAATCGTTAAATGTTTTATAGCAAAGACTGGCGATGGAAGGATGTTGTCAGGATTTCTTGGCATTCAGCAATTTCTATCCGCGGGAGAAGAATATTTTCGATTTCAAAACGGTTCTTTTGTCGTTTGATCGATAATAATAATTATGTCATGTTGCCACTTCTTCCCCGAAATAATTATTATTTCGGGGAAGAAGTGGCAACATGACATAACTCTGGCCATTTTGGTCATACTGATCCAATTTCTCGCTGAATCGATTGGTAACGTTAGTTTTAGCGTCTTTCCGCCAGAAAAACCGAAGAAACGAGTTGAAGCAAGTGGTCGCAGCGTCACACAATAATGATTTTGTTCTTCATTGGTGCAGGAGGGGTACGCGATCCCGAAGGACAAGGAGATCCGGAAAAAACGCTCAACTGAGATTTCAAACAATCTTGGCCTATCTCAGCCAAAAATTGAATGTTCGGTAATTTTAGCAGAATTTTGGTCTCAGCAATAAAAGTGCGTTGTACTACATGCATAAAGGGCCGAAATCAGTTTTGTGCAAATTGTAAAATTAGGGGAAATGAGTTGTCATGTTTCCACCCTAGAGTTTCTTCATAATATAATTATTATTAACTTATGCACGTGTGTGAACGAATTTTCCACCTTCTTCTGTTTTCAAATGGTCCCTCCCCGGCTACAAAATGGTCCAAGGATGATCCAAAATAATCTCAAGGCAATACCTGTAGCCTCTCTACCGGCTCCAAAAATGACACCTTCAACACTAATTATATGGTTGGTAGGCCATAGTATTGGTTGGCGAAGGTTCGATGGTTACGTTTGGCAACCGAACAAAAGTTTGGCAAACCTTTTTTCCCCCACATCGATTGGTGAGGGACAACGTGGCATGCAAAAGTAATTAATAGCATTCCAACAGAGTACACTCGCGTGACCAGAGAAGAAAAAAAAAGAAAAAAAAAACAACCAAGGCAACACAGCGGCCCCCGGACATCGAAGTAATGAGATGATGAAAGGCTCTGCTGACCTAAGAACTTCTAACTAATCAATTTAGCTCGCTTACGACATTTTAATTAATCGATTAAAAAAGTGAAAATTACATAATCTTCAATCTCTGACTGTTTTGAACACTGTGTAATAGGTTCAAGTTGACATGACAACCACAGTCAGATAACCACATTTAATATAGTTGTAAATTAAATAACTATACACATTAGGTAATGGACAAGTTTGAGTATTAGTGATTTTTTAATACGAATGAATATATTAACTGCGCGTAAGATATACCTACACACATATAACTTGCCATTTTATCTCAGCCTTTGACTTTTTCAATTTTACAAGAATTTTTTTGCGCGCGCAAAAATTGGTGTTTTTTCGAATTTTTTTTCGAACCTAAGCTGCCACTCCGATCGATACAGGTGGAGATCAGCTGGCTCCTTGATGAATAGTATCGGGTCACTTACTCAGACGCTGGCAGCTCGTGTCAGCATAAATTGATAATGATTCCTCGCGATTCGTCGTCCAATTTAGGGAAGAGGCGATGAAGGAAATTGAGCGGATGGCTCGTCCGTTTGGCAAATGAATGAGGTCGCACACGTTTTGGTCCACGCATCGCGTACCTCGTATCCAACAGTTCCTCTCGCGTACCGGGTGACATCAGCTAGGTACGGGTTGAGAAAAACGACCGTGTTGAGCTTTCCTAGTAAAGTTGACATTTCTAGAACAATGATCGTGTAGTAGATGAATTTAGATAAGTATCCGATCGAGTACATTCGTTCACTTCAGGTGAACCGTGGAAATTCGTTCATTGACACAGTGAAGTTGTCCAGTTTTTCCTCTACCCCAGAAACAACCCACACCTGGTTCGCCTCACTTCTCAAGCAGTTATTCCCGTCCCCCTTTCCCGCTTATGGAGCACCTCTAGGCATTACATATGTACTTCAACATGCCATACATAATCCGATCACTTTCTGAAAACGTGAAATCACCTGCCAATTTTCCAGGCTCAGCTTACAAAAAGAAAGTTTTCACTTGGCTGAGTAAACAAGGTTCCACCAGCTGTCAAAAGCTTCAGACAAGTATTTATGTTACATATTTTATGTATTCCTTCCTCTGTGATTAATGAAAAATAACTATTCTTCACTGTATTCCAGATCATTACACCCATTCGTTTATATATTTTTTTTTCTACCAATGCGCAAATAATTTTATACAGTTAGATAACGTCCCGCTACTCCCCCTGACCACACATGGTCCATTAATTAAAAAGTATCTATTGTATATTTTCTGTATACAAGAAAAAAATAAATATTTATTTCCAGTAGTCTTACCATACTTTCTACCAGCTTCTTCCACGAAAGTACCTAGATCGGCATGTTCCATTATTTCCGCATGGAAGTGCACAGGAGATATTTGTCCCTAGTTTAACATTCTAGTTACCCCTCGAACATTTCACTTTCATCAATTAGGTTAGGTAAGATAATATCTTTATGCTATATTAGAGCAAAAAGCTTCATAGCAAACAAGACATAATTTTTTGTCTCATTAAATGTACAATTACCTACTTATTACCGCGTTGTATTCTTCGGTGCAAAGCAAATAATTTTGAGGAACTTTCTCGCCCGAGTTCATACAGAGAGCTCGTAGGGCACCCTCACTTTTTGGTCTTCCGTTCCACATGCCCACAAGCGTGCTGCGTGGCCAACCGTTACACCACTCAGCTTCACTTGCATTTGTTCGGGATTGAGTAATATTACTGTCAAAAATATACCTTCTACGTCGGTTAATGCACCTGGGAATTTGTGGTAGTAGAAATGATGTGCGGGTTATTTCATGACATGATTCACCTTTCGAAAGTAAACAGAGTCTTGCAGCAGCAATCCTACTTACATGACCCGATGGCTATGATACAATTATTAAAAACTCTATTGGATTAGGAACTTGACCTTTTCTTATTTTTTCCATTTTTGTTCTGCGAGTTTTAGACGGAATCTCAATTCAGGCCTATGTACCTACCTACCCTGTCATTTCACCCAGATCAATTTCGAACATTATTACGCTGTCCTACCAATGAGATTACTTCGAGGACATTCAGAATACAAACTAGTTGACACGTGCTCCCAAACCGCAACCATAACGAAGTGGAAATTTTCCAATTGCCGTTCCCGTAAGTAGAGCAGAAGGTCTCTACCGTGTCGAATCGCTCATAAGTCATGCTTGAGCTTTAGTTGATTTTAACACACCGCACTAGACAAATTTATGGAAGATCAAATTCCTTAAATCAAGGAGCACTTATGGGAAGGATACGAAGGGACAACTTTGGGATTTTCTTGATAACATGACATGGTTGTCGATATCCTGTTTTGCAATTAGGCTGGCCATAGTAATCTATATACTAATTGCAAAACAGGATTTCGACAACCATGTCATCAAGAAAATCCCAAAGTTGTCCCTTCGTATCCTTCCCATAAGTGTTGCTTGATTTAATAGATATAATTGATATAATAGATATATCTATTATATATACCTAATAATTGATATAATAGACAAGAAAAGGATATGAATAATTAAACAAATAAATCAATAATAATTATTGATAACAATTATTATTGATTTATTTCAGAAATCTACTCTGCAGTAAATATGGTTAGATATAATTGAAACGAATAAACCTTTTTCGAATTTTTTCGTCATTTTCGAGTGGAATACCTATCGGTCTTGAGCAAGGGCCATGGTCACCTCATTCCTCCAATTATTTCGTATAGTTTTGGTGTTCACAAGGATATTGTGTACAGAACAGTGATCTAGACAGAACCGAATGGCAAGATACATAATATGTATATTATATTAATTTGTAGTATTGAACACCGTACGTCAGTAACCCAGTGACGTCAGACTCGTTGTGGCCATGTTATTCTACACATGACGACGGCCTGTGCACTTTCTTGAACGCGAAAATAGGCCGAGGAAAGTGCAATTATTCCAGACTCATTTCTCTCTCGGCAACTAAGAACAAGATCCCATCTGAAATGACAGCAGCTCGAAAGTTTTGACGGGGAGACGACGACGTCATGCAGACGCGTTTTATCAATATCGGATAACTGGAAGACTTTTCTGTTGTCGATACCCAGGGCCATGAAGTGGATAAGCCGGCTCGGCCTAGATCTGCGCCAGAACGGCTTTTGGGAAGCTGTTTGAGGTGGTTTAGAGCAGGAGTATTGCCTATTGTTCCCGACCCGAGGGAAGTTCAATAGTCAGGGGCGAAGATAAGGAACTTTCACCTCTCAAAGTGGGTTTTTTCCTCGGTATCGCATATAGTTCACTATTTGCGAAATATCTCGCCGAGTGACGTGTCACAGACGCCCGAGTACGAGTATTATATAACTACCTTTACATTCTACATACTAAGCACCGGCATGAAATACCCTATTATATTACGAAGATCTGCATAGTACTTACACGATTTTAGTCATATTTCAAGTGTTAGGTACTCAAGAAGAACTTGTTTTAGTACCTACCTAGGGTTCTCAAACCCTCATATTATGGCCTATAAATTGATATTTATGTTACTGGTTGCTATTGTTTTTCGATGCGCGTTATTAAACTATGATTTATTGTTGCAGTTGTCAGAAGATGGCCCTTCTCTGGGCTTTAGGGCTAGCCCAACTCGTCGTCTCGTGTACTGCGGCCACACAGTGAGTACATTCATTTTGATAATCAACTCTACTTAGTAATCTCGTAGTTTCCGAAAAATGACCTAATTTCGAGAAAAATATTAATTATTAAAGGTCTCTAAACATTTATAACTCTACTCACGAATCCAGAAAGAAATCAAGTACGAGTGCATGTTCCCCGTTACTTGTTCTCTTCAGCTTGTCGATGTTAGGTTTTTCGGGTTTTACGTTCATCATTCGGTCTGCTTTGTTTGAGTCATGATAGAGCCTTGGTAAATACCGTCTGCGTACTCCAGTGGTTATCCAAAATTCCTTCATACAATCATGATGGTTAATAATACTTATCCTCCACCTTTAGCTAGGTTCGCCGTCCAATCCATTGAGAAACCGAAAGCCCTGGAAACAAAAACGGCATATTATAGTGTACAATAACGTCGCTTAAGAAGCAACACCGCCTAACCCATGTTTCCCAACTTTTCAAGAGCGACAAAACAGTTGAAACTACCAATAATTTCACACTAAAATTACCAGTTATAGCTTAGTCTCCTCAGAAGATTGAAAAATCGAGAGGGTTAGGTGATGTTGGCTTAAGAAATGGTGGGATTCGTGGAGTTGCTTCAGGAGTTTTTCCAATTTCTTGTCAAAGTTGTTGTGAAATGATTATAATTTATAATAATCCATTTATAATTTTATAAATTTATAAATTATAAATAAATAATACAATAAATTTATAATAATTTATAATAATTTATAATAATTTATAAATAAATAATTATAAATAAATTTATAATTTATAAATTATTATAATCCATTTATAATAATTTATAATAAACCATAATAATTATTTAGAAAATACTGCAAAATGGTTTCAATGAGCAAACACCATCTCATTAATGAAAGAGAAAAGAAAATCTTATGAACAACAATCAATCTCAAATTTCTACTTCACATGGTAGTTGGGAACATTAACATGGATTAGGAATTTAAGGATTTCGCTGAGCCAAAATCCGAGGTAAAAGTTGGACTAAACTTGGCAAACTAGTATCACAGTCAATTGTACCAGTCTTTGATGCATAATCCTGCTAGTTTGGAGTTGCACCTCAAAAAAACACACATTTTGGTGATTTTTGCGCTTTTAGCGACCGATTGTCAACAATCTGACGACGCTAAGCTATCTAGCGCGAAATTTGGAATAATGAAATGTTTCAACTTCATTTTTTAATAATTAGGGGTTAGGCTGTATTGCTTCTTAAGGGACGATATGTTGATTGTTTATGTATCTACATGTCGTCCCAGATTAGGGAGCACCGCTACAGGAACTGTACTTCACCGCTCACATCCGCCGGCTGTAACTGTACCCGACGGTGAGCTAAGTGAAAGTCCCGCGAGCTTTCAAAAACTTCAAACACAAGTATTTTGACCTCTAAACTTCCTTAGTCGTGTTTGAAAGAAAGTACGAAGCCTCGTAAACAAAAATTTGAGTTGATCGTTAACACTAAATAATATAACTCCCAACCAGGGCTCTGAAAAATGTAGGAACTCTATATTATTATTCCCAGAAGTACGAATATAAGTAGTTCGTGCATCCAAAATGAAATAAATATTGTCTGTGTAATAAAATCTCTATGAACTACGAGGGGTAACTACGTCTACAGAGAGATTTCAGGGTCGCTCGGATTACAGAAAGATCTCGATGTTGAGGAAGATTGCACTTCTAATTGTTCAGAATTACTTCATGTCGTGTAATAGACATCCCATTATGTGAAGATTCTTTCCCACGTACAACTTTTTAGAAAATGCGTCTCATTTCACCTACTTCAGAGGCGTACTGTAATATCAGGGTTTTCTTTGTTCAATTTCTTTACTGCTTCTTTCAACACCGAGTACGGGAGTTTGGGCATTTTATGAGCCTTCAGCTTCCTTCCAACCGCAGCACATCCGTCTAGCGACGCCCCTGGGCCACTCAGGACTCCAGGTTTGTGTGGTAGTCTTTCTTTACGCCTCCCTCGTTATGATTATTATTTATTCTTGTCGGTGCTCTGAAGGTGTTAATGATCGATGGTAGTCGCTGCATTTTATAAGCTGTGGGTGTACATCCCTGGTTTCCCGGTCCTCGAACTGGGGTTTCTGTCGCTTTAGAAGGAAGTCGTGAAATAAAAGAAATCCCGTCCCAAGGGCGTTCTCCCAGTCCTCCCACAAAAGGTAAACATGACAATGGCTCCGAGCCCCACCTCTTTCCCCGTCTGTAGGCATCGTCTCAACGCTCCAAACTGTCATCTCAGTGTAGTGAAAAGGACCGTTTTGTGTACCGAGTTCTTATTCCGTTTTCTTTCTTCTCTTCTTCAAACCTGAGGGTAGGTACTCCACACAGAGTGAAGAGAAAAAATCATACTCGTAAAACGCATAAGACAAGAATAATTCTGAGATGACCACATAGAGATGCACTTTTGCTGTGAAAAGGATGCCGCAGTCTGTTGAATGAATCGGTTTGGATTGTTCATAAACATTTCTCAACAATCAGCTAGATATTCAAACCGCTGCCGATCTGCAGATGAAGCTAACTTTCACTATTATAAAAAACCACCATGGTCCAATCCTTTCACATAACTTCCTGTGTTATGTCTATCAACAATGTAGCGTAACAGTATGTCTACACTCAAAATCTTCTACATTTCTTCAACGCGCTTGCCTATTCTAGTAAATTACCCTCATAACTTGCGTAACACTCATCAGCGGCAGAGCCTTCATATCTCCATACACATTATGCTTGTTTTTGATCCTCCAATCCCTCGATTGCTAAGGATTGCTTTGTTTCAATTATTTTTTTTTTTTTATTATATCACTTGAGTGTTTACTCATATTATATGCTCTGGAGATCTCTACAAATGCTCCATCATACTGGGAGATACTTATCACAATCTCCAGGGCTTGAGCTAATCGCTCTTCACTCAACGGCGGTATTGATGGATGGTTCCTACCCTATTCACAATAAAGTTATTTGCTAGGGTTTGATCAGCAAAAAAGCGGTTTAAGATTCAATGACAATTTTAGAAAGTTTACAAGTACCTCAAGGTAGAAGTATGCAAAAAATACCTACACCTATACCTCCCTGAGGTTGTATCGTGATATCTGAGATCTTCATGATAATACATATCAATATTATCATATTATGAAATTCACGCTGCCATTGTATCCGTATACACAGCTTCCTGGGTGGAGTTGGAAAGCCAGGTGACTGCATTATTCATTGATGGCTCGATCCGTTGACTCATCCATCATCGTGAAGTAGGTTGAGAGCTGGCAAAGAAATTAGCATTCCGTGTCTAATGTCCCACAAGGTCCAAGTGCCACGTCACTCCTTTGAACCTAGTCAACTCAATCCTAACTTCGTTCATGGCTCTATAAAATGGCTTTGTGTTTTGACTTCACATATGACTGCTTGTCTCGCATAATGTGGGTGGATCACAAATTTAATTGTGTATCTTTTTACTTCAAATATTAACTCGCTCAACCAACTTAAAATATATAAATATATTTCCTAAGTAGTATTTTCGAATTTGGCAACCCAGGTAGGTATGTGCAGACTAGGAGTTGGGAGCTGGCGTAACATCCACATTAAAGTTTAATGATTAAACAAAATGAATAGAATCGGAGTTATATACACAACATGGATTTAACGCTACCGAATGAGCCGGCAAAAATCCCATAGCGGTTTAGTTTGATAGTCATATCCACTTTTCAGTAGTCGGATCATGTCCCACTCGCTATGGGCCGATTCAAGGCCGCTTGAGATACATGAAAACGCCGGAAACTCGGAAACTGCGCAATAATAAAATAACCGTGGGCTTCCCGTCGTTCATGGAAATCATTTCCGCACCAGCTTGTTTGAACAATACGCTTTTTTTGTTCATCACTTGCTTGGACCATGGGGTTTTTTGGTAGATTGTCCACGCTATAATGAAATACCGACCTAATTTCCGACAAATTCTACGTTGTCCCGTTTGTGTTGGGTATTTATAATCCCTAACAATATGTCACTACTTATTTGATAACAATAGGGAGCGTTATGTGATCCATGTTATAGCATTCTCAAATACAGAGCTCTAAGACACCAGGAGCCTGATTAGAGTTTCATGAAGTAGCTAATACCATTTGTCCGTAAAAACAATGGCACCGAGTGACGATTCAATAAAAAACCAGTATTTACCACAATTAGAACTAATCAATTGATGAAATCGTGATTAACAACTTTTGAATTCCACCTTTTCCACTTTGTTTAGATATTCTGATTCCAATGGTT
The DNA here is from genome assembly GCA_963920205.1 of Stenodema calcarata. Taxonomy (NCBI): domain Eukaryota; kingdom Metazoa; phylum Arthropoda; class Insecta; order Hemiptera; family Miridae; genus Stenodema; species Stenodema calcarata. The sequence goes on along the minus strand of OY986049.1, from coordinate 22,794,758 downwards.
CTGATCAAAGAAGTCCATCTTTTCGACAACAAGTTACGATTTTTATAATCAAAGAAAACCAAACATTTTCAGTCTCCACTCGTTCCTGCAGTTCAACGTTTGTGCACCATGCGATTTGTTGTTGATTTTTCCATGTGGGTGTGAACAAGACCCCTCCTCCACTCCTCTTCCCTGGCCCTCCCAGTATTTACAGCACTGACCCGATATTTTTTCAATACTACAACCATTATTTGAAGTAAGATTTTTCGAATCGTCTATCAGGCAAAGTGAATAAAATCCACAGTCATGCAGCATGGCCATAAGAGCGAATTTTTACTGGTTTTATAACAAATTTGGTTTTTATTTTTTGTCGAGTAACTAACACCTCACTTTATAGATTTGTCAACGCTGAACACGATGGTGAAGTCAGAATGACGACATCTCTCTAAAATGAGGTTTCACTTGTCAGACTGTTTCATTTTGGGAATTTATGGGTAATTTTTCCCCCACTTAGAGTGGCCTGATTCTGCCCATCTACGAACTTAGTTACGAACGTTTGCCAGGACGGATTTTTTTGTGTGCAAATTCGAACTATCATCTCAATTCTATCGAGAGTTATTGTCTGGAATGACACATACATAATATAATATATTATAAGGTACATAAATGTATGATTTTTGGTGTCTATATGATTTTTGGTGTCTATGAGCGGTGAATTCAGGGTGGTCTGGAACAGATTTTGGTTCGAAAAATTTTCGGAAATTCGAGTTTTGGGCCGAAAACAATAGCTTCCTTTTCTTCGAATCCGAAAATTCGCGAAAAAACAGGTTTTATGGAAACCGACTTTCTTGTGAATAAGTAAAATGTTTTCTGGGTTTCAGTTGACTGGAATTACCATGATTGTTTTTATAGGAGTTACCTACTTACAAGAAAAATTTTCTCCGCTCCTCATCTGGCAGGTGCCGTGAAGTAGGTAATGTAACAGCATAGCACACCACCTGTTATGAAGACCAACCTTCTGCGGGGTGGCTAGACCCTGATGAATGGCGATCTCCTCGAACCGTTCGTGGTGCTTTGCCACCATCTTCCCCGCGCCATCTGGTTGAATGAATCGGTACAACTCATTCATTGAAGAGCTACCTGCACATTATTTACGCTTATGTGTTTTTCGGCCGTATCGGCTGTACCATACATATATTTTATTTATAAAATATCATTATGTGTGTATGTTTACTGGCAGTAGAGGAAGAATCGGACAGTCGGACTCGAAAATAACGTCTTTTTGCCTTCCGCCGCGCCTCTCTCCTCTGATGAGGTCCTTCCCACGGGGTTGGCAAGGGGCCCACGGTTCGCTGGTCCTCCAAACACCCGGTTCCGTCCGGCTTCCTTCCGTTTCAGATGTTCGTCGGTTTTTTAAGGGCCGGATCTTGCAAAACACTGGTGAAATGAATCCGTTAATGAAAACAGGGTAATTAAAGGGGTTCTTCCTGATTTTACTGATGTGAAATACAGTTGGGAACTGTACCTATTGTGATCAATCTAGGTCTATTAAGTTGTTTGATCTCGTTCTTGATCGTTGGTACTCAAAAAGTATGAAGCTGATTTCCATCAGATACATCCAGGGCCTTGGAGATAATACTCAGGCTGTAATACGTGGTGTGAGGGGAGGGGGATCTAGTGTTTAATAGGTGTACCGCATATTATTCCCATGCGTGAATGGGCCCATGTTAGGGTTCGATCATATTACTCGTATGAAACATTGAATAGGTACTTGAGGGCGGTAAGTATGTAAATTACCCGGCAGTATGTAAATCTCTGTGAAAGGTGTTCATATTTGGGAACCGATTTCTCAGGCGCTGCTCAACATATCGCCCTAATATTTTTTCTTTGGTCAAGAATATGATTCTGTAGAGACTGTGCCAAGAAAACACCAGCATAAATTTGTAAAAAAAAAATTAAAAAAAAAAAAAAAAAAAAAAATAGGCGAAGATTTGAAAAAGTGTCGATTTTTTACTAACTTCTTCTGGAAAATAAATTCACTGGTAAATAAATTCACTGTTCCTAAGTGCTGATCACGGAATCGACAAGGTAATCTACAAGGCGTAGAATACAAACACAGTGAACACTTTCACGTGCCAAGTTCAGTGATGAAAGCAATCAAGCCGATTTTCGTCAGCCTGTGTAGCCCAGATTTGCTAAAAAGTTGCGCTCGCCCCCGGTTTGAGAATTTCTTTACTCCCCCTTCTTCCATGAGTGCTGATTTTTCTGTTACCTACTGTTGTTTCTTTGACGTGACGTCGTTTTGAAAGCTTCTGAACTCTTCCACACTATGTTTGAGGGGTAGGAGGCTTTGACGATGAAGAAGAAGACAACAACAACAAGTAGGTTATAATTCGACAGGTTACCGATGTTTGTTTTGGTCGGATTTATATCAGATATTCTGCCAGATTCTGCCATTCAGTATTATTTGCGAGTGTTTTTTCTATTTCAATGCCTAGAACACCAAAGCTTTTCAAAAACTCTATTATGGTTTAGCGATTCGTCGGAATACGGATAAAATCTTGCCAAAGATGAAAAAAGCTGTTTTAGTAAGTACTTTCGTCCACTGACAATCCTGTAATCTATTTTGTTTTGAAGAATGTTGTCGGTATAATAAAAAATCAAGCACAAGGCGTAGAATACAAACACAGTGAACACTTTCACGTGCCAAGTTCAGTGATGAAAGCAATCAAGCCGATTTTCGTCAGCCTGTGTAGCGCAGATTTGCTAAAAAGTTGCGCTCGCCCCCGGTTTGAGAATTTCTTTACTCCCCCTACGAGTGGTTCGATCTTCTTAATTTTTGTTCGCAATATGTCCACAATATAATAAACTATTTTATAGTATATTACTTGAAAAATCGACTTTTTTGCCCCAAAAAATTACCTACATTAGTAGGTACCTACTGCCTCAAGTAAGTTGTTTTGTTTCGGATTGAATGATAGGCAATTTGGCCCAGACTATAGAACAATCGACCTCCCGTTGATTTTAGTATTTATTAACAGGAAGCTTACTTTTCAACAGGACCCTCAGATGAGCGAAGGGGCTTCTCTAGTTTTCTGTACTTAGTGAACTTTGCGGATTGGCCAAAAATAAATCTTTCAAACTTTGGACCCGGATTGGACCCTCAAACTTTGATGGTCCAAATTTCAAAATATTGTGATAGAAGCGAGGAGGCTCCTTATCACAGGGGCGCCAGGGATGTTCCATAAAAATAAATGTATACATACCTACATAAATACATAAATTCGAACAGCTTGAAGAATTGGAGTATCTTTTTTTTTATGTCCGATAGTCGGAATTCGACTGGAAATGTTTATGACTGAACATTGCTTTTTGGTTTATTATCTTCGATAATGAACCATTGGAATCGCCCAAAGAAAAAAAAATTTTAACCCCCCCTCAAAATTTGTTGGTTTACGTTTCAAGATACGTAGATTCAGAAAATCGAATAAAAAAAAATCCGTCCGTCCGCCGTACGCCGTCCGCGCCACTTTGCCCAGTTAGCGTTGAGTTAAAATTACGAAATTTTTTTTATGGGTTTCGACCAACCCCACAATGGTCCTCGAAACTTTTCATAACCCTAGGTCAAGGGGAAGGGGTTCAAAACGAATTTTGAAAATTTGAAAATCTCATATCTCGAAAAATTCATATAGAACGGTATGTTTTTTATTTCATATTTAGATAGAGTTTGTTCCGTAGAATTTTTTAAGACCATCCGCAGCTTTGTACGACCAGCCGTTCGTTCACAATGAGGGCTCAAAGATTGTGCCTCTCGTGCTACTGAAATGAAGGTAATTTCGAATGTTTGTTGGTAGGTACTTGTTTTATAGAAAAATTATTACCAACGTAGTATTAAAAACCCCAGAATTATATCGTATTAATTGATCATAATTAATAATAATTATTATTAATAATAAATACGAATTATTAATACCTAACAATAAATTATAATAATTTTCACTAGGTACTTGATAAAATTGTTAATAATTAGTGATAATTGATAATAATAATTAATCTAACATTTAGGATATAGACATTCAGACCTAGTGATCTAGACAGAAGGGTGATCTGTACAAAGAAGATAATGAACCGTTGTGTCAAGAATTTGCAGAGTTTTTTAAGTAGTTCAGTTGATGCAAGAATCCTTTTCCTTTGCAGAGTGTATATACTTCGTTGAGCGTATATAGTTGTCATATTAAAAAGATGGTTTCCCACCGATTCACTGTATTTACAAACTCACGGTGTCATGCCTGACCCAAAAAATGCGCTTGGAGAACAATGACAGGAGGCTGGTGTTACCATTTTTTCAGAGCGGAACAAGGCTCGTCACCCAGTGAGTGACACCTCGGCTGGTTTTTCTTCTCGTGGTCCGTATAATGTGAAATTCCTCACGGTAGTCTGAGCTCAGTCAAAGACTGCGTAAACACTCTTTTGGAGACTTCTCCGACCTGCTCGAACAAAATCGTATTCAATTTCGTAGTCCTTCGTTTTCGATCTGTCGTCTACCAGATCGCGTGTCAGCAAGGATTATGGAATCCACGGTGACCTTCTCGATACCAAATTTAATAAAAATTACCGTCTATGTAAGTCGATTACAATCCGTTTAATACGAGTGTAGTTATACTGGGAGTTCGCATGGTCGTCCAGTGTTGGGTGTCTTTAATGTATTTTGGATTGCTGCATCGATTTGTCAACCATCCGTCCGATGTGTTCAGCCCATTAAATTGAAGACTACTTCGAAAATTCCCTCACAAGCTCATCCTGCATGAGGTGGTCCGTATAGAACATTTTAATCTGACTTTTTCTTTGATTGCAAAATTGAAGTTGTTGTAGACATCGATTCGTAAAAAGATCCACAAACCCTTCATTTCACCAACATACAATCGAAATCGTAAACGTTCGGTCCAAATTTCTCCTGAAATAGGTTTGAGTAAACACTACTAGCCTTGTGGTTCTGTACCTCAGTAGGCTGTACCTACAGAACGCTGATGTCACCCCGCTGCAGTGGGTGACTCAATTATGGCTTCAAAGACAACTAAAATTAGTGGATAGTTGATCGAGTTTTTTCACTCTTGAAAAGTTCCATTTCATTCCCATAAGTATCGATCAACTTCGTTTGGAAATACCTGTTATTTTGGACTTCGACTCAAAACGCCAAAAGACGTAAAATGTAATGCGAACAACATTCTCACATTCGTTCACTTCTTCACAATTCCTGGACATAATTCCATCGTAGTATAAAGTAGGTCTCCAATGTGATTGTTAATTTCTAACTGCATGGAAAAATCGGTGAAAAAAAAAGTTGACGTCCAAAATCATAATAATTATGATTTTGGACGTCAACTTTTTTTTCACCGATTTTTCCATGCAGTTAGAAATTAACAATCAAATTATTTTTATTCTCATTTTGGATTTCGTGCATCATGTAACAATTACCGTGCCTGCGCGTTCGTCCGTCTGTACCCAATTTCTTGCAAACCATCTTTAATGATACAACTATCGTAACGGGCTGAAATAATATGAAGGATATCGCAAATGACCCACTTGTCAATATGAATTTTATCAAAACTGTTGGGAAGATAGGTACCTTATGAATTTAATTACAATCGGTAGTACCTATTAGAAATTGTATGCGAAACTTGTGGAACGCGAATATCTCGTTTCATTCCGCCAAATTTGGATGATGGTCCATTTACGTACTCAATTTTGAATCATCAAAGGCTAATGATACTATTCCATGTTGAAATGGGTCTTAACAGACGTTTTTAATTCTATTTCGATCCGAAATGGGTCTGGTGGGGTGATCGTATTGTAATATTCAGGGCTTCGGAATTATATAGAAAGCTTTGTGAATTTAATTAATTAATTTTGATTAATTGTATAATGAGAAAGGGAACTCATGTACTTCCACATTGATTAACACAGTGCCACAAGTATCTCCACTCTAGTCATGAGCTATATTACATATTACTTATACCCGTATTCGAATAGCTCAAACACGTACCTATACATATTTTACTAATGTATATTTTAAATTCCAACATTTATTTGTCTGTTCGGGGGTTCCATTTTTGTACACCAAATCCAGTATTCGATGCTCACATTCAACTTTGGGAATGAGCTTGTCCTTTATTTGTTCCGTCCAGAACTACAAACGATGGACTGAAGACTCTTCAGTCGTTTCGGATGTAAACAAACTTTAAAGCTGACGGAAAAAGAACTCGAAGTAAACAATCGAATGCGTTCTTGAATAACTTGTATCTCAGTTCTCACACCTACTTTGTTACTTAGATCTTTCTTCATGTAGATACGTTGCTCATGCATCAGCTTGTAACATCGAAGTAAACACCGATTAATCAGTGATGGTTCTTTCCAACATCCAGTTACAAAGCCACAAGCTCCCGTGATCAGTTTTCTTATTACAATAGATAATCCGTAATCCACGTGATGTTTCAAATTACTACCTAGTCACTTTTCCCGTTGATTCTCTGACAAAACGACAATAATCACCTGGGGCGTTATGAATCACCGCTGGTGTACCCGCATAATTTATGGAGCTTTGTCCTTTCTTCTGTTCATATTTTTCCAAAAATGGAAATCTGAGGAGAATGTTAACCCAACACCAATGTGAGTACTATTCTTCTTTATATTCCGGTTCAAACTATACATATAATTTAAAGGCCCCTTCTTTTGCATACCTAATCATGCTAACTCTAGTTTTGATACAGTGTTTCATAAGCTCCAATCATGCACCCAAAACCAAAACTCTGCAAATTCTTCCATCGGTGAGACCTATAACTATAAGAAACAAGTTGAGTAGCGCGCTAAAATATGTGTTCAAATAGGTGCCTAAATTGTTCAAATACGTACCTACCACAAAATTTTCGAAGTATACGTCATTCCGTACACACGAAAAGGAACGGGATGTGACAAAACATCCGCCGTTCGATTCATGCTCTTGTTGACGATATTTCATTGGATCAACCTCACTGTGAACGAAATTCCATTTAAAGAACCACAAAAATCACACCCTTTCATGTAACATTTTCGAGATATGACGTGTCCAAAAGTTCAAAATTCATTTTCAACCATTTCCCCTAGACCTAGGGTTATGAAAGATCTCAAGGATCATTGTGGGGATAGTCAGTGGGCTACGACAGTTTGAGAATTTAATTTAAAATCCGAAGATCGACTGAAGGTATTACTAACAAACTTTTCATCTTGCAATGTATTCGAGTACACAAACCGACGCTCTACTGGCGGCCACTTGCTACACTCTAAGCTTAACCCAAGTCTGCAAGTTATTCTCCAAGCACTAGCCAACAGCCAACAGCCAACTCCAAGCACTAGCCAACTTCATAAATCAATTGACAAACTTCATCATTGGCGGCGGCAGCCACTTGGACGCCTCGCTGTGACACAGGGGAGTAGGTCAACCATTTGAAAAGTCAGATGACTGTGTTACTAACGAACTTTTCATCTTCCAATGTATTCGAGTGCACAAACAGATGCTCTACTTGTGTTAATTCTGTAGTCACTTGCTAGGCTCTAAGGTAAACCCAAGTCTGCAAGACATTCCCCAGGCTCTCGACAATAACTTCATAAATCAATGGATAAACAAGTTGCTTACCTAAAATGGCTGGCTAAAGGCATTTTAGGTAAGCAACTTGTTTATCCATTGATTTATGAAGTTATTGTCGAGAGCCTGGGGAATGTCTTGCAGACTTGGGTTTACCAAGTCTGCATATTATGCAGACTAAAACAAGAGCGACCACATACTAGTAGTGTTCATTGCGAGGTGGCAGTCCTGAGAGCTAATCATATCGTTCACACCTTCCTGTTTTCATACAACCGTTTCTACTGGTTCCCGCTTATTCCTGCCTAGACATGTTCCTGACACCTGAACTAGGCTCCGTTTCACCCACACGCCCACAGACGATCCAGTGCAAATTCATAATTCCGAACAGAAAATTAATTATTATCAGGGCTTTCTCAGCCAATTGGAGCTACACCAATTTTTCATGTAATGATGTCTCAACTTGGATGTTTAGTGCCTCAATCGGATAGCTCAACCAACATAATTATGTTTCAGATACTACACTATCGTGGCGCCAGACGTTCTTCGTCCGAACAGCGACTACGATGTGGCAATCACTATGCTGGGCACCAACCAACCAGTCACTGTGACACTGGATGTTGGCGGGAACCGTGACAGCGGCGGATTTTACTCGGAAAACACCTTTGTCTCAGTCGAGCCCTACATCACCAGGATAGCCAAACTGAAAGTAAGTTCATTGAACAACAAATATTCCACGGGCCTTTTGAAGGGCTACCGCCGTGGGCAACCTTGGAAGGTGTGACTGAAAACAGTTGCCGCTCATAGAAAGGAGCTGCCCAAGACGAATTTCAGAAACTGGCCCATTTGAGGTCACTATGAATTGGCATCATGGCCAACAGATCATGATGAATATAATATAATATATTATTATTAATAATATTAATTATAATATGATTATGCATGAATCGAGGTGTTGGACTTATCACTTCTGTTGCTCGGTTATTATTGGGCCTTACAAATGTTGAATATTAATAATAATGAATACTTGGGCCACCAACTGTTCTATCGCTCCGAAAAATTGTTCAAGTTGTTCAATTTACAGGGATATGTAAAATATGATTTGTCGGTTTCTTGACGTGTCGCAGCCCCCAATAGTTCGAAACTCATCTCAATTCTACTTAACGCAGCTATAGTCTCAAGTAACTACTTCAGTTGTCAGTAGGTAGTTTATTTCTGAACAATAGGATTAGTACATAAGCTCATAGGATTATTGTTTTGGTTGGTTACGATTGGATGATCTGAAAAATTAGCTCAACGACTGGAATCAATGTCTATAAGCAGTTGAACGTCGTATACCTATACCACTTCCAATTGTGGTATATATACCTACTGGTAGATATATCTACTTGCCTCACTCCTTGGTTTCTGAGAGGATCAATCTGTAAACCATTGATGGTTTAGTTAGATTCATTGAAGTTCTAGTTTGAATTATTGAGGCGGATTTAAAACTCATCAATATTAAAACGAAAAACTTCATTTTTTGCTAACGTGATTTGAAACAACATGAATTAGGTTTCTACCTACCTACATAAGGATGACTTTGAAATCTGTATATTTGCCTTCCAGATCCGAGACATTGGCCCTGGCTCTTACAACTTGACTGTTAGAGGAGACGCGACCTTCTCCTTCCTCAACTCCACAGCCCTCAAGTTCATGCAGAAATCTCGGTCGGTTCTCATCCAGACGGACAAAGCCATCTACAAGCCCGGTCACAAAGTGCATTTCCGGGTTTTGGTTTTGACATCGCATTTGAAGCCGAGTGATCTTTCCTCGATTGACATTTACATGAAGGTTAGAAGTTTCCAATTCTCTTATCATCATTATGATCCTATCAAGTTCGGATTCACAAGCGGTCAACCTAAGTATTAATGATTTATAATCGATTCTTTTTAATAGGATGGAGGTGGAAATAGGGTCAAAGAGTGGAACCGCGTCGAGCCCACTAGAGGAGTCTACTCAGATGAACTGGAACTCTCAACGCAGCCTGTTCTCGGTGACTGGGAGATCGTAGTGAAAGCCAGTGGTCAAGAATTCACCAAACAGTTCACAGTAGCTGAATACGTATTGCCCAAATTCGAGGTGACTGTAGAGGTACCGCCACATGTTACCTTCAAGGACAGCAAGTTCCCAGTAACTGTCAGAGCAAAGTGAGTATGCATGTAAAGAATAGCCTTGTTCAACGTTGATATTTCTTTGATATTCAACAGTACTGTTGATATTTCCTGTGATGAGGAATTTCTTTATTCAGACTACCGTAAGAGGGAAGTAATTGCTCACTTCTTTGTTAAATTACATGGACTATGGATATCTTGCGATTTCGAGGTTTTCTATGCAGGTTCACATATTTGAAATGAACGCTAGTCGGACAATCAAATCAACAGGTTGGTTCTAATCAACAGAACTGGACCCAAGGAGTTCGGTTCATGAACTGAGGCAAGTGCAATCGGAGCTCTCGAAACCTTTAGGTTACAGTCCTTTGGTCGGGTGACTGTTCAACTTCTTCCTGATAATTCTGTACTATTAGCTTTCTATAATTACAAAGATCTTCAATAGTCAAGTGGGGTGTTTCACAGGGACCGGACAACCACATGGGTTCACCATGGTCAGCCTAGGCTGAGATTTTCGTCCAACATCTGCTGTGCCCCACTCATCCTGCACTATAATTTATCATTTCCCCGCTCTTTTAATCCATTAAAATCACTTGCATGCATGTTCTATTTGTCTGCTCGAGTAGATCCAATCATCCCTACAAGATAAATATAGAACAGTTGGACAATACAATTTTGAAATAATGAATAATTAAAAAGAAAATAGAGCTAATATTGGATCATAATGGGTATTCACAGGTTTTTAATCATGTGCGTGGTCACAGATTGGGAGAAAAACTGTGAGTGTTCCTCAGGGTCTCAGGAAGCCTGAAGAAGTAACAGTTATTATTCCATAAATGTTGAGATCTTCAACGATCTCCACTATCTATCCCTGCTACTATTCTTCCTAGTTGAAACAACTTGTTACCTATCTCTAGAGGCATTCTTACAGTTTTCATTCATTCATATTTTGAGCAACTGGCAACACCATCACGGGCACCACTGGTGATATCAAAACCACCCTAATGTATTTTATAAAGTTTAAATATCGATTCAGGATTTCTCAGTGTCTTATCCAACGATGCCGATTTTCGGGTGGCCAAGGCTCACACTGGGCTGTGATGAAGAAACAGCGATACCAACTAACCACTTTTCATAATCCAACTCGAAGTACATACCTACTTTGGTTCGAAAATCCAATGCCGATGCGTTTCGAAGCAAAACCTAAGGCCCAGTATAATGAGATAGTTGTCACTAGCAGATCTCAACGCCATTTCTTGCTATGATGAAATTACCAAAGTTCCAGTTTGACTTCAATGGAGTAGAGAGAAAACTACAAAAACATAATTTAATCATGTGTCATAGGATGAATGATATGCGGATTGAACCCTCGTATCCTCTCTTGCTTCGTTGAAGTATTTTAGGGTTGGCCAACATGTTTATTGAGGCAAAACGAGCATGTCCTGGTTAGGTAGCATCATCGGGTTTTCTATTGATGAACCTTCCATTTATCTCCTCTCATTGTTTTTCAGGTACACCTATGGTCGACCAGTGAAAGGTGAGGCCACCATTTCCATGTATCCTAGATTCGTATCGGACGTCCTTCAACCCGTCTACGACCCACCTGTACATAAAGTAATCAAAATTGACGGAAAAGGCGTCACTGAGTTTGATGCTGTCGCAGATCTATCGTAAGTCACTTTTGTTAACACACTCTTTGCAAACATTTGCTTAAAATCAGAATTTTTCCGTCAAATGGAAAATTAAATAAATAATAACTATGCATGTATCATAGTTATTAATATTATAGTTATTAATATTATAGTTATTATTATTATAGTTATTAATGCTACGTACATTCTTTGCTTGAAACATACGAGCTTAAAGTGGTGAACCACCATAAAAACCAATTGCATTATGAAATTTCTAGATTGAATGAAGATTATGAACGACAAATACTCTTTGACGTTGTTGTAAAAGAAGATCTGACAGGAAGAGAGCAGAATTCAACTGCATCATTGTGGGTTCATCGCCACAAGTATAAGTTGGAGCTGGACAAGACCTCGGAGTTTTTCAAACCAGGGCTCAAATACACTGCTTTTGTGAGTCTTCACTTGTTTGTTCGGCTATTCATCGGTATTCCATACAAATGTACCTTGAATTGAAAATAATTCACCGGTGGTTTTCAGTTGAGGCTCGTCCATCATGACGGGGTACCAGTTACTGATAAAACAAACAAAATTAAAGTGCGCTACGGTTATTCTTACGACGAAACTGAGTACGTCGAAGAACAGTATCCCGTCTCTGACAATGGGATTGTCGAGCTCAATTTTTATCCCCCTGTAAACGCAACAACTCTTGGAATCGAGGTATGTTCTTACTAGTACTGTTTCATAATCGAACTACTTAATTGATGACTGACTTGAAGTTACAATCAATTTCTCTCCACAGGGCGAATACTTGGATGTAAAAGAGTGGTTTTCAACTGTATCTCCTGCTGTATCACCTAGTAACTCGTTTATTCAAGCCATCCTCCTGACTACTGACCCTAAGGTAAGGTTCAATCCACTCCACGCAAACAAGTACAATCATTAGATGCAATGCATTCATTGTTTAGCAAATTTCTAAAAATAAAAATAAAAAATTAATAATAATAATATGCAAATAATTGTATGTGTCCAAATATAATGAGTCCAAATTTGCCAGTAAGTACACAAAGTTTTGACCATTTCAGACCATTCTGTGTCCATCCCTAGATTTTTACAAATTGTTATTTGCGTAGGGCGATTTGGGGGAATAAGCTCTATCAAATCCCCATCGATATAGAGCTATTAAACCAGATGTCGACAGAATTAATGGTAGAAAATTAATGGAAAAAGTGAACTCACCTGGGATTATGCCATTCTCATGGGTAATATGCCAGGATATTCGGGGTAGTATGCCACGGTCAGCGTAAAATACCACTTGTGATGGTTTTGTTCTCTTAATTTCTTTGGAAATTCTCTGAATTCTTTCTTCTTCTTTTTGAAATATATTTTGGTTATCAGTCGAGTAGACACAACAATTGAAAAAAATAGGGTAGGTATGACGAATAGAACAACTTATGTTTTAATAAAGAATTGAGGTGAAATCACAGAAATTAGAACCTTTAAACCTCAACAAGCCCGAAATCCTACATTTTTTGCATTTGGCACCAATGCTCATGCACTAAGTTTGAACAGCAATCCGTAATAACTCACTTTTCCTTGCTTTCACCACTACAATCAATCCTGTGGACATGGTTTTGCAGAAGTAGGTAAAAAATAGGTAAAATCAAATGAATTGGTTTGAAGAAATATGCCACCTCCAGAGGCAGGTCCAGAGAGTGATTAGCTAATTAATCAACTAATTCAAAACCAAAACGTTGAGATTTTATTTATTTTTTTTTTATGGAAAATTCTTTATAATGTAGTAAATTGACGGTACGGTACCTTGAAAATTCGCCCATTAATTCGTGCTGCCCTGGAACTTTTTTTCATAATTTTTAATGGATTTCAACCATAGAAACATTTCAAAACTTGTTGAATGCGTGTGATCATTCTTGAAAATTCAAATTAGGTGAACGAGGATGTTGAAATTGAGGTTAACTCAACATCGGAACTGACACATCTCACATATCAAGTTCTGGGCCGTGGTGATGTCGTACTAGCAAATTCTGTACAGTAAGTTAATCTACAATTTGTTTGTCAGTTGTAATATCGTTTCAAGAATATTTTTCCTTTTCTTATTACACATTTCGGAATGTATTAGTAGGCCAGTTGGATTATTTCTCATTATTTTTCAGGGTGCCAAATGGTAATGAAAGGATGGCTAGATTTAGGTTCTTGGCTACTTCCCTCATGGCGCCAACGGCTCATTTGGTCGTCCAGTATGTTTCCCCAGAAGGTGAAGTAGTTGCTGACGGGTTGGACATCGAACTAGATGGAGCTCTTCAAAATTTCGTAAGAATTCGCAGTATGGTTTTATACCTACATTAGACGTCCCTAAGATCGTGTAATGTAAATGGAGTTATGTTACCCTCCTGAAAATACGGATAGATTGACCAATAAGTGTCTTAATAATTCTAACTATGCTGGGCATATTGGTGGTTTCATACAAAAGCTGTATTGAAAAGAATCTGTTTCCTTTCACATGAATTTTGATGTAATTTTATTGTTACAGATCAAGATTGACGCATTCCCGAATGAGGTTGAGCCTGGTGCAAGCGTCGCTATCACTGTTGAGTCCAAACCAAATTCATACGTTGGTCTTATGGGAATCGATCAAAGTGTCGTTCTTCTCAAGAAGGGCAATGATATCACTGAGGTGAGCTCAACTCAGCGATTCGTTCAAATATTCGCTCACTTCACTATTGAGGTTTAATTTAATGCACAGGGTATCAGTCTAGCGAATTCATCAATTAATTGTGTGGACCTCAACACCACATGCTCCTTAAAGTCTTTCACATCTCATCGCACTGATCTGTCGCTTTCTCTCGTATTCTTTGTAGATATTCTTTCCATATACAATAGCTCTGCCATATTCAATTTACATATCCCCCTATTTTGTTAATGGGTTGCCCGTGAGGGTCGACCCATGAGTCTGAAAATGGGTTTATTATCTCATTTGGGTGTATTATCTTCGATAATGAACCGATTCGACCAAAACAAAAAATTTAACCCCCCTCAAAATACTTGATAAATTGATAAATAATTGATAATAATAATGATGCAATCTGGACAGATAATAAACCGCTGTGTCATGAATTTGAAGAGTTTTTCTATCCAAAATCGTGTTATGTTAGATGGATGATGGATGGGGGAAATTGTAATAGTTCAACTTAAACGCGAATATTTTCTCGGTTTCCAAATTTACTTCACCTCCCGAACTTCTTAGTATGGAATTCCCTTATACAGTGGTACAAGCAATCGAATGTCGATTCATGCAGATAGAACGGGTCCATTTTGCCTCACCCAGTCGTGGATGGTATCAACCAAATTACCACAGTAGAGCACAAGTGAAATGATGATATTATCGAAACCCGATTGAAATAATAATAATTATTATAATAATAATTATTGTTATTATTTATTTATCAAGAAAATGAAATCTAAATTAATCGAATAAATACGCCTATTCGCCATAAAAAACCTCCCTCTAGAAATTATTTGTCGTTCCAGGAGAATGTTTTGGAGGAACTCAGAACTTACGATGCTACACCCGGAAAACTGAAGATCAGAGGATCAGGAGTGGACGTTGAACGGCGAAGGAGGAGGTCTTTACGTAGAGCCAACAAGTCTCGGAGATCTAGAAGGTCTCTGTTCTGGTGGCCTGGATCGTTTACAGCCAAGGAAACATTTAATGTAAGTGTTAATTATTTAATGTAAATTTTGTTTATTTTGTGAGAAATTAAGAAACTAAGTGAATTTGAATAATGTGGATTTGACCTGTAAAACTATTATATTTCTTTTATATGTTTTCATTATATTCATAGAAAGCAGGTGCTGTGATCTTAACTAATGCTCTCGTCCACGAACACACACCATGGCGTAAGTAGTTCAAGTTATTTCGTCATTTATGTCCCACAAATTCATGAGACCAACGTCCCATGAATGACCTGCTCAATAGGGCATGACAGTGAAGTTGTTCTTTGATTATCAGAAACACTTTATGACTACTTTTTTTCATAAACGTTCTGAACTGATAACAATGCAAATATACCCTGTACATGTAGGCAATGACAAAGACGATCCAAAAAGCAGGAAGTTCCGTGGCAGGGATAGGGGGAGTGATAGTAAGTACGAATTAGAAGCACGTTTGATGTTGCTCATGTCATTCCAGTTTGGTTCGTTTCACCGATTTTGAATGATATTTTACTTCCTTAAATGGCTGCTTGTTTTTTATATAATTATTTTTCTACTCAATCCCATAATTGGTCCCAGAAGTTTGTATCTTGTAATTACCCGCTTTCTGACTACATCTACCTACCGGTATCAAGAACTTGTTGAATCACCTGATTTGTTCTAAGGACTCGACTGGTAATCGCTCTAACTGTAGTACTCCCCGTAGAACGTTCAGTTTAAGATTAGTTCGTGTAGGTTTACCTAGTGCGGTGATTCGCTATGGAAACGAGTTGAACGATTGCTGCTAACAAAATGGGCGCAAAAGCAACAAAATCACTACCTTCAAACGAAAAGGAGCACACAATTTTGATCAATGTCCAGTCAGAATAGTGAATACAGTTGGGTATCAATAGTTGATGAAGGGTAGTGAATACTCAGTACTTAGGCAATTTTAGAAGTGACAAGTGGCTTATTCACTGATGTTCGCCGGTACACTAGCCCATAATATAGAAGGGAACCGTGGACGCTAGAGGAACCGTGGACAGTATATAATATATCGTTCCCTTCTCTTCAACAAATTAAAATAACTCAGTTTATTTAACATGATTTCCCGTCAATAATGAGGCACCATTCTCTTGCTGATCGCATACATTCCTCGCAGTTGTACTGCTGATCGTGACTACGTATAAAATGTTGAGCCTCCACTAAAATTGAAGGCTCTTCCTGGAAAATCGCTCTTTGTCATTATTTTCTCCTACAGAAAATGATATGCCTACTTTTAGAAGTGGTTGTACAGTTAACAAGAAGTGGGGAAGGATCTTTCAAAACATGTCCATCATTGGCTGAAATTGCGTTTTTGCATATGTTTTTATTGAGATGGAAGAGCTCCACAATTCCCTAGAGCTGTTTCGTTCAAAAGTGGATTCGTGCCATTGCTGCATAGCTAAACATGTCCACACCCAGATTTTGGAGTTCAGGTTTTTATCAAAACTGAACTTGTCCTTGACATATGAATCTACCCGCACCTTAATTGTTTAACACTCCCTGCATTTCTATTTTTGTTGTAAAGATCGACGTTAATTAACTTTTGGGATGTACCAAAATGGGATTTTATTCCGAAAATTTGCAAGGCCTTGATATTTATCACGTGTGACTGATGAACTTACTACTGGTCTATTAATAAGAATTTGATCGTTCAGTAACTGTACTGTGTGTCTGAGAAATGACTGAGACTAATTCGAAATATAAACTTCCACAGTTCCCTCTTTCATATTTTTATGTTTTTCATGTTTGAGTGTCGTCGGACGCTCATCCAACTACTATAACGCATTGCTATTAATTTAACGCACTAACGTAGGTAATACGTAGGTCTACTTTTCGATTATAATCTCGTATTGTTTGAGTCTCCAAAATCATGCTTAACTTAATGCAGTAACAACTCTTAACAAAAATTCGATAAAATAGGGTCAATACAAGCCCTGAATCCTTGAATACCTTTGGGTTGAATTAGTGCATACTAACGCTTCTCCTTACTCATTTTTTTGTGACTTTGGTAAAATTCAAGTCTGATGCAGTAAATTAATATTAAACATGCTGAAATGTTTCTAATCCGATTGGCCATGCTGCGCTGTGGGGGGGGGGGGAACTTTCAAGATAGAGTTTACTGTCTTATGAGATTCAGTGAGGAACAAAGGTGGGATTTTTGGCGCGGAATATTCTTGTTTTTGGTCATCACCTCAAATCTGATTTATATTTCGTACGTTGTTTTTATTTTTTTCTCAGTTTCTGTTTTTTATTGAGTGTTTATAACCATGTTCCTAAATTGAGGGATTGAGACTTTGTTGAATGTTTTATGTACTTAGTAATTGTTTCTTGGAGCTAGATTACTACTCCCTTTGTATGACGCATGCTTCACTTTCACGATGATACTGTTCAATCATAGTTTGATGGCACAACTTACTTCCAGTGTGTCGAAACAACAATTTTGAATTAGTTAGGGTTTGGATTTGGTAGTTATACCCCTCACTTGCCACCTCTTCCCAATGGGTCTTGAGTATAAAGCAAGTAGTAGGTGAGTCTTGGTTGTGCCACCAATCAAGTTGAACAGTACTTCCCCTTGCTGTATTCTATTGAAAGGACTGCAATGCGATGAACATACACCAGGGAGCATATGTGGGAATGTTACAAGTTTTTAGATTGTTACTGATATTGGGTTAGTATTTTTATATTGCCTGCATTACATCATTGTTGTTTTCACCCTTCACTGTTCAAAATTGGTGACCGTTAAGTTACCCACTCCAAACACAGCATTGGCATTACATATTTGAATATCTTATGTTTTGGTTCGTACATATTTGTTGGGAATACGGGTTGATGGTTTATTCTTCAGTATACTACCGAGGTGGTTTCCCCGACATGATGTTGGAAGAAGCAATGGTACCAATGGCTGCAGTGAATAGTGTTGGGGCATCAGGCATGAGCCAGGAGCCCATAAGAGTTCGCAGCGAGTTCCCTGAGTCGTGGATTTGGGAAGCATTTGATACTGGGTAATTTAAGTGCATGGTCAATCCATACAAGTTATTTTTATGTGTGAGCATGGTGACCTCGTATAGTTGATTAGGTAAGTGGCAAAAAGCTTGTGGTGGAGGTGGCTTATTTTGAACGTACTGGGATGGCTTTCAGCACTCACTAACACAACAATACTTTAACAAGTGTGATGTATGATTTTAACATACCCAGAAGGTATGTTGACTGCCTTTTCCCACTCAATGTTGGTCTGAATGGATCAACATGTACGTACATACTTCTAGCACCTAGTAGCACAGGTCAACCAATTTAAACGTTTTGGAAGTAACATGGAAATGAACCCCCATTTTGGGGGTCTTCGGGTGCGCTAAATCCAAATTTGACATAAGTTTGTCAAACATATCATGCCCATTTCCGGGATTGGAATGTAGAGTAGACCTAGCTGAGGATTAAGAAATAAGTAGGTATATAAAATAAGTATATAAAAGAAAAGAACAAGAACGAAAGGCGAGTTCAACATGCATCACAAGAAGCTGAGCCAAAATGAAGGCGGAGATTAGCCTGTTTCTCCCGTACAGGATACCATTTTTTACCAACTCATTTTTGCAACTTTTAAAATTACAATGGATGTTTCTCAAACGAAATTTGATGGAGAATCCGAATTTACAATTATATTTTTCCTACCACTTTTATATTTTGTACCAAATTCATTTAAACATGTGAAAAATGGGCATTTTACAGAATTTTTGCATGTATTTTTGGCTAAAAGTATATTTTTACAAAAACGAAGCAACATCACAAATCCAACTTCAAATTCGTATATTCCACCCCAAAAAACATCAAAAATTATAGAAACCAGCTGGTTTCTAGAACGCCGAAAATATTTTTGTTTGCACAGAAAATTTTAAGCTTTATTATTATTTAAAAAACAGGTGAAGCCCTATATCCTGAAAACTAGACGTGTGAGGGGAAAAATTGTCAGATTCGGAATCAGCGCACCCGAAAACCCCCAAAATGGCGGTTCACTTCCATTTTACGAATTCAGTGTTGACCTGTGTAATAGCCGCTAGACAGCAGTTGTACAAGTTCACTACTACTGCACTGAATTCGATCCATGAACGTCCCCTCAATTTTCGGTTTCTCCTGCTGTAAACTGTTGAGGGATGCAAGGGAGACCCTCATCGACCAGACGAGACAATTTCACATGCTTTGCTTTTTTCCTCTACAACTTCCCCATGAAATTTAATTGATCAGAAAATTGTATATCGCCTTTTATAGCTCTATCATACTCAAGTTCTTGTATAATATTGTAGGTGTTCATTCGTTCCAATGTAAATATTGATACCTACAGCTGTGGGATCATTGTGGGCCAAAGGTTGCTGGGATGGTTTGCAAATCCTGACGAGATTGATCACTAATCCCTCACTTCTTTTCTCTAATGGCAAGAAGCATTATTGTTATGTCTTGATTACTAATGCATATACGGCATCCTTTTGGGAACATTGAAGGGACCAGAGGAGGCTCGAGGATGATGATTCCAACAAAGGCCGACACTTACCAGGTGGGTCGCCCAATCCCCAAACCAGGAACGCCTGGGTATAAGCCTGATATAGGGCCCCGTGTGCCCTACAGCCGGGGAGGGAGACCAGGTCTGGCCGGCCCTTTCGCCTTCTCCAGGCTCCCTTCGCAGGTCATCCACCGCCCTAGGGTCCACTTTAGCGACTCAAATATCCCCACCAACACTTGGCTCTTTTCTAACTTCACTATTGGGTATGTCACTCATCTCTTCATTTCCATTTGTTGTTTCATTCCCATGGTTCCGTGTTCATTCACATTCCAACCCTCAACTACTCCATATTCCCATTCTTATTGTAAATCTTGGGATATTATAATGTAGGTATAAATTCTAGGTCTGGGATGATACCACAAAAGATCCAAACTGTATACCAGTTTTCTACTGTGACTGTGTAAGTAGGTAGGAACTTACAAACGTCTGATTTTATATGAGGCGTCCTAATCCCAATCTTTAAACCTATATTGATTAGGTTTAAACCCAACCATTAAAAATACCTATATTGATCCTCTGCTCGTATATATTGAGACTTGGAAGGCTTGTTGGTTCAGACCGAACCAAGATGGCCACTGTACACCGTGTATTCTATAAACGTCAGAAGTATCAAGAAACAAATTGTTAAAATATCCGTGAAGCGAGAACCGTTATTAGGTTTTGAGGTGAAAACCTACTCTGAGCCTAATGGCATTTTGCCCTCACTTTTAGCTCAATGGGGCGTGAACGAACAGCACTCACTGCATTGTTTTACGAATTCGTAGGCCTATGGGTAGTCCTGGGATTATTTATGTCTCAAAAATTGCATTTTGCTTCTAGATAGAAGGATTTCTCATATTACCTTAAGGAGCCGTCCTTCGGGCTATTACCATACAATTTTAGAGGGCTCAGGAAGAGGCACTGCACTTATCAGCTCATGAGCAAACATAATTTCTGGTTAAATCTTAATAAAACAGGATTTCTCAGCTTACTACCTCTACAATGGGAAACATCCACAGACCCTACCTGCAGACTCATCCTGAGACCTGAAAGTCCCATTTCTTGTCTTCCAAGCTCTTACATGTTCTATTCATCACCCAGTTATTTGTGGTTCTGGTTTACTTGGTATACTGTTTGATTCTTTTGGTTCCAGTTTTTAAACTATAGCTACACACCATTTATATTGAAACATAAGATAGGTCTGGGTACCCACGAGTACATTTAAGGTTTTGTTTTCTTGCGCTACCACACACTAAGAATCCATCTTATGATTCTTTTCCATATGCACTCTAAATGTTTTAATCTCTATTTTAATGTTAAATAATTGAAAACAAGTCAATTTCATAAGTGTTGAAAAATGTTCAAATCATATTACTCTTGTGCCTTCTTGTATTCCTCCTCCTAACTTTTCTTCTTAGTCCTGAGACTTCCTTTTTGCAATTTCAGCTATTCCATGAACATGGCATTCGTCACGCCAGATTAAGTAATTATACCCCAAGATTGACCTAAATCACCATTTCTTGTTTGTGCTTGTCATGATCAAGCTACCTTCTTTAAATAATGCCACAAGAATGTGAATGAACCTAGCTTTCTGTCCTATACAGCTTCCTGAATTTGGTGATTGCTATGTGTTTTGTTTGAAGCATGTTGTGATCTGGTTGTCTATGCAAATGGTTGATTATACTTATGTACAATACGTTCATTTCATGCTGTTCATAATTTAGCTCTTTTATGGTATTTCATTTCACCTCTACTTAGTAACCTCCAGTTGGCTTTCACTCTCAATAGGTAGCTTGTATTCTAGAATCAGTAACTTGTACATAAATTTAATTGTCCTCCGTGTTATTTTGTATCTCTTTCATTCTACGACAATGCTACAGGTCAGAAAATATATCTAATTTATTGTTAGAATCCATTTTCAGCTTGAATTTGATACTCAAGTTTTTAGTGAAGTCAAGATGAAGATTTAATACTTATTTAACCTACAAGCAATTCATTGTAGATTCGCCTGTAGACTATCTCCAGCTAGATACTTGCTCATTTTTCTTTTTTTTTATATTCTTTAATTTTTATTGGAAAGCTATTCAATTTGTAATTAAGAATTGATTCAATCAAAGGTTTCAATCTAAATTTTCTAATACTAGCTTTTATTTTCAAATAAATTTAGCTACCAAGGAAAGCATACAGTGTCTAAAGTGGTTCCAGACACCATAACATCTTGGGTGATCACTGGGTTTTCCCTTGATCCAGTTTATGGCTTGGGACTGTCTGAATCTCCAACCAAAGTAAGATCAAAAATTATTATATATTCGTTCATTGTTGTTAAGACCATAGCAAGTATTCTTGGAAAATATGACAGACCAATTATTGTATTATATTGATATATATTATATTGATTGATAAATATGGGGTTTTTTTTGTAGGTGAAAGTGTTCAGACCGTTCTTTGTCTCATTGGATCTCCCTTACTCAGTCATGAGAGGGGAATCGCTCTCCATCCCTGTGGTGGTGTTCAATTACATGAACAAGCCTGTAGAAGCTGAAGTGACTTTGGAAAACTCTGGGCAGTTCGAGTTTGCGGATTACTCCAACGACGTGAACGATCATCCAAGTGAGTTACAATATTTTTGCTAAATCTTTCTGCATAGACAAACTGCGTGGATCAGGAGGAGTGTACGAAGGAAGTTTCAGATCCACTCACCAGAGAACTAAAGGCTCGCAAGGACATTGTGGAATGTAATGGCAGTGACTTTTGTTGATAATCTTGGCGAAGTGGTGTGGAAGCCAATTTCAGCGAGAAGACGCATAACGAAATGTTGGGTAGATCTATCTATAGTGCAGAAAACGAAAAACAGTATTTTCCGACATCACTGGAAATCACAGTAAATCAATACAAATACCTAAATATTGGCTCATGACTCAGATGAAATTAGGTCTCGGATTTCGATAAACTCTTCAAAAAATGCAATGAACGAACTCTTTGGGGTCTGTTCACCTCTGACTGCTCTGGGAGCACTGGTGGAGTCAACTTGGCTGGAGTGATGAAATTCACTGAAGTAAACATCAACATGCGACTTGTGAATAAGAGGTGGATCAACTCGTTCGGTTCAGAACAATTGCATGACAGGCTGACAGTCATCCCCAGCTTCAGCACCCTCCTATCTACGAGCAACCACCGTGTGTGTTTGACGAACATAATATTATTACTTCACACACTATTGGTCGCCCAGCCTACTAGGTAATCAGTCGCCGTACATCTGGTGTATCCCGCATCGCTCCCGTACACACCCGATACGAATAGCGTGACTCCAATAATCTGTCAGTGGTTTCTGCTCAGGTCTCCCTTCAACCCAAGCATGGTAGAGCCAACTATACCTCAGAATTTCTCAGGCAAAAAAGAATGGCAATCCCGAAATTTAAGGGCATTACACTTCCACCACCTTAAGACTGCTTAGCTGTGCAAACCAGTTGCACTGTATTGCTGAAAATTGGATTGTGAATATTTGAAAATCAGCTCTACTGGATATTTCCTTGACTTTGACCGCTTCATGATTATAAGTACTCGTAGTAGGTGACACATTGTGGCTTGATGGCAGTGCATTTCTATTTGGATTTTAGCTTTGGGAAGGGTTGACGTTAATGGCAATTATGTTTTTTTTAGAACTGGAGTTATTCAGAAAGAAGAAGATCACTGTGCTTTCAAACAGCGGAGCCACCACTTCCTTCATGATTACTCCTAAAGAGTTAGGTTATATCGACATCAAAGTTCAAGCTAAGAGTTCAATGGCGGGTGATGCAGTGGTGAGGAAACTTCTGGTCAAGGTGAGTTCTACACTAACTCCGGGGAAACCGAAAAACCATCGGTTAAGGAGTATTGATTTCAGCTCAAGAAATTTTGGTAATTTATCTTGACTAGTTAGGTCCCTAAATAACAAATATTACATAATCGTTTACGAAAATGATCTAAATTTCAGCCTGAAGGAGAAACTCAATACAGGAATAAAGCAATATTTGTGGATCTTAGAACGAAAGATTCGTTCTCAACAAACATCACTTTGGACATACCTGTTAATTATGTGTCTGACTCAGAGTTTATTGAAGTTTCTGCCGTCGGTGAGTAATTTCAAGTTCAAAACTCATTCAATAAATTGAGTTCTAATCATTCTAAATGTGGTGAAATTCTATTAATTGTATATCTTCCCACTCAACAGGATTGATTTTTGTTTTGGTTATGTTTAGGCAATTTACTGGGCGCTTCTTTGCAGAATCTTGATAAGTTGATACAGATTCCATTTGGTTGTGGTGAGCAGAACATGCTGAACTTCGTCCCTAACATCGTAGTCCTTGATTACTTAACTGTGAGTATGGTTAAACCATCTGGTCTAGTATAACGCTTGGATAAGAACAGTTACAGTAATTATTGTTGCTAACTGAATTGTTTTCCACGAGTTTAACCCTGGAAATGATAGATTAGAGATTTGATCAGAATTGTATCAGAATGAGAAATAATGACATCGCTGTTTTTAATGCTTTTGAACATTAGTATTAGTATTCTCAAATAAAATTGTACTAAGAGGGAAATCAATCCATGATAAATTTTTTCGCATATTATGAAGTATTCAACAACATACATGGGTTGACAAGTGCAGGCCAGCCAATGACCTCTCAAATACTTCCTTTTCACTTATTGGTCATCCCTGTGTGTATACAGAACTCTAACCAGCTGTCCAAAGCAATTGAAACAAAGACGAAGAGGTTCCTCAACCTGGGATTCCAGCAGGAACTTACATACAAACACAAGAACAACTCTTACAGTGCTTTTGGCACTGCAGATCCTTCTGGGAGTACATGGTAAATCAATTCAGTCTCCATTTGCAATGAATAAATATTTTTTACCTTCTGAATAAGAATGCTAAATTTTATTGATTTTTTGAATTTCCATTATTATTTTTCATGCTTTATTGTTAGTGATTGTTATACCAATTATCTTATTATTTGTCTTACATTATTATAATTACTCAATACACAGTGTTCTTATGATAGGTTGACTGCATTTGTGGCCAAGTCTTTCAAGCAAGCTCGCCGCTACATTGACATTGACGATTCTACGATAATTGGCCCACTGGAGTGGTTAGCTGACAATCAAGCGCCCAACGGTACGAGAGTTGTTTTTTCTTTAGACATAAGGATACAATTCTGATACTGTTGAAAGCATCATGTGAGCAGTAGATCTAACAAACTTTTAAAAACCAGTCCTGAGATTCACGGCTGTGGTTATGTCTACAATTCAACGTTGACAGCTTGAAACTTTATGCACTTTTATTCGACACACTTGTTTTCCTTCTAGGGAGTTTCCCAGAAGTAGGAGCCGTTTCGCACAAGGAAATGCAGGGCGGAGCATCCCAAGGCCTAGCTTTGACTGCTTATGTCCTCATAGCTTTCATTGAAACTCAAACGGTCACTAACCGATTCAGGAACACCATCAATAAAGGCACGGACTACATCCACCGTCAGATCAGATCAGGGGATGTGGACACTTACTCTGCAGCTGTTGCTTCGTACGCTCTCCATTCTGCCAATCATCCTTCGAAAGATGCAGCTTTTGAACTTCTCGAGTCCAGAGCCAAAACCAAGGGTAAGATTTTATTACCACAATTATGTTTTGGTAAACGTTCAGCAAAACCTCCTACTGAGGCTGAAGAAGCAGCATTCATGAAACCGGTGATAAAAGAGGAATTTCGCTTTTGTTTTCAGATGACATGAAATGGTGGGCCAGGGAAGAAGGGCCTGATGACTCCAAAAATCCCAACGCTCAACTCCCTAATTCTATAGATGTTGAGATGACGGCGTATGCCATGCTCACTTATCTTGAAAAAGGACTTATTGCGGATGCCATCCCTGTGATGAAGTGGCTTGTCTCGCAACAGAACGAACAAGGAGGATTTGCCTCCACTCAGGTAATGGGAGGTGGAATGCTGTATCCTAGTATCACTGTTTTATAATCAATACGATCCTCCCTTATTTCTTGCTCTCATTCATCCAGGATACTGTTGTGGCTTTGGGAGCTCTGGCGCGGCTTGCAGAAGCCATAATTTATAGTGACGTAGACATCTCTGCCAAGTTTGAGTACCGCCCAGGAGTTTCTGCTGACATTAGAGTGAACCCAGGGAACGCCATGATTCTTCAGAGAAGTGAAGTAAGGATTGATTGAGTACAATCATGTTGATTAGCCCTGAATATACTAAGAAGCTTTTAATTGGTGAGTGAGGAAAGTGGCGGATGCAGGGAGAGGGAGGGGGTGCATGGGGGTCAGGTCATGTTGCCCCGAGAGCCACGAAACAGCAATATTACAGAAGTTGTGTGGGCAGGATAATATCCTACAAGAGACAGACACCTCCGAAATTTCGAGGAGTTGCTAGATAGGTCCATACTAAGGCTGAGCTCGAACATGGTAAACCAGGTCTTAATAATATTTCGTGCTCCCAGGCTGATCTTACTGCGCAGCGCCCTCCGGTGGCCTGACAGTATTCAAAGAATCGCCTCAACCTGATCAAACTATCCCGATAAAAATCAGAGTATCGTCTAAATTCTTTTATAAAAAATTGTATTAGGTGTTTCGATATTATTGTATACAATGCTATATTCATGAATCAAGAAGCTTTTTGAAATAACCCACTTTTTCCGACATATTTCATTGTTTATCGGTCGTCTGCAAGGACCGCGGTCACCACATCAGTGTCGGATTCAAGGAAGGGGGGGGGGGGGGGGTCATGACCCTCCTCCCGAGAGCCAAAAATCGGCAGTAGTACTGCCTTATTGCCCAATGGGCGGTAACTTCTCGGGCTATTACGACTCATTGAAAAATCATGAATTTAAAAAAGATGTCGATTATGAAAAGTGTTGAAATGAGGTAGTTTAAACCCCTCTATTTAGTACATACCTACCCTGTTTGTCGAGCATTTTCGACATTCCGAAATTCCTAGCTACGTTACCTACTGATGTACAAGCAGGAGTTACCTACTTAGAAATTCAGTTACTGTCAGTGATTCCCTAAACGCTCTATATGCAATTGACGCCCCCCCCCCCTCCCCTCCGAAAATCAAAGTCATGCGTGAGTGTATAGTACCTTTGCAACACCTACTTTTCCTCGGTACCTGGATTGATTTAGGTACAGGTTCCCAATAATGAAATTCACTGTAAGGTTGAACTCATTAATTACGGAGAAGAGGAGTCCCTTCCACTGTCCCGAGGGTCGTCAGAACTGATTATGCTAGAGAACTGGAGACGTTTTGATGATCTTCCTTAATTGACGTCATTAAACATTTGAAGAAGTAGACTGTATCTAAATTGAGAAAATTAGGCTGCTACTCTTGGGGGATAGCGGCAGGATTGGGATCGTTGCAGCATCGAAGAAATAATAATAAATAATAATATTATATGTTATTAGCCAGATTACTCGGGCGTTGCCCCGGTCGGGGTGCGTAAATAACACAGTGTGTTGATAAATAAGCTTGACAGCTGATGAACCAAATTACAGCTTCATAGAGTGAATAGCATAGAAATTTGCTTTAGGAGCCACTCAGCTGATCCGGGGCCTGGGCAGCGTCAAGTTGAAGTCCTAAGGAGGCTACATGCCAAATTTCAAGCCTTTACCAATTTGTACCGTATGCAAACGTTTCTTATGACTTTTAGCCCTTTCCCAGCTACGAAATTGTTTACCCGGTTGGCGTCGCGAAAGAAACGCCCGTTCTCGTCGAAATAAGACGTTTCGGAGATTCTACCATAGCCTATAACCATAACTGAAACTTGCTCATCACAATGGTTTGTCCCTACCATCCCTATCATCTATAAAGGACAAACAAACTTACTTACCTACATTCGATTTTATAGATATAGATAGGTCACTCCTACATAGCGTCATTCCATCCCAAAGCGCCAAGTGGCAGTGTGGCAACTTAGCCGACTAAAATGTCCCTTTTGTGGCTTATTCTCAAATCACTAACGACGATGCTCAAAGAACAGCAAATAGCGTAATAGCACTCCTTATGAAATAATTCAACACTTGAACTCGGAAATCACATAGTTATAAAATTACCTTATTTTCTCAATTTGTGTAACTGATGATTCTCTCTGGTTTTCAGCTACCCAAGAAAGTAAGGCAGTTGAACATCACCGCAACTGGTCGAGGTTTCTCAATTCTCCAAGTTTCATACAGGTACAAAGTCCCACATGGTCAAGTACATAGCTCCTCCTGTCATCTAAATATAGGTTGACTTTTAGCATATGAATATCAGGCAGAATTGGAACTAATCATCCAGCCAGTACTTCCACTTTCAACTAATCACTATTTCGGGCGTTTACATATTATTACATACTTATTAAGTGGATTTACTTGGGTAGTTCTAAAAAGTGTGTCGTTCCACACAGAGTCCCGATCCAAAATTCAGTTCTACTAACTTTCCACCAGTTTAATTATGAGCTCTCAATTAAAACACTATCAATAGTTTTCTCTGTAAAAACACTATAAATTTAGTCTCTGTAAATAAACCCTTTTCCCTGTTACAAACAATGATCGAAACATTTACATTGTCCAAAATAAATGGTAAAAGAGGTTTCACTGAACATATATTAGTAGAACCAGATATTACTGATTTACTCGTTTATCGTCACCTGCTTGACGATGTTCAATTAAGATGTTTAATTTTGGTAATTTATACTTTTGTACTGGTTATTTTCAGGTATAACGTCAACGTTACAGGGGCTTGGCCTTTGTTCAATCTGGATCCTCAGGTCGACAAAAATTCCAACAAGAACCATCTCCAGCTCTCTATATGCTCCTCGTAAGATAACTTATATTATTATTTATTTCTGATTTAGTGATTATCATTGATTTTATCTTATAGATTGATTGCACCCAACTTTGTGACTTAGTAACTATTTTGAAGAGTGCCTGTCTAAATATGTGCCCCTTCCCCCTCCCGCCAAATTTCTAGTTTGTAGATTCTTGTAATGACATATTTTACATCCTATTTCAGATATAGAGGTGGCAATCAAAGTAACATGGCCGTGATGGAAGTGACTCTTCCTTCTGGGTATACAGTAGACTCTGACAAACTTCCAAGTTTGGAATTCTCACAGTCAGTGAAAAGAGTTGAAACCAAAGAAGGCGATACTGTGGTTGTCCTGTACTTCGATCAGGTATCTGTAACATTATCCGTTGTGTCTAATGTATCTTTTCGGAATTCCACTGGTATGTACAATGCCCCTAGGGTATATGACCCTAGGGTCATACCAGCTGGCTACACCTAGTATGAGAAATATTTAAATTCGTGTCGAACAGCGAAACCCCTTCTAATCAGGGAGTTCGTTGCGAATCACATCTCGACATGCCTCCAGATGATGAGTTCTGGGTGGTTCCATAGAATTGAACAGTTTCAGTTAGTTTCAAACCCTGCTCATCAATCCACTCGTCTGCTGATGTTGAATAGCAGATGTTGGCAACTTTGATCCTTAGGGAAAGTGGTTTGCTGCGAAACTAGATGAGCACTGGAGTGTATGGCATCCTATTCACTTGTAGTTTGTTGTTTTTGACTGGAGAAATAATTCATCAGGCAAATTATCACTAACCAATTTTTTTTTTCCTATTTCAGATGAGTGCCAAAGAACTCTGTCCAACGGTATCAGCATTCCGAACTCATAAAGTTGCCAAACAAAGGCCTGTTCCAGTCACACTCTACGATTATTACGATCAGTGTAAGTATTTCCACCATTGTGAGGGATGTCGGCATCTATTAACCTTGTACGTACCTTTGTACGTTAACTTGACGTGATGATTTATCGTATTACAAAATTATTCTACTCATCTTACAGCACGAAAAGCGCGAGTTTTCTACGAGCCTCTCGTCGCCAACTTATGCGACATCTGTGAAAACGAAGACTGCAAGATCTGCGATGGCGGCGTTCCTGGCAGCAACTCTCAGACAGGTGACGGTTCAGCCACCGCATACGGGCCGAGCTTATTCCTCATCCTCCTCACCGTGATTTTATCACGCCACTTCCACTGATCAATCGATCAGCGTTTCTCCCATGCAGCGCTCACCGCCCCCGTTCTTCACTGGTTATTTCCTGTTGAAAAGAACATCACAACCACACTCATCACATCAGTATTGCCACACAGAGGAGGCAATTGGACGAGTACGTCCTTTATCTTTAACTCGGAACAAATAATTTCTAAAGCAGACACAGATGACGTTCAATGTCTCGAATCTTTTTGTTAATTGTACATTCCACATATCAGCACTAAGATTATTTTTTATGATTGTAGTAATGAATCAGGCTTATAATCGACATTCCTTGTGTGTATAAGGACAAAATATAGAAATCGTTAAAACTACCTAGTCTTAGAAGTTCTTATAATCTGTAAAAAAAAAAAAAAAAAGTTAACGTTTAACTATATTTTACAATTGAAATTTTAAAACAATTGGAGCATGATATATTGTGGTAGTAGAACTACAAACTCCTCCATCTGTAATTTTATCTCTACGACTGTAACTGCTACGTATATTTTCAGGCGCAATCCCAAATCAACAATCATTAAAACACTTAAAACGTCGTAACCAGTTAATCGCGCGATGATGATGTTCTTACATTCCTTTATAATTTATCCAAATGGTAAAAATGTTATTTTACACCAACCTTCGGTTGTGGAATTGTGTTTTGAGAATTTGCGCTTTTCCTTGCTGGCTTATGGATGTTTGAATGTCATTCAAATAACATAAACCGATGTTCTCCACAAACCTCCTAGTAAATACTAGTTTACTCATTACGGGTAAATTTGAATTTCCGTCAACGCATCTAGGGACCAAACAGCGATGTTCGATTCAAATACCTGCTTTCCTTCCCTCATTCTGATTTTATAATTTGTAAAACATTGACGTTGGTATTTGTGTGGTTTTGATAAATGAGGATGTACAAAACTTGTGCGGTAGGTAGGATGAATTTATTGAAGTTCGTTGTAAGGGGATTTACGTGCACCGTATTGTAAAGGCTTGGATAGTCTAAACACGTTTTTTTTTTTCAACTTATTGATGATTTCATGTTCATCAGTCCCCGCTAATGTCCCCACTGATGCTGTAAATATGTAAAATGTAAAAAAAAGAACAAAATTTTGTTTCATTATTTTATTTGTTGTAATTCTTTAATAATTCTAGTTAACATTAGATACCTAAGTATTTTACTTTTAGAATCACTCGTAGAAATTTACAGACCAAGTCCAAAATTTCGTTAGAATTCGTTGGGAATACTTTGGATTTTACATTAGTTCCAATTATATGTTTCATCGACAGCTAATTTTGAGGTTAGAAAATTAACACACGTACCTATTATATCCCTCTATGGCTATTTTATTTTAATTATTACAATTTTGATTGTTTTTCACCCTTCGCGTTGTCTATTATAACATTGGAGTAACAAAAATAAGATATTACATTTAAGTGTAAATATCATGTAAATTGAAGTGCATTTTTTCTCCCACCATTTTAATACAAAATATTTTCCTGTAAGTGAATATTCATCATTATTGTAAGCTGGTATTTGATGTCATGATTGGAGAAAATATACCTGATTATTCTATCAAGGCTGTGACTGTGGCTTATTTCAAGTCTAGATTATTGTTAATGATGCGTATATGTATTTGGATTTGTGAATTGTACTTAATATTATTATTTGGTTGTTTTTTTATTACTATTATTATTATTTTTTCTTTTTAATAAGGACGTTTTATTTGATTCTGAAGTATGGAAATTTTAATAAATGGAGAAAAGAATATTCGCTACCAACTTGTTGTTTTTCAATTTACACATCTCAACGTTATCGATACCACAAAAACCAACGTTATCGATACCACTGCAAAGCTCGTTTACGTTTACTTTTACGTCCAAGTTAAGGTTTTTGAGGTTTAAGAATCCCTATTCGTACCACCCTCTCTACCCGGCGTCCGATATTAAGGATTTCAATTTCGGAAATTTCAAACGAAACCGTACAGTTTTTCGTATACATTTGGATAGATTTTGATTAAGCAAGCATTTTTAAGACGCGCCACTATGAGGGCTTAAAGGTGGATTCAAGGGTCGAAATTTTAACCTTCTATCATGGTTTAGTAGACATTATAATTATGATGGGATGAGGTGAAAAATGGGACAAAAAATGTAGAAGGAAAATAATTATGAAATCAGTTTTTTTTTTTCAAATTTTATTCAACTTTCAGCAATACAATACTTTGTGTTGTGCTTATTTTACAGATAAATAATATTACTGGTACATAGGTATCATGGCACGTGAGTCAGGGGTACTGTCCAGTGACAGTCCCTGCTAATCTTTTTTTTTTAATAGATAATTAATGACAATTAGATGATATTGATTTTAAGTGAAATCAGTAAAATTTACTCTTCTTTTTGGTTTAGGTATTTAAATTGATAATCGTTATGAATACGTAGTTGGCATTGTGCTCTGCGTTATTTAGATAGGTATTCTTTAGAAGACAAGTTACCTTGGGGAACCATTCGATTCTCCGGCATTGAGAGGTCTGTATCAGCTATGAAAAAGTTCCATGGGAGGTTCCATTGCGGGATTTCTCAGGAGAACGGTAAGTTATGATTTTTATGAACGCAGAATGTTTCTTTCTTCTTCCAGAAATCCTTCGAAGCTTGGAAGATGCCAGCCGATCCTGAAAACCGTTAGGTACTTACTGACATTGAATGTTCAGCAGGGCCGGGTTAAGCATAACATTATGCGACATCGCAGTTAAAATCATAAATAACGGTATTTTGGGTCAAGTAAACAATGTTAGTGAGTTTTGTCGAAAACTCTAGAATCGACGTGAACACAGCAGCATCATTGTTGAAATCTTTGAGAAGCCTGAGTAAGAGCAGAAGGCTATCGTGATTGGGGAGCTTGCGTGCTGAGGCATAATGAATAAGCTCTACTACGCAAGAAACCACAACTGAAATTGCTATGATAAGCTGACTTCGCATATAACTGACTTATTAAGACTTTAGCAATCGTAAATAGATCAGTTGCACGGAATCGTTTTGGTTTTTCAACTATGCTTTTTAGAATAAATAGTCTTTTGTGCCGTTATTAGGGGTGCAATATCGATGAGACCGAAATATATACCTCCCCATATCAATATACAGAAACTCAGTAAACTCTGAATCGAGGCTTTATGTCAAGGTTAACTTGAGCAATCAAGTCGTCCCAATCGAGCACGCCAAGCCCTTTGCGAAATCCAAACTGCCTGTCTGGTAATAGATTGTATTTTTCAAGGTAAAGCTGCTGTTTGATCCAGCGGTAAATTCGATAAATTTTGAAATTACATTAATGAGTGATATGGAACGACAATTTATAAAGTCTAGCGCATTTCCCCCCTTGAACAATGGCACTACCATAGCGACTTTGAAAGCTTCAGGAAATGTGTAAGAACAATAGTAGTAACGTGCATGATAGGACTGCTTAGGGAGCGCAAATGATTTTTGAACAATTCCAAAGAAAAACCATCAACGCCTGGGGCAGAGTAAACATTCGTAGATGTTAATATATTTTTCAGACCAGTTTCGTCTATCAATTTAAATTTAAATGCAGTGACGGTTTCACATCTTGCTATCATAGTGGCAGTATTAGCTCAAGTCTAGAGAAAACTACTAATGAGTGGTACAAAAAAGTGGCTTAAATGTACTTATATAATGCGAGGGAAAATATTAAATAAATAAAAATAAAATTAAATAAATAAAAATATTTAATATTCAAGTTTGGCGTCTGGTACGAGTAGGTTTGTCTCTCTGATGGGGCCCACTCTTGATCTCAACGACAGAAACTGCTCTCTGCTCAGTGCTGCTCTCTGTCGGTATTATGCAAAACTAATTGGTAATCTGACATTGTTAGATTACCAATTAGTTTCGCATAATACCGACAGAGGGCAGCACTGACACTTGTCAAGTGAGTTCATCAAGTTAGGAAACGCTGCAGATGTGTATAATATCATATTATGGTTTGGGTAAATCTAGTCTCATGCTTTCAATTATACACCTACGTCTTTTAATCATATTTGAGATGATGGAAATGCGATTTTAATAGTATAGGGCTGTTTCTTTTTGCTGCTGATCGATTAAAAGCAATCCTTCGTACTCTACCTTCTCACGTCTATGAGCAAACGATTGTCACTACACCCGTCCACTCCTTCTCTTATCGGCATATATATTTGTTACCCCTTGCGGGCTTCCAGCACCGTGTGTAGCCATTGATCGTTACTGAAGTGTGATTCACTCACATTTCAGTTAGCGATCCCGTTCCACAGGTGCTAATCTAAAACTTCAACTAGGGATGGCCAACGGAAGCCAACTTTTCGGTGTTCGAATCGAATATCGAAAAGTTGGCTCCCGATGGCCATCGCTGTATCGATATCGAATATTGATACTTATATTGATACTTTTCCATAACTGTACATTACGTTAGTTATGAAAAAATAACCGTTATTTTTTTCGGCTACAAAATAACAGTTATTTCTTTTCTGCTAACCAACAAAAATAGTCTGTTTCATTTTTCAGTTACTTCCTACATGCTAGTTTTTTTCCGTTTCTCGCTATTTTTCGGTTGTCAGGTTATTCCGAAAAAACTCTCGAATATCAAAATATCTGTGTTGGCCTGGAGTACGGAAAATATTACTGAAATTAGGTACCAAATTACCTGCAATTGAAGTTTGAGCCCAATAAGAAGTGGTTATTTGAGTATTGTTTGGTACTGCCAGGAGTAGACTGAAAAAATGGAAAACTTTGAAACATTCACAAAATATTTGAGTACCTACCTACGTATACGGCCAGGAGACTGAAAAAACAAAAACGGAAACAACGAAAAAACTCTCGAATATCAAAATATCTGTGATGGCCTGGAGTACGGAAAATATTAATGAAATTTGGTACCAAATTACCTGCAATTGAAGTTTGAGCCCAATAAGAAGTGGTTATTTGAGTATTGTTTGGTACTGCCAAGAGTAGACTGGAAAAATGGAAAAACTTTGAAACATTAAGGGGGAAGTGGACGGGCCCTTAGTATGATTCTGGGATAAGAGATGGCGTTACTGACGCATCAAAAGTTTTTGCAATCTCATTTTGGAACCATCCAATTTATAACAGTTTGGGAAACGCAGTTTGCCTTCATACGCCCCTACAAGTTGCTGCATCAATTCATTTAATTTTTATACAAATTTAAAATTGGAAAATTTGAAAATTTTGAGGTTTAGAGGTTGAAATTTGGAAAAAGCCGGTGCAAGCCCCCTTCCCAATATGGCTGGATGGGTTTTGAGAGCATCATTTCAATGATTGCGTAAATATACAAGACGTAAAACGAAAAATGGTAATGTTGGTTTTGAAGGAAAAAAGAATGGCTGCAGACCCCAATTCGGCGCTCAAGGTCACCACGCTCGCTTTCCTCGGTAGCCATTGTGTCAATCCGTTCTCTTGAACCACTCCTCTCTCCATCCGTCTCTCTTCGTGGAAACGATAACCCTACAATAGCATCAAATGGGCAAAGTCCTCGCGTATGTACATTAAGTCGCCCCCCACCCTTCGCGGTCTCGAACCTCTTATCTCCGATCTTCGGTAGGCTTGCTCATACATTCATTTCAGCTTGCATCGCTCGTACTAGCGCCTCATTTTTGGTTTATTATCTTCGATAATGAACCATTGGAATCGCCCAAAGAAAAAAATTTTTTATTTCTACATTCGTTTATTATTATTATTATTCGCTTTCTACATTCTATTTTTGGTTTATTATCTTCGATAATGAACCATTGGAATCGCCCAAAGAAAAAAATTTTTTAACCCCCCCCTCAAAATTTGTTGGTTTACGTTTCAAGATACGTAGATTCAGAAAATCGAATAAAAAAAAATCCGTCCGTCCGCGGCACTTTGCCCAGTTAGCGTTGAGTTAAAATTACGAAATTTGGTTTCTGGGTTTGGACCAGCCCCACAATGATCCTCGAAACTTTTCATAACCCTAGGTCAAGGGGAAGGGGTTCAAAACGAAATTTAAAATTTCGACGATGTCATATCTCAAAATATTCAACTGAACCGTGTAATTTTTAGTTCACTTTTGAATGACCTGAAAAATTACGAATCTTTTAAGACCAATTGGATTTTTGTGCGACCAGCCGTTCGTTCACAGTCAGCGCGCAAAGGTCTAGGAAAAACACTAAACTTTCGCGTCGAAAACGGTCGTCATGTGGGTCAACCGCCAGACGCCCAGAATAAAACTACCTTTTTTCATCTTCCCGGTAAACTACAGTCTAGAAATTTTAACCGTGAGTCGGGGATAGACCACATTGCAATATTCACTCGGTTTCTCATCTGTAAAATTGTTTAAATAATACCTTTTTGTAATAATACAAATTAAATTTTGATGATGAGCTATTGACTTGAAATTTTAAAAATAGTTCAGAACTGGATCACAATGCAATATTCACTCGGTTTCTTGTCTGTAAAATTGTTTAAATAATACCTATTTGTTTAAACAAATTAAATTTTGATGATGAGCTAGATACTTGAAATTTTAAATATAGGTCAGAAATGGATGACATTTCAATATTCACTCGGTTTGTATGACATGGTATGAATATGGTATGGTATATTATTGTATGTATGATTTGGTATAGTACAATATGGTATGATAGGAAAGAAATTCGTATGATATGGTATGAGTACGGTGAGAATATGGTATGGTGCCTCTTTTGTGTAAGATTTGACTGTTCTAATAACAGTCTCCTCTACCTCAAAGGTTCCATTAGAAATGTCTGCAATGTTGGACGAATGGGAATAGATTCAGCTCACTCACCTTCATTACAGTCAGAAGTGCTACCTGTCAAATCTCGGACTCATCACCTTTCCTATGAATGATTGACGCAGCAGATTCACAGTCTAAAAGGGGAGATGAAAGCTGCTATCACTGACTCTTATTTTTCGTTTTACGATCGTGCTATTCATCGCAGAATTTTGGTTCTTGGCAATTTGAAATCAGGAAATTCTCAAAAATGGGGCTGGAACCAAGTTTTTTTTTTAAATTTAAAATTGTCCAAAATTCTTTTTCTAAAATTTGAATTTGAAATTTTTTTCAAATTTTTTTTTGATGCAGCATTTTGTTTAGGAAAACTATGAACATAACTTTTTTCAGATTCAAAATCGCTCAACCGGCTGTTGAAATATTTTGCATAAACTTTTGGTGTCTTCTCTCTCTCTCGCACACTTGTCGTCCACTTTCCCCTTAACATTCACAAAATATTTGAGTAACTACCTACGTATACGGCCAGGAGAATGAAAAAAAACAAAAACGAAACTACGAAAAAACGGTCGAGTATCAAAATAACTATGATGGCCGGGAGTACGGAAAATATTAATGAAATAGAATAACCTAAAAGAAATCGAGAACCTTACCTGAGTACAGCTACAGCCAGAAAAACGAGTTATCCGGTTATCGCCTCAACATAACGCATAACCGAAAAAAAACCTGCAAAATAACTGAAAAACTTCGAATAACGGAATAACCACTGTAATGTAACCGATGCGCTGACGCGATAACGTTTCGATTTTCGATTACAGATACGTAGGAGCGGTGCTGCACCAAATTGGAGGGGGAGATGATGTTACACCATAACATTATTAATAATTGTTGCCAACCAGGAGTAGCAGGTTGTTATTGGTTGTTATGTCATGAAAATATAATTTCATTCCGATTCGTGAACTTAACTGGTCAACTTCATTCTACAACTAAGTTGTCACAATACGAACGTTCGAACAAAAGACGAACATAATGAATATAGTAAATACTACTTAATTAGTACGGGAAGTCGGGAGAGTCAACACAAGAGATGCAAACGAATGATTATATTGATAACTCCTTACAAGTTCGGCGGGGCTCAGGGGAACGGCTCTCGACTCTGGTCCCTTGAGCTGCCGCTAGATGGCATGTAATACTACAATGAAGGATCACTGAAGTTTCTTTATCAGCTGTCGACAGTATGGGAGTGACAATTTATTGTGATTGTGAGGCCAGAATAGCCGTAATATAGGTAGAAGCAAAACAAAATTTTAGGTGGTTTTATAACTGTTATTTTATCAATTGAATAACGGTTAGTTCGGTATTTCAAAATAACCGGTTATTCATAACAGTTTCTAGTTATGCGACCCAACTCTATTATACAGCGGTATTATCGCAACAAAATTTCGATATCGGCAATGTCGAATGCAATAATACGTGGGCTTGGAGGTAAAAGTAACCAACTGACATTTTTTCACTTTTTGAGTATTTTATAATATAAAATACTCAGCGATAGATGGTGCTTTTCTGAAGAGAAGCGCCCTCTATCGCTTGAGAAGAAGAAAAAATGGAATTTCCAGCCGTAGGCCTCAGGAACGAGGAAAAAAATTTCTAGAATATGACCATCTACCATTTGATCAGTTTTACCTATGGATCAAGGTCTATTAAAAGTATTCATACTTCATGAAGTACCATCTAAGTAAAAATGACCAAATGCCAACTAGTCAGTTTTACCGCTAGGATTTCGAGGCAGACTCCATTCATAGCGCGATTGAGACAGCAAAAAAAAGGTCCCCGTCTACACCGTTCATTATTGGATGAATATATTATATTATTAATTATTAATTAGATCTGCAAGATCTAAACGAAACAAAAAAGACAACGAGGCTTACCATGTCCAAGAATTGAAGTTCACGGATTTCTTGGGCTTGAAAAAACTTTCAAACCAGACGATGCTCAACAAGTCGGTGGACGCCAGTGG
Organism: Stenodema calcarata; assembly: GCA_963920205.1. Classification (NCBI taxonomy): domain Eukaryota; kingdom Metazoa; phylum Arthropoda; class Insecta; order Hemiptera; family Miridae; genus Stenodema; species Stenodema calcarata. The sequence continues at coordinate 22,756,262 of OY986049.1, read as the reverse complement.
AGCAAAAACAAACTGGTTGAAGATAAAAAGGCTGAAATTCTCCAAGTCGCGACCAGACAGGATTTTCTTCAGCGAAGGATATTTTGAAGAATATCGAGAGCTGATTGTCAGCGCCGGTTCGTCCAAGAGGAATAATTTCTGCATGCCCAAGGACCTGAAGCTATTATACAGCAAGCCTATCCCAATAAGTGATATAAAGAAAAAATGATTTGATCAAATTATGCCGAAATAATGCAATCCCTGATGAGTTCCATGCATGGTACAACCAACTGCCCCCGACGAAGAAGAAGGGCGTCATTCTCCCAACCCCTGAACCATCGATTGATGATGATGATGAAGAAAATAGCGACATATAATCCCGATCCTCTCTATTCTCCGTTCTACTTGTTTTCAACAATTCTCATTTATGTTTATTTCTGTTTTATTAATAAACTAAATACTTACTAAACTTCTCGTTTATTTCGCTCAATAACGATTCATCTCAAGTTTGTGAGTAACTAGATGACTGAAGTAGAGGGCATGGAACTGAGCTCGTTGGCTATACCTATTCGACCAATATTTCAACTGATTTCCTTCAAACTTTTTCCGGCTCGCTCCCTGGAGACCTTGGTGTTGCTATGTTTTCGTGTTTATTAATCACCAAAATAAAGAATAATGATGGTTACCAGGGCTTTTTTTTCGGAAAATGACCAACTGCTTTAAGAGAATTGGTAAAATTGGTAAAAGTGACCAACTGAAAATGACGAATTTTTCGGGATTATCCTTACTCGAATTTATCTAGCCGTGATTTCTGCTAGAGCTATCATGTTTCAAGGTTAACAGCATCTTCTGGGTTAGTTTTATTGAACTAACTAAGTACTAAATTATTCAAAGTATAGTGATATGACCAATTGCGAGCAAATCAAAGAGCTGTCAAGGTAAAAGTGACCAACTCCCAATTTCTACGGAAAAGACTTCCTGCTTTAATTTATCTGACCTCGCTGATCCGTGGCAGTCATTTTTAGCAATTAAATATCTCATAGTACCAGAAAAATAAAAACAACTGGGGTTAGGACCGAATACCAAGTCATACATCGCATTTAGCGACTTGGTCAGCAGGGTCAAAACTTCGAGAGGCCCTCCTGTAAAATTTGCAAAAATGCACATGGTCACTTTTACCTATTATAGTAGTAATACAAATGTTGCAATATAATATTATTATATTGCAACATTTGTATTACTACTCAGATTTTTATGACAATCCCCTTTTTAATCAAGTGAATTCATTCACTTATTATACTACTACAATCTAAGACAGATTTCATCTTTATATTGCATATAATTACATTAATTTTCATCACGTGGAGTAAAATTTGGTTGAAGGTAATTGGAATTCTGATTTCACCATGATATATCGAATATCGATATTTCGACACTATCGACCATCGATGGCCATCCCTAATTCATACTGTCACGCCCGAAATTACATACAGGACGTTATGGGGATAACTCCCAGAGAGTTATCTAGCTTCCGCTAGATAGCGCCAATACCGCGTACTCACCCCCCCGAGCCCGAACGGAGAGAAGATCGGGAGTCGCTAAGAGAGTTTTCCTTCAGAGCTGCTGTTAATGGGAAAATTTGTGAAACCAGAGTATTGAAACAAAAGAAGTGCGGTGTAGGAAAAACCTTATCCCAGTAAAGTGGTGGTCCCGAGGTGATTTTAAAAGTTTTGGTGCCGGATTTTTGAGGTGAGCAGAAGTACTTTTATTATTTTGAACATTCATTTATGCAAGTCTTTTTCTTTTGGTTTCTTTTCTTCTCTTTGGGCTGAAGAGCATTGCTTGAGGTCGAAACCCGTTTTCCCTAAGTAGGTAGGGATAAAAACAATATAATTTATTTTAAACCGGATAATTTTTCTTTTGTTATTTTGTTTTTCCCTGGTTTGATGGTACCGGTTTAGTTTTTTTAGACGTTCAAGTCACAAACAATTTTCTCCAAATTAAAGAAAATTTCCTTCTTATTAAGGTATCTACCTTATAATACATATGAGTTAATACTCACGCTAAATTTCAAATCAATTGGTCCTGTTACCCAGACTTTAGAATTGTTTGCTTCCCCCAATCACCAAATACGCCTGTTACTTGTCGAAAACAATCCCCAAATATGTTAGGTACTTTTGAGGTTCTCGTCAATGCAGTTCGTACAACGAAGTAGGTACATAGGCATATTATAATATTATTAGGATATAAAATTATATTTAATATAATATGAGGATACCTACCAAAATTCATTCTACCTACCTAAGTTCAACGCCGCGAAAAACTGCTGATGTGAGTACTCAGGTATATCCGATATACTATATCGAATACTTTCTTTTAATTTATGACATTTTCGACGCCTGTATCGAGTACGAAGTATGCGGTGTACTGGTGTCATACTTTTCTGGTATCGCACGTCACTGTTGGTGACATTGGACAACGCCTTTCTTTGGCCCGTGTTATCCATGCAACACCGTTCCGTCCGGTGGGTGAAAACCGCCAATAAAATGTTCGAATCGATTGTTGCTTCCGAGTCTGCAAAGCAGCGGAAGCCTTGTGTTCACTTTCGTGAGCCAAAAAATGTTTGTCTTCAGAAATCAAAATTTCCACTTGCATTTTGCGTTTCAAAGCCTACTGAACAAATTTGGTGTCTGTCCGCATTTCCTTGTTACAGCCATAACTTCCACAATTTTGAATTGATTTTGCTCAAATTTTGAGGGATGGTGCGGATAAGCCCCTTGAGGTCCCATACAAATTTCAACATGATTGATCCAGCAATACGACCTGCGCATGCGCTAACGTGAAATTCAACAAACACACATAACTTTCACAATTTTGATTCAATTCCGCTCAAATTTTCAAGGGTTGTTTGGACAAGGCCTAGTGAGTTCCAGTATGAATTTCAGCTTGATCGGATCCTCGGTGCGTTCTGCGCATGCGCTGGCGTGAAATATATTCAATTTCCTTGTTACAGCCGTAATAACCAAAGATTTGACCCAATTTCAATATAATTCTCAGGGATTAAGCGGGTAGGGCCCATTGTGGTCCCATATAAATTTCCACATGATAGAAAGCAATACGACCTGCGCATGCGCTAACGTGAAATTCAACAAACACACATAACTTTCACAATTTTGATTCAATTCCGCTCAAATTTTCAAGGGTTGTTTGGACAAGGCCTAGTGAGTCCCTGTATGAATTTCAGCATGGTCGGACCCTCGGTGCGCTCTGCGCATGCGCTGGCGTGAAATAGATTCAATTTCCTTGTTACAGCCGTAATAACCAAAGATTTCACCCAATTTCAATGTAATTTTCAGAGATTAGGGCCCATTGAGGTCCCCTATCAGTATCATCGTGATCGAACAACGGTAGTCTCTGCGCAGGCGCTAACGTGAAATTCTTCAAACAGCCGTTCCTTGTTCAACATGATAGAGCCCCTTTAAACTGCGTCATTCATTTTTCGGAGGACAGGTGCAAGGTCACCCCTTGTTTTTATCTTAACATTTACGGTACCTACCTTCTTCAGTCTGTAAAATGCCTTTTTCATGTGAAGATTTCTTTATTTTGCTTCCGAGTCTGTTCTATTTTATAATGGGTCACTCTGATTGTGACGAGGAAGCTCCTGTGCCATCACCTTGGCAGTGTATTTCAGCCTGTTTTGGTTTTCCGCTCGTTGAAATTTCCGCCTGGCGACCTCCGTATTGCGAAGGGACGAAGACGCCGCGGGGGCGGTGGGGGATGCCGCGCTCGAAGAGCTCGAGAGACCGGCCACGCCGCATCTTCCGCGCTCCCTCCGGTCTTCTGCACCACAAGTCTTCCCTTTTCAATTCAGTCGGGCACAAGCTCTGGCGGATGGCAGTCGCCCCGCGCGTCTGAGTCTCACCAGCCCCGTTAGGTCCGCCGCATTTGCATGAGTTTACATCATATGAACCTCATTTGAGTCAACCGTTGACAATAATATTCCGATGTAATTTTGTAGTTGTTTCATATATGGTTTGTTTTATAAATCAATACTTCTATAATTCCGGTCTCTAGTGTGTCAAGTGCCTCAAGATGCCGACCGTCGATGGAAACGAGTCAGATGGATCCATCACCTGGGAGGATTTTTTCGGTAAGATTCCTTATTTTCTAACGTTGAGTGTGATTTCAGTGACAGTGTTGGTCTGGTGCCAAGAAATAACGCTTCTTATGTGTGAATTGTGGTGGGAAGGGGGGGGGGGGGGGTCGAATTACATTTCAATTTGGTATTGAATTTTCCAAGTATCTTACATAATTTACTTTCGAATATCTTCCATGATCATTCATCATCTTTGAGATGAAATAAATCCATAATTTTTGGTACTATCTTATATACCTAATAAACCATTGGAATCGTCCAAGAAAAAAAAAAAAAAAAAAAAAAAAAAAAAAAATCCCCCCCCTCCTCACCACAAAATTTTACGGTAAGTACACGTTTCAAGATACGTAGATTCAGAAAATCGAATTTAAAAAAAAATAATAATCAGTCTGTCACCGTACGCTGCACTTTGCCCAGTTAGCGTTGTGCTACAATCACGAAATTTGGTTTACGGGTTCGAACCAACCCCAAAATTATCCTTGAGACTTTTAAAAACCCTAGGTCAAGGGGAAGGGGCTCAAAACGGATTTTTAAATGTTACATTAATTCGTAGAATTTTTTAAGACCATTCGGGGCTTTGTACGACCAGCCGTTCACAATGAGGGTTCCAAGTTGGAGCAGATCAAAAGTCGTCAACATGAGGGTGAATCACGCTGCAGCCTGTCGGGTCAATGTTCAAACTGTGAAACCTGATTCGAACAGCACATTTTTTTTAGATATCGGGTTAATTAATAATAATTAATGGTCATTATTAATAGTTATTAATAATAATTAATAACAATTAAAAATAACTAATGGCAATTAATAATAATTTACACTACTTGATAATAATTATTAATAAATAGGTAATGATAATCCATAATAATAATTAATCTATTATTTAGTGATCTAGACAGAAAAGTGATCTGTACAGAGGAGATAATAAACCGTTGTGAAAAGAATTTGCAGAGTTTCTTTATTATCTAACGGTGCTAATTTTAAAAACAATAATTGCTACATATTTGACATACCTATCAATAACATAACAACTGAACTTCGGCCCGTCAAGTTAATTTCCTATAATATTACGGTGTGAAGGAAATTATTGTTGTTTCCCTCTCAATTCATTAAAGTTCTAATTCAAAGTACTTAACTCATGACAGTTTTATAATATCAAATAGAAGATGCTCAATTGGATGTTCCACAAATAATATTTTTGGACATCGAAATGGTCTTATTTTAACAATACACCATTCAAACCAAATTTAGTTGTTCAAATTTAGTTTTTACTGAGTTTCGCCTTATTAACCCATGAAAACTCAAAATTTGGCCTTTTTGGTATTCGTAGTCATAACTGCTATAGTCATTCTAGACGCATCTCGGTAGTTCTAAGGGCCGAACGATTAGTTCGGATTATCAAGTGTAAAAATTATCAAGAGCTATGAAATTTGTTTACACTATAGGTACTATAGGTACTCTATAGATAACCTACGAATTATCAAGTTGACTTGAAGTTAAAGGTGTATAATATAATATATTATCACTAATATAATATATATTATCTATTATGATGTATTTTCTCTCTCACTACTTGTAGTTTTGCCAATAACTGTTGTAACGGGCCATTAAGACTTTCCACGAGATTTGATATTGATTATTGTTAAATTTTGTAGGGTAAACTATGGCACTTGAATGCACGAAGTTCACATAAACATCGCAGGTGCACTGAAAACGCAAATAACCACTAACAAAAAGAGAATCAATGATGTGTTCACTATAATATTATATTCATCATATTATGAAGATTCACTGTTTTACAACGATTTTTTGAATAAATTAATTGTATTATTCATCTTTTATTTTTGTAAGTTATTGCGAGTTTTAAAAAGGACTAATTTGTTATTATTATTATTATTATTTGCAATAAACTACCAGTGGAATTGACTATGAATGAACATTTCGGCCCCCTCTCAAAATGGGTAGGTCCATAATCGAGGATACAAAGAATCCAAATGTCGATTTGCAACAAACTCGTCCATCAGCACTTTGTTAATTGAAAATGAACTGATAAAGTTATCAGTTATATTTCTATGAAATTAGCCATACGGGCTAAGCCGGGCCGAGGATGATCCTCGAAACCTTTTAGGGCCTCAAGTATTGCGAAGCGTTGAAAGATATATCCTAGGCATATACAAACAAACAAAGTTTGTTCCTCTCAATGTTAGGATATATCCTAACATTGAGAGGAACAAACTTTGTGTGGGGAAAACGTATTTTCGACCACTGTGTGACCGTTCAGCCTTCTTTACGATTACGGTACCCTGTAACACGCTACATGCCAAAACGAATATGAAATAAGTACTCACGTTGTCTGCAGATAGGCTCAATTAGTACTTTTCTGTATGGATCTTAAGAATGTTCAGATATTTCTGAGCCTTGCGTTGTCTAGGTTTCCGGTTGATCTGAGGTAAACATGGATGTCACCGATCGATTGACCTAGAAAAATCGGTGTAGGATCCTTCAAGACTCGAAAATTGAAAAATTGAAGATAGGTAGTGCCTTTCTGCTGTAAACCGACTATATGAAGATTCACTGTTTAATATTTTAAGCCGAATAAGCAGGATTGGAAGCTGACGATGTGAATTGTATCGATAAATTCCGATGAACGGTGCCGTTGACTCGAAATGAACATCTGTAAAGAGTGTTCTGTGACGTTATGTTTAGGTCAGCAATTTCAGATCCGAGTAAGAAAAGGAATGCTATCACGGTTTCCTTCAATCTGAGTGACACGACACTCTGAGTGTTTCTTATTACGCTTCGTAATAAGAGAATCAACCTTTGCTGGTGGCGTTGTCTCAGATAAAAGGAGAATGAGAGATGTTGGTATCTGAAGAACGAGTCAGCAGAATTAGCGGCGTAAACTTTGAATCTGCGGGGCTTTAAAAATGCCGATGAAGCGATGGAGTGGGGCCGAACGTTCTATTGATTAAAACCGAAGACAGTATGAAATACTCACGTCTTGAACCGTACAACTACCACGAGTAGCTTTCAAATTGCACCTATATAACATCCATTCTTTTGTCGTTTCATTTTATTTGGGGGAGAGCGTTTTTTCAGAAATACTGAAATTCTAGAAATACTTACCGAATTTCTTTCAGAAGTTATGGCTGACGCCTCATGATTTAATCATCGACGAATATTGCATACAGTAATTGCGCTCATTCTGGGCCAACGCCTTATGGAGAGCGAAGGTTAAGAGAAGAGTCCTGATACTCTGCTGGACTAGGACTTCATCTCTGGAAGAGCATGATCGCTGGCCGAAGGAACTTCGCCCCCCCCCCCCCCATTACATTCTTTCTCGAACGGTCAATGCGCATGCCTGAATGCTTAGGTCAGCCAGTGGAAAAGGGAACTGATTTGCGAAGGGCTTTGAAGTTTAAGACTATGAGTCAGCAAGCGGTACCACATGAAGGATGCAGGCGGTGAGGATTTTATAGCTCTATTCACCTCTTCCCAGACAAGCCAGACGCTTTGATAGAAACGTGAGAAACTATAAAGCAATACCTGTATTGCTTTATAAATACTCATATTTTGATCGAAGCGATATTTACATTATTGAGTCATAACCCTCTACGTTGTTCCCTACGCCAGTCCAACTTCTTCGTTTATCTTCAGACGTAAACACCCATACCTCATAAATAATTCAATTACCATGAAAATATATATATGAGAAGTAATTGATATTCTAATACTAAATAATGTAAATATCGCTTTGATCTAAACATGAGAAACTATATAGCAATACAGGACCTGTATTGCTGGTATTGCTGTATAACTTATGACTTTTGAAATAAGCCTCCTTTGAAACGAAGCGACAAGACGCGTTGTAGATATTACAGATATTATTAAATAATCTTCCCACAAATAATAGTGATGTTGAGGGATGTCGAGGGTCGGTCAAATGAAAATTGAGTTATGTGCCAACGTTTCGAAGAATATATTTCTTCATCTTCAGGGCCTAAAAACAGTTTCATAATATTACTATTAATGAATTGCAGTTGTATCGTAGAAAATTATTGATTACGTGACAAATGACATTATTGTTTACAACAAAAGTTGCTAGACAAATTGTGCTGGACTAGTAGAGTATACAAATTTTTTTGAGAAAATTGATAATAATTTTGTTATAGGTAGTTATGTTATGAATTATTATCAATTTTCTCAAAAAAATTTGTATACTCTACTAGTCCAGCACAATTTGTCTAGCAACTTTTGTTGCAAACAATAATGTCATTTGTCACGTAATCAACAATTTTCTACGATACAACTGCAATTCATTAATAGTAATATTATGAAACTGTTTTTAGGCCCTGAAGATGAAGAAATATATTCTTCGAAACGTTGGCACATAACTCAATTTTCATTTGACCGACCCTCGACATCCCTCAACATCATTGTTACTGACGGTCAACAAAATCACACACACACAAATAATAGTATTCCCACAAATCGTATATAACAAATTTTGTTATATACGATTTGTGGGAATGGGATTTGGAACATATATTTAATGAATTATTTTGATCGCATTTACTCCAGGGCATCCTAAACGTATTTTCACTAGTAAGCGAAACGTTACTCTGGTAGTGGGGAATCGTTTGATAATTCTGCTATTATACGAACTTTATCAGTAAGTACCGGGGACAGGTATGCGCTGTTTCTTCGTTATTCATTATCATGAATTCCTCTGGACTGATAGAATTGACCTGACGAATTAAAATAGCTTAGAAAAGAACACTTTTATTTTCAATCGTGATACTATTGAATAGCAAGATGTACGAATAATATATGTAATTCAAAAGTTGTTTGAAACAACATGTACAAAGCAAACTGTACATATTATGTACCAAAGGAGTACCGAAGCCTAAAATATAATAATTAATTAAAAACAAAAATGAAATGAAATTGTTATAAATGAATGAAACGAGATAATTCTAATAAGTAATGAAGTACTGCTGTTCTTGTACGTAATTTTCTTTTGGTTTTCATTCGCCTGTTTCTTTTTAAACATTACGACCCCGCCATACTAGTTTTTATTCTGGGTACGCCTTTGTTATGTACTCTTACAAACTCACCTCGGTACTAAGAATGTTAAAGCCTTAATAACATGCAATTTCTTATTGTACTCGCCACGGATTCATCACTTTATTGCGTGGTCCACAATGGTAAATCGAATTCCATGAAATTGTAAGCCGTCAGACTAATAGACCGCGCGGCCGCCAGAAAAGCGCCACTGGATGAGGGCTACCAGGCGACCCCCACCACAGATCGCCTCCAGACGTTTCCCCCTCCAGCGACCTATTTAAGCCCAGCGCTGAGGGCTAACAACAGAGTCCGGCAAAACCTCTCCTTGCGATAATAGCCCGTCCGAGTGCTAGCAGTTGTGAATCCCTTCCAGTTTTACAGACGCCCTCCGAGCGTGATTGTGAGTAGAAGCGTCAGTTACGACGACAGTAGTGACATTACGCGTACAGACAGTGAACTGCAAGAACAGCCCGTCCGAGTGCTAGCAGTTACAAGATCTCAGTACTGTGAGTTATATTTACACCTTTTCTGGCCAGATAGGGACGTTGAGTACACATAGGAGTCACCTCCATTAAGCTACACGTAACCCAAGTAGGACGGTTACGTTTACCTTTGTAAATCTTTCATTCATATCTTTCTATTTGCTTATTCACCCAGGGACCTGTTCATATGGACAGCCCTGGCCTCATTTAACGTCACTCTAACTTGATACCGACCTTGCACGGTCACGACAAGTACGGTTACCTGTCACTTGAGACGTATTTTAGTTTTAAGTTGCACCAAGCTGAGTATATTTTCAATTGTTTCATATTTCGTATTTCTTGAGTTCAATATATTTCCATTTATTTGTTACAAGTGTTGTTCCTTTCGTCACCTGCACCCGTGTTGGCGTTTATGTAACTGACGCACAGTCACTTTTCTAATTTTGGTCACGCTACAGGTGTGTCAGCTTACATATTGGTGGCAGCGGTGGGATTTTTGTCTGGTAAGCCCAGGCACGAATCCAGTTACGCCGACACGAGGTGACGAGAAGAAAGCAAAACAACAACAGAGTCACTCACACAAGTCAAGCACAAAGAATATCATACACCGTCATTTCCTTGACGTATTTTTGATTACACATTTTCCTTGTTACACTACACAATCTTACTTTGCAACAGGGGGGACAGTAACCCTATAACTTCAGTCACTCATTTTAAATCACACATTTCACTATGCCCAGAATTCAGAGGAACGGGGGGAACGGTTCGTCACCCGACGTACTGGACACAATCAATGCTACATTGATCCGCCTGTCACGCCTGTTTGACCACGGGCCCAGGTTACACTCAGACGCCAGTGATTACAGGGGGACGAATATACCGCGTTCTATGGTCATGGAGATAGATCCATGGGACCCAAAGAAGACAATGACGGGACGACGTGACGCCAAGACGCCAAGACCTAACCCCAGGTTCCCGTGCATGTTTTGTGGGGACATGTCACACTTCCCCGTGGACTGCAGTCACAACCCACAGAAGACTATCTTCTGCAATTACTGTGGGGTACACGAACATCTCGAGATTGACTGTATCAAGAAACGGAGCCTTCTACCCATTTCACATCCACCTGGGGTACGAAACGTGTCAACTGGACCATTGGCCATAGGAGGACGCCCACAGTCACGAGCCTCAACAGCAAGCATCACCTTTCAAGATCCAGCCAACGAGGAGGTGATGGAAGAATGCTTAGCGACGGTTATTGAGTCCATTCAAGGTTTTTCTCTCAGAGTGCCGGTGACGGTCACTTCTGACCCAACACACACACATGGTGGGCCAGAGACGCAAGTGACACACCCGGTGACGCTTGCTCCTGAGTTGATACAACCCTACCAAGGACCAATGACGCAAGTAACGCACCCGGTGACGACGGTGACGCCCCAGGTGGCGCCGGTGACGACGGTGACGCCATTGACGACGGTGACGCCCCAGGTGACGCCAACCCAAAGAACTACCTACACGCCCCGGATACCCATGACACAGGTGACGCCGGTGACGCCCCAGGTGACGCCAACACAAAGAACTACCTACACGCCCCAGATACCCGTGACACAGGTGACGCCGGTGACGACGGTGACGCCCCAGGTGACGCCAACCCAAAGAACTACCTACACGCCCCAGATACCCGTGACACAGGTGACGCCGGTGGTGACGGTGACGCAAGTGACGCACCCAGTGACGCATACTTCTACACCTATACATGGATATGACGAACCGGTGACACAGGGGACGCATACGATGACGCGTAACCCTAAAGCCATACAACGCTGCGGCAACTTAATTACACGGGACACTGTTTACCCAAGGGGACGCCGTAGACTACGGGGAAGGAAAAAGGAAGACGGTAACCTTTAACCTGTCTAGTAATTAATTACACAAACATACACCTTTTTTTAATTCCACCTTTTTAATTAACCTTTTTCACCTTTTTAATTAACATACACCTTTTTGTAATTAATTACACGTACATACACCCTTTTTCTTGATATATGAACCACTTTACAATTTAGTAAAATTTTAAGAAATTAAGCTATCTACTGCTTGGTGTAGCTTACTCTCGGGACCTTGACTTGCTGATTTATATCTTACTCTGCTACCTGCAATTCTTGTAATTCTTGTAATATTTTACTTACCTTTTGTGCATATTTTTTTTGTAAAACTTGCTAATTATAACCAAATTTAATGAAAAAAGTACTTACCTTTTGTGCATATACTTATACAATTTAACAATTGTAACTAAATTTGGCGACTTAACTATTTGATTTAACCTTCCTATTAAAATTTAACTCGCTTCAACTCACTTGTTTGGGCACTGATCGACGACAACACCAATCTTCGGGGAATCTATGGTTACCGGCGAGGACGCCGGCTCCCAGGAGGGAGGGGAGTGTAAGCCGTCAGACTAATAGACCGCGCGGCCGCCAGAAAAGCGCCACTGGATGAGGGCTACCAGGCGACCCCCACCACAGATCGCCTCCAGACGTTTCCCCCTCCAGCGACCTATTTAAGCCCAGCGCTGAGGGCTAACAACAGAGTCCGGCAAAACCTCTCCTTGCGATAATAGCCCGTCCGAGTGCTAGCAGTTGTGAATCCCTTCCAGTTTTACAGACGCCCTCCGAGCGTGATTGTGAGTAGAAGCGTCAGTTACGACGACAGTAGTGACATTACGCGTACAGACAGTGAACTGCAAGAACAGCCCGTCCGAGTGCTAGCAGTTACAAGATCTCAGTACTGTGAGTTATATTTACACCTTTTCTGGCCAGATAGGGACGTTGAGTACACATAGGAGTCACCTCCATTAAGCTACACGTAACCCAAGTAGGACGGTTACGTTTACCTTTGTAAATCTTTCATTCATATCTTTCTATTTGCTTATTCACCCAGGGACCTGTTCATATGGACAGCCCTGGCCTCATTTAACGTCACTCTAACTTGATACCGACCTTGCACGGTCACGACAAGTACGGTTACCTGTCACTTGAGACGTATTTTAGTTTTAAGTTGCACCAAGCTGAGTATATTTTCAATTGTTTCATATTTCGTATTTCTTGAGTTCAATATATTTCCATTTATTTGTTACAAGTGTTGTTCCTTTCGTCACCTGCACCCGTGTTGGCGTTTATGTAACTGACGCACAGTCACTTTTCTAATTTTGGTCACGCTACAGGTGTGTCAGCTTACAAAATCAAATCACTTTCAAGTGTTAGTATAAATACCTAAATAATCTTTAAGCAGTGGAACGGATTTTGGTATACAAGTTTTTCGGAATTTCGAGTTTTAAACATTTTGGACCGAGAAAAATAGCTTCCTTTTCTTCGAAAATTCGCTAAAAGGTTGAATTCAATGAAAATAATCTGTCTGTCTTTTTGTTTGTCTCATCCTCAAATGAGAATGGCTGAATTTATAAAGTGGCGGCTGGTACCATTTGACGCAGAATTTATCTGGGAAGGTTTGTGAACCATCCGCCTTTAAATCTGTCTATCCGCTGGAACGCTATGAATGAAATACTACTAAAAACGTGTAATAATCTGTCTGTCTTTTTGTTTGTCTCATCCTCAAATGAGAATGGCTGAATTAATATAAAGTGGCGGCTGGTACCATTTGACGCAGAATTTATCTGGGAAGGTTTGTGAAACATCCGCCTTTAAATCTGTCTATCCGCTGGAACGCTATGAATGAAATAATACTAAAAAACGTGTAATAATCTGTCTGTCTTTTTGTTTGTCTCATCCTCAAATGAGAAGGGCTGAATTTATAAAGTGGCGGCTGGTACCATTTGACGCAGAATTTATCTGGGAAGGTTTGTGAAACATCCGCCTTTAAATCTGTCTATCCGCTGGAACGCTATGAATGAAATACTACTAAAATGATAACTGGCGAAGATAAAGTTCCGTAGCAACGAATCGGTTGTAAGCGAAAATCATCAGAAACCCGCGTTACATTTCTCCGTTCCATGTCCCGCGTGGCATTCCCGCGTTACATTTTCGAGTTTAAGTAGCAAAGTAAAGACATAAAATGTCAAAAACTCTGCAAATTCTTGACACAACGGTTTATTATCTTCTTTGTACAAATCACCCTTCTCCCTAGATCACTAAGTGATAGATTAATTATTAATATGAACTATCGTTAACTATTAATAGTTAATTACTAGGTAGGTAATAGGTAATAGATAATAGGTAGGTAATCAACTGCAAACTATACCGTTCCATTTGAATTTTGGAGTTATGAAATTTTCAAAATTTCAAAAATTCTTTGACCGAGGGTTATGAAAAGCTTCGAGAATCATAGTGGGATTTGTCCGAACCAAATTAAATTTCGTAATTTTAGCTCAACGCTAACAGGGACTAAGTGCCGGCGTACGGTGGGATAACTGCCCGTTTAACATTCAACGATTCAATTAGTCAGTAGGTACCATCAAGCATCCGTGTGAACAGTGAAACATTACATTGGCAGGGGAAAAAGACACGAAAAACTTATTTCATTATAAGAGGAGCGAAATATTTCACTGTCGTTTCATGTTTCAGAAACCAAGCAGGAGGCAAGTTATGAAAGAAACACGAACTCAAATCCTCAATTCACTCTAAAAACTAGTAGATTCAATAAAGTTTGATCAAATTTAGTTATGAATAATCAGGAATGAATCACTGAATTTACAGGAATGAATCACTTGGAATCACTAAAAAAAATTAGTGATTCAATCACGGCAGTGATATAGTATTTTCCCATTCAATTCAACCTTTTAGTTTATTAGGTGTCTTCGATAATCCGCATCAAGCATCCGTATGAACAGTGAAACATTACATAGGCAGGAGAAAAAGACATGGAAAACTAATGTTATTATAAGAGGATAATAACTATCCTATAACTATAACTAGAGGATTATAATTATCCTCTTATAATAACATTAGTTTTCCATGTCTCACTGTTGTAATGTTTCACTGTTCATACGGATGCTTGGTGGTACCTACTAACTAATTGAATCGGTGAATGTTAAACGGGCAGTTATCCATGTTTGGTCAGTATTGTTTTTGTTTTTTTTTGCATTTTCGGGTTCTGTATGGGCAGCCGCATCGTTTCATGGTTCAACAAATGATTGAATGGTTACTTGTTCAACAAATGGGTAAGGTCCAATTAAACAATTTTCCAATATTTCTGGACACAGGACAGTTTTTTTCGTTTTTCCAAAAGTCAGCTTTCTTGGACTATTGCCCCTTTAACCGATTCAATTGTTGATACGAATTTTGATGCAAAGCCTCAGTTCATTGGATTCAGTTTGTAGAATCCCCTCACCTACAACCCACCGGTATTTCAAATTGGAGCTCTCAGATTTGCACCACTCCCCTCATTTCTGACGGGGAGAAATGTATTTATGCTTTCTAACTCGCAATTATCAGGTAGTTAGTACGAGGTGGTGCCTGTTATCGACGTGGTGATTCACCAAGGAATCTTCTTCAATCCCGAGGGCCGGCGATTATAATCGTGGGATAGTCAGTCGGTAGTGTGGTCTGCAGGTACAACGGGGCTCCCCCTCTGGACCGAGTACCGCGAACTGGAGGAAGCGGCTTGCAAGGTCGGCGGGTCCTCTCGCCTCACTCTCTACCACAACACTTGCTACAGCGGCCTTCGCCTGGTTCAACGCTTCTCGCAACTTTTCACTCAACCAGCTGTTCGTATCGATCGATTGTGATCGTAGCTGGGATCAATGCAGTCCATAGACATTTCCCATATCGACAGCCACAGTGCAAAAGCCTGTATGTACAAAAATAAAAAAATAAAAACGGTTTTCCAACAGTAACTGTAACCAACTCACAGGTTACTACAAACATCCATTGGGGAAAAATAAAGCGCTACAGCTCTATTCTGTCCCTATCAGCGTGTGCACAAGGGCCAAATTTACCAGTGAAGCTCAAAACCTTGTTTTTGAAAATAATTGTACTTACGGGCTTTTGCACTGAGGCTGTCCATATAGTAACAATAGGACACATAACACACAATAATAAACTTGAAATTATCGAATAAGCACGCAATTTCATCCATGCCAGAACTCTAACGAACGAACTGGAACATTTCAGCAAGATTTAATATTAATTTTGCCGCGAAGTAGTCACCTACAATAATATTGAACGATATGAGCGAATTTTCGAAGAAAAAGGAAGCTATTGCTCTCGGTCAAAAATTTTTAAAACTCGATTTTCCGAGAGTATTTTATACCATTATCTGTTTCAGAAAATCCTGAGTCCACTGCCGAAAACACAAAAAATCATATGTATACATTTATATATATTTATAATATTGAATAGCGGAAACGTCTGAGTAGAAGCTGTAGACTGTTGAAGTGGTTGTCTTCGTGATGGCATGATGGTGGGTTGCCATTGTTGACCGGAGTATTCAGGGCAGGAAGATGTAAAGGAGACATGATGGTAGTTGTGTAAGTCGTGTGGGTAATTCAGATGTTGCTTCAAAATAGAAAAAACGACTGTCGTCGTTATTGGTAGGTACTCATTCAGACCAGGCCTTGCATAGGCTCCCAAGGAGATATTGCAATTCTGATTTAACCATGGGTTCAGCGTGGAAAAATCTATAAATTAAGGGGTAAAATGGAGACATTTTACATAAAACCAGCTATTTCTCCAAAAATTCGCTCTTATAGCCATGCTGCATGACTGTGGATTTTTGATGTTTTTTACGCTACCATGAAATATTTCTAAAACGTTCAACTTCTTTCATTATTGTTTTGAGAAAACCAAACAACACAAACAAACCAGTCATGCAGCTTGAGCCAATTTTCGAAGAAACGTACCTACTTCCCATCTTAATTGACTGTTCGACTGCCAACAAAAAGGGTTTGTTCTCGGTATTTTACACTTCAATCCAGATTCGATCTTCAACTCCATAGAACAATGCTGAATCAGCCCTCAGTAAAAAATACGTACCTAACAAATTTCGTCCCCATTTTAATGGCGAGTAACTCCTCAGTTTATAGATTTTTCATCGCTGTACACGATGGTGAAGTCACAATTGCGATATCTCATCCCGTTATTGAATTTGAGCAGATGAACCTTGAAGATCATCTCAAGTAACAACCAGGTTTCTTCATCTTCAAAGTGCCCCAGGAAGGAATAAGATATCAACATCGCGTTCAACGTTTAAAAAACCCTTTAAAATGAAGTGTCACTTGTCAGACTGTTTCATTTTTGGTATTTGTGGGTTACTTTTCCCCTTATAATCTTCCCAGACCTCTTTTAGAGTAGCCCGATTCTGATAGATTTTTGGTGTCTTTTGGCTGTGAATTCAGGATGGAATTCTGGAGCGGATTTTGGTATTCAATTTTTTCGGGAATCCTATAATTTTTTCTGGAGCTTCCTATTCCTCGAAATCCTATTCCTTCGTTATCGGATCACCATTTATGGTTTTTAGGTTTTTAGAACAAAACGTTATCCATTGTTTATAAACGATGTACAACGTTTCGTTCTAAAAACCTGGAAAACTGGAATGAAAATTGGATTGACCATGGCTCATCAGTGAGCTACGGATTCCTGGTTACTCTTCATTGTGAGGAGCGATCTCCGATTCTCCAATTGTAATTCCCTTGATTTTAGCTCGAATTCGGAACATAAACTGAAGATGTACCAGGCGAGATGAATGGTAGGTTCTTCACATGGCTATATATGGTTATCGTTAATGAATATGTGGTTTTATATTCATTTATTCATGTAATTCCATCCATTTACAAACTTATAAATCTTCCGTTTTCTCCCAAGTTCGATAACTTGTTCGGGTGAAACCCATTCACGTGTATTCTTCAGTACATTATCAATATTTAGAGGATTATATTCCCAAAGATATTTTATAGCCTTTTTGATACTTGTAACAAAAAGGCTATAAAATATGTCTGAGAATATAATCCTCTAAATATTATTAATGTACTGAAGAATACACGTATCTTTGGGAATATAATCCTCTAAATATTGTTAATGTACTGAAGAATACACGTGAATGGGTTTCGCCCCAACAACTTATCGAACTTGGGAGAAAATGGAAGCGGTATCCATGCGACCTTGTTGTTTACGTGGGTGGTGCATGCGTTGACGCTCTCAATGATATACAAGGGCCTATCTACGTACGAGATAGCGCCGGCCCAAACATAAAAACTTGTGACGCCTCTCCCGTACTGTACAACCGATTCGGATTAAATCTCACGTCGATGGAGCTTTAGCTAAGTATAGTATGGAAGAGGCGTCACAAGTTTTTATGTTTGGACCGGCGCTAACGAAATTGTACAAAATTTGTCGCTCTGTACCATCTAGAAATAATTGAATAATCCATTATTGGACCGCCCATTTTTTGAGGCGCCTTCTCTCAGTGGGGGAACCAAGCTGACGATTCACATCTGAGCGCACTATCGTCGGCTACCTATTCAGTGACCTCTGGAAAAATCCTGTTGGTTGGGACTGGTAAATCCTTCTTGATATAGTAGACATTTATGATATTTGTAGGCGTCAGTAGTGTTCGGTTTTCAACGGAATGTTCCCTACCCATTTGGGACCGTCCTAACTATAAAAGACTCTCGACGCCAAATCCAAAGTATAAATGTCGCCTTGTCGCTGGGCTTCGCTCATACTGACGGCAAAATCCAAAAGCTCTCTCAATTATAATGGATCCTTCGTATGCCAGCTGGATATCGGTATAAAATATGAAAAGGCCGACTTTAGGATAAAAGCATCTTAAGACCGTGGAGACCCAAACGGAGCGGGGGAGACCTAAACGGGGCGGGAGAGCCAAGATAAGAGACAGTAAATCGGAATGGTAAAGGAAGCTGCCTCTTCTGGTCCGAGAGGGCTGAGAACCCGTGCCCATCTGTTCGGCTTTCTGACATCATTTTGATGCCGTTGGAAATCATCAAGTTATCATGGATGGCATTTGAACTAAAATACACTATGAATCATCATGGGAGGTCTAGAAAGTGTTATGATTCATCATTAATACATTTTAATTGCGGTAGTTCGCCACATTTCATCATTGTCAGTTTCCCTTTATTGCTACATTTGCTGGTTCGACACTACTGATTTTAATGACATTTCAAAGGCTATTGGAGTCGGTCCTCTAATGATCCAGTATGAATTTGCTTCTCGCTTCGCAATTGTGCCTATGGAGTCTTGTCGATAACGAAGAAGCGTCACACCTTGGCATATGTAATTTTCATGACTTCATCGATTGTCGATCTGAGCTCGATCTGCAGATTATTTGGACTAAATTTAGCGACTGTTCTTGGTATTGAGATCATTTTTACGCTTTCCATTATCTGCACTTTTTTATGCACGTTATTTATTTCACAATTATTTTCCGTCACCTACTCCTTGTTGGCCATCGAAAACATTCATGAAACACGTATACACTGAGAATAAAACCAGTTGGGACAAACAAGGTTGAAATGAGAGGAAAAGGTTAGGTTTGTTTAGTTACATTAAAACCCAAATTGGGAAATATGACTCGTCTCATGAGACTTCAGCAGTCTCGTGTAAGAAAGATTTTGGATTCATAGTAGTTCAACCCTATGATTAAAATGATCACTTTTTAAATATTTTCTTCTAATGCCAAGAACAACAACTATGTATTTAAATTCATATTCAATGCGACATGCTGGGAACTTCCTTATAGGTATTTCTTTAAGAAAGTTTGATAGTGTTAGATGGTGTTAGATCGGCAGTTGAGCCTTACGTCGTCGAGTACTTGCGATGACGATATAAACCTTTCAGCAGGTCCATGGTTTTCTGGAAACCACATTTTGTAAGGTATGTCTCTGCTAATGGTCGTCTAAATTTTGGATCCAGGAAAAAACACGTAGTTTTGATCGATGACGACTGCACTGGGATGATGTTGATAGTTCAATCAGAGATGATTATCAGCTTCACTAACGCTACCAACCCTTAGATTGCCAATTATTATGTCGGTTAGAGTCAATAATTATTTTCCTGGCAAATGACGAAACCTCATTTTCAGACTCTTCGTCGGTAAGAACATTAGGTCCAAGTGGTTCTATATATAGACTGTATATATACAAGTCAATAGTCATAATATGACTGGAAACGCTTGGCATGGATTGAAAAATGCTCATTAGAATCAACCAAATTGACTGAGAAGGACAAGCCAAATGAACTGATGAAGTTATCACAAATACCCCTGCAAGTGCCCAGCGTAGCCATATGGCATCGCAGTGATGAATACACTTCTCAAAAACGCAGGAATATCCTGAATGTTTCCCTTACATTATGAGCATCTAAACAACATTGCAACATTATACAATAACGAAAAAATATAGTATAATAATAATATAATAATATAGTAAATCACAAAGTCCGAGGTTCACATTAACACTCAGCTGCCTCCACTGATGCCATATGGCGACGCTGGGCGCTGATGGGTTGACGTAGTCCTGAAAATCGTTTTACTGAATAGTTGAAAATACTATGAAACACAGTTATGAAGTATTAACATACTCTTTCCTTTGTGATGTAGTTGAAGAAATTCTAGTGATTAACTGATACACAATATTATCCTGTTATTGAAACATTTATCCGGCTTTTTTCTTACCCTGGCGTGCCGGAGATAATTGGTCGGCCGCATTACGCAAGGGGAGCTCAAACTGCTTCGGCCCGTAGTGTTGAATTACGTCGAGACGCTTCCTTATCCATTTTGTCTCAGACATTTGAGAAACGAAAATAGAAGTGAAATGAAGAAATCCACCCCTTGTTTTACGAGTAACTCTGTCTTTTTTCCAGAATGAAAGGCTCAAAAAGAAAGATGAACCGCCATATGTATCTACTACATGACCAAAATTGAGCCAATACCGACCAACCGTCCACACCAAGTTTTGAGATGATTCTTTGCTTGTTTTGATAGACTTTTCGTGTCTTTGGGGTCTTTCGTGACTTTTTCGAGTATTTCCGGATAGAGATCGACGATGTAGGTCCGATCCTTATTTGTTCATATATTGACAAGACCATTACTGAGGCACCTACCTGTACCCTGGGTGGACTTCTGGTGACTTGAACGAACAGTCCAATTATTTCGTGTAGTTGCGGGTGTTACAGGTTTATGTATACATTACAATGATCTGTACTGACAAAAGTAAACCGTTTAGGAGAAATTAATCGCCTTTTTTCTTACTTCTTAGGTACTTAGCAACCGCATCATTTTGGAGGCCTCTATATTTAGTTACAAAAAATCTGGGTAATTTACTCTTCAGGTACCTCTTCGTCTCTTCGAGTTTGAGTACATATTTTACAGTTTTCCATTTTTCATACGAACTGAATATTTTGGATAAAAGAAGAAATAGAAATCTCATATTTTCTGGTAGATGAGGTAGAGTGTACAAAATACCTCAGTACAAAATCAGTGGCAAAAACTCGCCAAAATAAGCTGCAGTTAAGTTGGCTCAGATCAGTGCCATTCGGAGTCCGGTAGACCGTGAAAATGAGAGCTCGTTGGGATTTATCAATTTTTTCCTATTCATGTTTTGGCCACTCGCACGAAGAACGGACTATAGAAAAGGGTTCGCAAGGCTTCATAATATGCGAACGACGCTATTCATCACTCTATCACTTATCTCTCTATATCATTATAAGGCGATTGATACGTAAATCAAGGCTTAGCGAACCACATTCGAACTCGTAATTCATTAATAATTGCCGTAAACTGTTTCGCCAGTTACACCTCCCAAGGCGATAGTTACAACAAGTGCAATAAGCTCTGTTAAGTACTTTCTACAATCTGTTTTCCGAAAAAATTTATTTCTTATTCGCTGAGAGTGTATGTATAATATACATAATTATGATAATTATGAGCTAATATATACGATATCATTTGTTCCATCAAATTCGTATATAATATATTATTACCTCGTAATTAAAGCCCTACGTCGAAATATTAACAAGAATCAAAATTTGATCATTTAATGAACATCTCCAACGAAAGTTTTGTTTGGTAATACCGCCATGTCACTAATAATCACTTCCACTAGATGTGTACAACTACCCTCAACATGTCTATTATACATTTGTGTTGGTCGAAATAGTGTCTCAAACCATTCCTACTCGCTAAAAGAAATTTGCACAACCAGTTCAGTATACCGGTTCTTGTAATAATTATTGACACGTATAGGCTAAGAATGGGCAAAAAGTAAACCGGGTTCTGCCATAAAAACTGTAAATTTCTTATGTTTTATTCCAGCACTCACGACCGTTCAAATAACTTATTTTTCTCAGCGTGGGGAAAGGTTATTTTTTTGTTACCCATCTTGGAAAGAAGCGTGACTAAAAATGAAACCTTTCAAGAGAGATTTCGCCCAATCGAGAATTAATTATAGCAATTTCAGGAATATCTCGGCGTAATCAGCGGGATTCCAATACCAGTTTTCTTCTTAGATACCGTAATTAGAGATCAAACGGTGTTTAGAGTTTGAACAACCATTGGCTGAGCATTTTGGATTGTTCAAAGCGATGAAGATTTTGACGGTTGCGAATTATTTGTTCGTAGTATACTACAGATGTTGAGTGCACAAATCGCGAAACAAGTCAATCTTGAACACAGGGAAACATCACGTTGGGGCATAGTAGGTACAATAAAACCTTCATAATATATTATATTTCAATTTTGACCAAACCAACATACCTGTCGCCTAAGATACCGTGTATTACTCTAACCCTCATTTATTCATCTAGCAGTTTACATTCTCCCTCCATTTACGAGTATTATGGTTGATCGTATTATGGTTGATATGCTCGTATTATGGTTGATCGTAGAAAAAATGCATTCATAAGTTAAGTGATTAATAAGTGTCAACGTGATAAATCGTCCCAGACACGATAAGTTGGTCGGATCAAGTAGGTACCTACTATATGTACCTATGTATGAAGGTGTACTGTAAAATTAATATTATACATTTTTCAGTGCAAAATCTGATTTATTTTGACCATCGTCGACCACAACTAATACTCGAAACCCCAGAAAATGATTGACCTCGAACGGGTCAATTTTAGTGAGCTGAGGGTAATAAACTAATTTCCTTTCTTTAACCATAAAAGTAACCAAAAGTTATACCCCTGGTTCTAATATTGAAGGGTATTATTCTCATTCACTCTGTTTAACTGGTACTGTATTCCTATCTTCAACGACCTTATCTATAACGAACAAACTTATTTACTTATTATTCATTCCATTTCATCATAGGTTTGGAATCGAGGTACAAGGCATTTTGTATTTCTCGGGGGAGGTATTTATTGTGCTGGTGTGTTCAATCCAAATTAGTTCAAGGTAACATGAACAGGTGGATTGTACTGTATTCGCATGAGGCAGGTTGATTTGAACAAGTATAATCGTTGTAGTGCAACATAATTATATAGTTGAGAGTTCACTGACCGTGTTCGGGCGCCATCAAGTAGGTGCTTCGCTTTGATCAAGAATTCATGTATAGCCAATAAGGCATAAGCAAATGGTTATAAGCGTCGGTTATTTATAACTTATAAGTGTAACCGAGGCAGGAAGGTTGCATGTACCTTGTCCCAGACGCATCAAGTTTGATTAGTGCTAAGAGCGCCTCTTAAGAACGTGTTTATTATCTCGTCAGTCGGAGTTTTATGCATACGACCCCACTTGAAACCGTAGCAATGAACGTGTCAAAATTGACGCGTCACATTCGATAATTACACGTAATTTGACTTTCATCAAGCGTTTTTCTTTATTGGCTGAGAGCCCTTGATTGTGTCGAAGCTCCTTCAAAAGGCGCCTCATTAATGCGCCCATTGGACGCAGTAAATGAATAATGAATACCCGATTAATAGATTCGTTCCCTCAGGCTCCGCCAGCATTCGGTTGGGTTTGCTGGGCCTCCGGTTACAGAATTACGCAATAAAGTCGAAAAGTTCGGTACGAGAACGTGGAAGGCGACGGTTGGGAAAGTTGCTGAGTGGGAGCCGTCTGAACTGAAAATAGTCTGCCACTTGGTACGAGTATTTGGAACTTTTGAGGTTTGCTGGTCTTCCTTACAGAAATAAGATCAAAGGTACTGGTAATGTCCCCTTCCTCTCTAAATCGTAAAAAATTGGTTGTGCCTCTTCTGGAGGCCTAGGTTTGCAGGGCACCCTAAAAAAGAACAACTAATTGGTTATAGATGGATACCAATCATTCTAATCGCCATCCAATGTTGATTAGAGGCGAGTTTCTAGTCTAACGCTTGCATCTCATGATAAATATAGTTAATAACTTGTTCAGAATTCATAAGATTGTAGCACCTTCTAACCTAAAACTATCAAATACCAAGTTACAAGTTACGGAAAGGTCAGATGAAATAACGTTGCAAATGGACTCAGTACCTAACAGAAACCTGTAACTCAACCTTATAGTAATAGTTCTAACCTGAATGTGGTACTTGCATTCAGTGTGACGTTTATGTTTCCCGACACAGTTACACATACTTGAGAGGTTGAGTGAATCTGGTACAAACTCGATGGGAGAAATCTAACTTATGCGCGGTTGGGAAACTCAGAGCAAGCTTTGCGCCAGCTTCGACCTCTGAGCTTCAAGAAGTGGTTTTTTCCCCAACATTGAAAGCGACAACACGTGACTATGAATAATGACGTTACCCGCGTTTGTTCGGCTCCTTTCTGTGCCGTTCGGCCATACACGCTAAAGTGACAATATTTATGACCATTCAAATAAGTGAGGAGTCCGTCATTGTGGAAAAGTATACTTAATTATGAACAAATACGTATTGTGGTTGGCAAAACCTTCGCATGAACCTTAAATAAAATTTCTCTTCAGCTGGGAGGAAGATTTGTGCAACCTCACATTCCACTAAAGACACCGCCAAAAAATCTTGGGTTTTGTCACGATCCATCAGTAGACAAGGTCAGTTGGACTCTGTATAATACGTCCAAGCCCCATAGGTCTACTGGTTTCTCTAATATACGGTCATGTCATTGCAAATGAAACAGTGATCAAGCGCCAGTTCAATCACTGCTAAATGACAAGACCTAAATGTTTGGTATCCTAAATGTAATCGCTGCTAAATGACATACGTTTGAATGTTGTTCCAAGGTATCTTACAATACCGAGCTCTATGTCGTCCTTGTGTTAACCTTGGTTGTTAATGACAATGAGCTATGATGGAGTGAAAATGAAGGCCTCCGGCATTTATAGCTCAACAAGATACATAGACATCTTCTATGTACACTTATAAATTAAATTAAAGTCAGTTCTTACCCAATCTTAGTTTATAAACTGCATGATATGTAATTGTAGATAGAACTCTGATTTCGCCAGAGGGGTAGGTAATCTGTACAGAAAAACCAGTAGAATCGACCAAGAACATTTTTTTAACCTCCCCAAAATTAGTGATTTTTGTGGGATCTATAGAACCGTGTTCAAGAAGCTGGAAAGCCATGTTTATATCCCTTCGCTGAGCATTTTCCAACATGAGAGATGTTTTGCTGAGCTTAAGCTGGGCTGATAACACCGCTAAGAACTGCTGAGTTTCTCAGCGGAAACCACAAGGATTAATATACGAAATGGAGAGTGAACGCAATGTTGTCACTCGCTCTCAGATTTATAACCCTCTCCTCTAGAACAACCCGATAAGTTCTCCACTAAAACCGGATTTTCTTGGCGGAATATTAAACATTATTATGTTCGATGGAGTTTCTCGAAAATCGGTCGGCAATCCCCCTTTTTCAACAAATCAACGGAAATCTTTCTTCCCCGAAAAGTTTAATCTCCAAACACAAACGGAGCTTTCATCTAGGAAGGAAAGTTTAGCTTCTTTTTTTTCTCTTTTTTTTCAAAAATATCGTCACCTACACTAAGCCCTCTTAACTGCGTGACTTTATAAATCAGTGTGCCCTGAGGAGGTGGCAGGCGGAGCTAGACAAAGGCATCAAGGTCCGACTATGGACCGCCGCGTGAAAGCTCGCCCAGAGTTTCCGGATCTGTTTTCCCTCTCAAGTCTCAATTTTATAAAAGTGTTTTTCTCCTTTTTTTCGAAACCTCTGTAGAGTGAAAGTCATTTAAAGTACGAGCTGTGGTCCTGGAACAAAGGGACGCGTATGGGATGACCTGTTAGCGGCATCTAGGCCGCCCTGCTGACGGTTGGCGAAGTTTATTAACAGCCTAGAAGTGGAATTCAGGTTTGCTTGGGTTCGTTTTCACGAAAAATTGTTTGTGCTCTCTGGCTGTAATTGTTAACACGTTTAAATTACCAGTAGTCGGAATTACCATCAATACCTCGCGAGTAATATAGTATTACTGTACGAAAACTACAAGTAGGACTGTGGGAGAATGGAGGACTGTTACAATTCACTTGAAGCCGATCCTAAAAGGTACTAGAGCCTTGGAAAGCACAAGCCAACATACGGCAAGGAGATTACAAGGGTCTCCAATGTTCAAGACCTCAGCTTTTTTCTGCCCAATGACGCCATGGAAACCGGATCTTGTTCATTCATAACGAATGTCTCCGCCTTCTGTAGAGGATGTAGGAATACACTGGTACTTCAAGATTGTTGTGTAGTAACTTGGACACTGTTACTATTTTCAAACAAACAAAGTTAGTCTAGACCACAGTGGACAATTTAATGAAAATCGTGTTTCTGGCATTCCAGAGGTATCAGCCAGATTACTAAAGTTCTTAGGGAAACAGCTAAATATAACTTTATAACATGAATTTCTCTTTTCAAAATGGTCATTTTTCAACAATGTAATTCAGTCTATAACATTAGATTTCAACTTATTATATTATAAAGATGTGACGCCACCATATAAATCGATTATTTTCTAATAAAACAACTCCAATCTTAATGACCTGTACCGACTTTATAGCTAACCTTAACTTATTGTTTAAATTATTACACAATTACGCATCAATGAAATACGCGAGATCCGAATGTTACAAGCATTTTGTTTTCAACGTTTCACCTTCAACAGTAGATAACTTCAATTACAGCAACACGCCTTAGCTATACCGACATGCTATCAGTGACAGCCTATCACATCCGATGGAAGTAAGAAGAATAGACACGGGATAGACCAGGTGAACATCGATTTTTCTGTGCCTACAAAGGATTTCCGGCAGCGTTACAACAGCCTTCAATTTACGTCGTTGAATACCAAATAGGAGAACCAAATAAGCCCAATTAGCTTTATTTTTAACCGTAGTTTTCACGGGACAGTTTAAAAATAAGAACCCATTAAAGCGAGTTGATTTCTAGCCGCTCTAATCGATTATACACCTGAGTACCCCACGTTTTTGAAAACAACAATCACGAAAATATTGTATAGATATCATTTCACTGTGAGGAATGTGTAGACCAGTGGCGCTGTAACCATATCGAGTTCAAAAATCGGTTCATAATTCTAATATCCATTAAGTCCAATACTAAACATGTATTTTCCCTACTTCTCCCACAGTGGGGTGAATACCCAATGTAGGTGGGAAAAATGCAAAACCCGTTATATCCTGAAGGAGGGTTTGGTTTACGCTGAGCATGAAAGAAACGTCTTCTGTCTTGTCGATTGAGTTTTTAAAAAGTTTTATTCGGAAATAGACAGACAATGACGGTGTAGATGGTAATTACACAATTGGTAGTAAACACAATTGGTGAATATGGTAGTTCGGTGGATAGTTCACTGATGATAGTTCACAAACTTCAGATGATGGGAAAATAGGAACTTGGTGTTGACACACAGCGAAACAGGGACGCGGAGTAACAGGCGACACGCACACAGCAAAGGCACAACGAGAACTGAGCTCGCGGAGGCTGAGGGCCTTCCTTATATTATGTCGGTACCTGCTGTATCAGCAATGGGGGTATATCATGATATAATGTGAATATACATTGTATGTTAGAACAGTTATTTCCACTAAAAACCTTCTGAATGGCGTTTTTTTCTCGCAATTTAGACGTTGTAATTTCCATATTTCAAAAAATGAACTTCGATTTGATGTTTACAGCTTTGAGATGGAGACTGGTGTTGAAAATAATGAAAAATTACTTACTAAAATGTTCAGACACTTGAAATATTTTCTTCGGCACCAGTGAAAATCGTCTGCTGGACCTACGTGATTGGGCATTCTACAGTGAAATAGCTGCCACATTCATTATAGCAAAAATATTCTGCTATTTATCGGAGATTAGTTTGTTGGACTTCAATCATCAGTTTTTCCGGTACACGGAAGACAAATGGAAACAAAACAAATCGGTTAGTGAGATGATTTCGGCTGTACAATCAAGAAGTTGAATGAGGGAATTCGCCACCACGGTCAAACTAATGGAACGAAGGATGAATTTTCACAATAAAGGTCCAACTAATCAATGAGCAGCATTTCACGTTTCAAACTGAAGATCATAGCAATTAGATTCAACTGAGAAGGACTACACATTGGTCTGATGGATTGAACACTTATTTTATTTGTGAATTTCTTTAGAAGGAGCTGATATCTATATAAGAAGGACAGACGCGGGGCCTCGACCTCTCGAATGTTGATGAAATTAGAGCGCGTAGTTCGAAGATTGAAGAAAAAAAAAAATCTGGTAAGAAGATACAGCACATTAGCGCCAAGTAGGAGAATTCTCTCACGATTAGTCACAAAGTAGCGCAGAAAGAGAGGCCATTAAAGATAGGATCACCCATGCAAAATCAGACTATACAAGACGAGCATAATATGGTAAAAGATAACAATCTGCGGAAATCCAGGAAAGGACTGCTGTGAAAGCCCCTCGCATAGAAGCATACAGTTATTAACCAAGCCACCAAATAAACGAATAAACAATATGCATAGATGTCAAATAAATTAAATACCTTAAATGAAAGAACCTTTGTAGGAAGAACGAAGTTGGTAGAGCGAGAAAGAATTTAGCTAAATATAGTTGACAGTCAATGAATGATTCGATTAACGTTTTAATAAAATCATGGTGAAGTTAAATCTCCAGAACGATTTATTGAGTAGTTGATACTTAGTTCAGGGTGTGTTTAGATAACACGAAAACATTAAATGTTTTAATAAATTTTATTTTCTTGGTACCTAATGGATTTAGGATGTCGTTTAACCACCTTGAGCTCTCAGCTAAATAAACGTAATTCCAACATCGAAAATCGTCATAAAAATTAGTAGTTTAATGATACTGAGTGATTCCCAAGGTTCAATCTGGGTCCTCATTGATTGACCTTGTCAACTCGCTATCTAAGAGATAGTTTTGTCCTCTTAGCTTCTTTTCTTTCCTATTGCTTTCATTATTCTGTGACGACCTAATTCCGATTGATTTACGGTCACTGCTAAACTTGAAATCACGATCCTTCATTAGAATCTAGTCTTGACTTTGACGAATCTGCGCAACGTTAGGTATGCGTGTTCATTTTAAAGTTACAAGACAAAATCTGACTACGCTACGGAAATTTTGAATTCCGAGTTATTGTAATTTTAATGTACTTATTTACCTATCAGAGGGAAGGAAACATGTTAATATAGAGGAAGGTGCAAAGCAGTTAGCAACAAACTAGGTCGGATAGCCAACGACAACAAAGCAATAGAGACAATCAACAATAAATAACAACTTCGTCACGTAGGTAAGTTCTATAATTGCCATTCAGTTACATACTAGTTAGGTTTGTTCTCTTAGTTATGTTATTATGATTTTATTGCAGGAAGTCTTCATTATTGTTATACGAGTTATTATTAATCGTATTATTATTATTAATATACCTTAGCTGAATATTCTAATATGAAATAAATTGAAAAGGACGCCAATTCCCTCACATGTCTCTCTTCAGAAATTTTCAATTCAATAAGGTATCTAGTATATAGATCTTCTGAAGTAACTATTGAAGCGATGATCTTGGAAGAGATAGTCGTAGGTTTTGCTATATGGGGGACAATACTGGCCTCGTGAAGCCGACTTTCGTTCTTGGCCAATCTTTAGGACCTTTTCTTGCAGAGGACTCCTGTTCGACTTGCACAATCATACTGAAAGGGCGGTCATTGCATCGGGTCAGCTTTTGTAATAATGCTTGGAATGTGTCTTGTTCCCATTCGCGCCTACAAGACTGCGACAGTGCACTCTGAACTACACGATCATCCGACTGAGATTATTCCGTTGCCAACTCACGAACCCATATTTGTCTCATTACCAATACTAAACTCTTAGTAAATACTAAAGGTAATGACCCGTAGGTTTCATAGGAGGGTAGAGGTCAGTAGGTGGATGTGGGGTACTTGAACGGTAGGTATTTCTACTTCAAAAAGTTCTAGAAAGTCTAGTACAGAAGCACAAAGGCTCCCGATCTCGGCAAAGAGGTTTTAATGCCCAAGGCACTAGAGATTATTGTTCAAGAAAAAAAATTACCATCAGAAAATTTTATGAAGTTGGTCCGGTGAGCAAATGAAATTAATTTGGCCAAAAACGTGAAATACGAAAGTTGTTCATATTTTATGAACATGATCAACAATGTTATCCGAAAATATTGGACACAATAAAAAATATATTAGGTATACGGATTTCGGTAACGCGACAAAAGAATCATTTTTGTGGTGGTCAAACCGAAGCCAATGGCCCCCCCTTCAACGCTATCAAGTTGAATCATTGACCGCGGGTCAAAACGAATTAATTTATTTCTCGGTTGAAATGACTGTAGCTGTGATCGAGGTCGACAGGAAGGTTCATTTCAACAAGTTATTCTCAAGTTCAGGGAACGGGAATGAATCTTCTGAGCGTTGTGCTCTCTCTGTGGTTTTGGACAGTGTTGGAGGGAGCCAGCTTGGGTGGTTCAGTGGGAATAAACGGAAAGGTCTGTGGGAATTCCTGTCAATTCCATATCATGAACGTAGATATTTGATTATACTACTGTAATACTAATATTTTCTGGTCAATCACCTACTATTCAAAAAGTTTGAAAACAGTACAATGGGAGTAGCAGCCAACTTTGAAGCAGGCACATGACAAATAGGTACACAGCGTATTTGTGTATTTAAACTGCTTCATCGATTTTCAAAACATTGATAAGATCTCAAATTCATTGTTTTGCATCTTTTTAAATCTAACTTTACAGCAGAGGTGCATACGACAGTGAATACACAAATCCTCGTAAGTTCCATTTCGGCCCAACATGGCTTTTTGGGGTTTTTGAGTAGGATAAGCCCTAACGGACGTCGTCGATCCAAGAAAAAGAGCCAAGTAGCAACAATAACTCCTCTATGGTATATTTTAAATCTGAAATCCACGAGCCCAAAACAGACGATTTAGGACAATTTGTTTCTCTGAAATCGATGATAACTCAACTGTAAATTCACTTACTCTGTATTAACAGATAGAAAGTTATGAATCAGGAAAAGAAACCTTTAAAATTCTTCGTAATCTGTCGTAGATGTATTGATTGGAACTTTACTCCGCTAGTGCTTTGTATAAATAAAATCTTGTACTCCGAACAACTAAAGCGAATTCAACTTTCTTTGGACAACCTTAGAATTTCTAATTAACATTTTTCAAACCAGAATCGCAAGAGGTGTTGATTACTGCTTGTAAGTAATATTGTATTAGTGGGCCAACCAGGATTCCACTATCGGGATAATGGAGTAGAAAGGCAATTTGCATGCGCTGAATTTCACTCCGAGTTTTTTAAAACGCCTAATCTAATTAGCCTGTTCCTGGAACGTACCACCTTCCAGTTGGAGGGAACAGGAAAGAGAGACACCTTCCTTTCATAAGCAAGCAAAAGATTCCTTGACGATTTTCGATAATTATTACATATTATCGCCAAACCTGCTAAGCGTTACAAAATCACCGATACATCAGACAAATGTATAATTCCTCGGTGCCCCTCAATTCATGCTCCGGTGCACGAGTGGAAAATGATTGCCCTACTTAACACAACAATCGGGATTTTGCTGGTTTTGCTTCAAGAGGACACCGTTAAATCATGAAAACGAATTCGAAGTAAAAATTCTGAGAATATCTCTGAGAATTTTCCCGATTTTGTTAGCCCTTTTGAAAATGTTGAGTCCCAGGAACTATCCTCCAGATCAATACTCTATAGAGTTGGAAGCTAGGGGTGATACACGATAGGATTCGAGTTGCCGCTACAGAAGATCAGTAAGACTCCATCACTACAATTGAACATAGACAACTACAAAGATCTATAATAATACTCCCTCACCCTCTTCCACATGTTCCCACCAATCAAGTCAGCAGACCAGTGGAGCACTCATAGCGTTATCAGAAATTGATGAAACAACCAAAGCTGCAAATGACACATGATTACTGGAGAGTGCTAAAAACCCAACAGCTCTAGCGAGCAAAGGGGCAATCGCAATCTGTGGCGTCACGACATGACTGCATGATGGAAATGCCTCCAGTACAGTAATTAGTGAAGATTTCATTATGTTCCACCTCAGTTTCGTAGCCAAGAGGGGCATTAGGCTGGAAATGGGATAAGAAACAGGAAATGCCGCCGAAGGCAGCGTCTACACGAATCGCACACTATGACACCGGTAATATAAAATTTCTCAACAGCCAGGAAAAGCCCTGGAGGTTGAAGCTTTCCATCTAGGCTAAGTAAAACCAACTCGCCTAGTTTCCAAGGATTACATATTTTCAAATTATAGAATCACGAGAAAATTACCTACTGATGGCAGGTTCCGAATTTGAGCTCGATTGGAAAGGTTTACGAAATGAGGGCGAACCAGTGTAGGGGAAACCTCCAGCGCAGAAACAGATCACCTACATCATTGAATCTATTTTAATTGTTATCTTTCATTGAAATGCCGATGCACATGATGTATTTTATTTGGGGCCGGTCATTTGTCTGATATTCAGTAGATTTCGACGGGATGTTTCATCTGGTGAGCAAACTTCAACCAACCCTCCGAATTTCAAGTAGCTATAATGAGGTTTTCTATTATTTACAGGATACACACTTTTAGGATACAGAGTACATCAACGTATCCAATAATTGTATGATCCCAAATTTCGCATTCTGATTCTTGTTTGGGGTAGTAGTGGAAGGAAGAATAGATGAGACATGAAATAGATCATACTAGAACGAGATCTTGCAGTTGAAAAAATTAATTATATGTGACTGGATCATCTATGAAACTAAAAATAATGATTTCAGAGCACTCCAATAATTGGAGTGTAATTATTGTTTTACTTACACCTCAATTTAAAAATAATAAACCACAAACAGCTTCAGTGTCCACCATTTAGACAAAAATGGTTCATAAAACCAAGAAACAGTGAATAGGTAAAAAGACACTGAATTGCCATTGTCGAAAATAGTTACTTTGAGTTCAGCACGAAATATTACTGTGCAATTAGAGCTAAGACTAGGAAATTCATAGTAATCACAGTCACATTTAATTAAAAAACAGCCACATTTAAATTAACTGTCATTCACAGTTAATTAAATACGGCACGATAGTAGGAATCATAATATGTAGGAATGATGTTACCAGCTATCAAATCTTCAAAATCCGATATCTTACGATCTGATAGTGGTGTCTTACTCGAGTAAGCAGGGAAAAGGCTGAGCTCAGAAGCCACGCCTTGAAGAGGATCGAGTATTTTTGACAGCAACTTCTGAAAATTCATCTCCGAAATTAGATCTCCGATTTTTGAGCCTTCATGACCCTTATATCGGTGTTTTTAATTATTTTTTCATCACCATTCGCACCAAAAGTGTCATTTAACCCTAGAACGGTACACTACGTAAATTTTACGTAGTAGTGGGGTTGATGTGCGTCCCCCGCCCCTCCATGTGGTGGGAAGGCGCTCCCCTCTCACCAGTGCCACCATAGATTCATAGTGCAGTGACGAGTGACGGGGTCAGGTCCTAGCGGTTTACATAGATCACGTGACGCCTCTTCCTCGGTGAGTCTACACGTCATATTGACGTTGTGTACTATTATATGTAAATTTTTTGTGCGTTATTTTTACGTATGTGTACCAATATCGTACGACATGTGAGCGTGATATTTACGTATGTGTACCAATATAGGTGAAATTATGTGTGCTATTTTTACGTTAGTGTACTAATAAGGGGGAATAATCCTATTAGCCATTTTGAAGGGCAGTTACTCATTTGGCCGTGTTTTTTGCAGAAAAAATCATGGAGCCAAAACCCTCAACCTCAAAGGATCGTGAAAAAAGACTGATGACGGACTAGGAGATCAACGCTTATCTCCTGGTCTCGTCAGATGAGTCAGAGTTGGACGATTTTGAAGAGTATGAAAATTCTGATGATTCTGAGGCGGACCCTGATTTTGAAGTTTATGATGAGGACATTGTGAACGAACAAATTTTGGAGAGAATAGATGAAGCCGAATCAATGGGAGGTAAGAAATCAGTGAGAGCTAAGGATGGACAGGATGAACTACGCTCACGATCAAAGGTCAAGGCCGGTAGAGGAAAATCGTCGCTACCAAAACGTGTAAATAAAAAAGGTAAACATGTAGCACCCGTTCATTTTTTACAAAAGATTTGATGGAAATCGTCCTCCAACGAACTAATGAGGAAATACATCGCCAGAGACAACGATATAAAACGAATACTTCGTCTGTACAAGATTTGAATATGGAGGAACTAGAAGCATACTTGTGAATTGTCATTCTCGCGGCGGCATTGAAGGATAATCACCTATCAGTATCGTGTATGTTCGACACTCTGCTTTGTGGAGAAAGATTCAGAGCCACCATGTCCGAAAGAAGATTCAACTTCATCACAAATTGTTTGCGCTTTGACGACAAAGAGACCCGTGAAGAAAGGATAACATCAAATAAACTCGCAGCCATATCTGACATTAGGGAAATATTGCTCCATAACTGTAAGACCAACTACAGTCCAGGATCTTATTTGACCATAGATGAGAGACTCGTAGGGTTCCGTGGCCGTTGTCCATTTCGCATGTACATGCCAAATAAACCTATACATGTTTTTGCGAATACTGTTACAATACCTACCTAACTGAATTATTGTTACCAGTTTTTTTCGTAAAGTTGTGATATATGGTTGTGAGATTTAAGAAAATTATTTGTAACTGTTACCTATATGAGACACAGTATTAATGTACAATATCTCATTGTGATTTGAGTCTTTTTCTTTACTTGATTTTAGAAATCTAAAGACTGTTAATTGTTAGGGTAAAACATGATCTCGTTTTTCACCTAGTTTGTGCCTTATTAGGTTTACACGTTTGAATAAATCATTTTTATATAAATAATGTTCGTTGGAACTTGTGCGCGTCATTTTTACGTAGAGTACCAATAACGTACCAGTTTTGAGGTGTACCGTTCTAGGGTTAAGGATGTTTGAATATACATAACTTGGCAACATTGAGGTAAAAAACAGCCAGCCGTTCTTTTTATGGCCTACCCACCCGTTATCCGCATAACAGAAACCTGGAATGCATGGACCATAATAAAACTTGTATTCTTGATGAAGTCAAGGAGGAATCAGAAATTTTCCTTCTAAAATGGCTCAAACTTTCAATTTATTCAAACTTGTTCAAACTCCCTAATTCACATAGCTTATATAAATTCCCATCAAGGGGCCTAATGACTGCCGAAGGTAGTGATTCAGGACTTTTATTTTTCGCAAGAAATAACGATTTGTCTCAAAGACTTGGCGACAGGTTGGTTCAATTAGTCCTCTACCCCGTAACGCTGTTTGCAGGTCACGCGACTCGCTTTCCTCATAATATCATAAAATGGGTTTTAATAATTCGGGGCGGAGACGGACTGATTCAGGGCAGAACCGCCGGCGCCCAGAAGTGACCCGAGGTTGAGAGTCCTCATTTGAAAATCGGCGAAGGCCATAATGAAATATGCTTTATTTTCCAAGGTGAAATAATCAGGTCAGTGTTGGGTGTTAATGGTGGAATTCGCGAATGTTACAATCTGCGGTTTTGTTGTAGACAACTTGACTCGCCAAGGAACACGCAAAGGTAGGCCTAGAGAAATGGATTTAGCTGTGTCCTCTACTGGTGTGAACTGACGCCTTTAAAGTGTTCTTTAATTGTTCCTCCCTGCTACCATTCGCTTTTTTACTCTTGCCCCGTTATGATTCCTTGTAAAAGTCTAACTCCTTAAAATACTATATTGATAAATACGTGGTTAGTGATGCTCATTAATAACAGCTAATCAATAATCTAGTACTGCTATAATTTCAATGGATTGCTTCCACTTTGGCATATTGTCTCATCATGAAGCCATTGCAACCGAAGTGCCGTTTAAGCGCGTCAAAAACGTAAAGAAATCCCCAGAACCAGACAAATTAAAATTTTTCTCTTGATGGGAGAAACCATAGATCATGGATATGTATGGTACCTACTAATCAATAGTATACCTACCATGTAGTGCCTTCTTTTCACATTATTAGTAACTAATAATGAACTGTTCATCATGGTTACTTAGCAATATTCTTGGTGCTATCAGCCATTCTGTTATGATATCATAACAGATATATATCAAGAGGCGGTAAGTAAGACGGCAAGCCAGGATTACAAATCCATTAAAATCCATTTGTTCGAGACAATAAAGGAATTTTCTCTTCGCCCAATGATACGTAACATACTTAGCATACTTTGATTTCAGAAAGAACTGCATTTGGAAATGTTTCAGCAACAAGGGTTATACTTTTGTTTAGGAGATTTCTAAGATCTCTTTGAAACCACAATCGATCGTTCACCGAACATACAGAACCAAAACAATTTTTGCCAAAACGTTTAGAGAACTCAATATCAG
Organism: Stenodema calcarata; assembly: GCA_963920205.1. NCBI lineage: Eukaryota > Metazoa > Arthropoda > Insecta > Hemiptera > Miridae > Stenodema > Stenodema calcarata. Next base: position 22,719,748 of record OY986049.1, on the reverse strand, counting down.
CTTGAATACTTTCAGTTACAAGTAGTTTTGATACTGGTTCAATGAATTCCTGAGTAGAATCAACTTCTACGGATCGTTTACTAGCTGCTTCTATCTTCTTTCGCGCACGATGTTCTCTAACCCGTTTACAGTTTGTGTCTTCTGATCAATTTTGCTTTATTATCTATGATAATACACCTTTGTAATCGCCCAAGAAAAAAAAATCCCCCCCCCCCCCCTTACAATAACATTTAGGTACCTAATGTTGTGCGGACGGCGGACGGACGGATTTTCTTTAATTCGATATTTGGAATCTACGTATCTTGAAACGTAAACCCTCAAATTTTGTATATCCTTTTAGTAATTATTGTTATGGATTCCGTGGAGTCAGCTTCGAGATCAGCATCTCTTTTGGTATATTAATTTCATGAACCGTCGGAATTGACTGAGAAAAGACTAGTTGATTACTACATTTCGGGCCAACCCAATAGCAGGATATTTATATAAATTATGAATCATTAACGAATTCTACCCGTACTTTGTATAATTTTTGTATCAACAAAAAGCGAATGGACCGAAGGATGTATCCTATAGTATACTATGATTGCTTAGTATGTAGGTACGAGGACTACCTATACGTATAGAAGAGTTGCTGTAATTATTAGTTGAAATGTTCCAACTACGAACTAACGTCATTATTTGGATATTGGAGTAGCTTTTGGATACCCATTTTGGAGTATGCAGTTGATCATACACCGTATGGGCTGCTCGGACAAAAGTAGGTACCGTAAACTGGGACAACTTTGCCATAATTTTTTTTTTCTTTGACCTTGTAGGGCTATCAAATGTACGAAACACCTTCAAAACCGTCAAAAAACTTCAGTCTTGACTTCTAGTTACGAAATCAAAGAGAAAATAACAGCTCCAATAAATATTTATTTGTATAAAACATTAAAAACGTGCATGGCAAAGTTGCCCTGGTAACTGGGCAACATTGCCAAGGAGTCTGATTACCCGGACAACTTTGCCAGTCTGAAAAAGAAAGCTTGAAATTACAAATAAAGTTAAATTCAAATTGGTAAGTAGGTACTTAACATCTTTGTTACAAAATGGCAACTTTAAAGTTTAATTAAGGAACTATACATTTCTCTCAAGTTTAAAATATTGAGTTTAAAATCGAGCTAGGAAATTTAAGTCACATTTACCAAGGAATATCACTTTTTTTTCAATTTAAAATTGTGTTTAAAAGCAGGAACTTGAAACATTTGCTGACTAGAGAAATCAGTTGAAAAAAAGTTGGACATTTGGGTGACATAAACGTGAATTTCCCACAGTTCTCCACCACAGGAGGCTCGATAATGTGGATAACATCTTCCACATTAACGGAAGCTTGATCAGGAACAACTGAGAAGTGGAAACTCTTGCCATTGTCTGAGGTTCGAAGATATGACACCTCGAATTCCCCGTCTCCGTAGAAATCTGTGAGCTTGCCAACATAAGGAATGCTTGATGCTTTTTTTGGCTTTATTTGCAATTGTTCGTCGCGGGATATTCCATTTCTCAGCAGCTTTTGAGCTGCTCATAACCTTGTTTTTCACTGCATCTACAGCCTCTTGTAGAGAAGGTTCAGTGTAATTTTGGTATCTCCTTCCTCCTAATTTTCTTCTGACAAGGCTTGGCATCTGAAAAAACAAAATAAGTGCGGGGTTTCGATCAGAAATGCAGGATTTAGGAGGAAAATGACAAAATATAAGTAGGCAAAGTTGTCCCATTTTCTTGAAACTTCCTGGGGCAACTTTGCCAAGAGGAATTATCGAATCCACAACCATGATAAACACGAAATTGAATATTGCATTAGAAATTGGATTATATGAAGAATCAATAAAAACAATATGTTCGTACTTACTTTCACGACGAAACGGCAAGGGAGAACACTTAAATAGGCCCGCGAAAACAGGCACCTTACAGGCGGCTGACAAGAACACTGATAAGAGTATGTAAACAAATGATAAGGACTAAAACGCGGCAAAAGGCTGTGCTCTAATGTCTTCTATGTGCATTGATTCAGTAGCGGTCTCTGTTGAAGGATTTTTGCATTAGGGATGCGATGAAACAACTTCTAAGTTAAGATACGGCAAAGTTGCCCCGTGAGGCAAAGTTGTCCCAGTTTACGGTAATAATTGTAATAATAGTAATTGATATAACCATCTGATTTACGAGTGGAATTACCTACCATCCTGCTGAGAATCCGGAAAACCAGAAGTTGTACCTAACTACGATAACTTATAACTCCTTAACTTTTCATTAAATCCTAGTGATCAACATAGAGTTGATTTTACCCCGAAGATGATATATTTTTGTGGCGCCTCGTAACTACGGAATCCAGGAAATGCTTTCCTACCTTCCTATCCGATTAGCTCATTACAAGTCCAACCTGAACAACCTATCAACCAACAAAACGACTGAACCCCGTATTTAACCTGTTCTACCTCCCTATAGATAACGGAAATACCTACCTACCTATTTATTGATAAAAGGGTAGCAAATATTTAAAAAAAAAAATGTACCGTTCTAGGCTCATAAATTTATCCAGAACGGTTTTTCGGTCGGCCATGGATGTTTATCGACCACCCATGCAAATTTTGTTTTATTCATGCATTTCGGGAGGACCGTCGACATTAATCCTAGAAAGTCGATGAACTAGCTTATTACTCACCCTTTTACTCCTATCGACAAAGCAGCTCGAAGTATAATCCAATGGCACATCACCAACACTCGCGTTTTGTATCGAATTGCCCATACACGTTTTGTATCGAATGACCCGTTGCGACCGAGTTTCATTCCGGCATCGCGAACACCCCGAAACTCACGATTCAATTGGAAAGTGGTGGAAGACCCAAAGGAGAACCCGTCGATATCTTGATGCAAAATCAAAATCGAAATTTAAAAAAAAAACACCACAGAAAGATCGGCACAGAACGGCTGCGGTCGGTAAACTAACGCTAAAACTGCGCAGTTACGCACCGCCGACTTGATCGGCCACTACTTACTTTTCCCCAAAGTATAATATTATACTTAGTAGAACATTTATTCTAGTATATCATAATATAAGACATATTATAAGAAGTGTATCTCGTATGAGTAAGATTTAATCAGTAAGATAACACCTACAGATCCCTATAGTTCACATGGAGAAGGTTTACCAGGTGGCTTATCATCATAGGAGAAGTTTACCGAAGTATTACATTCACATCGAACGGTGTTGAAATCTATAATAAAGGGCCTTAACCTATTTTTCACATATTTTTGTTTTGATTTATAAATTCAACCAAAGGTGACGATAAGGAACCTGGTAAACCTTCTCCATGTGAACTATAAGGATCTTTAGGTGTTATCGTACTAATTCACACTGATAAGATTAATTTGAGTTCGACTTCCCATACGAAATATACTTCTCATATATATAATACACGAGAATATTATATTTTGGTTAAAAATAAGTAGTGGCCGATCAAGTCGGCGGTGCGTAACTGCGCAGTTTTAGCGTTACCGGGTTTACCGACAGCAGCCGTTCTGTGCCGATCTTTCTGTGGTGTTTTTTTTTTAATTTCGATTTTGATTTTGCATCAAGATATCGACGGATTCAACTCCTTTGGGTCTTCCACCACTTTCCATTTGAATCGTGAGTTTCGGGGTGTTCGCGATGTCGGAATGAAAATGTGCCATTGGATTATACTTCGAGCTGCTTTGTCGGTAGGAGTAAAAGGTGAGTGACAAGCTAGTTCATCTACTTTCTAGGATTAATGTCGACGGTCCTCCACCAATGCATGAATACAACAAAATTTGCGATAAACATTCGTGGCCGACCGAAAAACCGTTCCGGATAAATCTATGAGCTTAGAACGGTACTTTTTTTTGTGGATATTTGCTACCCTTTTATCAATAAATAGGTAGGTAGGTATTTCCGTTATCTATAGGGAGGTAGAACAGGTTAAATACGGGGTTCAGTCGTTTCGTTGGTTGATAGGTTGTTCATGTTGGACTTGTAATGAGCTAATCCGATAGGAATGTAGGAAAGCATTTCCTGAATTCCGTAGTTACGAGGCGCCACAAAAATAGATCATCTTCGGAGTAAAATCAACTCTGTTGATCAATAGGATTTAATGAAAAGTTAAGGAGTTTTTTTTTTTTTTTAAATTTTAATGGCCTCGGCCTTTATTGACCATTAACCAACTATAACAAAGGTTAAGGAGTTATAAGTTATCGTAGTTAGGTACAACTTCAAGTTTTTCGGTTTTTCAGCAGGATGGTAGATAATAAGTCAGATGGGTATATCAACGAAATTATCATTATAATTATTAATTCGGTGCGAAGATGGCAAAAGGTCTTATGACTTGTTTTTAAAACTTCATTTCGGTCTTTTTGCTTCTTCCAGTATGTCCATTATAGTGCATTTAAGACATCTCTACGTCGACCAGGCGTCTTATCCTTCCTAGTAGTTATGAAAAAGAATTTGGTTCTTCAATACCAAAAATTACAATTCCGAAAACCTGTTTAACCGAGTAACCATCTCTGGTAGGGTCACTCAGGCGATTTTAACAATTCCAAAAAACGAAACCACAATAGTCTTCCACCTTTGATTCCAGTTATTTATAAGACCTTATTGTCTTCACAACACGCAAGAACCGTAAATTCCTCGAACCTATGAATTTGTCCGGACAAATGCCGTTATTGAGGACAATGCCGTTGTAGGTAGTCCTCGTACCTACTAAGCAATCATAGCCCTAGAGTACACGGGTGGGGTGTCGAACACCCCTACGCTCGTTCAAAACGCTGTCATTTGGAAAAGCTCACCTTTTTGCCCTACCCAACAAGTGAGTTCACAAGCTGGAAGTTTGCAAAGTCATGGAGAGCCAAAGTTTAATATTGGATAGAAAATATTCGTTGTTTGAGAAAAATTAGCCAATTTCGTTATATTTCGACTTTTGAGGTTCATAAGATAAGGTCAATTTCGAAGTGCTCCTGTGAGGACACTAATGTACTATTCGATGTTCTTTCTTTTTCTAACGTTAGTTCCTAATGTCTAGTTGGCGTTTTAGAAGATTTTTCTCCCATACATTTTTTCCAACGGGAATTATGACTAATTTTGATAAACAGGACGTAAGATTTTTTTCAGCTTAAGTTAGGTGTTAGAAAATGTTGCAATAAATCGAGAAGTCGTTCGAAATCGTTCATTCTTTTTTTGTTTGACTCGTTAAGCCCTCTCAAATAAGAGGAAAATCAGTTTTTCGGCTTGTGGTTGAGCTCAAAAAATTCCATGAGGAGAACCGGGTACTGGGGTGTTGGACACCCCACCCGTGTAACACATGGTGCAAAAATTACCCGTGTAGTTCGGGGGTAGTATCCTTCGGTCCATTCGCTTTTTTGTTATGATATTGAGTCCATGTTCTGAGATTCTTTTCGTATTTTTAAAAAGAAAGTAGTTTCGAATGTTAGTAGGTTCTTCCTGATATAAAATGAGTGGAGAAGTAGGTGGATTCAAATAAAATACATAAGTTATATAAAGTACGGGTAAATTTCATTAATAATTCATAATATATATAAATATCCTGCTATTCGGTTGGCCCGAAATTTAGTAGGTTTACTACGTGGAAGGATTTGCAGTTTTTTTCAAATTTTTTTCAAATTTTCAATCTCTTCAGCATTGTCTTTCTTTTTCTTGTGCTCTATCTTTCTCTCCTTATGCTTTTGCTTGTATCGGAGTAATTTTTCTTCATGCGACATATAAGGTGTGTGATAACTTATACTTAATATATATACTTAATATATTAATTAACATATTATGTTATATTAAGGGATTGGGCAATTAGATGATTAACCAGATCGAGATGGATAGAAAGTGGTTTTTTATTCGTCAGGTTATTGAGGTGGAGATCAGTTAGGCAGGTTACAATATAAACGCCACAATAAAAGTGATGACTGATGTTGCATCCTTTCCTTCTTGGAAAAATTAAAATAAACATAATTCTTACAGGTAAAACAAATCAACTTAACTTTTAAAACAAATCAACTTTCAATCTGCAAGTGGGTGAAGCCCGTACTGTAGGTAGTGTCCACGCAGGGATCACGCTGGTCTTACTCCACGACTATGTGAGCTCCATGCTTAACATCCATGAACGTAGATCCATGCTATTATAACCTTCTATTCTGTACAAACCTCAGTTGTAACCTCTAACTTAAAAAGAACTTCTCACATGTATAACCTGTTGATTAATTTTTTTTTGTGTATAAATTTGTCAAATTCGTGTGTGTGAAATTTCAAACCGTCAATTTTGCTGTGTCAAGTGATTCAATCCGTACCGTACCGTTTTACTTTTGGTAGGGTGCTTCGGTCGCGAAGTGAATACCGTCTTTTTGGTGGGGATTGGGAATTATTTGTGTTTTGATACGGGCTGTTGTCTTCTTTCGTTGTGATTTTAATTAGCTTTTTGATAGTTTTGGGACTTTGCGATATTTTCTGCTATTAAGTGTTTGTCAATGGGCTTTATCTCAACATCTTTGGAATTGAAATTTAAACCGTCTCTTAAATAACGACCTAATAGGAGCTGACTCGGGGAAAAACCTAATTTCGGAATCACAGTATTCCTGTTACAGTTACATTATTCCTGTTGCACTACAGTAGTGCACTAGCAGCACATAAGTGATAACTGATGTTACAAGGTGTACCAGACTGAGACTGAATGAACTCATTTACCTTCTGGCCCAATTGACGTTTACGATATTCTCGTGGACGTTCAATAGATGCTCTAGTTTGTTTTCCTCTAGGCATTTTATTAATCACTTTTAACTATCTTATTAATTATGTTTTAGATTTACCTATGTCATAAGCTACAAAATATGTAGCTTATAATATTATTATATAGGTACTTGAGAGGATACCCGGCTGAAGCAGAATTGATGTTGAGGAGTCGAGGTTCTATTATTGGCTGAGACTTCTAATTGAATGGAGTTTCTGATACTTGGCTAAGACTTCAATCGAATTCGTTCGTTCTCTTTTCTACGTTGATATTGAAACTGAGTAAGAAATGACAATAATCAAATGTGATAACAGTGCTAGTACTACGAGAAATAAAGAGTAGGTATTTCATTGTTTCAACAGCCTCATTCGGTCGTGTTGGAAATCGTTGATAGAATCCTACGCATTCAAGTTTCTGCAATGAAAATTTTGTTTATAGTCCGATCAAATTAGTTTAGGAAACTAGCCAGGTACTTAAGGAGGGGCAAATTGGTAGCTTGAGATGTACATTTTTCACATAAGTCAAGAGCTTTCAAACGAGTGGCGAACGATTCCTGCGCGATGAAAATTGCGAAAGTTACATTTCCCTACCTGCGGGTAGGTTGTACGTGAAAATCTACCGAAATAGAAACGTTGCCTTCTTTTCGTGTTACATTTCCACAGATAGACCCCCACGCCTTAGACATATCCATGTCATAACGTTGCAAATTTTCCCACAACGGTTTATCTTTTATCCCAATCACTCTCCTGTCCAGATCACTGTTCTTTATACAATATTATAGTGAGTTCCTTAACTATACAAAATAAAATTTATTTCGTATTATTACATTTAATGGATTGATGAGTGAGTTACAATGTTGCTTGACCAGACGGTCATATCGTACCCGAAGGGTCTATTCTTTCCTTAGGCCCGAAAAGTATCTCAGAACAAGAAACTCGATATTACAAAACCACGTGTTGTTTGATCCAGCTATTCCCCACTATGAACATTGGCCATACATGGGAACATCTAATTCAAACGTCACACATTGTTTTGTGATGTAGAGTTTCTTGTTTTGAGGTGGTTCATTACTCCATATGTTTCGTGTACTTCTGGGACTAGAAGGATATTTTGTAATATACTGTACTAGGTATAGAAATATGATCTATCTAGAAGGGTGATTTGTAAAATAATAAACCGTTGTGGCAATGTCTTGTTTTGTTTTCGTGTAGCCCTTGTCAATTCAACACGGTTGAACGCCGAATGACTGAATGGGCCTAATAGGTAGATCAAACCATCAGGAACTCCTAATAAAACTCATATCTTGAAAAATATTCTCATCGAATGTGAATCCTGATTTTTCACGTTCATAGTTTATTTGTGCAATCATGGAACGTTCTCAAACTGGAATGCACACCGTTCCAGTACGTACGAGTGTCACCCTCAGTGGGAATCCATCGTTTCTGTTTGTTACTCGTACATTCAGATTCTTGTACTGATGTTTACTGTTTATGTTGTCATTTCGTTGTTCGTTATTGTTTACTAATAGGTCTCTTTCATTGGTTACAGGTAAGATTCACCTTGAGTTACTAACAGTTACGTGAATGGACTGATCAAACAAATATCATGATGGTTATGAGGTACGTGAGATTTGGCTCTATCAATTACAAATCTGTCGCACTATTAGGTATACTAACCCCAGAATCAAATATAGACATTGAAATTCTATTCCTTAGGCGGTTTGTAGTCTCCTTTTATGCCGAGGTACTTAGTTTAAAATGCAAGGCTAAAGACACTGAACTTAAACGAATAGAAGACTGCGAATTGGATTTCCCTCAAGCTGATGAAAACAAGTAGGTAGGTGTATTGATATCCCCGTCACTGTTGATCCTTTGCCTGGATTGTAGGTAAAAAAAAAAAAAAAAAAAAAACCCAGTCATGCAGCATGGCTGTAAGAGCAGATTTTTGAAGATATAACTGGTTTGATGTAAAATGCGATGTTTGGAACATCTCATTCAACCATTTTCTGCCGAGTAACACCTCAGTTCATGGATTTTTCAATGCTGAACACGATGTCAAGGTCAGAATTGCGATATCTCATTCCATTCAAAAACTGGAGCATTTTGAAGATGAAAAAACGTGGTTGATACTTAGATGGTTCGAAAATCCACAGTTATGCAGCATGCAAGCGAATTTTCGAAGAAATAACTGGTATTATGTAAGATGTCTCCATTTTACAGGTTGCCTCGTTCTTTGCCGAGTATCACCTCAGTTTATAGATTTTTCAATGCTGAACACGATGGTGAAGTCAGAATGGTGATGTCTCATTCCGTTATCAAAATTTAGCAGAATCTGATGTACCGTGAAGAACATTTCAAATAACAACCATGTTTCGTCATCTTCAAAATTTTTCATTTGGAAAAAACCCAAAAAGAAAATGAAAATGAATTTTTCATTTTGGAAGGAAGATCCCAAAAAGAAGTTTCCCCAAAACTCTCCTTAGAGTAGCTCGATTCTGCATATCTACGAACTTAGCCTTTCGATAGCCAAGACAGTTTTTTTGTTGCAAATTTGAACTTTTTATCCCAATTCTATCGAGAGTTATCGTTTGGAGTGACATTAAAAATTTTGGACTTCGAAAATTCCATAAAAATGGGCTTTGACATCGGTTTGTAATAATTATTATGGTGTTGTAGCGGAATAGATATTATAATTATTCAAATCCACTTTTCCCTTCCTTTCTTCCGCACGTGGAGCCCGTGCCGAGCTATTTCCCCCCCGGGCTGTATAAAGGTGGGCAGGGCATTGAGGATGGAGGCAGTTCATAGGTTTAAATGGCACGACAGTCGTTACCAGGTCTCGAGTCTGGCAGTCGGCTCTCGTGGAAACATTTCCTGGGGGGCCAATATTAACCCTGAACTTGGCCTTCCTCGAATGTCAACAACCCTCTCTCCCTCTGCGCTCGATCTATCCCGTTATTTCGTCCCATCTGGGACTTTTTTCCGTTCATTTTCTCCGATTGTTTTCACTTTTCTGTCATTCCGCGATTGCTTCTTTCTTTCCAGTTTGGGGAGCATTGATTCCTTGCTGGAAATAGTACCCGTTTTACAATGGAAACTTGCCAACATTCGTAACTCGAGAGCCCAAAGAGGCTGTTTACACCATACGAGTGTGAGGTCAGTCTCGAGAGTGATTTCAGTTGGTCTTCAACCAGACATCATGACGTCAACCCGAAAAACAGTAGTAGCAGCAACAACGTTCTTAATTTTGGGCTTATCGAAAAGAAAAACTGTAAGACAGTAAAAAAAAGGAAGTCGGTTCAGGAATGGATAGAGAGGAGAAATAATTTAGGCGCGTACCACCATTTAGTGCGCGAATTGGATCCTGGACGCCCTGCAATTAGGAAGTTTTGTAGATTTTTTCATGTGTTGAAGTTGAAATGCTAGTCGAATTCGTGGGACCGGTTATTTTTAAAACAGCATGGCTATAAAAACGAATTTTTGACGAAATGACACTATTTCACCATGTAGCGCCTAAAACTTTCTTAAAATTCATTTTCGGCTAATGTTTTCCCAACTTGATACATTTCGGAAAAACACAATTGAAGTCTGTTGCAATCTTCTCCATCACAACATTTTTCTTCGTGCTATCCCTATAGTCATGGTGTTGAAATCCCAAAGGATTGGATTTATAGGCCTGAATCACTTGACCGACCTCCTCATGGGTTAAATTTTTATTAATGGGTTTGGCCATTTACTCTCAAACTACTCGCAGAACAGATTTGAGTTGTTGAGAGCACTCACGTCTTGTCCCGAGAGTCCATTTGCCCCTCTCTAGAGGAAAAACCTCTCACATCTAAACCCACCTTAACCCCATGCGCATAAATGCTTCATGATAAATTTATGAGCAAAGCATATCTGACTCACAAAATAGTGTTCTTTGAACAAGCTGTTCCGCAGTATGAAATTTACCTAAGTCCCTCCTTTTGATTCACGCTCGTGTTGAGTGACCTCTCAATTTTCCGGAACCTTTACTACATACTTAGATACTACACAAATAGATACCTTGAAAATATACAAGTACATAAACCAGAAGTTACCCTGGGATTCGATCGGAACGGTGACAAGTACGAGCATTCTACACCACCTGGATGTGAGTTTTGGTTTAATTAAGTTCAAAGCTCTGGTATCACATAAGGCTGTACTGCATGTTTATGTTTGGCCCTGTTACACAAAACATTATTAAATAATTCAGTAAATTTTATATCCCGTTGCGCCTCTAGTCCTCAATACGTGGGCTGCACTCATAACGTCTCGCATTTCTATTCTTGTGGGGAAAGTCGTATTTATGACACGAAGCCGTAAAATATTCGATGAACATTACGTCAAGAGCGCTCACTTTCCCTTTTTGATTTAATTTCGAAATAAAAAATGGGACAAGTGCCGTTAAAAACATACAGAACACAATACTATGGATTCAAATGTCGAGTCTTATTCAAATGTAGTTTCTCGTTACGTTGAACTGGATTATTCCCCGCTGGGATAGCTGTCACAATATCCCTATTATAAAGAACTCTGTATTTCCTCTGGACTCGGGAACAAAAACATAATGTGACATAGAGGAAGCTCATTGATATTCCTACAATGGAAGGTAGCGCTTTGAATGGAATTTTAGCTGTCCTCTCAGTGTTGTTCTTCATCATGCAACTCTTCATGTCAGTCCATTAGTTTTCGTGAGTTGGGTATTATATTCGTGTAAGTAATGAGGAAACTATCTATTTACTCACTCTCACTATATATAATATCATTCTAATAAGGGTCATTGGCGAGGTAAGCAGAGAATCTTAGAGTTTATTAGCTCTTTTGCTACTGGTGAAGGGAAACAAAGTGTTCCTAATTTCAGACAGAAGGCATAGGATAACAAGGTATTGGGCCATCATTATTCTACTTTGATAATACTTACTTTATGATAAATACGTTTGAATAGGATGGGAGTTGCACGGTGCGCCATGTGTGTTGAAGAGGAGACAGCTGAGATAGAAGGGAGAACACGGAGCATCTTGAGCTGGTCTGAACAAGGGAATCCGCACGCCTGCAAGTTCACTGACTTCTGAATGCCTTCCATGGTTTATGGATAGTAGGGTAAGTGAGACGCAGTCATCCAGCACTGCCCTGTTACACTGATCTATGTCTTACCCACGCGGTTTCATCTTAGGGTTGAGAGGTTTCATGCTCAACTGTAACATCGCAGGAGCCTCTGTGGAACGAACAGCAAATCCATTCGAAATTCGAATTGTAGAAGTAATTGGTCGCTTTGGTTCATCATCTTCGACCAAGGAACTTTTTTTTAGCCCCCTCAAAATTCTCCGGTTTTGTGATTTCGAGTTTCTTGTTCTGAGATACTTTTTGTGCAAAGGAAAGAAGGTAATTTCGAAGGTTTGTTGGCATGTACTTCTTTTATAAGCAATTATTGCCGACGTAGGTTGGTGGAATTAAAAACCCCAGAATTATATTACTACAAATTATTTGTAATTAATTCATCATCTCTATAAACTTTGTAGATTAGATTCATCATCTCTCATTTAGTGACCTAGGCAGAAGGATAATAAACCGTTGTCAAGAATTTGCAGCTTTTTATAGTAGTATTTTTGTTACCTTTACTATAACACTGCTCGACGGATTTTGATAGTTTCTTTTCGTGTGTAAAATACTTGGGATCAAACGAGTTTTCTCCTGAGTTCCTATTCCCATGTCGAATAGACCATAATGAGCAACATTCCATGGAACTATGACCACATTGGAATTTATGGTTGTTCTTTTGCACTTTAGTTAGTTCTATTTTATAGAACGTGATGTTACAAAAGAAGGCAGATGTTGGAAGGCAAAAGTGCTGAAATATTGTAAAGAGCTGTACCAATACATAAAAAGAAGGGGATTGGGTGGGAACATATCTATACCATATAAAATAAACAAAATAATTGTAAATACTGAAGGGTTTAGTTGTCATGTAGAAACTGAACACGCCAACTGAACACCCCATTCATAATTATGGATTTACTGGTTCTTAGTGCTATATTTTTCTGTATGATTGCTACGAATAATGAGTTCAAATTAATCATAACGGGTATGATGAAATACGTCATAAACAGATAATAAGTACCTGTAATCAAAATGTGAGCATCAATTTTATACCCACCATCCAAATCTTCATTTTCCTGCTTAATATTGCAAGTAATATGGCATGTCCACATAATGTATAATTGAATGCATTATTAGAAGGAAGGAATTATTTGAGCTAGTCTTTCCCTCAGATATCCAGTTCAGATAGATCACGATTTTTCGAGCCTGCCCCTTGAATGCTGACTCACGAACATCTTCCCTCCCTCTGCGGATTCCCAATTTTATGTGTTCAGAATGTTCCTTATTGTTCCAATTGTATCACGTATTCCGCCGCTGTTTGGCAGACGAATCGATGGGAAAACTACCCAGTGCACGCTTCTAAGTACACGTTCAAGGATTGTACACGTCCGGGGGGGATAAAACACATTCGTGATCTTCTCCCTGCGAGGTGCTGATTCGCCTCCGACGTATCAGGAGTTCGGAACTCAGTTCCAATATTCTTTACCATTTTATTGTTCTATTAAGGGAATTATGTAGAGTGTTTGTAACTATAATGTGGTATAATTTGGATAAGCTTAAATTTAGAATAAATCAAAATTAAATTGCTTAAACCGATGTCCGTTTTATAGTTCAAATCAGTTTATCTAGAAAGTCATCGTGTCACCATCATCGATAGTAAGTTGATATGGGAGGTAATTCGAAACACTATGAATGTTCTTCCGTTTTTCCATATTATTGGATAACTAATTCTTTGAATAAATCGGTGGAACTGTTTCAGTCCACAAGTTTGTTCGCTTGTGATACGGTCACCCAACTCTGCTTCTTGGACAGCCGCCAATTTTTCCGATTCCTTTTATTAATGACCGTAATTGGGCCCATTCGTTGCCAGCCTTACAATACAAAACGTAACCTGCATAAGCTCCCATTGATGGACGCATTACAGCATGTGGTCGGCATCTCGGGTGGCAGTAAATAGTCTGTTGATAATTTTATGCGACCAGCCAGCGGAGAACGAGGCCTTGTCCACTCCATTAATCACAGTATCGCAACTGATTGCACAAGTGAGGTAGATACTTCGGAGGTGGGCGAGCATAAACATCAGCCATGAGGCGCTTGGCAGAATTTTCCTCAGGGTTCACGTATGTTTCACGCTTGACTGCCCTTGCCATACTTCATATTCGTAGTTTTGCTTGTTTAAAGGTTCGATTTCTCGCCAGTATTTTACGAGGAATAGTTCTCATAACTTGGTTCGATAAAGTGAACAAATTTTGAAAGTGTATTAGAAGATCATGTATTAAGCTGACATACCTAGCTGATTGGTGTATAACTGGTAGAAGGGTTTTCTTCAATTTTGTTACTCAGTGGTTTCAACAGACTGTTCAATTTAATAATCATCAATTAATAATTTCTAGCCGTCAACGACGACGCCTCAAAGTTAACGAGAATGATTTTGATATAAAGGGTTGTGATATAACTAAGGTGTATAACCAAGGTCTAGCATATAGCTTCCAGTCATACTCATATTGATCCCAGTAACATTCATTAAGTCCAACCAATGTAGGTGTAAAAAGCCTATTGATGTAAGTGCTACCCCAGATAACCAATACCTAATGTCGCTAGCTCTTCTTTTCTCCTCTTGATTAACAGGCTTAACTTGTTCCCGAGATTAAAAAAAAAAAAAATGTTTCGGGGACTATGGGAGTTTGCACGTTACTGTGAACCTAGACTATCTTCCACACCTTCTCGGGAAAGGACGTCGAAGACTCGTTAAGTTGGGAGATAAAAGGCCTGGAAGGAAGTGACACTGATTGGTCTAAATGCTAACTAAGTTCTCCAGCCAAGGAGAAAAAGAAAAAGAAGAGTCACCCAGGAAGGTTTAGGAAGTTGATGTTAGATAGAACAGAACGCTGAACCGGTACCTCACACTCCCTATTAGGTTTAGATAGACGTGGGAAGACGTGGGTCGGTCATTCCTTCAGAATCTTCCTCTTTCTGCTCCGACTTTTTATTTTTAAAAGGACGATCACTTGAGAGGAATAGGCTGTTGTTGCACAAAGAAATTAGTGGCCAATGGATGTCCCCCACTCAATTTTCGTCGCTCGAGTTGAAGTCATCCATGCGGCCACAACACGTAGTGATTCGCAGATGGATGAAATTAAAAGAATGAACAACGATAGATTGGTGTGGACTAGAAATGCCTAATAATTCGTATGATTAAAAAATACACTCGTTCAACAACTCTACCATGTCTTCTTTATGGTCTCGGGACAGGAATAACCGTTTCTAATTGTCGATAACTGCTTATTAAAGATGTTGAATTACCACTTTCCCGTTTCCCGAACGAGTTTCTCTTCTATTTCGAAATATTGCCACTGAAATCGACCGAGAGAAGAAAAATTTACCCCCCCCCCCCTCCCACCCAAGTTGGTGGGTTTACGTTTTAAGACACGTAGCATCCGAATATCGATTTTAAAATTAAAAATTCCATTTGTTTTTTGTGCTGTGGGTTTGTAGTATATGTTGTAGTTTTTGCCGTGTAACCCCTCAGCTTATAGATTTTTCAACGCTGAACACGATGGTAAAGTCAAAATTGCGATGTCTCATTCCGTTATCAAATTAGAGCAGTTGAACCGTGAAGAGCATCTTTCGGTAATTCGAGTTTGAACGTTTTGAACCGAGAACAATCGCTTCATTTTCTTCGATCATTCGCTAAAAACGAACGTGTGTGCCTGTATACGAGTGAAGAGCACCTCAAAAATGAACATCACCCCCTGCATTCTCGTATGAAACTTCTCACATATCCACTGCCTCCTGATTTTTTTATGTGAGTGGAAGGATTTTTCTCATATAAGGATTCCAAAAATAAGAGGGGAAGAATTCCTAAATTCTCCGGTGCGTATCGATCTCCCTTTGACTTAAGTTGAGCTTAGGGGAAAGACTCATGCGTTAATAAAAACATGGGAAGCGGTTTATTCCCCATCGGCATTGAAAAGGTTGTTCGGGATTCCACTAGCCTCTTCATCTTCTAATTGTACTATTGCAAATGAGACATTGTCAGGGCCTTGTTAAAAATCGAACAGGGCTGTATTATTAATTGACCGATCCCGGAGTTTGAGTTCACTTTTCTCTCCAATAGGTAGATGACAACTTTCTACGTCAAGCGGTATCATTCTCCCAGTTTTACGACCGAACTGAAGGATATTTGGGATTGTCCTTCTTGAGGCTAAGTACGACTAGGAAGGGAAATTTGGAATTATCCGCCCTACTGGTGGAATAGACCATTTGAGTAGCCTCCATAATTCAGCAATATTCGGTTGGTAGTAGGAATTGTTGTAGTTTTCTATCTGCTATACAGTGCTATAGAAACATCCACCTCAAAATATTTTGTTGTCACTGGCTTAGAAAGAGCATAATTATAAATCTTATATCTGACTCGGCCTTGATTGCCCAGTACCAACATCAAATACAACTAGCAAATTAAATGGAGCTTGAGAGAACGGTTCCTCACTCGGAAGCTGGTCTTGAGTTAGTGAATGTGACGCAATTTCTCCCGATACCATCAGAACCACATTCTTCCCCTTGGTGTCTTCTCATCCCTGTTTTCTTTCCGTCACTTCACAACTTGGAAAATAAGAAAGGTTGCACGACCTACTGACCCCGCTTTCCTATTGCATTGTCTATCCTAGATATTACGGTCTATAAATATTATGTTGTTCTTATCGTTAGGAGGGAGTAGCGTACAGGTACATCGAGTGCCTCATATCGACATCGAGGTTTATTGGAATAACGAAGAAAAACAACTTTATGGGTTCTTTTACCTTACTGCACTTTATAGTGGTTGCATAGAAAAATGCGAAGAAAGTGTGTCTTAAGTTGTTATAACTTAAACTTCTGAAATTAATACACAAATGAACAAAATTGTAGATAGGGTAATCTGATACAAATTGGGTTGCTAGAAAAAATACATTCATTAGCTGTTTCCCATTTGAACTCACTTCTTACGACATGTTGTTAGTATTTCCCAATTCTTTAAGTACCACTTAATCGAAGGCTTCAACGAGCACCTAGAAAAAAGGCTTTTTAGGTAACCGGATGTACATGTCCAACCATTGCAGATCACAAGATATTCAAAACTTGAGGATCAGAATTGCAGAGTATGTATCTCAGCTATTGTCAACCGAATTTAAGTTGGTGTTGGCATGCAAATGATTCCATATGACTAGAGAAGGTTGAAATTCGACTCCCACACGATGTTCTACGCTGAATCGAACGGAAATATTCAGAATCCTCCCCGAATGCATAAATACTGACTTTGGGTGGTTTGGGCCGATAACAAACATCAGCATGTGCGAGTATACCTACTTATCGTGAAGCATTTGGTATCAGCATAATGATGCAGACCACTTATTATGCTGCAAGTAACGGATTTTCTCTGAGGCAAAATGTGTGGCTGGAAAACTAGTATATGTCTCGAAAATAGTGAACTAGGTTGTAGAACACCATTAGTAGATCTGGTTCCTCATGATTATACAGGGCTTGAAAAAAGCCTGGTCCTCAGCCAATGCCGAGGTGAATAATATAAGAACGAGCCACCGTCCAGCCATAATTATGAGGTTCTTTATCGATTTGCAGCACTTTTAAATGAATGCTTGTAAAGGCCAGGGCGATTCTTGTAAGAGATAATGTTTATGCGAGCTGAACTGAGTGAAACCGTTAACTAATGGTCCCCATTAGTAGGGCCTAAT
This sequence comes from Stenodema calcarata, assembly GCA_963920205.1. NCBI lineage: Eukaryota > Metazoa > Arthropoda > Insecta > Hemiptera > Miridae > Stenodema > Stenodema calcarata. Next base: position 22,702,129 of record OY986049.1, on the reverse strand, counting down.
ATGCCACAAAAAAGCGTCATAATTAGTGTTTCTTTCGCAAAACAGCCGCAGCTTGAGTGCAGGAGGATGAAAGTCGGCCTCGGGATTAAAAGAAAAAGTTGGTCGTGGAAAACCAGTAGATAATAGAGGTTGATATTACGGTGGCCTAAATATAGATTGCTTTTACATCGCCGTTTGAATTTTTGGCGAGTATTTTGTGAATAGGTTCTGTGAAATTGGTTGAACTGATTATTACCCACTTGTTATGGCTTCATGGTCTCATTTTATCAGTCATCCTCGGTACATGCTCCTATTCGGCCTTGAGTATAAAACTGCCCAAGAAAGCAAATAGGTACTTAGGTGATCGACACAAGAGTAAGTCGGCCCAGAATTTTTAGTTGAAAAATCAACGACTTGGTTGGCGACTCCTCCCCTCACTCGAAGAGGACGAACTGAGAATAGCAATTTAAGTAAATCACGAATGGGTTCAAGACTCATCTTTTTTAACCTAAACTTCGTTAGTTCAAGCTTTTTGAGCTATTCCCCCTCCCCTCATATCGTGGATTTTTCATAATTTTTATTTATGATATTAACAAACTTTGAGCCGTCGTCAATTAAATATTCCTTACTGTTTTGTGAAAAGTAGCAGATTCCTTTATTCACGCATTCTAACGGAAATAGAGAAATTATCGAAGAAACGTAGGAAATTAGGGTAATGGTGCTTACAGTAAAACTGGTATAGTTCCCGATGCAGATCAGCTGGTTGATTCTTGAACTTCCTGAAAATGGCGCCAAAAAATTGCCATCAGTAGCAGCCTTAGTCGTGGCTCAACCTATTTCCACTCCTACTTACTGACTTTGTTTTTGTGGGAATTAGTTTCCCTTTTCTGTTCAAGTTTCAAATAAGCGGGGATATCAAACCACAAAATCATTTCCATATTTTAGCCTGGGCATCGTGTTACCGCGATCTGGGGATTAGGCAACGGCTTAGGTGTTGTCTCTAACGGTCCAACACCGGAATCTTTCCATATTTTCCAAGAAAACACGAATTCTCATCTATTCGAATCCCTTGCATCGGCGATGGCGACTAATGTCGAGCCGTGCGACACGTCGTGTCGTCGGTGTGATGTTGACGACCTTGTAATCCTCGCCGACACTTCCCAAGATGGCACTAGCGACGGAGGATGACCGGGAGCTGCAGAGAACTCACCAGCTTTCTCAAGTTCAAATCCGATTAAAACCCGCCAACGGATTTGTATAATTACTCGCAGTCGACAGGCGGATACCGACTTTCTAAAGGAGTTTTTTTTCCACTTCGCTTTTCGTCTTCATTATTAGTTAGCGTGGATTGCGAAGAAGTAACGTACGAAATTTCATGCTTTCATTAACTGAGGCCACCGCCAAATGGAAGTTTTCTTGGTTTATTATCTTCGGTACCTACTGAACCATTGGAATCGACCAAGAATAAAAAAAGTTTAAACCCTCATCAAAATTTGTTGGTTTTCGTTTCAGATATGGAAATTTAGGTAATCGAATTTAAAAAAGTCCGGAAATTCCTAAAAAAAATTCCTTGTTTTTGGTACAAATTTAAATAGATCATAATTCAGAGAATTTTCGAAGGCCAATGTACGCAATGTACGACCAGCCGTTCGTTGGCAATGAGAGCTCTAGGGCAGAGCCGATAAAAGATTGTCGGCAAGGCCGAGTTTCTTGTTCTGAGATACTTTTGATGTTTCCAGAAAGATGGCAATTTTGAATATTTTGTTTTAGGAACTTATCGCTGAAGTTGGTAGTACAAGTAAAAACAACTGTATTATAATAAAATTCTAAAAGAAAGTAAATGGTATATGGTCATATATTCAAAATTCATGGTCATTTATTTCATATAATTAATGGACCCCTTAGTAGGATATTGTATACCTACAGAATATTGTGTAGAGTATTGTGTACAGAACTGTGATCTAGACAGAAGGTTGATCTGTACAACGAAAATAACCCTTTGTGGAAAATTGCAGCGTTTGGTTTATTATATTCGATAATGAACGTTTTGGAATCGCCCAAGAAAAACAATCCCCCCACCCCTTAAAACTTCCTAGTTTACGTTTGAAGACACAAGGATTCCGAAAATTGAATTTAAAAAATCCTTCCGTCCACGGCAGTTTGCCCAATTAGCATTGTGCTAAAATGCAGGTCAATGGTGAGAGGTTCACAATAAATTTTGAAATTTGGAGCAGATCGAAAGTCGTCAACATGAGAGTGAATCATGTAAAAGCCTGTTGGATCAATGTTCATACTGGCCCAGCTGATTGGAACGGCACAAGGTTTTCATATATCGAGTTAATTAATTATAATCAATAATAATTACCATTGATAATTTATAAAAAGTATTGATAACTAACAATAATCATTAAAGATAATTAATAATAATTCACACAGCTTGCCCCCATTGTTCCCGTTATCTCGAACTAAAATTTATTTCCTTGAAATTGTTCTGTCCATATGACACCTCCAACCTGATGACGTTCAAATGCTTCAGGATTCTAGTACAACTCACGTTTCACTCGAGAAAGGCATTCCCTATATCGCTCTTAGCGGGAGTGTAGTATTATCTCTGACTCGAATATTCAAAGTATCCACCTTGGATGTTGGGATCGTCTAGCTCTCAGGATCTACCTATGGAAGGTCGAGCCTTATCAAAGACACCTCGTATGCAGGGAGGGACCAGTGCCTCATAAAACAGCCCCTGCCGGCCGGCGTTACCCACCTAACTACGCAGGCCTTTTCCTTCAGATGTTATATTCCTATCACGTCTTTATCCTTCAGTTAAGATGCAGAGTATAAGAGATGATGTCTCCTTGCAACCGGGCTGTTCATATCCAATCAAAATATTAGCGTTTTCTTTATATATCACTGAACACCAAACCCGGGGCGTGGACTAGGTCACCTTCCCGCGGCCCCGATTGCAGTGATGACGACCAAACAGATGTGATTGATAAGATGGTCCCCTTAATTGAGATTAATGATTCGTTGGTGCTCCCCAACTCCACTAACGGCTTCGTTAATTTGTCGATGGAGCGTTTATGCGAGCTGAAAAATGATGCCTTTATCCGGATGTAGTTGTGTAACATGGTGTTCGGTAAAACTATGTATTTTCCAGCTGTCGCAACCATGAAGTATCATAATGTGATACTTCATACTATGAAGTTCATGGTTGTCACAGTTGGAATACTATACCCTATTCCAATACATTGAAGGTAGAAACACACGTTCTATCTTCACGTTGATTGGCTCCTTCAATATTTGATAATCATCATGCCGATATCATCCGACGTTTCTCCATTAGAAAATGATTTCGTCTAGTTTTTATTTTGGTTATTTTGATGATTATTTCATATTACATAACAGAACAAAGAACGAAAAGAATTTACCAAGTTCAATCACTCTTCTTCCGTTGCTTTTGGTTAAAATTTGTTCAATTATCGTCGATAATGAACCTTTGGAATCGCCAAAGAAACATGCCCTCTTCATACCGCGTAACCTTCAAATTAAACGGTATAGTTTTTAGTACACATTTGAAAAGTGTTCAGTTTTAAAAGTTTGTTAACACCAACCGGAGGTTTGTACGGCCAGCCGTTCGCTCATAATGGTGGCGCTAAGTTGGAGCAGATCGAAAGTCGTCAACATGAGGTTAATCCTACGACAGCCTGTTAGGTCAATGTTCTTACTGGCCCAGCTGGTGCGAACAGCACAAGATTTTCAGATATGGTGTCTTTATAATCATTATTGATAATTTTAATAACCAAGAATAATTATTAATTGGTAATGATCACCTTCGAATTAGCTGGTTTTTATACTGGGGAACAGCTGATTGAAATAATGCTTTGAGCTGTCGTATCGAGAGTCTAATATTTGAGGGTGCCGACGTGTTATCTATGTCATTTATATGAATGACTTATTATTAGGTCGGCCCGAGATTTAGACATTTAGACAATTGACGAGGCTAACGTCGAGCTAACTGAATAAAGAATGGCGTAATCAACGCTTTTATAAGTATCTACTATACAAACAAAATATCTCGGGGTCAAGGCGAGGACCTAATAATATTATGTATGTAGATATTTTATTACTTCCCACTGATTACTTTGGAAATATCTTGCAACGTATCGATTGATGAGATTGAGTGATAATCCCCTCATTCAACGTTCGAAGAAGTATGAAATTGACAAGTTAGGTACCAAGGCAACATGTTAGCCCAATTTCTTTCGTTAGTACTATGGGACAAATGGTTGCATTGGGTCGTTTCATATGGAGCCATGCATAATATATTTGCCGACACTTCCTGGGTACACATATGCACAGATGGTTTCAAAAATAGATCCCGAGCCATAGCGGTTTTATTTACGGCCTCCTGGAATATTAGAGGGCTGTGGTCCCCTGCCGCCGCAAGTAGTAGTTCGATGGCTACCCGTAGATTTGTATTTCACAGATTCCCTTGTTTGTCATACACACTGGAGCAATTGACTCCTATTTATGAACTTGCATACGAAGAGCTGGCACGCAGGCGAAACGAGGCAGAGCTACCTACTACCTCCCGGAGAGCCAATGGCAGACCACAGCAGCTCAGTAAATTCTTGTGGGAATTAGTAGGGAGCGGAGGGAGGACAACTGTATGGGAGGGGATGTTGAAGAATCTCTCATTGGTAGTGATTTCAACCAACTATTAGATTCAGTGTACCGTCAAAGCATCTCTCGTATTTTAAGAAATTGCTTTTGCTGTGAAAATAAGTTTATCAATTCAAAGTTTTTCGAATCATAGAAGTAATCTAGGTTTGTATCGCCGGAGTGAGACTTCGCTTCGATCTTGGTTTGTGAGACTTTACAGAAAACTAGACAGTCCGAATTCGTTGCTTTTCATTATTGTGAAATCCACGGTTAGGGAGTGGTTTATATAGGTAGTTACTCTCAGCTAGGCCCTCAGCAAGGCACGCGTATTTTCCTTGAGAAACCGGCAAAAGGGAAAGTAAATAATATCGAGTGGCCTATTCTATAATAACCTCATATCCATAGATGGGGATGTGTCGCAGGGAAAGTCTTCAGAAAGGACCTCCACCGATCATGACTCGGGTCCTGAAGGCGCGGGAGGCCCTCCGTTTAGTTAGCTCAGATCACGAACTGTCCGCGAGCCTCTCAAACTCGGGAGGGAGCCGCTCTGAGGACAAACGCTTCCAGATCCTTTGTCAACATTTCTCTAATCGTGATCTCACATTTAACCATAATTCAAACCGTTTCTCCCTTCACCCATGCGAGCTCCGGAAGTCGACGTGGAGCCAAAGAGAAATTTCTACCGGGATTGAAATTAAAAATCGTCACCTCGCTATTGCCGACAATCGGGACTTAGCCTGGGTTATGCAGTTGAGAGCACAACTACCTGTCATGAGGTACTCTTTCTATCTTTCATCGTACCGGACTTGATTTACTCCCTCGCGTGCCCTTACAATTCTGATCACTATGGAGATGTATATGGAGAGGTGATTCTGTCAATATGCCCAATATTTCAAGAAAGATAGAAGAGAAACACAACCTGTAGAAAGAGATTGCTCGTGAGAGCATGCGCTGCTAGTACATCATAGGTGTCCGGTTTTTTAGGGAGCTCCTGAGAATCTACGGCCTCCTGTTTCTATTTGGAACTTTCAAAATAAATTTGGCGGATTCGCTCATTATTAACAATAACAGAATTATTCTGAACACACCAATCCAGAATTACTCATTCAGTTGGGCAGGTAAGGACTTTTACACTGTTTGTTTTTTATTATAAAAACGAACAGTGTAAATATCCTTACCTTCCCAAATGAGTAATTCTGGATTGGATTGGTAATAAGTACAGGTTTTTTTTTTCAATGCGAAATTGGTCATAAGTAGCTCAATGCCGAAAAGTCGTAGTGCATGGTTCATAAAACCCCAACATTACATTTGTCTGCTCATGAATAGAGGGCTTGTCAGTCTGTTTGGAAAACTTTGTTGTAATGAGCTCCTTCGGAAGATAAGTACTGGTGTGTCACAATAGTCTGAAATTTGAAGGGTTAGTTAGTGCAGCTTGGGCAAAAGAAAAAGGTTCTCGCACAAGACTGGAAATTCTGGTGAGAATTTTTCCATCTGCGTATGAGTAAATGTGTTTTTCGTTCATCAATTTTTCCCCTTCATCCGACGGAACGATTTTACCTACACGGTTGCGCACATTTCACATCGGTTATTAATTTGGTTGGGCCAAAAACCATTTGGTTCTGATCCTTTATACCAGGTTTTGAGAAGGGAAACCATGTTTCACATCATTGGATCATTTTTGTTTGACTATGCAAATCATATTCCATTAAACGTAGTTCGTTATCGGATCAATTCAATCTCGGTTTCACTGATTCATTTACCCCTCATACTCCACCGTATCCCCCCCTTTTACCTCAAAGACCTCCTCTTCGATTATTCATCATCTTCTCTTACAACAGAAAACGTAAACACTCGGTCGCCTCCTGCCGATGAACTCAGTTCGACCGCTCCACGTGCTCATTATATCGTGACATCCACTAATTTTCCAGTCCCCCTCCGATCTCTTACACAGACTAAACGTCAAAGTTTAGACTCCTTTGCCGCGGTTTCAGGGATAGACCCCCGTCGGCGTTCCGGAATCGAGAGTTTCACATTTTGACTGGATCCCGAAGGGTCCGCACTTTCTGGGGGGTTTCCATGGAGACGAACCCCATCCTCATCTGCTATCCTACCTGCTTAGTACTCGTACCTAACTGTAATTACCTATTCATGTGCTCTTTTTCCGTGGTTATTCGTTCTACATTCTGATTATCTGAACAGTGATTCAGGATGTATCCCCCCCCTCCCATAAAAAAACACTCCTGTAATACACACTCTGTAAAAATCCTCGCAAATATCATTCTACAGCAGCCAGGAAAAAGTTATAATATCCACTTTTCCCACCTGCTTTAAAAATATGTCCAACCACTTCACAAGCACCGTACCCGTTTCGAAATCTCCCACTGGTGCCATGGCGAGTGGATCGTTTATTAAACTATACAAGCTAAAATTGTTTAAAAAGCCTCCTTTAGTGTTATAGCTATTCAAGATTTGTGTTGAATATAGATATTCCTCGTTAGATCGCTTTCCTCGTAGGATTTTGGCCTGGTCCATTTCTAAATTATCTTCTTTCATGAGAAAAGTGAGAGTTGCTTATTTATAGTGATTTCAAGGAACTAGTAGTTAACTACTTCCTGTGAATGTTTCATCACTGAACAATATCCCACGAGCTTGAAGTGCGAAATCTGTAATTTAATATTGGCAATTAGGGACAGCACTTGTTATAACTAGCAGTTTTGGCCACAACTCCAGTTCTACAACTACTGATGTAGTTGCGGATAAATGTAGTTATAAAGTAAGTTTCGCCTGTCTCTTCCCCTGTGGTAGAGTGCGCTACTATTGCGTGTGTAGGACGAAGGGTCAAAATGATCGAGGTTGGGGAACTGTTAACCAAACAGCATCCTGAAAGGAATCGCCGGTTATGACCGTTTTTTCGAACGGAAAAGGGATGTAAAAGGATGTGTGCTGGGGAGATGTAGATGTTGCCTCAAGGGAACCGACTACGATCGACAGTACTGCCACGTACAGTCCTTTCTTAGTTTGGTGAATGTCGAGGATGTTCACCCCGCTCTACGTCCGGAGTTGAATTCCGTATGCTCCCTAACTGAGACAACTACACACAACAATACTTGAGGCGATTGTATGAAGATCTGAAGAGTAAATGAAGGGTAAATATTGGATATAAACTCCTAATACCGTAAATGTCGAATAATCAAATTCTTATAAGGAATATAACAGTCATTCTTACACGCATCCACAGGCTCAAGTGCATCTCAATAATAATTGTAGTATTCTCGCATGCTCAGGAGCTTCCGAACTGTGCTTTCGGTCATTAAACCATGTATTTGACCATCTTAGATAAGAATCTGAAGATGAAAACCGAAATTTTAGCTCGTTCAGATAGATGAGTGCCTATCCAATCCCTGGATACGCCTGTGGGCTTCATTGAAATTTGACTGTAAGTTGGATACACAAATTTGTTTAGCTTGAAACGCTCCTCATTATACGATACTATAGACGTACTGAGCTGAAATTATCAACCAAAAAACTCCACTAACTTCCGAATATAACTAGGTATCGCCTGAGTATTTAAGAACTTGTTTTATTTGAAAAATCTTAGGAAAATTCTACATTTCAACTTCCAAATGGGAGGAAATAGCTAACAATGGCTTGAACTAGATCCATAGACTTGACCAAAAGTTTAGGTTGACCCCCCCAAAACAAAGGACTGAGAGATTGTGTTACTACACTTAATTTAAAGTAACGCATCCAGAGGCACTAGTTCCATTTTGTGGAGCAATAGCGAATTCCACTTAAATTTAGTGGAATTCGCTATTTAATGTTGAGAGCGGTTAAATGCATCACCGCTCGTCTTATTCGCCAGATGTATGGATTTTCTGTTTATTCTTCGAAATCAAGTAAGCGAAGAACAATATCACGATAGGATTGTTGACATTCAAAGAGAAATTATACATGCGAAATTTTGATTAGTGATCAGAAAGTGATACATCTGTGTTAAGTATTGTAATAAATATGACATTCCACCATCCACTTGATTGATTTTATTGAGCTTTCAAATATTACAAGACATATCTCATAATAACTCATGATGCAACTTGGGGGACAGGCCATCATCGGCATAATATTATAGTCGTATATGTAGGGATTTCTACCTGTGTCGAAGTGCAAGTCTTTCATGATGAACTAGACACGCGATAGGCGATATGTCTACAACAAACTAACTGAATGCCTTGAAAGCAATAGTGGAATGCTCCCCATCTCGTCAGGTATTCAGAGCGGCGTAAAATTGATAGATCTCGACCTCAAGCCACAGCCATCAAACTGATAGCTATCGATATGTCTACGCTGCAGGCGACGCGACGGCCCGACGTGTCGTAAACCGAAGAGCGTGAAGAATCGTGTTAAAGCAGATCGTTAGGATGTGTGGAAGGGGTTAAAATTTAAAAAAAAAGAAAACGGGACCAGACACCCAATAACCTTACCTACATCAAGCTCTCGGTTTTTATACACTCGTGATGTTAATTTGATAGTAATATACATACCGTGGGCATCAGATACGTGATGCATTTCAAGTGTTTCAAGTCAGTTATAGAAACGTTTCTTTCTGATTTCTTTTATTTTTGATGAGTCATAAAGTCAGATGCGTTAAAAGAACCCACATCTCTTCATTTCCATATTGAATACCTACACATAATTGAGTATAAGTAGTGTGACACCTTCATTAACTTCTCCATTTTTGTACCGGCGTCATACTCATATACGTTTTACTATTAGAATCTACCTTCTAAAGTATAGAAACTGGAAAATCCCCTTTATTTGAGCCATGGGATTTTTTAAACATAATTTAGTCCAAAGTAAAATCTGTGGCTATTTATGAGGCGCAAATCATCACGGATTGCTCGATTTTAATAAAACTTGATAAGGGTCGGGTATTCCTCCTTGAATTCTGGGGTAGGGAGAATGGCATAATGTATAGACACATATTATGTACACTAAAGATAAATACGTTTATCTTGTGCAGCCCGCGTCAAGTATAATTTTAGGAAGTGACCACTTCCTAAAATTATACTCGAGCTTTCTAACATACCATACATTTTGCCGGTAAAATTTTGAGTATCATATGCTTACTGTTCACCTCCCTCTCCTCCTTTCCGTTGGTATTACGAAAGTTGGACACGTTTATCGACACACCAACGTTTTTATGCACGTCCAATGTTTCCGCAGCTTGAAGCTTCGTTTCGAGTCTTGCCATAAAATTTATGACCCTTCCCGGTTCTGTTATGGGGATTTTGTCTAAGAAAGATGTCGCCTGAAAAGCCATCAAATGGAGTACGGGTCGTGTATGTTATATTTCCAGTTACCCTACCGACTATAATCGTTACTCACTAAAGAAGCTTACGCAGGGAAAAAATTCTTCGCTCCTAACGTATTCGTATACTTTTACCCTCAACTGAACAGTATTCCTTCCCCGCGATCCGATTGACGCGTAATGTCCATGCACCTCCGTATAACTGGTCACGTCTTAGAAGGTATTTTCATACTTTCTATCATGCTGACGTGCAGCGATCAATACTGGTGACTATCGTTCGAATCGAGAGCCGCAAGTTTTTTACTCGTAGATTTGTACATGGAGTGCTTCAGTAGTGAATGAAAGGTAGAGCACAGTCTTTATTGAGCAATACTTTCCGTGACTTTTAAAAGACGCTCAGTCGTTCATAAATTGTTTATAACTGTTGGATTATTTTTGTAGTGTTATTTTTATATTCGACCGAAACAACTTGATATAAAGTAGCTTGATTGAATCTAAATAGATAGAATAATACCTACATTAATCATTGTCAAATTATATTCAAGTTTTTCTAAAATGGCCACTTCACTTTATCAGTGAATGCATTCGCTCCAAACCACTGGCGTTTATGTACCTTCTGGTTTGGCCCTTATGGCAAACGCCACTGGTGATTCTGCCTCATCCGAAGCTATTTCCAAAGATATATTTGGTAATCCATAACGAAAACTCGAAATCATTGGTCTATCTATCTCTCTGGTTTCTGTCATGTCTATTTTTTGGAAAGAAAATTTATTTTCTTCCTAATTAAACACTAAACAGTGGAAAAAACCGATTTAGCACTGTAAAACGGATTTTTCATAAAGCTCATGTTACAGGGAATGCAGAAACATGTAAGCATTCCCAGATTTAATGGTACACATGGCCGCTCAGTGGTTGCCCTATCAGTGTTGAAAATCTAGTGACAGGTAGAATAGAAGTAGGCAGACATAGAAACAATAGAAGTCGGCCGACCAATTCCCTGAATGGATTGAATGCTGAATTCATTATCTTTTTCCATTTTCGAAATAATGAATCGAGGATGAAGTAGGAACGCAATCAAAAAGAAGGAAATCGATCCAAACATGAATGACTACCATTCTATTACAATATAATTCTATTAGCTCCTTTCACTCTTCATTTATAACGTTTTTTTGTTGTTCTTACGTTAACTAACTTTACTAACAGAATAATCGATTCCATTCGGCTCGAATGGTTTCTTTGACAGTCCACTGTTTATGGTCACGTTCTTTTCAGCTGCGTTCCGAATGGGTTGCCACGATTTCTCCAGCCCTCATTCATTCAAATTAATATTTCAATTATTGATCGAAGTGATATCACGGGGGCCTGGTTGCCTCTCAAAATCGATAGGAAGGTTGCACCTCATGGTTGTTGTTTTTTGTTGGGTATTCCTGTGTATTTGTGATGAATGGATGGAGCTATCAAATGTTATCGAAAATTTCAGGTGCTTGAAACCGTTTTTACTACAGATGTGGGGAATGGGAGTGAGCATCAGGACTTATTGACTACTCGTGTGTGACTACGGTTTTTTTCCTAACAGCAAATAAAAGAAGTGTTGCCCCAAAAGAGGCAACGGCAGGAGTATTCGACAGGCGCTCCATTTTAAGGTGGATATGTTTTTCTCTTCTCCTTAGAGGTCAAGCCGATTTTGGCGTCACGACAAAAAGGGTGTAACGCATGATTTCTGATGGTTTGCGCATAGCTACAACGCGTTAGAATCTGTTTGGAAAGTGAGCCAGAGAAATCAATGCATGAGTATATGTGCAACATTGAGATCTCACAAGTTGTCATTGCAGATCAGATACTTCTCGCTCTACATAATGAGATATTCCACAATGTACCTACCTCAAGAAAAGGGAGCTTTTGGAAGTAGAGTAATAATGCACTAAAAATGTGACCTTCTTTCATATTTGGGACGAGGTCTGACCCATATAAGCCATCTTTCAGAAGCCGATCTACACCCACAGTTTAAATTACCAGGCCCGTGTGAGTTTTTTCCCCTTAACAGGATGAAACTCCACTCTACTTGATAAAGTTATAAAGAACCAACTACCTTGTTAAAGTGGATGCGTCAGAAAACTTCCACACCATCATGAATGATCAGTTTTCGATCAGTTTTTTTGCCGTTGTTTTTCTCCCCGTGATCTAATCTTTAAAAGTTCATTGGGTGTTGATACCACGTTGGGTTTCAAAACTAATTAGTTGTTGAAGATTCAGGGCTCTTCATTAACCTGGTTCCATTCTCTATGAGTTTAAAAACTAAAAAATCCTCAATTCTTGCATTGAAATAGTACCTAGTTTTAAAGAATTTGAGAGAGCACAGGAGATGTATTGCATGTAGTATACTTAAGGCGAGTAAATATACATCTAACAGGGAACATCGCAACTTGAAATTTTTCGGTTTTGTACTGTTGACTCGTCTGTGTTGTTCGTTAAGCTTTCAACAATTCATTGATGAATAATTTTTCGTATGTTGTTTTAGTTACCTATCTAGAAAGCGATTAGGAGGCTAGATGTAGTTTAACGACGTGTCTGCCTATTTTGGGAACTAAATGAGCTTTTTCGTTTTGTGAGCTGATCCCAATGTATTGCGCAACACTTTAAGAGTTACATAAATCATTTTTCAGTCTATATTGATGAATTAGTAATGATTTCTCTCTATAAATGGACCAGAATCACTGAATTGTCAGTCACGTGGCTACAAAAATCATGCCACCATCTCAATTTCTGTAAATTCAGTAATCTTGATGGTGCTTTGATTGTACTAAAAATGAATTGTACTAGTGGAATTTCAAATGTAGGGACAGTTTGATAAAATGATATTATATGCGGCTCTTAGGTGAGGCAATGCCACAACCCATAACCCGTGCGTTTCCAATATAATATATTATTATTATATTATAATAATAAACATGAAATGTTGTATGTTTTTATATGATGCGCAACTACGAAATGCCACCTATTTGTTGGGATATTCCGCTATAGATGGCCCCATTTGATTAAACTTGAGGCTTCGCGTGAAGTAGTCTGTCATAACACTTTCCTGTAGATATTATATAATTGTTATAATAATATTATGTCACTCAAACTTATGCCAAAGAGTGCAACAAGCGGTTTATCTAGCGATTAAATAGTCTAGTCTGAGTTAAAAACGACCGTATACCTATAATAATATGCAATTGTTCTGTTAGTTTTTATTTGAAAATAAATTGAAATACAAAGGCCCATTTAAATGGTGTCATTCACTTTAGGACCTTCAGGACCTGAGGACTCTGAACCACAAAATAGAGACAGCGTGTCCGTACTTAAATCTGTAGTGACTCACACAAATCCACGGGCTATGAAAATACAACAGATGCACTTGACTGTATTGGCTGTTTCTCTGAACCCTTCCATTATTCCGTTGATGGATGTAGAATGGAACCACCAGTTTCCTAATGGGATCAAGTAGCCACTTGATCGAGTTTAAGGAGCACAAGCTCCTTGGGCCGCTCTTATAGGTTTTATCCGTCTAACCTATCAGTTCCAGCCGAGCGCTCTTCTCTTTCGACACTCCATCTTTCGAGAGCTTTTACTTTGCGAGAAACTTGCACCCTTTAGTCTCCCAAGATAGTGAAGCTTGACCTTTGAGGGAAGTTCACAACAACTCACTCCACTAAAAATAGGTTTCGATAGTTTTTGTCTCATCCAATCCATTTTTATGGCGTCCCTCAGTTAGTCAAACTTCGTCTTTTCGATCCTAGTCGGAAACTGACAACACAAAGCTGAAAAGGAACGAACTGCTGAGAAATTACGAAAAAAAAAAAAAAAACCATGGGGATTCGTTGGCTGTTTTGTGGCTATGTCCGTGACAAAATGTGAGAACTAGCCAGTCAATTCTCAACTGCTTCTAAATTGGTTGTTTCTGCGTTCAATTCAGAATTCTGTCTGGTTGTGCATTACACTGACGGAGTTTTGTAGTTTGCGCAGGGTGGTCAGGGAAAGTTGATACTGGAAAACCACCCAACCTTCACTACCGCAGGCTGCTAAAGCAACTAATAGTTATAACCATTAGTCATTCTAATTTTGATGGACTATTCTCATGTTACGTACCACCAGACATTCAGGAGGGTAGTTGTGGCGGTTGGGGGGGGGGGGGGATCTATGTATCTCGAAAGTGCCGTCTTCGATCCAAGAAAAAGAGCCAAAGCACTATAATAACTCCTGTGTGGTCGAGCCCAACGGACAAGATTTAGGAGGTCTTTTTTCCTCCTGTTTTTGTATTTACAGTCGATACGTCTTGATAATATCACAATAATCAAATAATAATTTATATATTATATAAATGAAGAGAAGGGTTTTCCTCTATGATGCATGGATGACTCAACTGCATAGAATTATGTTCTGACTGACGATTTATTCCAAATAAAGAAGACTTTTCCTTTTCCTGTTCTAGTTGAAACAAGCGCTAACATATCTTGGTTAGTCTGAGCATACAATTAAGATAACTCGTGTTCAGCATTGAGTCACTCTTATTCACATCTAAGATTACCTTAATCTTGAAATATACAAATTTACATTATTCGAATTAGTAACATTGGATTGTGGAATGGCCGACAAGAGGTTTGTTATATCCAAATAGTTCTATATCCAGACTAATGTTGTGATTAAATTGTATTCATCTTTGTTGACTCGCTTGATCGTTAGCATTTCAATAGTAACATGAACTTGAAATGCTAACAATCGAAGGAGTCTACAAAGATGCATACAATTTATTCACAACATTAGTGTGGATATAGAACTATTTGGATGTAACATACCTGTTGTCGGCCATTCCACAATCGAATGTAACTAATTCGAATGTAATTCCAATGTAATTAATTCGTTATATTGTAAACCAACTCGAAGTTCACTGCTAAAATTCTGGTGAACGATTCAAGCTTTGTGGGGAACTTTCCAAAAAGTTGCTTTGTGACGGGTATCGACAATAGGAAGTGGGCGAAAAACGTGTCTTGTAATTTCTGGACCAATTACAATCCGTGACATTGCCGACCCTGCGCCCGCTTGGGTAAACCCTCTGCAACCCATCCAGGCCTCCTCTTCTAACTTTAAGGAAATTCGATCAGTTAATTGGTACGTTAATACTTCCATTACTCTCCAGTTCTCTCCATCAATACTCCAGTTCCTTGAGGTAGAACATTAGTTAGTTCATGACCATAGTCTCTCACTTTGAAATTCGGAATAATTCCATTGTTAGCAAAATTTGATTTATGTTTGCTAACATCTGAGATTTGTTAAAGAAAACATTCGTAGTTTAGTGTTAAAGCCCTACTGTTCTCGTTGCAGACATTCACATTGTGAGAGTTGTGCACTAATAGTTATGCATTATTGTTATATTCTAGACCCAATTGTTCCTCCAGTGCCTTGCGACAAACACGCTTCATTTACGTATAAGCGTGTTTTTGAAGAAAGCGTTTTTTTTTTTTCTCTTTCTCAATCGGCTCTTTTAACCTTCTGTATTATTCAACGGAGTAGCCGCAGTTTCAACGAAAATCGAAATTATTCAGCTCACCCCCACAAGTTGGCAAAGGTTTCTTCAACATAAGTCAGCCCTTTAGCCGGGTGAAGCGAAGAAATTTGCCAACCTGGGCGTTTCTCCAGGGAGCGGTCTCATCTTCATTGGCACGCATCTCAAGCACGTTCCTATTGGTTTGCCGAGGAGCTTACTCGGTGAAATGGAGCGTTAAACTATCTTTTTATACCGAGCTGTCCGCTCGGAAGGGGCGTCCGCGACTATCAACTTGAGGATATGCGTGGGCCCTGGGATTTGTAATCCCTTCTTACCGGATCCTGTCCATCTCAACTCCTGATGGAACTCATTACTGTTGGACTAGAATCCAGAAAGAAGATGTCGAAATGGGTTTTTAGAGTCTATAGCTGCTATAAACTACTGCTTTACGAGCTCAACGGGTGGATGTTCTCCAGCTTATTATCAGTCCAGGAAAGCTGAAGTTATCGACATACATCCTCGATTGATTGGATGAGATTTTATTTCTAAAACTTTTATTATACTTGTTTCTTGGGATTCATAGCATATTGAGACCCATGTATCTAGGGTTAAATTTGTGTTTAAATCTATGGTCTGGCGTATGGTGCCCTGAAGCGGTTTGTATGTGAAAACTCTGCAAACATGCTGAAAACAGGAGCGGATCCAGACTTTGATTTCGTGGGGGGGGGGGGGATTTTACTAACAGGGGAATAAATAAACTAATTCAACACTTTTTATAATCGAAAAAACTTCATTTTTCCATATTTTTTAACGTCTTATCATGCCGAAAAGTTAGTGGCCGGTGGGCAATCAGGAAAGCTACGCCCCGACAACTTCTATAATATTGCCGATTTTTGGTTCTCGGGGGGGGGGGGGGGGGACCCCGTGAGACCCCGTGAGGGTATCTGTACAGAAAATAATACATCGTTGTATAAGAATTCGCAGCGTTTTTTAGTGCTGTCAGCAACGTTTGGAATTCCCGTATGGACTTTTACAAACGGTACTTGGGGTACTTCACTTAAATATGGTCCCTTCACAATGTTTCTTTGTTTTGAAGTGAAATCTCATCATACCCGTTTTTTCTGTTGAATCAATTTATACGCAGAAAGAAAAGTTTATCTGTCCTCCCTTTGTAATTTGCCTTATCCCAATATTGTCAAAGAAAGCAACGGGAGCTATCCAATGATTTTCCTCCGAGCGACAAAACTCCGTTTAATAGCCTAGCGGTTATAGCAAGTTGTGTCTTTCGCCGTGTAACGTTATATGATATCGTCTATAAATTATTCAGGAATTGGAAAGGAAATAAATGATAAAAACAAGGGAGGAATCTCAACTCTGAAATAGCGATGGAGACGATTCGAAAACCCATAAATGACGAGCCAACCCCGCGGAACCTCGATATTTCGTTGAACTCGAGTTTAGCTTTCAAGAAGAACCGTTGACCTAGTACCTATGGAGTATTATTAGACCTTCCTCCCCTTAACCTTAGACCTTCCTGTCCATAAAAACATTTTGGAATACGAATGAAGACACGACGAAATGCAGGATCTAGAAATGATTGGCATTTCTCACACTCACAATGTTTCAATTATTCTGTAATACCTGTAATAAATGGGAGGCTAACGACGATACAAACT
Source organism: Stenodema calcarata (assembly GCA_963920205.1). Classification (NCBI taxonomy): domain Eukaryota; kingdom Metazoa; phylum Arthropoda; class Insecta; order Hemiptera; family Miridae; genus Stenodema; species Stenodema calcarata. The sequence goes on along the minus strand of OY986049.1, from coordinate 22,684,980 downwards.
GTACAGGTTCCTCGCTATTTATTTTTCAAATGTTTGGTTTTTGTTTCAGGTATGTTTCAAGAGTCAGTTGTTACACCAATTTATTCTCAACCAAAAGCCAACACTCAGTATGTACTTCTTTGTTTCGTTGTGCATTTATTATAATGTGTTTGTGCCAATTGTAAATTTAATAAGCGATGCACACCCCCCTGTGTGCTCCCTGTGCACACTTCGGATTCTAAAAAAACTGGTGTTTCAAACGGTTCCGCAATTTCAATATGAAATGCCTTCACGCTCAGGTTATGATGTTTTTATTGGTTCCAACTCTGAGCCCGTAATGTAAAAAGATGGCTGATCATACCATCCTGTGATAGTATTTAAAATAATCCAAACGGAAATCTACTCTAATCATAAGAAAAGCTATACCTACTCGTCTAAGTGAAGATTTTGAGCTGTGGTGTTTTGAAAATGTAAACTCCTAATATTCACACCTTCTGATTGACCTAGGGTTATGAATAGTTTCTTAAATCATTCTTGGCCTAATCAGAGCCCACATGTCGAATTTCGAAGTTCTTGGTTAATTTCAAAACGACCAACACCTACATAATATGACATGATATGACATTTAGACATTACATTGCATTTTCTAAATGACTATTGATGAATATTCTATCCATCTATCTTATTAGTCACTTATTAGTGTTACATATGAATTTTCAAATATAGTTACTCTCAGATCGTTTTCCATTATTCAACATATCTATCAAACTGGATGTTTTATGTGAGTTAGATACACGCAGAACTCCTCATCAACTCGTAATGGCTACCGCCCTAGTATTTTTAAATTTTTTATAACCATTGTATTGCACTTTCTCTCCCTGAAAAGGAATAGATATGATTCCAATAAACGGACCTATTCATTCCTTTTCGAACCGTCGAGAAATTTCCACCGCCCACTCGATCGGTTCGTTAAGGTCAGGGTGATGGAATGGAGACCATTTTATCTGATTACGGCCTCATTACTTCTCGCCCAGTACCGACTCCCTTGTGGATTCCATTGAAAAGCTTTCTCCCTGGATTTGTATGATCCAGAAATATTGCTGGACTGCATTTGAGAACCGGAAAAACTGTTATTTGACTCCTGTGTGATTCTGAATCCGATTTCTCAGTCGGATAAAGCATGTCGCCCTGGTTAACGATTTCAATATACTATCCGGTTCGTAACCTTTTTGTTCATGCTCAGTTTCCGCGCGTTTCACGTTCATTATGTGCTAACAAGTTCCAGAAATATTTGTAGGCCGATCAAAACTCAGATTAAAATTCAGATCTTCGATTTCCCTATAAGTATACAGTGCCTCCCGTTCTAATATCGTATTATTACTCAAGATTCAAGCCGAAATGTTAATTATAATTAACATTTCGGCCGAGGGCTAATAATAATTATAGTATAATTATCAATAATAATTATTGACTTGAACATCGTGATGGTCATTGAAAGACAACAGTCCAACGTAGACAAGGACAGCATGGCTGATATATTCTCAACATACTTATGTTTCGTAACTATTAATACTTCATTATATTATTATATCTGCAACAATAATATTAGCGTACCAAACAAAAATTTTTGAAAAAATAATCCAAACAGCCATCTTGACATCATGAAACCTTTTTTAGCTTCCCTTAGCTCATTGTCTCCTACGGACTCAAATAGCTCAGCCGCGACCTATTTTGGCTGTTATTAGACTCACAGATACCGGTAATCACCGGCCTGTTAACGCCTCGTTGGAGATGATTTGTTTGATCGAAGCTTTTCATCGTCGGGATTAATATTTTGATTTAGGGTTAGGTTGATTTAATATTGATGGAGCCTGGTTGTTGGGCGGCGCAGGACTTAGAAAGGACTCTTAATTGTTGGAATTATTGAGTTTAAGGTCATGAATTTGGTCCACGAATGTCTATGTTGTCGGTGTAGGGCACCGACCCATAATTTATGGTCGCTATTTAAACAACAATTTATCTCTTAAATTGTTGTAGACAGATTAGCAGCTTTTTTTTCAATTTGCATTATAGTTTTTAAGCGACGCTACCATTGAATCTACGTATTTCTCCGGACTACTCTACTAATTTGCCTTGTTCAGTATTGTTTTGTTTAATAACCAACGGACTGAGAAACTGGCTTTCGCCTTTTCTCCTCATCAGGAGTAGTTTCCTCCCTCGCAGGTTTAGCCACTCGCGAAATCATGCCCCCTCCCTTCATCAACGCCCATTCGATTATCTCTGCATGGCGAATTTACATTTGTTGCTATGCTAATATACCGATGGCGGAGAGTGGGGTATTGGAGATTCGGGCGGTTTCGAGAAAGTGATCACGCAATGCTCCATGTTCAACCAGTTTTTTTCTCCCTCCAAGTGTGGGTACGCTGTGAAAATTCGGGACTTCGCTAATTTCTCATCGAGTCATCCATATTCATGATTTAACCTTCCGAGAATCGGTTACTCAATTTTATAGCGTGGAATATTTTATAATTATAACCTTCCAAATGATCTCTTTCCAGGGACCACATTTTGTTTAATTATTGTAATAACGAACATTTGTAATCGCTGACGACGTTTGTTCCTTCCCCTCCTCAACATTTGGGATAGGGGACATTTTGGTTAAAATGATGTGGGATTAACCCGCAGTACTATGTCTATTACTCCCCGCATATGGTTTGCAAAAATGATAAAATTCTTGTACATGTCCAATTTGCTCTCCTCAAATCCGTATGGGGTTAGAAGGTTCTCGAGGAAAAATGTACTTAGGTCCTAGCGGTTGAACATGAGAAGTTTCAAATTCCCAATATGTCACCGAAAGTAATTTCTCGAGCCTTCAATCTCATTTCGTCAGCTCTTAACATATTGAGATAATATATTATATCTTTGTATTGGCCCGTAGCAATCACATCTTCGGCAGTAGTCGATGGTCGATACTAGGTGGTTTTGTACATAATTTTTATTTAATGTTTCGTAAAACAATATTGTTTTACAACTATGTTGATCCAACTATGAGGGGACGGATCCAATTTTATCCAAGTTGGATCATCCAATGGACTTCATGTTCTTCAGGATTTGAAAAAAATAAATATAAGTAGTACTATTATTAATATTGAAAAAATATATTTAATATTATTATATATTTTTCAAAGAAGAATATAAAGTCCGTCCCCTCATAGTTGGATCAGGGATAAATATAAAACTTCACATTTAGAATCTCTTTTGGATGCCCTTAGCGTTTGTCGCGCTCGATGGAAGTAACAGTCTTCTCCATTCATTCCATCGGAATGAGTGAGGCATAAAAGTGAAACAAAAGAGCCAATTAGAAGTTCTCTGTACCGGTATGGAGAGTTACCCAACGGCTCCAGGGGCTTCTTAAGCCGGAAATAGCCTTCCAACGTTATGACGCAGATCGAATTGCTCAATTGGCGACATTCCTTGGACAACCTTTAGAATCATTGATGTGATTTCACTATAATTCGTTATAAGCGAACAAGATAGGATATACTGAGCAGGTACTGAAGGTTCCCCAGAAGTCTATTATCAAAGTGATTACTTACCAACCTTATGTAAAATCCATATTTTCCATCATATCCATACCTAATAATTATAGACCTCCAGATACCCTTAATCGAAGACTACATTTCGTACCTATTGTACCTGGTAGTGTAGCTGATTATTTTCCTACTGATTATGAATAGTGTGCAAATAATCTGTTGAATTAAAAATCCGTATTATTGATGTATCATTATCGCTCTTCTTACATTCAGTCTTAACGTTCAGTCATAAACCACCTTTATGAAGAGATGTAAAATACTAGAACCGCCATACTGCAGTGGAGCCAGATCGAACAGTTCCTATTACACAGGACTCGAGTTCCCTCGAGATATAAATCCCGACAAAACTAGAGGGAAAAAGAAACAGGGCAACTGCATCGCTACAATAAAGGCGGTGTATCTACATAGGAGATGAAAAACCGCCCGCACGGTTAACTGGCTCTGACATAAATAGTTGGAATGAAAGGATGAGGGTGGGAGACCGGAGGCCTCGGTTAATGAGTAACAAGTCTGCCTCCCTCGGCCCCAGACGTCATCAACACATGAAATCAATCTTCGAGACATGAAGCTCTTCTTACACCATGAGAACCCATCAAGGAGGAAGTCGCTCCCAAACCAACATGTAATAATTTGATCTCATTGCGTTCCTATCACGAGTAAATCAAACGTTTGAGCGTTTCCATAGTGTGCGAGTAATAATACAAACAGTGTTATGGGGAAAACGAGTAGCAGTATCGGTTGACTGGTTTGTGGACTATTCCCAGTCCGGAACTAAGACGTATGCTGAAGGCTAAATAAAAAGCTAATGTTGACCACTAGGTAAGAACATGGGTTTTCATGCACAACGTGCGGTGAAATTGTTGACAATTAGAAATTGCCAAAGATTTGATTCCACCTGAGCTGGAAGTAACAACTACCTCATTTCGGCTGTACCTTATCAATTAGACTGAAAAATAAGGGAGCCGATGGACGGAGTGGATCATTAATGACCATCCATCAAGATCCAGGGTTATGACAGAATCCCACAAAAAAGTAGTTAACTACCTACCAGTTTTCCGAATGTTTCATCTCCCCTCAAGAGCATCAAGTTTTGCGTGAAATGCAAACGTCGTCGCAAACCATGGTAAAAAAATGACCATTATTCCAACTCCGGGAAAAAGTTAACAAGTAGTGAATTTTTGCCTGAACGGTTTCTCAAATTGAATAAATCTGAGGAATCGCTGATTTCAAGAGCACCACAATTTGAATAATTCAACTTGTTTTTTATTGAATGTACTGTCGGAAATTTCGAAATATTCAACATGGCTTTCGACTTGATTGCCCGAAAATCGGATAAAAACTGTGTACACAATAATTGTGTACGCAGTTTTTATCCGATTTTCTCAATATTATTTTCGACAAATTTTCGAATATATTTTCGACACTTAAGCACTATCCTAGCCTACGGGTTTTGTCCGGATTTGGTGTTAGAATGGCCTGAAACTGATTAGCATCTGGTTATGTATTTTCTCTCTAGGCTTCAGGTTTCAGGTTGTCCCTTGTGGAGAACCACTATATCCGATATATAATTATCACAATAAATATTTAAAATCTTTAAAATCGGTCAGTTTTTTGGTCAGCCTTTCCTCTCATACGAATTAAGTAAACGGTGTGTCCAGATACGAGTAACGACCGCCAACTTATTTTGCATCCTCTCTCTTTACCTCTCCGCTCTTCATATCTGGTAACACTTGTTGCACCTTTTCCTAAGATCTGGACTGCGGAGTCTAATACCTTCGGTAACACAGATCTTCCCTCACGCTATCTCAAAACCTTCCTCCAATTTACTGAACCAAAATTTTAGCTTGTACCTCCCTCTTCGGAATGAAAAGTTTAAATAGTGAGGTACCATACTGGATCACAGAAAGTAGACCCTCACATCCTTTTTCTTCCCTGATAGTCGTATCTAAAAACCTACAAATAGGTATTGATTGTAATTATGACTTTATCAACTTTCCGATATCAAATGGTCATAAAAGAAAGACTCGATAGCGATTTAATGTCTTATATCAGACGGATTGTTTGTGTTTTCGTGAAGTGATGGTACTTGACTTGATAGAAAAATTGATAAGAAAAATACTGATTTTATATAAACTATTTTTTATTGCTACTCGAGTTTTGAACTAAAATTAGGGGAAAATAAAATTGACTGGTCACTACCAACCCCCATGATTTGCAGTATTCCTTACCATGGAGGTCGTTATCACGACACAAATTTACTTTGAAAATAATAAGAGGGGCTGGGCCTGCCGACCCGCATTGTGTAACCCGTCACTGACCTGCCCCTCGCCGGAGATCCGAGTGGTAACTGCTGTGTAGTTAGTCTCACAGCGGTGCTCACGAAGCAATTATTAGCGCCTATTGTGCCGAACCGTCAATCACGGATCACACACAAAGAGCCCGTCCCGATCTATAAGTCCCGATAAATCGGCGGTTGTCTTTTCAATCGGGTCTTATCTCCCGTGACATGTGTTCCCTCCGTCCACCGGGGTAATAGGCTAATGATGGTACTCCTCCAACTACTTCAGCATATTATAACTATCTCCTTTCGCGCGATTCTTCTGACTCATTCCTCCTTTTGAGTGGTCCATATTTGGGCATCGTTCGTTCCGTTTGACAGCCAACTGTCCCAATGCCTTTTTTTCATTACCCGTAAGAGCCATTCATAAGGAAATCGTGATCATTGTGCCCTCCTAGTTGATGTTCAAACGTGCGCATTTCGGAAGGACTACTTCAGAGTTCATAATTTGACACTTGTAATACAAGCACGTAACCTAAGCTCACTATCAGTCCTTCCTTGATCTAGTTCCAAGCTCATTAGTGTTCCATAACTCGAAACCTTGGACACCATCATCTCACAGACCGATCCCAATACGTCCAATATTTTCCTTCAACTTTGTTCCTTGGAAGGGTTGTCATCTTGTTTGAAGCACCAGCCAAATGACCCCATATTTGATCTACTTGATTAGTCACTATTTCTTTGGGTTAGGACCTACCTGATTAGGTACTTGTAAATTGGTCGTCTAAGTGCCCCATTAACTGACAATTTTGGACTTTTGAAGAACCTGTAATTTTAACAGAACAGATTATTTTAACAAAATAAATATTCTCATACATTGACTAAAAGTAATGTACCATTCTCATGTTTTCGTCCCTGAGAGGTAGGCATCATTTTCTAATTTTCAGATTTTTACTGCTCCAATTTTTTTTCTGACTAAATGTACCATTCATGATAACTTTTGTACAATGCAAAAAGTCTCTAAAGTGGATACTTACCGCGTAAGTAATTGAGTACCTTCAGGTCCACAGGGCGTAACTACAAGTGCGTTGCGGGACCCCTTTCGGTGGTCCGAAAAATCCGACAAAATTCAAGATATCTTACTTTTTATAACTGAACCGATTAAGATTTCAGCTCATCAAATGTTCTAACCTTCATGAAAAAAAATCTCTAAGGTTAGGTACTTGTAAATTGGTCGTGTAAGTGCCCCATTAACTGAAAATTTTGAACTTTTCAAAACGTCATCTGATTTACATTTCTATAGATCTTGATCCAGAGAGTTTTTTTTTTTAACCCGGAGCTCGTTCACAATTGGGCTCAAAGATAGAGACGGTACAAAATCACAATTCTGATGAAATTCGTGAGTTACAAGAGTTGAGAATAATGTATGTAGATTTCATGGATTCCCTTGATTTTACTTGATTTAGATTCTCGTTGATGCAATGCGTTCGTTGATTACAAGCTTCGCATACTAACTGGCCCATCTCCCAAGTTTTCAAACCTTTTCAAATAGTATATTTTCGTTCTTTGAAGCAAATAATGAACCATTTTGTGAAGACCTTCTAGAAGTTTGTTGCGTGCGCGTTTGTTTATTACGTTTGTTAAGTATTAACCTGTTTGTGTATCGGATACAAGATCTTTCCCCTTTTCTCAATGTAACTACACGATAAATCCCCGATTGGTTAGCTCTCAATGGGAGGTGCTGGATAACTACACAGGTCGCTTATTCCTTTCTCGTTCGCCGATGGGTATTACCTTCTAATAATTCTTAGTCCTCTACTCGAGTCAATGAATTATCCCTTCGTCGTTTCCATTGCCCCAGGCTCGCGAATTAATAGCTCTGAATTGTGTTTTATTTACTACAGGGCTCGCGTACGTATAATTAAAGGGTCAATTGTTCTACACCGCAAGGCGCCTTTGGTGTTAGTTTATTCCCACATTGCATTCCCGTAAGAAATCCTACTCGAATGGCTTTGCGTGGGTTTTTCTCATGGACTCTTCCGACGTACTGACAGCAATAAGGAAGTTTGATGTTACATTGCAGGTCATAGGAGGGATTCCATAAGTACCATTAGGTCAGGCCTAGACGTTTAGAGGCGCCTCTCTGGAACCGACCACTTGGTTGCTTTACATGCAGAAAGTGCGACAGTAACTTGTGCGTTAGGTTGATTCTGAACTCTGACCCAACACTTTCGCGCCACGATCCTCGTCACAATGGCTTGTTAGTGGTCGAAAGGAACGCTGGAGACACTAAATTTGTTTACTGCCGCATTTGATAACCATACATTAATTTATTAAGAATCGAAGAGAATCCTATCTCTCCCCATGTTACTTTAAAGTACTCTTAGCTATTTCTCTAGAATTGGCAAACATCCACAACAGTGTATAATCTAGTGTGTTATCGCAATCCATTCAATGACCATCACACTTACTTAGTTAGGTATTACGTAATGGATATGTTCGTTTTATTAGAAGCTTCCGTTTGGGTCTGTTTTAATGTCGAAGATTATGGTGATTGGATAATCTTTTGGGTTTCTTATTGTCAATGACATTGTGTACAAAACAGAAAATTAACTATAACCTATATTATTCTGGAAAAATTTGCAGCATATTCTCCCTTCAAATTTATGATTTTTTTTCTGTCGGAAGAAACTCGTGCCTCCGATCAATTTTATTGATATGTCAAGTTTACCTTCTTGACAACATTGTTTTACAGCTTAAACTAAATAGTATGACATCGGAGAGCTAATATTAATATCCCTCGAGCTAACACTGACTCAAAGACTTCCATTTGAGACACTGTGATTACTAGATCCCCTCAGCAGCTGACTTATCTCGACCAACAAACGCGGCTCGTGCACCCAGAATGCTTTGTTTGTTCCTACTGATAAAACCCCAAGCTTTATCGCGTAACTTGCTCCATTTGTTCACAGTCAAAGCACCTCGTAAACCATGTGGGAAGATGAGCCACTATTTTAGTATTATCATGAACGAGGGGACCGTTTAGTTTGTTATAAACTTGCCTTATGCCTCAATTACGGAGCTCGTAGGCACCAATCTGAACGGGACTTTCTCTCAGTTAAGATATAAGGAGCCCCATCGCCCCATACAGATCCACCTATTCTCCAGTTTAATGGTAATGAACCATTCAATGAAAATATGTGGGTTTGGTGTAACCAAAGTTGAGAGTGAAGATGGAAACTTGAAAATAAATTTCCTTGCAATAGATGGACGTTGGTTGACTCAATCCAGGAAAAAATGCATATCTGTTAGTTGAGTAGGTAGTTATTAGCTGTGGGTAACAGAGGTAGTCATATGGCAGTTACAAGAAATCAGGCGCCCAAAATGGGATTATTCATAAGAAGTACCAGAACGAGTTTCTGACCCACTTGCGGTGCCAATCCAATTAAATGGCTTCGTATAAAAATAGAGGAACACGACAGCATAAGAAGTTGATGCCTCCCAGGGGCCAGACCAAAGGAGTCCTTTGCGTGGCAGAGGCGCCAGGTCACTATTAAAAAAGTGCTGAGGTTCCATCCTCCTAAAAATGCAAGTTGAATGTGCTGAATGCCTTCGATGAATACTAACTAAGAAGACCTCAATCCACAAACAACTTCAATCATTCAAATACCTTTTGCTTAATGACCCATTTTATTATGTGAAAGTGCAAATTAAATGTCCTACGGTTTCCCTTCGGTTGTACAAATCGTTCCATTATATTTCCAGTTAAATAAACATTGAGAGGAGGACGAGAAAGTGCTTTCCGATAGCTTCAAAAAGTGAAGGATTAGAACTTAGTGATTAGAACTTTCTTCCTTTCCAATTATTCAATGTGTCCACCTTGTTGTTCTTTCTGAGGTGTGCAGAAGGTGTTATATTGGAACATCATCTTATTTATAGCGTTTCTTTCCTAATTATGACAACCGTTAATTTAAAGAAATCCCAGAAGATTGTTCGGGCCAATCGTGGTTTTGACATGGACACGTCATACTGCTGGGGGTCATGACGCTGCCCAGGCCCAGGATCAGCTGAGTGGCTCTTACAGCAAATTTCTATGCAATTCACTCTATGATGCTGTAATTTGGTATGTGGCCTCCTCAGGACTTACACTGGGCAGAATAGGCCCAGGATCAGCTGAGTGGCTCCTAAAGCTAATTTCGATGCTATTCACTGTACGAAGCTGTAATTTGGTATGTATCTTGCCTCCAAGCAACATATTACTGATACAAACACCACTGCCTCCCCACATTAGCCTACCAGGCAATATTGTGATTAAACTGCTTGGTCTAACAAGGACTTGCATGTCCTATTCGAACATATTGTAAAACGATTTCACGGCGTATAAAACCAAAATGATGTATTTTCTAAAAACGGTATTGCATCTTCATTTCATCTTTACTCACGACCTTGTTTGCTCGGGCGTTGTTGGGTAATGTGGGATATATCCTTCTTATCCTCTGTCAACCTCTCAAGAGTAGGATTTCCCAAAAACACCTCTTAGTGCCTTCCTGAATTATAAGTAACGATGTGACTTTTCAAGTATCTAGTAACTGCGGTTAGCCTGTACGTTGATATTCTGGTTAGTCGGGCGTATATTAGAGCCGTTTACGGCTTTCCACAGATAATATGTTATGGGCTTAATCTCAGACAGTGGCCTAAGAGTCGAAGAAACCATCAATGATTTCGGGATTGTTAACGGTAGAAGGCTTTATAGTAATGAGAGGGAGAAAAGTATAATACATTCACTCGAATCAAATTAAATTTAAAATGAGAAAGCCCGGAGAATGATGTCTCATTTTGATAAATCGCCCTTCTGAGTTGACTAAGGAATACGTAGGAAGGATTCGATTGAAAAGATTTGCCGCTCTTTAATTACGCTTGAGATGAGCTTCAAGATCCAAGCGCCTTTCTTTGTAATTGAATGTTCACATCTCAATGTCAAGATCGTTAGCTGGATCGAATGGCTATTCTCGCAAGATGGAGTGTTGTATGACATACGAAGCCCTTAAAATTCTTTCGTCAAGCAGGGCATTTTTCGAGGAGGGAGAGATTGCAATGTAATGTAGGATTATCGCAGTGGAGAGGAGGAACTTTCTTGATTTTGTATCCAAAAACTCTTAAATAATTAATTAACCACAAGACAAAGATTCACGACCAGTAAAGTTGACGTTTCACAAGTACCTGAAAGCATTAGGTCTGTCATGCTGGTGTGAATTGGTTACAGAAGCTGGCCTGCTAACATAAGAAAGAGATGCATACTAATGGAAAGGGAGGAAATGGACATACAAGTTGGCGTCTTCGGAAAGAGGTAGTGGGCAAGTAAACGGGCCTTGAAGACAAAATAAATGCAAAAGAAGGAAATGAACTGTTGTAGCTACTGGTTTTACAGCATTTGAGCACAACCCTACCTCGTCGTTGCATGGCATTGAAACGACACTCGCCGAACAACATTCGGCTTTAGAAGACCAAATTTATCTCAACTTACGATAGAGTTTTACGCACGTTCACCCTGGTGTCAAATTTATGTCAAATTGCCTTTCAAACTCCACTGTTGACCTATCGTATGTTCCAATTTGTATTTGTTATGGGCCAAAAATAGTTCTTGAAACTCCTGTTTTTTCGATGTTTCTGATCAGAGTCGATTTGAAGTGTCGTTCCTTCTAGAGAGATTATTGATTATTGTCATTTTCGATGTCATTTTTTGAATGATCAGTCAATTTTTGAATTTTGATTTCCGTGTCGAACTTTCAAAGCAAGTTTAAAAGTTTCGTCGCGATTTAAACTTTCATATTATTTTCTAATTGTTCTCAACTTGTTCGTAAAATACGAAGTCAAAAAAATTGGCTTAGTTTTAACTGTACCTACTGGATAAAGCTCGATCTTTGTGCCAATTTAAAATGTTGATTTCTATGGCCGTTCACTATGTTCTTTTCGTCTCGGAGTCCTTCTTATTTATAGACGAAGTAGTGTGTTTTTTCTACTTGTCTGGCGGTCGCAGTGCCATCTGGCCTCCCAGACGGAGTGATGAAGAGTCTGATTTTGATCATGACACTGGTTGAAGGTCGAGGGTGGAAGTCAAGTGAGTAATCGCCATTTCAAGAGAGAGCTTTACGTCCGAAAATGATAGCACCGTGAACGTGATCAGCTGCTGTCCTTTAATGAGGATCAGAATATGTTGTCGGTTGATCCTGACACTTCGAAGGACGAGTGTGTCATTCTATATTTAATTTTAATTTAAATATCACCGTCTCAGTTGTACTCCGACTTTTCTAGTCATTCAAACGAATCTTGCATTCATATCTCTCACTTTGTCCCGAGACTCATGTTGTCCCCAATTAGGAATATTTCACATCTTCTCTGCTATAAATAGTCAATTCATTTCCTCCTCAGACATCAAAGTTGGTTGCTCCGTTAATATAATTCACTTGAATCTACATAATTATCACTCTTATATGCAATAGTCATACTTGAATTCACTATGACACTTTTTGTTTCGTCTTTTTACAGTGAATGTTACTAGAAAATAATTTATGGCTTCAGACTTTTATTAGTACATCTCTATTTGATTATCTTCAATTCAAAACCGTGATGCATCGTGATTCCAATATACTACTATGGGTTTGTAGGTATTAGGGTATGTACTTTTGTTTCTGTTCTAATTTCAGTTAGTGGTCTGTGTGGTCGAATTTGGGAAACACCAACTACAAACTGCTCACTTTTTCCATTTCATCGAGTGCGTTTCCAGAGGTCGTCTGAAGGACTGGTTTGCACTACTGGTTACTGTAGTAATAATTATTGAATATTCGGAATTACGGGCCTACAGTTTGAATTACTCCCCGTCTGAATCACCTGTTTCTTCCTGTAGAATAGTCAACCTGTTATTGTACAAGACACGTACAACACTGTACGTGTTGGATTATCAAGTTTTAATAGTAGGTAGTTGTCTCAAACGCGGGCTCTGCCGGGGACAGGTTTAGGCGTTGCAGCTCAAACTAACCTTCTCAGTGCATATAGTGTGTAAGACCTCCCGTTAGAACCAACAGTCAAATTGAGACATAATTCATCTTGATTTGATCTTTATGTGGATAAAAACTGTTTCGGAAGGATCTTTTAGTCTCTAAGCCCTTTATTAATTGCCCCTACGGAAACCAAATCCTGTCCTCAGTTATCTCCTATATTTGTACACGGGTTTAGAGCCCCTCCCGTCGCTCACTCAGTGGTATAAATCGTAAACACATTATAAAAACCTTGCTCCTTCCTGCGGTCAGTTTTTTCCCTCATCTTCCCTAATCCTCCGTGAAAAAGGAAGTTGGTGGTGGGAGGGGTTTATATTCTTGCCGACAATCGTTTGCAGTCTCTTTCCTAAAGAGTTTTAGTACAAACCACTCAAGCGCTGAGATTTTTTTTCTTACTGACTTCTTAACGCCTTCTTATTGAGAGCTCCCTTAAAATAAACGTTCCGACAGAAGAAATACTGGCCCTCCTGACCTCGACCTAAGGGACTTGAATAGGTAGTAGTTATAGTGATTTTACCATTTGAATTGCTGGTTTCCATTGAAGCTATCAAATGTAACTGAAATCTACTTTTACTTCTACCTAGGACAACCTGAGATATTACAATTGTGTCTTGATGTTCCGCAGGCCATCGTAGTGATGGAGATAATTCAGAGATAATCTCAGTGATTGGCGTTAAAACCCAAATGAAAAATTGATTCTGCTTGTTTTTCGATAGTGCTGCATAAAACTACATTCTGTCGTACTTTGAAATGGTTATTGTTAGCAGCAGATAAGCAGCCTACACTTCCGAGATTCCCCAGTAATAATTTGTTTTCCGTTTAAGCGCGACAAGTGGTGATATGCTCTTTTTTTGTACAAGTGTTAGGTAGAGCTACCTCATCGCATCCGGGTTACAAAAAAAAAGCACTTGATGCGATAACCGAAGGTCGGTAACATGATATGAGCGGAACAACAGAAGCACGGCCAGGGCTTCCATATCCACCCCTTGCTGTTCATCCGCCGCCAAGTGTTTACTTCGGAGAGGGGACCAAAAACTCAATAAGAGTTGGAGTGTAGTGAATTGGCTTCCCCAAGTCCACAGATGCTCATTCCCCGGGCAAAGGGATCGTTTGTTTGTCTAACGTCCTCTCAAAGGAAATTGGGAAACGTATTCAGTGATGTAGTACATCTCGTGGTAGAATGATGACAACCCTTCTCCACTAAAACCGGAACACAGGAATGTCTCGTGAGGTTTGATCTTAACAAGCGAGTTTGCTGCCGAAGATACTCGACTCACCAGGAAGACAAAATTACGAATCGGTTTCGTACCATTTGGAATTCGGAGCATTTACGCGGTAAATGGAAATTTGGAGGACCACGTCGGATGGTCCTTGAAACGTTTCATGACCCAAAAATCATCAGGAAGGGGTGGAAAACAGCGGTTGGCATCTTCAAAACGCCATACTTTGAACATAAAACTTTAAATATCACGGCAAACCATTATAAACCGTAGCGGAAACATTAATAAGATTTTTGGATTTTATGTATCTTGAAATTAATGTCTCCCAACTTTGAGGGAGATTGAAACAATTTGAAATTGATTGACAAAAAACCATCTTTCAACTAGAGGGACTACCTGTAGGAATATCGGCTACTATTGGGTCTTGGGCCTTGAATGTATTGAACGTTTTTAATGCAACATGTAGAAACCTTTCGGCCACATAGGTATATAAATACACCGGACATGTTTAAAGGGGCCTTGAAAAAAAAACCGTTTGGTAGACTTTAGAATGCCGAACTAAATCAGTTTTTGAACCAGATCCGTTCAGTGAGACAATGCGTCATCCACTGAGTGATAAGTGTTCTGAAACTCCTCTCTTCATGGCGTTATGACGACAATTGAGGAAAAAAAGTCGTGTATATTTCAATATGACAGATACTCGGTATCGGTCGGTCTATTTACTGTTTTGCGGGTTTCGGTCATGCTGCATGACTGGAACTTTTCTAATTTATTGCTCATAGCACGTTTAGAAAGTATTTAGCCGGGACATATCATAATAATATTATGATATGTCCCGGCTAAATACATATTATGTATGTATATTATACCAAATGTGGTGCTCTGCCTCTAACGTCGTGATTCGATGGGAATTTCTTTCGTTTCCTCAAGATCGTGGAGCTTCAACTTGCTTCGGATTTTAAATCTGCCATTTTCACTTCCCAAATAATGTCCACTTGCTCATTTTCCGTCTTCTGCTGTTTAAATAACCTGATATAATAGCTGGCCATACACGGACGTTCTGTGCATAAGATCTGTGCACTTTACCAGTCGATCACTGGCTACCTATCTCGAATTCCACTCCCACTCCGTCGCCTCTGCTATCATTGATCTTGTCACGCTCAGATATTCCTCACTGGGCGAGATGAATTCAAAGTCTCGACGATGTTTTAAATCCTCCGTATTCTTTCGCACGATCAATATTCATGTCATACCATCGAAACGTGAACTAACTTTATAGAATTCTTGCTGTCAGGTGCAATCGAGAAATATTATTGGAACCCCCATCGAGGCTCTTATACCCAACATAATTATTCATTCCCAAAAGACTCAGCTGAAGCATAATCTACAAAAGAAGTTACATTCTCGAGAAAGAACAGTTTGTTTGAATAACAATCAAAGCCCTGGGAAGCTTCCCAACTAGATTTTACTCGTACTTGCTCCAAAGCTGCGTTAAAACTATTCTTCTGATTAATCTTGGAGAACTACCATAACATCTCTAACGAGCCAAAAACGTTGCTATGAAAATTGATCTCACGAGCACAAGCATAAAAACAAACGTTATTAATCAAACGTCAACCTACTGGAACTCAATGTAAACATATGTCATATGGTTTGGCTTTCATAATAATTATTCCTGTATCCTATAAAAATCAATTAACTTCTCGAGAAAGGCTCGTCCTAAATCTCGCAGCCGCCACTCATGCGCGATGTAATGAAAATGACGTTCATCACGGGAGAAACAGGAGTTTCATTGACGGGGGAAAAATAGGCTCATACATCCCTCTTTCATAACAAGTGCCGGCTCCTGCAGCGGTTCTGCCCTCAGCTTTTCTGCTCTATAAGTCTTCCCAAAGTCGAAACCAACAAGTTACATTCTGGGTGGGCCACAGGGGTAATTCATCGCTATTTTCTGTTTCTCTATTCTGCCTTTCGATTTCTTTGCCTTCGAACCTCTTTGCAATAATTGTTGTTCTTAATACAGTGTGCGACCACAATGTTCTTCATGATCACACTGTTTTAAAATTTGGTTGCCATCGATATATTGCATTGAAACATGGAGTGGTTTTTGGAAGCAAAGTAAATAATCGAAGGAATGACCGATTGTTTTTCATATTTCGAGTAATATATGCAGATTTGGTGGAAACAAAACAGCGGGATTCTTCAAAGGTAGAGTGTGGGTTTCACAGGGTATGGGTGTGGTCTTTTGTCTCGCATTGGGAACTTGGACCATTCTATGGTGTGCGAGGTGCAACGCATGGGATTTGGTGAGGGCTAAAACGGCCTTCATACAGAATTTTAGATAGGCGTCGAGGACCGTAGTAAGTTTCTAGTCGAGCTGTTCATAATGAGCTACTTGAGTGCTCGTGCATTACCTACTGTTTCGAAATAGGCGCTAACGATTTGAACGACGATAGCTGTGGTTTGCTCTACCATAGCATCTTAATTAGGTATCAAATTTTCTTAGGGTTTTCAGTCCTGTTTTACATTTCTAATGTTTCACAATGGAAGAGGTGGATCGGGGGTTTGCATATGCGTCAAAGTAATGTCTTCAATACTGATGACAGGAGTAGGTAATGACGCCCCTTCATCAAAAGGTATACACGTCACTTTCATCAAAGCCTTCAAGCCGATAAATATTTTACCAATATGAAAGAAAAAGTTATTTGCTAGTGATTAGGTGAGTTGAGAATTTTGAAGAATGGCAAGACCGTTGATATTTTTTCTCTTCTGCCAGCCATCGGCCCGAGGTGGAGAAACGCGTAATCAAATTGACATCGTGTCATGAAAAGAACTGGAATTATTATTTCTCAAATGTGCCGGCAGAAGGTGTCGAAGGTGAGAAGATTAGAGAGGGCGAGATTGGAGAGGGGGAAGGGATTTCGAAAAAAATATTCACGGAGAGCCTAATGACTCGAAAGTGATTGATGACTCCGTGAAAGGATCGGAGGAGTCTTCAGGGCCTTCGGGGAAATTAATTTGTGCATTCGGACATTATGTCGTCATAAGTGTTCACAACTGATTGCGGTACAATTGTAAGTGGAAATGAGGCTAATATCAACTGGTGGTAACAGGTGGGCGCTATAATCTGTAAAAGAAGTTATCGAGAGATTCTGTACTTCACCTATATGTCAACGCCTGCTTCATCAAACTATCAATTCTATTTTGACAAGTCCACAACCACTTCTTAATATTGTAAACTTTTACAAATGAATTACATACACTTCTGTTACCTTGTTTTAAAATAGTTATTTTCGGCCACACAACCTCATATCTTCATGAATGAGAGGAATAATATTAATTTGAAAAGCATTCAAATGATGAATAGCCCGAACACAATTTACATGAGATAAATATCATCCATCTATCATGAAAAATTCACTGACCAGTCTGCTGAAACTAATTTTTAATAATGAACCTTTGACAATCTTATCATAGATGCTACCTTAGCTGATATAAAGAAAACATAAAAAACAGAATTTTGTCATCTTTTTGGATCCAAATTTAACGGTAATTCCTTGGACCAAATGAGGCGCGTCATTTATGTGTCACTTGGTTCCGTATACGGACCACTTTTCTTCACCTTTATAATACCTTTCTTCACCTATTATAGGTGAAGAAAGGTATTATAAAGGTGAAGAAAAATGGTTTCTCCAGCTTTCCTTACCAAACACTCTTGATACTCTCTGGCGCTCGCATCTCACAAATTATGAATCCACAGACACGCAGCATGGCTGTAAGAGCGAATTTTCCAAGAAATAACTGGTTTTATGTAAAATGTCTCCATTTTACTGGTTTTATAACAAATTTTGTCTTCTCTTTTGCCGAGTAACACCACCGTTTATAAATTTTCCAACGTGAACACGATATCTTATTCCGTTATCAGATCAGAGCAGATGAACCGTGAAGAACACCTCAATTCACAACCACGTTTCTTCATCTTCAAAGTGCTTCACTTTGAGAACGGAAGATATCGCAATTCTGACTTCAACATCGTGTTCAGCGAAAAAAAAACCTTTCAAAATTAGTTGTCTCTTGTCAGAATGTTTCATCTTTGGAATTTAAACCCCGCTCAGGTGAGCCTTCCTTTTCTTCGAACATTCGCTAATAGTGGCCATGTGACCTACACGCTTTACTGGCAGATATCTCATTCGCATTATTATATTCAAGAGCGAGAAACGCGGTGAATGATTGTTGGGGCGGAATCGTAATGCCGCGGTCGGCGGCACGAAGTGTCTAACGGTGATTCAGCACTCGAATTTACCGGTCCTCCATGCACCGCTGTGGATCCCAAATGATAGTTATTTGTGTGTTTCTGCTTGCATCGGAAGATGATAGTAATCCCTCCGGAAGATCCGTTTGAACCTCGGGGAAATAAAATTTAGTTGTATTTTTTTCCCTCATCAATATCTTGGGTTCCTACGTAAAGAATAATTCTTTCAAAAACGTGGCAAAACCTTCCACAGGGATTTATTATCTTGTGTTAAGATCGCAGTTCTGTCTACATAAGTGTTCTGTTTGCTTATACCTACTTATAATTCACTTATAGTTCTAATAACTACACGAAATAATTATTGGTGTAATTAAGGGAGTGGGCGAGAAACTCCTTGGTTTCTCTATTAATAATAAACTTTTGGAACGACCAAGATAAAATGTTATCTTAACCATCTTAACAAAACAATGTTGGTTTCGGTGCTATTCAAAATACGTTAATCTGCATACCAAATAACAAGCACGGCAAATTATTCCACAATGGTTTATTGATTTTAGGTGAACATTTTATTGATTTTAATTTGATGTTATATCCTATTTTTACTGATTTTTATTTGATTTTTTATCGAATTTTCATTGATTATGAGGTATCTACTGTTTTTTATTACATCGAGATACTTTTGTGATATATTTGGAAGGTAGATTCTAAAAGTCGTAGGTACAAGTTGGTAATATTTCATAAACTAGAGTAATATGAGCCCGCCAGAATTTAGTTGGAAAATCGATATGACCGTCAATGAGCTAGCTACCGCCTACCCTACTCCCGAAGAGTGCCTGCTGAACTACTCCAACTCTAATTATTCCGTGTGGTAATGGAAGATACAAGGATATTACCTACATGCCGAATATTACAAAAGCACCAAACATTTGTGGAAGAATTCGTCGGCGTTTTTATTAAAATCTAATTTAATAAAACCCATAACCCATATTAACATACCTACCATGAAACGAGCACGAATATTTTTCCTAAATAGACTACTATCCGATAAATACATTCGCAAATGTTTCAAGTCGCTGTGAAGCGGTCAGTGACGTCTGACCAAAAACAGGGGTCTTATATCGTTCTCTATGAATTACGGGAAGCTGAATCCATTTTAAAACATTTTACAGACTTCGAGTCTACAATAACGCCTACAATGACAGTAATGGTATGTGTAAAAAAAAAAAGTGTTTCGCATCTACTTTATGCATTTTGGTACGCTGAAATGATTTTTGGACACTTATCAACATAAATATGTAGAGTAGTTGGTAACGATGGCACCATTGGCACCTACAAAAAGTGTTGAGTACAACTATATCAACCATACAGTTTTCGTTCAATTATACATTTCATAGTTATACAATTTGTTATTCAACGGTATTCAAGTTATATCATTAGGTCATGCTGCTTTGTTGCTTGCTTTTCCAATGTTCGCCAACAACGCTTATACAAACAACTTATAAGCAGGACTGATACTGAATTGACTGTAATCCTGAGCATGCTTGTAAAACGGTTGAACGTCGTGCGAGTTATCAATTTTCAATGCAACCGCCATATCAAAAACGCGTTCAGTCATTCGATTTCCGGCCCGACGGGTTGCCGTTGCGTTGGCGATAACCAGTTCTCCAGGACCTCAGACGCGTCGCACAGCATCCGACGGACCCCTCGGCGGAAACTGGGAGATAAAGAAGACGAGTGGAAATTGATTTTATTCCTCGGTTATGAATATATATTCGCCGTGAGATAAATCGGGATGTGGCCGTAACAACAGTTCCTTTCATGTCTATTTTGAGAGGTGACTGGAATTATATTTTTCGGATTTTATTGATAGTTAATAATCTATCAGTATTGATGCGTCTTCATCAATTATTTGAATGTTTTTTAAGTTCGATGTCTATGAAAAACGGTTGATTTTGATAAAATTTATTAAAATTACAGTATTTATACTGTAAATGCTCAATTTTAGCTCTCGATAAAATTAAATAGTGATCAAATTTTACGCTAAGATGCTGTTGTTATTTATTCCGGTGCAATTTTTCTCAACATTGAATCATCAATCTCCTTCTGCCATATTATCAACCATTATGTAGATTGTGACCCAGGGTTTAAAACAGATATCACCCTCAAGCTTGTGCAGAATATTTGTTCATACACTGCGGGTGTGTTTGTTTTGTGTGGAAACAATGACATTTGGCATTCGATGTCGTGAGTAATTGCTCGGTGAAGTAGCGGAGGGTACCTATTATGTCGTATGCGGCCACGATTTTTATTTCTTCCTGTAACTGCTGTTTCCCACCACATGTCATCATTAATGGCGGTATACTGGATTTGAAACTGGCCATAACGCGATTATTTCGATATTTCGGGACAAGGTGCTCCCGGTTGCAACATCCCGCTTGTGGTAGGCGGGTTGACCTGAGGAGGGGCTCTTGAATATCGGCCAGGTGGTGTGGGCTTGCAAGCCTCATCGTCCAACCTGAACGAGATGGATGAGAGATTGCAGTATCTGCCAGCACGTCGTAGAATTATAAACCAGCGCCTGTTTAGTCGACTTAGCAACGACCTCGTATATTTAAATATGAAGAAACTCTACTTGTGGATGAGGAATCGATTGAAATGTAAATGACTTTATAGTCCAAGCAAATTGTTTGTAATCATCGAACACCGCATTAACCAACTGTCGGTTAGAATTTATTGCTTTGTCACAAAGTCCATATCCAGAAGGTCTATATATCTCGCCTCTTCAGCAGCACTAACAAGGAATCTATTTCATACCCTCTAAATGATTAAGGATTTGTTTGTTATTACTCGTTGCAGGTTCAGTTGGGATAGAGTTGTCACAAAGATAGAGCCATTGAATATGAGCTATGGATCAAATATAAATGGGTTGTCTGTATTTTCGAGTTGTCATGGATTTATGAGTACAAGACTGTTAACATCCCACCCTAATAACCCCCTGTTAACACCCTACTATTGTTTTAATCAACCAACAACACAACAACCAGACTACCAACCATTGCTCTCACAAGAAATTATTTTGAAAAAACATCCATCATAAGTGTTTGGTGATCTTGTTTTCTTATTTTCCAAAAGGGCTTGCAATGTTTATACTTACTTATGTTAAGCTGTATCACATTTTGAAAAAAAAAAAAAAATAATAATAAAAAGTTGAATGACCTTTCAATTTCACAGAAACTGAATGAGTACTTTAATCTAATAAATCAAAATCCTGAACCATGATATCGGCATTATAGATTACTATAAAATAATTTTAAAAAAAAGTTTTCAGTTTTTGGTGGTTTCTCTCTGAAATCTTGATGGAAGAACTCGAAACGTATGGTCTATTCGGCTGTACTCGCAATTTCAATAATCAATCTCAATCCAATGTCCGAAATGGGAAGTTATTGTTCTCGGTCCAAAAATGTTAAAACTCAAATTTCCGAAAAGCACTTTGAAGATGAAGAACGTGGTTGTTCTTCACAGTTCAACTGCTCTAATCTGATAACGGAAAGAGATGGCGCAATTCTGTCTTCGGCATCGTGTCCAGCGTTGAAAAATCTGTAAACTGAGGTGTCACTCGGCAAAAAATGAGACAAAACCCAGTTATTTCTTCAAAATTCGGTCTTATAGCCATGCTGCATGATTATGGGTTTGATTTTTCACTTCTCCAACAAAACTACACAATTATCGTATGAAATGAAAATCGGCCAATTGAAATGTGAACTCACCTACTCAATGTGAACTTCATTGAATGACAGAGGGTCAGTAGGGGAAGTAGGTGTTAACGCGTATCGTGACTTCAGTGTGCACTTTCGGCTCATTTATCCTATGAAATGATGATGAGTTTGTTATTTTACAATGGAACTCAGTGATGGGTTATAGGGCTCATGTCCCGTTCACGTCATCAGCTCTCATCTTCAAAAACCCAATCCTGTTTTTTTTGTCAGTGATGTAAGGGCTAAACACATCCCAGTTTCACTATGTTTCATCCGCGTCGGAAGGCTTTTTCTCGAAGACGAAAGCAACTGCGCCCACACGCACCGAAAATAAAAACTTTTATTTGACTTCCAGCAAACACCGGCTACGAGGCCGGTCATTCAATATGGTAATACGACCCACACGCCGGGGTGAGACCTGTGATGCTCCATTCAATCGCGCTCATTCATGCCATGGTCGACCTCTGCCTTCACGATCCTTCCTCACCTTTCTTTTCCGACATAAACAAAAGCCCGATGTCACTCCGCTCTCATTAGGATTCAGGATTCATAGAAGGGTCTTCCACCCGCATTCACCTGGTCATATAGAACAAATTGCCTTGCTGGGAAACCTTCTCAATGGACTGAAGTAATCAGCACCTGCCATCCACTCTTTCTCACGTTTTACTTTTTTTTTTTCATCTCTAATTTGTTTTGAAAAGGATTCTTATGTCTTCTCGTCCTTGAATTCTCAAACGTTATTACATCAATCATCTCTCTCGTTGATGAAATCATCTCCATCGCGGGATCACTCTTGGCACTAAACAAATGTTTCATGAGATTCCATTCCAACTCAATTTAAACTTCCCCGAACGGTTGTTGAAACCCCGACTTGTTGGAGTCGATGGAATAGACCGATTTGAAAGATGATGCTTTATTATTAGTGATCAAATTACTATCCCAAAAATAACAAAGGTCGAAATCAGCACAGGTTTTGGACTCAGTTTGGGGGAACATGCAAGGGGAATCAAATAGCAGGCTCCGTTTATAGGATTTCGCTCAGTAGGTCCTTACGGTTTTGATCGTTAGAGGACAACGCAAAACTGAGAGCGGAAAAGAACACAGACCAATCCTTTTTGAACCATCCTAAATCCTTATATGAGTATGTGCGTGTATGGCCATGTATGAACTGAATTGTGAGATCGTAATAAAATCTTGTGTGAGCTGCCCGCCCAGCCCTTAATTTTCAATCGATTTGCATGGTTTCGCTCACCTCAGGAATCGGTCTAGTTATGCATGACACTGTTGGAATTATGAAATTTACGTAGGAAGTGCCAAAAAATGAATCTAGGTTTGATTCAGAGCAGTGAGTGATGAGTGATTGAGTAGTTATTACGTAAAAATGTTCTTCCCTAGTCTTTTCCTTACTACAACCCTGGTGATTTACAAGAGATATTATGTACATATATACAAAAAAAAAACTTCCCGTAGTTACAGGTACGAGTATTTCAGCTTCTGGCCGTCGGTGCCACGCCCCGCTATGAGTTAACAATGGACTTTTTATCTGTAACAACAGTTATCCTCGGGATTGAATTTATTCCTGGCGCTGAGCTCAACGGACTCAGCCCCCCTACAAATAGTCTTCTCGTACACTGTCCACAACACCGGCCCTTTGGCCTCGAAAACAACGTTGTCGCTCTCAATAAGATGAAAATGTGTCCCGGCTGTAACAAGGGTGCACATACACATGTCTGCTCCGATAATGATTCCACCGAGGTAGGCAGTCAAACCTCATTTGACCCGACGGCAATGCCCCTGACCAATTGCCCATAACCTACGGCTCAATACGTTTCCTGTGATTTTATCATCTACGCGGAGCATGTACACTTTAATAAACCCGTTTATCTCTGTTCCGTTTCATCGGGATCGAGATAAGGTAGGCCTTTGAAGTACCCCTGGTTTGAAAAGGGAAATCCCGTACCTTCTTCAGTCCGTTACGATGCTTTTACCGTGCACTTCCACTCTGGAGCACTCCACATTCAACTGGCCTTGGAGCTCATCTATAGGAACCCAGAATGCGGTGGTGCTATCACTGGCGCAACCATGTACTTTCTGAGGGCGATTCTGAAGTCTTCAAAAACGCCGATGAATTATATTACGATTATGGGCGAAAAGAACACTCAAAATCCCTGACCGATTACGGATTTGCTGCAATGCCCTTTTTCAAAATTCGAACCAACGAGAGTCAAGTTGGACAGCAATAAAATAAATTTGAAAGCTGTATTTTTTGAGTAATATAATTATAAAAAGTACGGCTTCAAATTTGTATAGATTCAAAACTACAGCTTTCAGAACGATAATTCTTTCATTGAATGCCACTGGGTAAGCAAGTATTAACTTGATTGTAAAAATTGAATTCCATTGCTCCATCTTTTTCACTTTTACGTTAATTTAAACGTTTTGGAGCCTATGTTGGGCATTGAACGCTGTGTCGATTCTAGTTTGTGAAATCAGGCTTAAGATTGTTGTATCGAGTAGAAAGTGGATATATTCATTAAACCGATTGAGTTCAGCTGTTAATTCAAAGTCACGCTCTTGCACAGTTACAAACAAATTTCGGAAATTACTTAAATAATTACTTAAATAAAATAATCACTGAGTATTCCTAATATTATCTAGATAATTTTTGCTTAATCCATTTAATTTCTTAATCTGCCACTGTGTACTCAACATATTTCAACGTGAAAATTCCTCAAGATTATGTAAAAATACATCGAAACATCGATCTAATGAGAATTTTCATTTCGACCAAACCTGAAGTTAATGTAAACTTTTTTGGTTAATTCAGTGAAATGTTTAAAAGGTTCGCCATTTCACATACTCGTACTACTGTGAAATGATGTTTCAAATTGTTATTATTTCATCAAAATTGTGTTGGAAAGAGAGTGTAGCCATCTCGAGCCGATCTTGATTTCACTGCAAGTTTTTCAAGCTCGCGCCCCTCGAAACATAAACCACCCAAATTCAATAAATTAAATACCATTCACTATATTTCATGCCAAGAAAGTGGTTCCTCTTCAAACTATGAACTAATGGGAACAGATGGCTTAGACTATAATTATCTTATGAAGCGTTTATCTTGATGTTTGTATACTGCGGGTGCATCCTACGCTCTTCCTGGAACTCCAAGAACCTGTTGTGCAGCCCTTAACACTTATATGGGCATTCATTTACTTGGTACGCTCTCGACTTGGACTGCAAGTTCATATGTCTTCCCTTTCAAAATTAACCTACTTGCAAGTCGCTTACGCCGATGTTCTACATCCAAAGATATAAATCCTGTCACAATGACATTTATTTTCAGTCTGTAGAAAACGTTTTTTCAACCTGAAATATGTATCGAATTGATTATTGTAACCGTTTGGCATTTGTAGTTCGTATTCCTAGTAGTCCTGGAGCCGAGGCCGAAAATGGGTGTTCATTTTAGGAGAAGGTTTGATATAAAATTATGAAAATCTAGTCAATTCTGAGTAAGAAAATCCAAGTCTGCCATTTCAAAGCGGTTGCTTTCAAAAATGGCAGCCATTTAAAAAGTGACGAAAACGCACAAACATGACCTGTCTTTAGGATGGATGGAACTTTTATAGATGATAGATTATGTCCAAACATAGATGTTTTCACCAGTCTGCCACTTTCAACCGGTTAAAAATGCGTGGCAGACTCAATTTCAAAAATTGCATTTTTCGGGTGTAAAATTTACAGTATTTGGGACGCCTCAAATTTTCACACATGATTATATATGCCCAAATAAGGAGTTTGAGACTTGTCTGCCAATCTAAAGCAGTTGAAAAGTAATGGCAGACTTGAATTGAAATATTGCCAAATTTGGTGATAAATTTCATCAGTTTTAGGAAGATTCAAATTTCAATACGTTAAAGTACCTGTGGTATGAGAGCAATAGACCATGGTCTGCCTTGCCTAGCCAGTTGCTTTCTACCGACAGACTGAAATGCAAAAATTGCCAAATTACTGATCAAAATTTTGTGATTTTAGGATGCTTCAAATTTCGGCTCAACATTGTTCTCCTGCAATAAGACTGAAAAAGAGTAGTCTGCCTTCAGTAACCCGTTGTTTAAGTTAGGCAGACTGAAATTGAAAAATTGCAATTCTCAAGGTCAAAATGAATGTATTTTGGGAAAGTTGTAATTTTGGCATGTGATACTAGCATGTTAGTGTAAACTTTTTGACGCAGTCTGCCATCAATATTCCGCTGCCTTCTGGCGGCAGACTGAACTCAAACGTGGGAAAACAGAAATAATTTCAATTATTGACCATTTTTATGGTAAAAATGCATCTTCTTTAGGACGATTCAAATTTTGGCACATGATACTACATTGTAAGAAGAAACTTTGTGACATGGTCTGCCATCAATATCCAACTGATTTTTTCGGCAGACCAACAATATTAGGTATCTTACTTACATAATATGTTACAATTTGCCATCCCTCAACACCTTTATTAGCTGCAAGTAATTTTTTCTACATCCATTTTCCTTCATGTCCGACTGTAGAAAATATCTTTAATTTATAAATGAAACAAGGGAGAAGCAGAAAACAGAATGGGAAAACACTAAACTTCGCGTCGAAAACGGCCGTTAGGTGGGTCCCGGGTAGCCGCCCAGAATAAAACTGCCTTTTTTTCATCTTCCAGGTAAACTACAGTCTAGAAATTTTAACCGTCAGTCGGGGATAGACCACATTGCAATATTCACTCGGTTTCTCATCTGTAAAATTGTTTAAATAATACCTTTTTGTAATAATACAAATTAAATTTTGATGCTGAGCTATTGACTTGAAATTTTAAAAATAGGTCAGAACTGGATCACAATGCAATATTCACTCGGTTTTTTGTCTGTAAAATTGTTTAAATAATACCTATTTGTTTAAACAAATGAAATTTTGATGATGAGCTACATACTTGAAATTTTAAATATAGGTCAGAAATGGATGACATTTCAATATTCACTCGGTTTTTTTCTCATTGCAAACCTGTTCATTGTGTACCCAAGATCCTTTCCTAAAAGACCTGGCAGCGGGAAATATTATTCAACATGGTTTAAAAAGGGAAAAAGAAGTTTTGTAAAAAATCCCAATGCTCTAGGTAGTAGTCGATACCAGTGACCAACATTTTCTTCAGTAGTCGACATGGTTTTGCACTAGTAGTCGACCTACATGTGTTAGAAGTCGACAGTATCACTTGAGTCAGTAGTCGACAGGTTTTTCGTCATTCCATCGTTTTCGAATTTTACGACATCTAAATAAAACACATTCAACTGTGAATCGGAACTTGAAAATAGATTAATAAGATGTACCTAATGAAGTTATCAGACTTTTTATTTGCAAACAGCTCATTATCAGTCTCAAATTTCAATAAGTACTTAAGTAAAAAGGTATGAAAACTATAGTCGAAAACTCATTGTCAGAAAATTGACATTACAGTTGGGCTTAGGTACCTATTTACACATTTTTTTGACATTTTCATGTCTTTGCTTTGGCACATAAACTGAAACGGGAAAAATTTGTTCCCTTGATTCACCCTTTCCCTCAGATCACGTCAGAACACAAGCGACCGGCGGGAAATTACGTCAGATCCTATGACGCACGAGCGTATGACGTAAGACGGTTGGCAGGAGGCCAACTAGTACGTCAGAGCCTATGACGCACGAGCGTATGACGTAAGACGGCTGGCAGGATAACTAGTGCGTCAGAGCCAATGACGCACAAGCGTATGACGTAAGACGGCTGGCAGGTGGCCAACAAGTACGTCAGAGCCTATGACGCACGAGCGTATGACGTAAGACGGCTGGCAGGAGACCAACAAGTGCGTCATAGCCTATGACGCACGAGCGTATGACGTAAGACGGCTAGCAGGAGGCCAACAAGTACGTCAGAGCCTATGACGCACGAGCGTATGACGTAAGACGGCTGGCAGGATAACTAGTGCGTCAGAGCCAATGACGCACGAGCGTATGACGTAAGACGGCTGGCAGGATAACTAGTGCGTCAGAGCCAATGACGCACAAGCGTATGACGTAAGACGGCTGGCAGGTGGCCAACAAGTACGTCAGAGCCTATGACGCACGAGCGTATGACGTAAGACGGCTGGCAGGAGACCAACAAGTGCGTCATAGCCTATGACGCACGAGCGTATGACGTAAGACGGCTAGCAGGAGGCCAACAAGTACGTCAGAGCCTATGACGCACGAGCGTATGACGTAAGACGGCTGGCAGGATAACTAGTGCGTCAGAGCCAATGACGCACAAGCGTATGACGTAAGACGGGTGGCAGGTGGCCAACAAGCACGTCAGAGCCTATGACGCACGAGCGTATGACGTAAGACGGCTGGCAGGAGACCAACAAGTGCGTCATAGCCTATGACGCACGAGCGTATGACGTAAGACGGCTAGCAGGAGGCCAACAAGTACGTCAGAGCCTATGACGCACGAGCGTATGACGTAATACGGCTGGCAGGAGCCAACTAGTGCGTCATACGACGAGACCTTTTATGTCTCTGCGCCCCCTGTCACACCCACACCGCGTACCTCGTACTTCATTTTGGTTTATCATCTTCGATAATGAACCATTGGAATCGCCCAAAGAAAAAAAAATTTTAACCCCCCCTCAAAATTTGTTGGTTTACGTTTCAAGATCGAATAAAAAAAAATCCGTCCGTCCGCCGTACGCCGTCCGCGGCACTTTGCCCAGTTAGCGTTGAGTTAAAATTACGAAATTTTTTTTATGGGTTTCGACCAACCCCACAATGGTCCTCGAAACTTTTCATAACCCTAGGTCAAGGGGAAGGGGTTCAAAACGAATTTTGAAAATTTGAAAATCTCATATCTCGAAAAATTCATATAGAACGGTATGTTTTTTATTTCTTTTTCTTTACATGGGCTTTCCACCTCAGCTTGCAGTCGAGAGTCATGCCAATGTATTTCGCCTCGTCCGCTTAAGGTACTGTTTGTGAGTTAATATTAACTTATTAAATTTTAATGGGATTACGTATGTCTTCAGATTCGTGAAGTTTATATGGATAGGTTTCGTTTCGTTCAACTTCTTCCTAATCGCTTCGTCC
This sequence comes from Stenodema calcarata, assembly GCA_963920205.1. Taxonomy (NCBI): domain Eukaryota; kingdom Metazoa; phylum Arthropoda; class Insecta; order Hemiptera; family Miridae; genus Stenodema; species Stenodema calcarata. The sequence continues at coordinate 22,655,734 of OY986049.1, read as the reverse complement.
ATTTTAGGACGTAATGCGAGATTGCAATTCTGACTTCGCCGTCGTGTTCAGCGGTGAAATGTCCAAATGTCGGATGCAATGTGGCGATAAATAAATAATCAAAATTGTTGGAAAAGTAAACAAAATAATGTTATTTCTGGATTCGGTTGATGTTACCAATGTACAATGGAAAATAACTAAACTTGCCTAAATCTATGGCCATAGAAAAATAAACTCCCTTCTGTCTATACCAGACTGTGTTGCAAATCGGCACCATACCATATTCTCACCGTACTCATACCATACCATACGAATTTCTTTCCTATCATACCATACTGTACTATACCAAATCATACATACAATAATATACCATACCATACTCATACCATGTCATACAAACCGAGTGAATATTGAAATGTCATCCATTTCTGACCTATATTTAAAATTTCAAGTATCTAGCTCATCATCAAAATTTCATTTGTTTAAACAAATAGGTATTATTTAAACAATTTTACAGACAAAAAACCGAGTGAATATTGCATTGTGATCCAGTTCTGACCTATTTTTAAAATTTCAAGTCAATAGCTCAGCATCAAAATTTAATTTGTATTATTACAAAAAGGTATTATTTAAACAATTTTACAGATGAGAAACCGAGTGAATATTGCAATGTGGTCTATCCCCGACTGACGGTTAAAATTTCTAGACTGTAGTTTACCTGGAAGATGAAAAAAAGGCAGTTTTATTCTGGGCGGCTACCCGGGACCCACCTAACGGCCGTTTTCGACGCGAAGTTTAGTGTTTTCCCATTCTGTTTTCTGCTTCTCCCTTGTTTCATTTATAAATTAAAGATATTTTCTACAGTCGGACATGAAGGAAAATGGATGTAGAAAAAATTACTTGCAGCTAATAAAGGTGTTGAGGGATGGCAAATTGTAACATATTATGTAAGTAAGATACCTAATATTGTTGGTCTGCCGAAAAAATCAGTTGGATATTGATGGCAGACCATGTCACAAAGTTTCTTCTTACAATGTAGTATCATGTGCCAAAATTTGAATCGTCCTAAAGAAGATGCATTTTTACCATAAAAATGGTCAATAATTGAAATTATTTCTGTTTTCCCACGTTTGAGTTCAGTCTGCCGCCAGAAGGCAGCGGAATATTGATGGCAGACTGCGTCAAAAAGTTTACACTAACATGCTAGTATCACATGCCAAAATTACAACTTTCCCAAAATACATTCATTTTGACCTTGAGAATTGCAATTTTTCAATTTCAGTCTGCCTAACTTAAACAACGGGTTACTGAAGGCAGACTACTCTTTTTCAGTCTTATTGCAGGAGAACAATGTTGAGCCGAAATTTGAAGCATCCTAAAATCACAAAATTTTGATCAGTAATTTGGCAATTTTTGCATTTCAGTCTGTCGGTAGAAAGCAACTGGCTAGGCAAGGCAGACCATGGTCTATTGCTCTCATACCACAGGTACTTTAACGTATTGAAATTTGAATCTTCCTAAAACTGATGAAATTTATCACCAAATTTGGCAATATTTCAATTCAAGTCTGCCATTACTTTTCAACTGCTTTAGATTGGCAGACAAGTCTCAAACTCCTTATTTGGGCATATATAATCATGTGTGAAAATTTGAGGCGTCCCAAATACTGTAAATTTTACACCCGAAAAATGCAATTTTTGAAATTGAGTCTGCCACGCATTTTTAACCGGTTGAAAGTGGCAGACTGGTGAAAACATCTATGTTTGGACATAATCTATCATCTATAAAAGTTCCATCCATCCTAAAGACAGGTCATGTTTGTGCGTTTTCGTCACTTTTTAAATGGCTGCCATTTTTGAAAGCAACCGCTTTGAAATGGCAGACTTGGATTTTCTTACTCAGAATTGACTAGATTTTCATAATTTTATATCAAACCTTCTCCTAAAATGAACACCCATTTTCGGCCTCGGCTCCAGGACTTCTTGAATTACTATTGAGTCGAAATGTTTTCGCCCAATGATGAAGGTTTTTGCTCACCACATGGCATACCATCGATTCAACAAAAACGAGATTTTCTAATCAGGGTTGAAATTTGATTCTAAAAAACTCTGCAAATTCTTGACACAACGGTTCATTATCTTCTTTGTACAGATCACCCTTCTGTCTAGATCCCTAGGTCTAAATGTCTAGATCCTAAATGTTAGATTAATTATTATTATCAATTATCACTAATTATTAACAATTTTATCAAGTACCTAGTGAAAATTATTATAATTTATTGTTAGGTATTAATAATTTGTATTCATTATTAATAATAATTATTATTAATTATGATTAATTAATACGATATAATTCTGGGGTTTTTAATACTACGTCGGTAATAATTTTTCTATAAAAGAAGTACCTACCAACAAACATTCGAAATTACCTTCATTTCCGTAGCACGAAACGCACCTCAGAACAACAAACTCGACATCCTTAAACCATATGATGTTCCAAAGAGCTTGTTAGTATGAAAATGGACCTGTATTGGTTTATTATCTTCGATAATGAACCATTGGAATCGCCCAAATATTTCAAAAGTTTGATTCATGATCGTGTTGTGAGGCACAATCTTTGAGCCGTCATTGTGAACGAACGGCTGGTCGTACAAAGCTGCGGATGGTCTTAAAAAATTCTACGGAACAAACTCTATCTAAATATGAAATAAAAAACATACCGTTCTATATGAATTTTCCGAGATATGAAATTTTCAAAATTTCAAAATTCGTTTTGTACCCCTTCCCCTTGACCTAGGGTTATGAAAAGTTTCGAGGACCATTGTGGGGTTGGTCGAAACCCATAAAAAAAAATTTCGTAATTTTAACTCAACGCTAACTGGGCAAAGTGGCGCGGACGGCGTACGGCGTACGGCGGACGACGGACGGCGTACGGCGTACGGCGGACGGACGGATTTTTTTTTATTCGATTTTCTGAATCTACGTATCTTGAAACGTAAACCAACAAATTTTGAGGGGGGGTTAAAAATTTTTTTTCTTTGGGCGATTCCAATGGTTCATTATCGAAGATAATAAACCAAAAGTACGGCTTCAAATTTGTATAGATTCAAAACTACAGCTTTCAGAACGATAATTCTTTCATTGAATGCCACTGGATAAGCATGTATTAACTTGATTGTAAAAATTTAATTCCATTGCTCCATCTTTTTCACTTTTACGTTAATTTAAACGTTTTCGAGCCTATGTTGGGCATTGAACGCTGTGTCGATTCTAGTTTGTGAAATCAGGCTTAAGATTGTTGTATCGAGTAGAAAGTGGATATATTCATTAAACCGATTGAGTTCAGCTGTTAATTCAAAGTCGAGCTCTTGCACAGCTACAAACAAATTTCGGAAATTACTTAAATAATTACTTAAATAAAATAATCACTGAGTATTCCTAATATTATCTAGATAATTTGTGCTTAATCCATTCAATTTCTTAATCTACCACTGTGTACTCAACATATTTCAACGTGAAAATTCCTTAAGATTATGTAAAAATACATCGAAACATCGATCTAATGAGAATTTTCATTTCGACCAAACCTGAAGCTAATGTAAACTTTTTTGGTTAATTCAGTGAAATGTTTAAAACGCTCGCCATTTCACATACTCGTACTACTGTGAAATGATGTTTCAAATTGTTATTATTTCATCAAAATTGTGTTGGAAAGAGAGTGTAGCCATCTCGAGCCGATCTTGATTTCACTGCAAGTTTTTCAAGCTCGCGCTCCTCGAAACATAAACCACCCAAATTCAATAAATTAAATACCATTCACTATATTTCATGTCAAGAAAGTGGTTCCTCTTCAAACTATGAACTAATGGGAACAGATGGCTTAGACTATAATTATCTTATGAAGCGTTTATCTTGATGTTTGTATACTGCGGGTGCATCCTACGCTCTTCCTGGAACTCCAAGAACCTGTTGTGCAGCCCTTAACACTTATATGGGCATTCATTTACTTGGTACGCTCTCGACTTGGACTGCAAGTTCATATGTCTTCCCTTTCAAAATTAACCTACTTGCAAGTCGCTTACGCCGATGTTCTACATCCAAAGATATAAATCCTGTCACAATGACATTTATTTTCAGTCTGTAGAAAACGTTTTTTCAACCTGAAATATGTATCGAATTGAACGGTTATTGTAACCGTTTGGCATTTATAGTTCGTATTCCTAGCTTCCTCTTTCTTGAATGACTATTGAGTCGAAAAGTTATGGCACAATGATGTAGGTTTTTGCTCACCACATGGCATACCATCGATTCAACAAAAACGAGATTTTCTAATCAGGGTTGAAATTTGATTCTCAAAAAAAAACTAGGTGAAAACAGAACAAACTAAATGAGAATTGAGAAAACCAAAAACAGGACAAGGAGTTTAAGACAAACACTCCAATGATACATGGTTACATTGGAAAAGGTTAAAAGCAACGGAACCTACTGACCTGGTGTGTTTACAATGTTACCATGAGACACGAACGAAATTCATGAGACATTTCCCAGCTTTCTACCTCTTTTGATTTTTGTATATTGAAATATGAATACTTACTTACTTATGGGATGACTTTCGTAGTTATTGGGTAGTTCAAGATAGGGATGGGATATCGAAAGAAACTATCGGTATTGATATCGGTGTCCTAATATCCATATAAATTACCATGTTAAGGGTCCGAAGGTGAAGTGTGGTCGGTCTGTGGTCGATTTTTTGACTTGGAAGAAGGCGTTACTGCTGGTGAAATTCGCTGTAGAGTTACTGTAGCTAGAGGGGCTCTCATACTGGCAAAAATTTGGTCAATTTCCTGTGCATGTCATGTTTGCAAAAAAAAAAAAAAAAAAAAAAAAAAAAAACAGTGGGAGTAGGAAAATGAGGTATATTGTATTTTTCTTTAATGTTATACTCTTGCAACTTGCATTCAACTCGTTATTTGTGTCAAAACATTAAGAAATATTGTGAAAAAAGGGCGTTCAATATTTTTCTGGAGAATTTGAAATTTCTAAGGACCCTTCTAAGTATATTTTGTAGGTGGGGAGCGCGGTGTGAAGGGTTGAGGGATTTGTGAAGTCTTTGGGCTCCCGACCATTCAAAATTTTCCTCAATATTTTGCACATCTATTTCTGCTAAAATGTTTGAAAGCATTTTTTTCTTTTGCCAGTATGAGTGCTTCTTGACGGTGAAGTAGTCGTGAATGTTCAAATGGTTCAGAAGTGGCGAAAAATCTTCGAAGAAAGACGTGTTTCTGTGCACGATGTGGTCCGCAGTGGGTGCCCGTTGAACTCGAGTCACGAAAAAGCAGTTGTGGCAGTTCGTGCAATTTTTGATGAAGATCGGCGTCGAACCCTTGACCAAATCTTCGAATAGTTTGTAAGTTAATTATGTGAGGAAATGTGTAAATCAAAAATATTTGGCTCAAGGCTTCATATTCCTGAGTACTAGCCGTAAGGAAACACTCGAAAGTTGATTACCTTCGGACTTATCAGCCCTTGGAGTATTTTCAATGGTATTAGGGTGAATTCTATTCACAGTCGATTTACGTTTAAAGAGTCGTAGAATCTAAAAACTGGTCTGAATATTTTCTCTTAATAGGTACCAAGTCAGTTGTTTCCAAATGTTTCTCTTAACACTCTTCTCACAAAAGAAAATCCCACTTTGCAGTAGGATGGTTCAATTTTCTTATCAACTACGTTATTATTTTTTATATGATTCGTTTCAAATTAAATTCAGTCGTGAAATGATTGGGTTTATTGATAACACGTAGATGAGGATTCACGATATCACACTCACGGAGAAGTAGGTAGTGGAACAAATTATACGGTACAGTTTTCAGTTCACATTTGAATAGAGTTTAATTTTTAGAATGTTCTAACACCATCCGGAGCTATGTACGACCAGCCGTTCGCACACAATGAGGGCTCAAAGTTTTACGATTTACACTGGGGCTTTTATTTAACTCTAAGAAACTCTTCGTGAAGACAAATAAATGGTAAATACTGGTAACAATCGATGAGAGAGTACTTCGACATCATCGTAGTAGTCGTGACAAAATATCTGCAATGTGAGCAGTTGTTAACTTTTGGAAATGAACTCAGCTGTTCAAGTTTCAGTACCAGTCGACAATTTATGTAAATTATTGTGCATCGATAGAAACCTACGACGTTGGATATAAAATTGCTGGTATTTTTCGTAATAAATAATTGCAATCACTCTTCTCAAGAGCTTTCGAAGCTGAATGGTGGTTCTCAGTCATGAACTCGAGGAATTCTTCAACGATGGCTCATACCGCGATTGACTTTACCGCCTTCAAGGTCTTCCCCGTCATTGTGTCAAGTTTCACGACTTTTTTAAAGTCAAGTTTCACGACATCACGAGAGAACCAATATCTGGGTAAACCATCCTGATCGGGCAAAACTCCGAAATTCCGATTCATGACCTCAGATCATCTTCGTTGATTTATTACACCACGATCTGCTATTCAAATTAGCCCTCCAATTTTATGCCGGAACATCAAGAAAAGAAATAGAGTAAAGCGAGATTTTAATCGCATGGTTAAACAATGCTGCTATAATGAAGAGAGCGTGTCGCTGACCCTGTAACATCTCGACCCTTTGCACGAAAATGTATTGTTGCAGAACGATACTACAGCCGCGTCCCTCCCACTCAAACGTTCGAGAAATCTGAGTCTGGAAATCTGAAAAAGCCGTGCCGTTTTGAAATTGCATAGAGTTTAAATAATAAAATTTATTATTTAAAATCTATGCATTTAATTATGGAAATAATCACCACTCGAATAAAACTACTGAGCCACAATTTTACTTATAAGAAAATCCACAGTCATGCAGTATGGCTATAAGAGCAAGTTTTCAAAGAACCAGCTGGTTTTATGTGAAATGTATCTATTTTACACCTCACTTTATAGATTTTTCCTCGCTGAACACGATGGGGAATTGCGATCTCATCCGGTTTTCAGATTGGAGCAGACGAACCGTGAAGAACATCTCAAGTAACAAGCACGTTTCTTCATCTTCAAAGGGCCACAGTTTGAGAACGGAATAAGATATCGCAATTCTGACTGCACCGGTGTGTTCAGCGTATCAAAACCTTTGAAATGAGGTGTCACTTGTCAGACTGTTTCATTTTTGGCACTTTTGAGAACTTTTCCACCCCCTTAGAGTGGGCAGATTCTGCCCATTCACGGAATTTGCTCTCCAATTGCTAACCCATATTTTTTGTACTAATTTAAACTAATTTAAACTTTTATCTCAATTCTATCGAGAGTTATCGTCTGGAATGATAATACAGTTGGGGAAAGAAGTTTGCACGCCCACTTTTAAATATTTTAAATGATGTGATTTCATCTGATTTTTGGTGTTTTTTTTTCAGTAGAAGATTTTTTAGAAGAAACAGATTTTGGTATAAAAACGTTTTGGGAATTTGAGCTTAAAACAATTTAGACCGAGAACAATAGCTTCTCTCTATCCGAAAATTTTTTACGGAGGTTTATAAAGTGTTAGTACAGATCTCCCTTCTGTCTAGATTACTGATAATTATACAATATCCTTGTGAGTCTCATAACTATATGAAACAACAGGAGTTATGAGCAAAAATATTGTCCAAATTAGTGACCAGATGGTCATCACTACAGGATGAGGGTGAGGAGCAGGAGTCGGTAACTAGCTCAGTGATGGTCTCTCCCGGATCAAATTCCAGGGTGTCCTAATAATAATAGATCTATATTAATTATGGATGAATTATATTTAATCATAAATGATTCATCATTCATACATTATTTTAGCCATAATTGATATAGATCAAATTTTATTTTCAAAAATCATTAGTTGGACTTTTGGAAATTTCAAAATAAATTTTGGAGCTCTTCCTATTTTTTTCAAATTAGATTTTCTCAATCTTCGTATTTCAAAAATTAAACCCATCAGTTTTGAGGTTGGGGCGGGGATACAATTTTCTTGTTTAATCCTAATGGTTATTATCGAACCAAAATCATGAGGTCATTTATATATCATCGAAAAGTGCAATGAGTGAAATCGGGTTCGCCTGAAAAGGTACGAGTTATTCCAAATTTCAATATTCTCGTTTCGAACTTATTTTAAGAACAGGATTAAAATGTGACGTCGTCGTGGTTCTTTGTGAAAGATTAGGAAGTCATGACGTCAGCTGGGCTGCCGAGAATGGGTTCTATAATTCTTTTTCATCTTGGTTGGTTCCCATTGAGCGTGAGGGCGTGTTCCATAAATAGCTTGACTTGTGCCCCGCTGTGTGAGTTCTGTTCTTCGACATAGTGCTACAAATTGAAGATTTACCAAGTCATCATTCGGAGCATTAGTTAATATTATTATGCCACAAAATTATGTTCAATTAAGTAGGTTTTTCGGTTCCTGCATAATGATTGGTTCAAAATACTAAAAATCATGTTGGTAGGCATTCAATATAAAGCCGTAGTTTCGGTAGTATTATAAGGCCAATACATGACTATCGTACCTTCCTGAAGGAATTCGTCGTCGGTGGTTATTCGAGTATGTACTACTTTTCTCTGACCACATGTCTGTACTTGGAATCTCCTAGTATCTTTATTTTTAATGACATTAAAAAATTAGTTGTGCTAAACTTCGAAAAATACTGTTAAAAAAATCGACTCTTCAAAGCAGAGTTTGACACCATAAATGACCTCATGATTCCCGCAGATTACGACGGCCCGTTTACACCAACCGAGCATCTGTTCGCGAACACACAAAAGAGCTCTCGTTTACACCGGCTGAGCACTCCCGCACGAGCAGTTGTTCGCGAGCATTCAAGAACGTTCCCGACAAAATCTGAGTAATATAGATAGATATTTATTTCACAAAAAAGTAAGATACGGAGAAAAAAAAACATCACAATACATCTTAAAAAATATAAGAAATTAAATCAAAATAAGAAATGAAATGTCACCGAAAAGCTATGAAGCTAGTGTCCGTTGACAGCTGCGTTCATCCGTTCTTATGTAATATAATACATACTTATTTATTTTTGATTATTATATTTTATTTCATTATTATTTTTCATTGTACGTACTGCGTGAATATGATATTACATCTGAAAATTTGTGGATCACCCTCTGTGATGTGTTCTCTTATTTATTTATTTATTTTTTTAATTAATTGAAGATTTAGGCTGCTTTTGTAAAAACTCTGCAAATTCTTGACACAACGGTTTATTATCTTCCTTGTGCAGATCACCCTTCTGTCTATACCAGACTGTGTTGCAAATCGGCACCATACCATATTCTCACCGTACTCATACCATACCATACGAATTTCTTTCCTATCATACCATACTGTATTATACCAAATCATACATACAATAATATACCTACCATACCATACTCATACCATGTCATACAAACCGAGTGAATATTGAAATGTCATCCATTTCTGACCTATATTTAAAATTTCAAGTATGTATCTAGCTCATCATCAAAATTTAATTTGTTTAAACAAATAGGTATTATTTAAACAATTTTACAGACAAGAAACCGAGTGAATATTGCATTGTGATCCAGTTCTGACCTATTTTTAAAATTTCAAGTCCATAGCTCATCATCAAAATTTAATTTGTATTATTACAAAAAGGTATTATTTAAACAATTTTACAGATGAGAAACCGGGTGAATATTGCAATGTGGTCTATCCCCGACTGACGGTTAAAATTTCTAGACTGTAGTTTACCGGGAAGATGTAAAAAGGTAGTTTTATTCTGGGCGTCTGGTGGTTGGGTCACATAACGGCCGTTTTCGACGCGAAAGTTTAGTGTTTTCCCTAAAACTTTGCGCGGTCACTGTGAACGAACGGCTGGTCGCACAAAAATCCAATTGGTCTTAAAAGATTCGTGATTTTTCAGGTCATTCAAAGGTGAACTAAAATTTACACGGTTCAGTTAAATATTTGGAGATAAGACATCGTCGAAATTTTAAATTTCGTTTTGAACCCCTTCCCCTTGACCTAGGGTTATGAAAAGTTTCGAGGATCATTGTGGGGCTGGTCCAAACCCAGAAACCAAATTTCGTAATTTTAGCTCAACGCTAACTGGGCAAAGTGGCGCGGACGGCGGACGGGGGACGGCGTACGGGTGACGGACGGATTTTTTTTAATTCGATTTTCTGAATCTACGTATCTTGAAACGTAAACCAACAAATTTTGAGGGGGGGTTAAAAAATTTTTTTCTTTGGGCGATTCCAATGGTTCATTATCGAAGATAATAAACCAAAAGGATAGAAGGTGGTGAAAAGGAAATTAAACATACACTTCAGACTGTATGTCGGGGAATTCCGTGTAGAACTGAGTTTTTCTTTACTATGTTCAAGTTTCATTTGTCAGGCCGTTTACACCTGACGAGCGTTCGCGAACAGTTGCTCGGCCGGTGTAAACGGGCCTGTAGATTTTAGTTGGAAAACCATAAATACGTCTGTTGTCTGAAATCTCGACGACAATTTTGACTGAACTCGAAAAATTCTGATGTAACGGTACATTTTATAGTTCATATTTGGATAGAGTTTATTTTTTTAGAATTTTTTAAGTCCATCCACAGCTTTGTACGACCAGCCGTTCGTTCACAATGACGGCTCAAAGTTGGAGTAGATCGAAAATCGTCAACATGATGGTGAATCATGAATGGCGAGGCCCCGGGTCGGTTCATTATTCATACTGGCCCAACTGATTCGAACAACACATGGTTTTCAAATATCGAGTTAATAAATAATATTTAATAACAATCCTTAATAATGAAGCATAAAAGTTAATAACCAACAACAAATATTAATTTACACTACCTACTTGATAAGTAATAATAATTAATGATAATTCATAATAATAATTAATCTATCATTCAGTAATCTAGACAGAAGGTTGATCTTACAATTAAGATAATAAACCGTTGTGTCAAGAATTTGCTGAGTTTTTAATTCGATTTTTGCTACCCGATTCATCTATGATGTATATTTTTCACGTTACAATTATGCAACTTTTCGATATAATTTAACAGTAATTTGTAAATACCTACGCATATTATGTGTTGCGGTAATGGTCATCATGATTTAGTGTTTGCTATGTTATTTTGCTTACCTGCTTGGTCTGGCTATACGAATTACTCGAACTTAATGGGACCTGGAGAATGAATTTCAAAATCTGTGAACTATTGGCTTCACTGTTTTTTCTCATTTGCGAATCACTGTGTTTGTGAAAAGGCGTATCTGCCAATTCCATGGTTCTGGAAGTGTTGAATTTCGATCATTTGATTAAGTAGGTATGTATAAGGTGTTTTGTTTGGATTGGGGGCTTCCATCATGTGAGGCTATACTATACTCAATACTTACCGATATCGATACAACAATCTGTCCTGTGCCATGTAGTACGAAGAAATTCTTTAGTGTCCCTCACGGCACTAAAATGGATAACTAATTGAAGCTATTAGGCGTTCACTTACCTATCTAAATTACGATTTCTAGTCCATTCACTCCTGATACCTTTAATGGCGTGGGAAAAAACCTCTGTCAGTTTGGACTAATCTTATTTCAACGCAAAGGTTTTGACTCTACACATGCGCAAAGGGGCCCTGACGAGGTTAAAAAACGTTGAAACCTTTAAATATTCCGAAGGGTGAGTGAGGGGTTCTTTTTTTGTGGCGGGTGGAAACAACCTCTGCCCCTTTGTTTTAGAAGTTAAGGATCATTAATCATACGAGGTTCAACGACTCTCGGGCACCTACCGGAAGGAGGCTAGTTGTGTAGGTTTTGTAGACATTGGACGTCACATTTGAAAGAAGGACCAGCTTGAGGAATCAGAAAAACATTCAACGCCCGCTTCACGCAGGAACTTTCATGACGTAACTAGTTAACTTTTCACCTGTTTCATCGATAAACTAAACGGAACTTGGAGCTGAAAATAGACAGTTAAAGGCCTCCGAAGGTGAAAAATTCAAAATACGACACCCGCAAGTATTTCTTCATCAGATAAACTCATTGTAACTCTCCTGGTCCATCGAGATTTTGTATTTTGGCGGACTCCAACATTACTATAGTTTATCAAGGGGAAGTTTATTACACAGAAGTTTATTTTACATTTTGTCTAAACTTCTATAATAATTATTATAGAATTATTATTATATTATATTATTATTATATTATTATTATAATTATTATTTATAATTATAAAAGTTTACGCAGAAAGTAGAATTGTAAAACTGTGTGAGTAAATATTACTGTTAACTATATTTTTTTATAGGGTCCAATAAATAAGTGATGGCTCATTTGCAGGGGGTAGGTTTGTTAACCATTTTTGACATTTTATGTCTTTACTTTGCTACATAAACTCGAAAATGAAACGCGGGACATGCAACGGAGAAGCGTCACGAAAATATTTCTGATGATTCTCGCTTACAACCGATTCGTTGCTACGGAACTTTATCTTCGCCAGTTATCATCGTACAAAAATCGTTCACCACTCGTTGGATAGCTCTCGATTTACCTAACCATATTACGTTAACCACTGCGGTGTGCGTGGCCGGCAAGCTGCGGTATGAGGTGTAGGTACTAACAGGTGATCATTCTCAATAATTTTTATTGTCAACACGAATGCAAGCTTCATATAAGTTTGTGATGGGAGGGGGCGCAAAGACATAAAATGTCCCTCGTGGTTGCGTACTTGTACGAAAGCTGTACCCACCGTTTGTGTTTAAATAATAATAGTAACTAAAGTTTCATTTTATTTATGTCAGACTTATATATATCTTTATTATCCATTTTGCAATAAAATTTATTAAATAGGGTAAATACGATTAGGTATTAAATTTTAATACCTAATCGTCTCTCAATTAATGATTGCCTCACAAAATACCTATTGACAGTTAGACAGTTGTCAGTTGTTGACATGACAAGGGATTGTCGTATTTCGATTAGGGAGGCCCAGTCCAACAAAATTGCATGACTTGAAAGCGAAGCATTACAATGGAGACCTAGTTATGGAGCTGGTTACATTCATCCTAGTTAAGGACTGGTTAGACATTGACACTGTTGGAGGCTTGGGTCGGAGCACCGTCCTGTCATTCGCATCAACACGCAGACGCAACTGCTCTCGAAGAAATCAGCGTACAAAGCACAGACGTAGGTGACATTTGTCTAACTGAAACGACCATATCAATGTGATCAAAAATAAATTTGTTACCTACTGAGAGATTACAGTTGGGCTTAGGTACCTATTTACATAGTTTTTGACATTTTCATGTCTTTGCTTTGGCACATAAACTGAAACGGGAAAAAATTGTTCCCTTGATTCACCCTTTCCCTCTGATTACGTCAGAACACAAGTGACCGGCGGGCGACTACGTCAGAGCCTATGACGCACGAGCGTATGAAGTCAGACGGCTGGCAGGAGGCCAAGTAGTACGGCAAAGCCTATGACGTCAGAGGGCTGGCAGGAGGCCAACTAGTACGTCAAAGCCTATGACGTCAGAGGGCTGGCAGGAGGCCAACTAGTACGTCAAAGCCTGATCGGGCCACTACGTCAAGGTGATCGGGTGGTAGCACAGGGAGGTGGTGATGACGTCACTTTTCTTCCTCACTACTTTCGTGATCACCGTGAAATTTCCTGAAGGATCTCCGAGTTTCAGATTTTTGTCCACCCAAATTGGTCAGTCTGCCCATCGACATCTAATAAATCTCTTATTGAGGAAAACACTTCAGTAAATAGCGTTATACAACGGTTGGGATACATAAGCAACATAAAGATTGAGTAAACCAGAAAATGTAAGTAGATCCCTTAAGCGCCCCATACACTGTCAGTTTAACTGAAGATAATCGTAAGGCCGTCGCCCGGGGTTGCCCACACATTCATCTTAAGGTAATGGACTGCAGTTCGCCCGGACTGAAGGTGTGTGGTCGTCGGGCAGGCGGGGATCGGATGAGAGATCCGTGACAGACAACGACCTGTCGGATGGTGATCTCAAGTGCCCCCCGCCACACACTATCAGTTGGCCTGCAGGCGTGCGATCCGCTGTCTCCGTTTTTTCAAGTTTCCATCAGTTTTGCGTCAGATCATTTGCGTGAGACCATTCACCAGCCGAGATTGGACTGACGGGGAAAGATGGACGGGAAAACTGCTTTCATTTCCGCATTTATAGAAATATATCGGGCCTACCCCTGTTTCATAACCAACATTCTCTATCATTTTTTTAAAGAACTTTTTACATGTTAATCTATGCTCATTAACCCCTTTTGCTTTCAGTAGTTATTCGAGGCCTTCTGACGAGGATTTCCTTTTGGAAGGAGAAACTCAAGGCGCGTTCCATCAAATAAAAAACATGCACTCAGTGAAGCGAAGTCTGTTTGAAGGGTGTGCACAATGCGCTCGGTTTTTAAAAAGAAGGGTCGCACAGCTTCAAGAGCTCATTTCTTTCTGGTCCCTTCCCTCCGTACGTATCCTCCCCTAATAAGTGTGCGTAATGACTAAACTTTTTCTTCTCTGCTCCCTCGCAATATGGTCTCCCTACGTGGGGGCATAGCGCCCTCCGGTGCACAGTAAATTGTTAATAGAACAACATTGGTCCGAGGCGTGAAGGGTAGGGCTCATGTCACGACACGAGCGTCACCCTCCCAGTTGAACGGAAGGCGAACTCCAAGTTTATATTTTATGACCACATTCACCCAGGCTCCAGGTTGATGACAACTCAGGATAGCGTAGGCAACTGCAATTAATTCGAAGAGCGTGTGCTGGCGAGCATAGCAGGTCTTACTTGTACTCGTTAGTTCAAGTGGAACTCCTTCATCTCATCTGTTGCTATGAAATTAAGTACTCTTATTTGTACCGTTACCATTACATGAATGGCCGAAAACCACTGGCGAACCCTCGATTCCCCGTCACTAGGATCCGCCAGTAAAAAATTCGTCGACACCCCGCCATTCCGAGAAACACGGGGATTGGTAGATGATTACGTAAAGGCGTAAACTGTTGTTTCACTTCTATGCGAATCCTTAATCGGCAGGATTTCGCATAATAATATTGAATAAACCAGATATAACCTTCCTACCTAATGTAGGTTTTTTTTCCATAGTGAGTAAAATCACAAATTTGTCCCATGGCGGATAAAACTTCCTAAATCGTGGCTCTTGGGCTTGAATATGTGAGGTTTGAAACAAAGAGAAGTTATTATTAATTTTTGACCCTTTGTTGGATCGAAGTCATGCGTTAGGTCATGTCCTACCTCCCAAAACCAAAAAGTCATCACGAGGTTTAGTGTAGACAGAAGTGCGAATATACCAAGAGTTTATTTTTATACGTCCTTATATATTCTTTAATATTTTTATATGTACAGCTCTAAACGGTGATTGACTGGATTGTTTGAAACCTGTTATATCCTCTTTTGCTGTTGTTCGCTGGTCGAGGAACTGCTCCACTATTATAGTACGAGTATAATACTGGCGCAACCCCCACGGGATTCACACCAGTATCAATGTTGAAAATAGCTTGTTATTAGTGCCACGCATGAGATGACTCAAGGCCAGAGCATCTCTTGGAGCCTAGTAGGTATAGCGAATATTTTCAAGCAAGTGTTTTCATTTCGTTATACAATATCGTCCTTTTGCGGGTAGTACGAGTATTTTTGAGTTGGCTAACGTAGAAGTGTTGGCATTCCTTCAGGAGTCACACCACAGTAATCCAACGTTAATTTTACTTCCGTAACATGTCACAATCACCATTGTCAGTAGAAACTGAAGTTAGATGTAACTGTCCACCTGGATGTACAAAAGGTGGTTGGTAATGAAAATTACTGTGTTTTCGATGCGGTAGATTCAAAGACCTCTTGTTCGCTGAAAGTGGTTGTTTCCATAAAATAACAAAGCTAGTAACATCTTTGCCTCTTGAGGTGGGACAAGTTCAATCTCCGATTAGAATCTCTGGAGTAATGACTTCGACAATTAACTTTTATAAGTCAACCTTTTCTCTCATATTTACGGCACAATTATTGTAATAAAGCCTTGAAGTTTCGTTAGTCTTTATCCTAGTTCGCCCCGTTTTGTTGTTTAACAGTTCCTTTGAAAGAACGGAACTCCAACCAGATAAAACTATAATGATATAATCTGATAGAATCTAATGCTGATAAGTATTTAGCATCGCCTAAGTTGTAAGATGTTCTCCACCTGGTGAGGCAAAGGTGCACAGTTCTCCGCACGCGAATGGAACAATACAATAATATTATTATGATAACTCATAATTATGGGTCATATTATGAGTCTTAATTATTATGATCCCATTTCTGGAATCTCAAAATTGTAGAGCAGTGCTTCAGTCTGATGACCACAAACCAAACTTACTGAGTTATTTATGTCTTGTGTTACTAATCGCTACATCTTAGGAGCGTCAAAATGGAGGTATTTTTCAGTGTGGCCGATAGAGGTTGATGTAACTCAATCTCCATCTGCTGGAAAGACCGCATTATCGACTGATCAGGCGGAAGAGGCTGATATTGTGTGAGAACGATCGCTTTGATGAGACCATCAATCCATTCGTTAGAACTACTTACGATTTCTATTAGTGGGTTCTGAATGGGAACGATAATGGGGCCGTTACAAATCCCCGTGTAACAATCCAAGGTGGGGGATATTTTCCTTTCAAAAGGCTTCACATCATCTGAAGGCGTAGCAATCAAAAGCTGCAACAATAACAAGAAAGACGCCTACTACGAGCTTACCTTTCTTTCACGGCCTTAATTGTAAGGGACCGCCCACTCAACTCCTACGTTACGTTCCTATCATCCCTAATTTATTGTGTTACGAAATTTATGCTCGGGGAGGTCGGCCGTTCAACTGAGCATTTCATCCGGTATTCTGTAGAATCCCCTATACGTTCTGATATGGGATTATCCTCAAATCTCATGTGTTCATCTCATATTATGAAAGGATGTACAAAAAAAAAAAAAAAAAATGTATACCCAGCTGTGCAAAACGATTCGCGAACGTAACCTAAGTTTTCATGGATTTCCTCGTGTGCTATTCAATGGGCCTATCAACTCGTATGAAACGAGGTTTCATAAAAATACGAGAATAATTGCAAACCTACAGGTACTTTTGCTGATTTGGTTTTGCTTTTGGTCTATTGGAAGTGGAAGCTCAGTGATGTTTCCATACATTTATCGAGTACATATTGGGTAAACCTTGTAATTCATGTACCACTTGAACACCTGATATTTCTTTGAATTGTAAACGATGTAGGTTCCTACACACAACCACATGCTCAATGAGCAGGTAGTAACCCACTATAAAGTTTATACATCAATTTCAACATCTGCAATTACATCAACATCTTTTCGGGTAACATGAGACCCGAAACATGCAATATTTTTTAATGGTACAACTTCATTTCACATACCAACATAATATATTATAATATTCCCCCGGTATGTTAATCGTTTGCCTTTGCTCGTTTGCCGTTATAATGTTAATCGTTTGCCTTGTCTTTTTCAGGTATGTATTGTTGGGTACACTACCAAATGGTTCTGCCTGTAGCGTAAGTTTTCATACACAATGAGTTGCCCCATATTCTCATTTATTCTATTGTCTGAATACCAACTGATGGAAATATAGGTTGAGTCCTCCAATAGTTCTTACAAAATATACCTACTAATAATTTAGTTTTAATGATTGTTCTGTATGAGTTGTGGACGTTCTTGTTGGCAACCGTCCAGGGCCGACTTCAACCCTCATGGTGGCGGTACAGATCAAAGGAAGCCGATCGCCTTCGTGCACTGAGGACGTTTCTGTTGGCTTCTCATCAGCACGAAGAGTATTGAATAACCTCGAAACAGTGTATCGTAATTTAAATACCATTCATTCAAATCAGAATTGCTCTCCAATACCAATCGATACTCAATTCGTGATTTTCTGTTTACTAAAAATATGACCGTGATTTCAACATAGAACATGTTTTCACGGGCGTGATTCGGTTTGGAAGAGCGTGGTCGTCCTGTCCTGTCCCATCCCCCACACAGTCATCACACATTTGGCCACGCCCCCACCTCCTTACCTCTTCACACCTATCTCCAGGGCTTGAAACGTGACCTTACCAGTCTTTCAAAGTTTCTCCTTGTGTTTCTCCCGTGTTCGGGTGTGGGGTTGTTCACTTTTGAGTGTCAAGTCATTGCGGGTGTCACGAGTGAGTTGACTTACGCGCATTATTGCGCATTGTTCTTCTACTACTATGTTTCCTCTGTTATTATGTAGGTACCTACTAGAAAACCTGTTCCATGTTTCTTTGCTTTGATCCTTGATCTAAATTGTAATAATGCGGGGGTCTAGTGGCGTCCCTCGGATTTCATTCTCAATAAATGTTTTCTTCTTAAATTTTCTAATAATTAATATTTTTATATCAAATTGAGAATTTTTCACTTGCAAATTTATAAATGATGACTTATCGAAGGTGAAGGGCTGGTCAACATGGCCTACCTCAAATAGTGAGAATAACATGGCCTAACTGACATGTTCGGGCATATTGAATTTTTTTTATTCAGCGGGATTCAAATTAAAATTCATTAAAATTATTTATTAGCGCTGGAGTGCAGGTGAGGACGGGGAATTTTAATGAGGCTAATCGGCATTGACTTGCTCGAAATCGTCTGTACTACGACAAAGCATCAAATTTTCCCTAGACATCAAACTTCCCTTTGGTCGGATTTCCGATTGCTGTTGCAGGAGGTAGGAGATACGTCCGCACCGAAAAATAGATGTTAACTCCCGGGGAGGTGGTCCGTGGCAAGAGGAAAACTCTATCAGTCAGATTTGCGTTCAGCAAATTATCTCCGAGATCTTTGATCAAGATAGCAGCCTCTCTCTCGGGCTCTTCCGACTCGTATATTATCCTTAAGTGACGTTCATGCGTTAAGCTGCTATGGTGCTTCTGGTGCTCGGTGCTCGTATACACTGCGAGTATAAATTATGCCCTCCTCATCGCCCCTAACATTCTCAACCCATCATTTTCCATCCCACGCCCGGGTGATGCTTCGGCCGCATTTGGCGATTCGGCTAGGCGTCGCGATAATCTATAAAAGACCCTTCCAATTGAAAAAAGTATCCCCCGGGAGACAGATGGGTCTCCTTCTTTGAAACATTAATTCCAGAAGTTGAAAATGTCTTAATCAAGTGTGTTTTATACTGGCTGTGTTTCAATAATTGATTCAATAATTCAGATGAACGAGATTCTTTCAATTTCGTTACGTAGATTCAATTAACTTAGTGAGTTCGATAGTTGTATCGATAATTTATGTTCATTCAGTTCAAGTTCACCCAATCTAATTTAATTTTATCTCAGGTGGAAAAAACCTAATATTTAACAAGCTTTAACCGCATTAACTAACTTTTCCTACTCTTCCGATGATTCCAATTATTAAAATCACGATAACTATTCGGTTAGTATGCATTGGTGCTCCTGTAAGTGAGAAACATAAGAGATTTAAAAGGGAATCGACGCATTTGTAAACTGCCCCTGTGATCTCAAAGAAGGAAAATCTGGTGGAAGGGTCTGTAATCATCGTAGTTATTTCAAGTATGCATTGCACATGCACTCGTACATGCAGTCATTCAGCCCTTGGGTCCACTCATTTAGAATAAGCTGAGCTTTCCCACCTCGTGGATCATTGGTGATGAAGGGTTCAGGACTGGAAAAAAGTGTCACTGAGCCTACTTATATTATCTATAAATGTTGTGCAATTTTTCATGAGGTATGAGAGCCGTATGAATGGTATAGGTAAATGCCATTTGTGAAACTCTATTACGTTAACCTCATTTTGGAAACATTGGTGCGTGACTACGAGAAAATTGCCTTTTGCGTGGGTACTTGGAAGATGTCGAAGCTTCGCACGCTTACATTCTTTTAAATTATTTTTTCTTGACTTCGCGTTTGTACCCGTTAGGTTTGAATGTCAGCAACTTCACTTGAAACCCCCTCGAAAAAAGTAGTTCACATGCCTCACCTACGCTCCTTTGTCTGGCCAACCTCCTCTGTGGTGCCGCTATTGCCCCGCGGCCCGTGGAGTTTAGAATATATAACGAGTTGATGGGTCAAGCTTTTATTAAGTACCGCTCATAGCCTGCATTTTTTGCCCCCGATATAACGATGATGAGTTAGGTTCCTCATGTCCATTAGATTCATGAAAACTTCCATTACAGGCCGTAGCTCACACCCGTGCGCTAGTTTTTCATTATTCTTTCTCGCACCATCTGTTGATGTTCATTTGGCTGTCCAGGTATTGATAGATGTACCCGTTCAGAAGATGAGATGGTCATAGGAACTTGGGTAGAACAGTATGTATGAACTACTTGCGGAAGCTGGAACAAAACTTGTCGTCTTCATCATTTCTCAAGGCTTACCAAGTAACCCACCCACCACTAAGTTAATTGTTATTACTAGGAGAGTGGAGCAGTTGAAAAATAGTTGAACTGCAAGGTATTTAGGCAGAGGACATCAGAATAATATTATTTTAAATACTGGTAGGTACATAAAATAATGTGGTGTACCTACCAGTATTACCCAACCACTTGCAATCATTAGGCGCTTTGAATTTCATGTAAGGGTTTGGGATCAGATTTTATGTAGTAACTTGCATTTATCAGGTTGCTCAATCAAAACGTATTTAGCGTTATCGATTTGAGTAACCATAGTTTAAACTTATGGGAAAAGTTAAAACTTTTCCTTACAGTATGAGTTGGGGGAAACTAGTAGATCTAAAACGAAATTATATTCCGAGTTCCAAGTTCTTAGTTTCACACCTTTCTCAATCAATATGGAATTTGCGTCAATTTTTCTATTTTCTATTTTTCGAATGTACAAGCTAGAAGAATAAAGAAAATGATGGTCAGCTGCCTCAGTCTTCCCAACAATTTATGGAATTTAGAGAAGCCACTTTTGAAAAAGACCGTGGTGACGAACACTTGGACACCGCCTCTCTGAAACCCGTATAATTATATTATACACGTTGCTCTATGGCCGTACTATTCAACAAGAGGATGATATTCGGAATCTACGAAAATTCCCATTACCTTAAACGAACAGGATAAGTAAATCAAATCTATCGATCCTGAACATGGCTTGCTGAGTGGATATTGCAATCATGGACACGCTCACTGGTGATAATTCAGGCGGCATGTGTGGAGTAGCTCTTGATTGCACATGACACACGAAGAGAAAGAAAAGGACCAGCCAAAACGAAACCATCTTTGTTAATGCGAACAGTAGTGCGTAAAAGCAGAATTTTCAGCCACCATTATTTGGACGATCACATTCTGGATTCAACTCTATATTTTTTGGGTAGGATTGGGAATTTTTTATTAACACCAAGTACTTGAATGTATATAATAATTTATCCAAAGAGTGTGGTAGGTACTGAATTGAAGCCATTGGTATAACGTATATGCTAGTACTATTTTGGAGCCACTGCTATTTGGTATTTTCTTGAACTGTAACACATTCTACCTTCTCCTTTCAAATATGACTGCTGAGCCAATGTCTAAGGATCGTTAGGGACATTCTCATCCAATAACCAATCAGGTCCAATTACACCTCACCTAATAAGTGTGTAATGTAAAGGGAAAAATTATGGATTGGGTTTTGGGGAAAAACTAATTTGTGTGGCGTGCTTGGCGAAGAGTGTGAAAGTTATGAATTTGATACAGTTATGAAATTACCGTGTAGGTAATAAATTATGACACGTGATGAATACGATACATTAGCAGATACACGAGACAACAAAGCTTTCTTCGCCCGAGAAAGTCAAAGGAAGAGGTAACTTTCTTTCAGACGAAAAAGAAATATCAGCTTCCGCAGGATTTTGGGTGGGAGTCGGCGTTGTTGCTGCAGTCCTCCAAGGTCCTTTCTTGAGGGGAAATACGGGAGCGGTAGTGTGTGTGGGGGTGCGTGGAGGATCGATATTAGGGTAGGTCCACCCCCGTGTTTCAAGGGCGAAGGCCACCCTCGGAAATACGAGTGAGTTGGGAATAACGTGATGTTTTTATATGAGAACAATCATTTTTACCGAGGGATCACTACAAATCGATGAGACTTTATTGATCATCAACAGCTTCCAGAGTGATGCCCGGTACAACTCAATTCAGTTGGATCTCAATTTCGCTAGATATATGGATTTCAAGAGTATTTCAGTCGTCCAGAAACATGTATGCCAATTCATCCGCGATTTGGGTTTCACTCTATCTAATCCCGTAGGTATTTCGGAAAAATCGATTCTTGGGCTCAGTTTTAATAACAAAAAATAACAAAAATCCACAGTCATGCAGCATGGCTATAAGAGCGGATTTTGATGTACAATTTCTCCATTTCACTGGTTGCATTACAAATTTTGTCTCCTTTTTGCCGAGTGACACTTCGGTTTAGAGATTTTTCAACGCTGAACACGATGGTGAAGTCAGAATTGCGATATCTCATTCCGTTATCAGAATAGAGCAGTTGAACCGTGAAGTAACAACCACGTTTCTTCATCTTCAAAGTTATCTTAATCCGTTAACGCATTCCTGACTGCACCATCGTGTTCAGCTTTAGAAATCTCTAAAAAGAGTTGTCACTTGGCAGACTGTTTCAATTTGGAATTTAAGTGTTAATTTTCCGGCCTTAACATCCCCCAAAACCCTCCTTAGAGTGGAACGATTCTGCGCATCGACGAACTTACCCCTTCGACTGCCAAGACAGATTCTTTGTGCAAATTTGAAAATTTTACGTTCTGAAAAGGATTTTTGTATACAAATTTTTTGGAAATTCGAGTTTTAAAAATTCATCAAAAATTCTCTAAAAACAGTTTTTGGAACAAACCGATGCCTTTGTATTGTATAACAGGAAGATAAATACCATGTCAAATTTTGATCATTTTGCGCAAATTTTCATTTGAGGGCCAAACACAAAGGAATCGCGTTTTGAGTCAATTACTCGAGTGAATGATGTACGGATAAATAGGTGGATTCTTATAAGATGTACTCATTCATTCAGTTTCGGTTTAATTCTGAATTTATTGCAAAGTGGAAAAAAACTCTTCCTGCAAAATTCTTCCTTAATGGTTCATATTTTTTGTTTCATCCTACAGGAGGAATGAAATATCTGTTTGGGTCTCATAAATAGGTATACGAAATGAGGTTGAATGTCGTGTTCGTTTGAAGAGGTGACGAGATGGTCTGAGTGGAGGCAAATGGATAACTTTCTCAGTAATGGTCTCGGCAATAATTCAACTAAATTTCTGGCCGACCAATATAAGTAATGGGTCATTTCTACTCAACTGCATCAGCTTCAATGGAGTCTGAAGGAAGCTGAAGTCCGAATTTGGAGTCTGAAAAAGGCAGGTGTGTCGGGGATGATCGCCTTTTGAGTCACGAGTCGGACGAGCGGAGACTGGCTGTGTCATTTCCGATGACCCGCCCCAGAAGACCAGACCCTCCCGCATCACCGCTGAGCACTCGGTCGGTTCAACGAACCTAAACATTAGGCTGAGGGCCTCTACAGTCTGGTCCGTTATTGGTTATTTACGGGGAAATCCCATGCATAGTGAGGATCCTCCGTTCATAGACCGAGAGGAATATGACATGTCACGAGTTAGTTCGATTTGCAAGTTAATCAATTTTATTTTTCAGTAGAAACAGACACACCTGCGATGGACGTGGATCTTATTATGGTGTTCTGAAATGGAGAACTCCAGTGAAAATGTTTATGTGTTAGGCAATTACATCCTGTTCTTTATTACATTCCTGCAGTAATCTTGGTAAACGACAACAGAAGAATCGATTAAATGTAAACTTCATTGGCCTAATAGTTCGATTTTCTAAAATTCAGATACTTCATTTATATTTTTGACGATTATTGGTGGTGTTGTCATAAGTGGCAAAACTATATAAAACACCATACTTGGTAGTCCTGTATTCAGTCGAGTTCGCGTCACACAATCGTGTTTGACAAGGACTGTAAAGTCTTGTAAAGTGAAACAAACGGAAACCCTATTCGCCAAAACTCGGCTTTCTACAAGTTCTGTTTTTAACCATAGGTTTGTCGAGCTCGAAAACTCACACAGGTGTTGATTAGTAAGGCTGAACGTGGACAAGCCTCTATTTTACCGACTGGGCTACGCTTCCTCCGGTTGTTCGACTTTTTCTTCTCCCAAGGGCGTGCTTAGGACAAAGGTGCGCGCAATCAGCGTGTGGAGATGTACGGAGCGTTGCCAGGGAGTTCAGGAACTCGGAGCGGGCCTTCGGGTCTCCCGGTCTTGGGGTCGTTTGAATGAAAGGGCGAGTCTGTTTCCTGACCACAATGATGAACTGTGTTCTCTGACGCTGCTACTTCCTTCGTCGTAGCACTTGCCAAGGACCAGATAAGAGAGCGAATTGTGGTAATCATTTCTTAGAGTTGCTCGTTCCCGAACGCAAATTGTATGATTTGTCGCGCCTAATGTACACTGCCAACAAAACTCCTCCATCATTGAGGTTTCTGTTAGCATTGTCTTCATCACTAGTTTGTATTGAGTTTACCCAGTTGGGATATTCTCGTAATCTGAATTTTGGAGTGAAATATGCTGCAAATTTTACCACAGCAGTTCATAGTGTTCTAAATAGATCATAATTACGTTGAGATCACTCTTATGATCCTTGTAACGCTCTCAACTACAAATCTGAACTGTATGAATTCCCTACCCAAGTTTGAAGTCATTGACCCCAAGCAGTATTTACATCAATCCACATAGTCGGTTCCTATCGAGAATTACCTACCAACAAATACCTACCTAATGTACTAATTTTCCATGAACAGGAGAAGTCTCATCAAGAAACACGATATTGTGGAACCAACTGTTTCCCACTCTGAAAATTGGATCACTCGTCATGTAACAAAATCTACATCTTGGGACTAAAAGTCCGGTTACCTGAATCATAGAGCGAGTAGTAAGGAGGCTGACAGATGAATAGTATAATGCAAGGTGAATAGTATAATGTCTTGTCATTGATTCATTTCAGGGGGGAATAATGTGTAAGGAGACATTTTGAAGCATGGTAAATGTTATGGCATCATATTGCGGAAGTCAGGACGTGCGGAACTTCGTAAGCCGAAGATGCAGAAAATGATGTAAAAATTGAAATGGAGACGAAGGGGCAAAAGGAAGAGCCCGCTAAGAGCGGAGAGCCAGAATGTTTCGTGACATGTGACGTATTCGAGGTTTTATCTAAGATCGCCGGTTGGTACAGCGTATTGCACATGCAACAAATTGCATCCAACGAGAGACCGTGTAGCTTGTAAAGGCTGTATGCAAAGTGATACCCATCTGAGCTATGCGATAGAAACTCGCTCCCGCCCCCACGCCTTTGGACCCTCCACAGTTTTCTGAAACTACTTACCATTGCTCAATTACGTCCCACCCAAGTGAAATTTAATGAATAATGGCCCTTATTCATTTAATGGTAATTTGGTTTTCATTAAAACATCTTTAATTCATTCAATTAAGCGTTTTAATGGATGAAAGTCATGTTTTAAGATGAAGACTTCCATGCATTTAACCTGCAGTGATGCCAGTGCTCTGACCCGAAACCCTAGTTCCCCTCATAGTCTTCCTTGATTATTTTAACATCGTAACCATCGCATTCGGCGCTGATTGAAGGCGGAAGCTTGTTTCACCTTCTGGATGCTCCTTTTGAAATACGATTCCGAAGGCGAAACGTGCACTTTACATAGTCATGAGCTCATATTTACATTATGCACGCAGACCTTTACATTCCCACAGTGTCCTAGACGGGTAACCCGGAACTTATTATATTACATTTTCAGGGCACTAGCTGATCGAGCTAAGCGCACGTTACCGAAAATTGTTGCCGCCTGAGCCTTCCGTGCACTGTATACTTCGAACCCTATCTGAATGCAATCTGAATACATTAAATGAAATTTTCATTCTGTGAATTTCAACACTGAGCGATGTGAAAGGAAGAGGCAACTTGAATGTCACAAGAACCCTCCGTCTTAGGATTGACTGCTAGTTACTCACAAAGTAAGATCGAAAGCATAACTGTATGTGATTATACAGGAATAACTGAATAACTCAATAGCTGAATTCCACTGAATCCAGAGTTGAATCACGACTTATTACGCACACATATCCTAAAATGAAGAATTATCATAGAGCGAATAGTAATTTACTACTAGTGAAGTATACCTATATGACGTCGATTGTCATAATATTAGATAACCTTAATGTGATCCATATACACCACGTTACATTATGGAACATTCGTTTGAAAATGGATCCGCCACTGGGAAAAAGAGGACGATCCGTTGGTCTGATAAAGCTAAGTAAATATAGAAAGTTCACACACGTGCCTCTACCTTCTGTTTGCGTTGGATGCCCCGCTAATTCTATTCCAAACACGAAAACAGCTTCCGACAAGCAATTATTCGTTTTCTTAACAACTTCATCACGCATCCACGAAAAACTGACAGCTTCTCCGATCCATGCTGCCAGTCAAATGAAGTCGGTCAGTAGGGATGCCAGTAAGATGTTTTCTTGACGTCAAAACCGAAATTTTAACTCAATCGTGATGTGCATTCAGCGTTCATAGTGTGTGTCATAACATGGGATGACTTGTGAACATCAATTCTCATTTTCGTCTGGCACAGAGTAAAAAATCCACAGCCATGTAGCACGGCTGCAAGAGCGAATTTTCGAAAAAAATGACCGGTTTTATCTAAAATGTCTTCATTTAACTGGTTTGATAACAAGTTTTGTCTACACTTCTTGCCGTATAACACCTCAGTTTATAGATTTTTCAACGCTGAACACGATGATGAAATCAGAATTGCGATATCGCATGACGAACATCTCAAGTAACAACCACGTTTCTTCACCTTCAAAGTGCTTCAGTTAAAGAATGGAATAAGACATTGAAATTCTGACTTCACCATCCTGTTCAGCAGAAAAAAAAATCGTTACAATTAGGTGTTACTTGTTGGACTGTATCATTTTGATATTTATGAGTAATTTTTTCCCCCTAGAACCCCCCCCCCCCCGCCTTAGAGTGGCCCGATTCTGTTCATCTACCAACTTAGCCTTTCGATTGCGAAGGCAGATTTTTCGTGCAAATTTGAACTTCTTATCTCAATTTCTATCGAAAGTTATCGTCTAGAATGACTAGATATACATAATATGTATATCTAGTCATTCTTGTATATTGTGTATTGTATACAATATTATTGTATATATATTGTATATTATACAATATGCATATACCTTTTGGTGGAGGCAGTGAATTCAGGGTAGTCTGGAAGGGATTCCGACATGCAAATTTTTCGGAAATTCGAGTTAAAAATTTTTGGACCGGTACCTAACCATAGCTTCTTTTTTTCGGAAATTCGTTAAAAGTTTCTTTGGTTCGAATTTCGAAGTAAGCGGACAACTTTCTAATTTTCTCACTAAATGTTCGTATTAACATCAAGCATGAGAATTTTGAAAGTTTGGTTGCTGCTCTTCAAGATCGGTAAAATGTGTATGTGTAGCCAGTAGATAAAACTTAGTTAATAGAAAGCATTAAAGCATTAATTAAAGCATAATTGAAACTTTTGGTATTAATCGACATAATTCAAATATATTTACCGTAAGCTTGGAAAGAAGGTCATTCAGGATATTGTAGATTGGTAATTTCAATACACCGTGGTGGATCATTGACATATTCGGATAGAGATTATTAGCGGCTTGTTGATTTGAGCGAGTTGAATTGACATTGAAGATTGAACTTATCGGAATTCACCCAATTTAACTCTTGGATAATACCGTACACGTCAGTACCTGCAAATACATTAATTTCGAAATTCTGGTTTTGATATAGATTTTGAACTTTGAATGAACCTTATACAAACGTTTTTGAAAATGTTCGATTAATCAAAATTGCTACCAGAAAAACAACGATTGAGCTCGATAATCTGATAGGTCAACGATGTGCTTATTTAACGGATACATCGAGATAAGCAGTCGTAGTTAGGTTGAACCAGTAGCCGTTTGATGAATCGAAGTGTATGGGCGATCCTGGTTCGGTTGGATAGCCGTGGAACTTTCAACATGGTGACCCGACCAGCTGGGCACCGAGTAGACTCCAGTGAAGGCGTTATAAGTGGCAATGATACTCTCATGACAGTCACTGAATCGGCCCTCTAATCAAGTAAAAGCCAGTTCGATGGCCCCTTCTCAAGTGCAACGCTCATTAATCAAGATATATAAAACCTTCTCCTTGCTCTGATTGCTCATTCAATCCGACAGCCGCGCATGTCTTGGAGAGTGAGCTCGAGAACCGGCCGACCGTTTCGTACCCGTTTTAAAATTCAAAAACTACTGTTGTTTCGAACCCAACGGCTGCCAGGTTCTGCCGTCTGATCTCATTGTCACGTCTGAATCGGTGACTTCCAATGGGCGATCAACAACTAGTCATACACGACTGACTAAGTTAAATTGTGGGAGGAACACCCTTTGAATGGTCTGCTCTTGACTCCTACAATGGCATTCAGTTCCACTTCTCTTCCGTCTGCATCCTGCGCTACTATCGGTGAAATATTTTTGCTATTTGGTTGATACATTTTATCGGTCATTGTATTTCATCTTTTCTATACAATAATTGTATAGAAAAGATGAAATACAATGACCGATAAAATGTATCAACCAAATAGCAAAAATATTTCACCGATCAATTAAGTGATTATTAATTATTAATAATCACTTAATTATATAAATTGACCGAGAATTCAGTTGGAAAATTAATGAAGTTGTCACCGAGCTAAATACCCTTTTCGACGAAGACCGTCTGGTGACTTACTTGAACAATGCATCCAATACTTTACATAATTTTCTCAATTATTTTGTGTAGAGTACTTGGAGGGTGTTGTACAGAGGAGTGATCTAGGCAGACAATAATCAACCATAGCAAAAGAATTTGGAGCATTTCATTGTTTCATGGTTAATTAATATATTTATATATTTTATCGATTTTATACACTTTTCCATTGTGCTTACAAATGCTGGAGAAAAATGTAATTTTAGTAGGTACCTAATGAGATCCGGATGATGTTAGCATCTGCGAATGCAAAAACCGTGTTACGCTCTCATCTTTGGATGTATCTATTTGAGTTTGAGAAAAATTCATTGATCAGGAAATTACCTGGAAATAGGTCTCTTATTAAAATTATTGTGATCAAAACTATTGTATAAACTGCATGAAATAGCCAACGCTCGTAATATAGCATCGTTTCAATCCATTTTGATGGCGTATAGACACGATTTATTAATTCATTAATCAATGTTGAATGAACCATCTAATTGTATGCCTACGTCCATGTTTTGATACTATATGACGGAGGTATGCATTCCACATACTTGCCTGTTGTTTTGAAATTATCACAAAAATTCCAATCCCAGTTAATAATGGGTCATTTTTGGCTGGTCTCCGAATTTTTCCTTGCTATTGAATTTTGGTAGAATTTGAGATTCAATAACATGTCGAAGAGGTTCATCAAGTTAGTCTAGAATGACAATGTTATAATATATGGAGACAATATTATAATATCTCGACTGCCCCCTCCTTATTAGTCGCTGATAACAGGGCGCGTTGGGCCGCGTGGGTAAACCGATTGGATGAGAAAACGATAGCTCACCGCTTCTCCCATCGTCTCAAACATCTGTTTAATTCGCGGGTTTTCTACACTAGTCGTGATTAATTGTTTCTTTGCATCCTCTCGCAATCAAGCCAGGTGAGGGCTCTGTGGGCAGCTGGGCGAGAATCCTGGCTTCTATAAATATTGCATGCGGTGCAACTCGTTGACCATCAGGCTCAACTTTACAACACCATAATTTTTCCCGAACGTATACATCGGCTCGCATCTTTGTTTAGGGACCTCAAAAGGAAACAGGTTTTTCGCGATTTATTCAGAGCTAGTAAACTATCGAGTGTTTCTCATGTTGTTTTTGTTTGCGTTGTTTTATTTTGCTCGAGTCTTCCAGTTCAATTTGTTGCCTTGCAGAATTCTCAGGCTGCAACCAACCTGTATTAAACTTGAGGTCTAGGAGTACTTACAACAGTCACTGGCTGTTTAACGGGGAAGGGTTGATGATGTACCATTTCGGCTCAATAATGAAAATACCGAAATTAATTGTACTCCCAGTCATTCGGTTTCAACTTTATGAAATAGCGGCGCTGACTGAGTACAATTTCACCGATTTTTATAGTCATGGGCTGTTAGTGTTAAGGCGGAGAGAAGTATGTGGTTTCCAAGGAGCGATTTGTGGCTCTCAAATTCCATCATTACTTATTCATTTGAGTCATTTTCAGTAACCACGTTAACAAAGTGGGAGTCGGGGAAAATTGAGGGGTACAAGTCAATACCTATCTTGTTCTGCAGTGACTCGACAATATATTTCTTACTACTACTCAATTAGTATTTTATTAAGTATCAGAAAACAGTTGCGTTCTCGCTCCATATATTTGTAGTTGTTGAGGGGATACAAGTTAATTTCCATCCTCACATTGACCAGCTGGTGCTGCAGGTATTTTATTAAGTTTCAGAAAGTAGTTGCATTATCACTTTATTTATTTGTAGTTGTTTATGATTTCAAGAGCCCGTGTTGTAGAAATGGCCACTTCAAACGACGTAATCCCCGTAATCAAACGGCGTAAATTTGTCTTCATCCGCGGAAATTTGTTTTCTCAATTTATAGCTTATGTCTAAGAATAGTTACCTACCTATGCACTAAGACCATAGAGACTGTGGACCTGTCCATTTAGTTATATTTTAACTCACCGTATGAATCGAAAATTCCGTTGTTGGTACCAGTGAGGGGCAAAAACAACCAGGACCTGAGGCCGGCAAGTTTTTCTGAAGGGGCGAAGAGGTTCTCCGCCTGCGT
The DNA here is from genome assembly GCA_963920205.1 of Stenodema calcarata. Lineage (NCBI taxonomy): Eukaryota > Metazoa > Arthropoda > Insecta > Hemiptera > Miridae > Stenodema > Stenodema calcarata. The sequence goes on along the minus strand of OY986049.1, from coordinate 22,624,768 downwards.
GATGCGGTGAGTGATGCGGTTCAGAGGAGCTCTGCTCAATCTGAATTGCAAGCCACATGACGATCATGACGGCCCCACAATGTATTGTTCCTTATGCAATATAAGTGTTTAGGAGGACTTGCCCCACTTCTTGGGAGTTTGCCCGGTCCTTGCGGAATTCAGGGTGCGGAATTCAGGGTGCGGCATGTTAGGCCCAGTGTGTTTGGCTCGGGTGAAGTGATAGCACTGCTGGATGGTAGCCACTGGTCAGGGGAGAACTAGTCGCTGAGTTCAATTGGTGACTTCGAGAGGTGCTCGACTTGCACTATTCCGAAAGACGTACAAATTATTGTTATTAACATTTTAGTAGGTATTTTTCTCTCAATAAATTTGTTCTTCATGTGCTCCTGATGGCGGTGATCATGATTGTACAACAGGTTTCCCACGACAGTAACTCATTCCTGTAATGATTCTATTCTTCTGTAGAGCATGACTCCGAAACGAAAGTATGCATTGTATACTTTTGTTTATTTTGGTCGGTATCTAGACTGAGATGTTATAATATAACATAACAATATAACATAATAATAATAACATATTATGTTATATATTATGATTCCGTTATATAATATTATTATGATTCTGTTATGTTATATAATATTATTATGATTCCGTACGTTCGGTGTGATTGTTAGTGCAGAATCATTACACAATTATGTGGTATCCACCGTTTAATATTAATCCTTTTAGATTTTTCGTGGTATGTCATATCGTTAGGTTGAGGTTGTATTGGAATATTCTTTCCAATACAATACAAAACCATGTTTAGACTTAAACACATGAGTAGGTGATAGAAGTGAGGAGTTGTAACATTAAGGTTGCTACAAAACATCAAATAAATCATCTGACCGCATCAACGTTGGAGGGAACTCGTTATTAAGAGGAGTAACCAGTTATTTCACGTTAAACCTTCCTTAGTAGGTTATTTAAAGTCTCCCGGAGTCTGTAACACGTATGTAGTCTCATGCAATAATTCCTATTTGGTAATATTGTCTGCCTTAATACTCTCATTTCCGACTGCGGAATCCATTTCTCTCCGCCAAAAGCACTTGGCTCTTGAAAACAGGTACATATATAATATATATTATACAAGTATATTATACCGCAGTATATTATACAAGAGAACAGGATGTGGCAATGAAAATCCAAAAATATTATCAATGACAAACAGGGGTTTCTGGTTGATGAGACGGAAATTCGTTGAACAACGATCTGGTTTGTTGATTCCCTCTACGCCTTCCACTTTCTTCTTCGCCGTCTTTTAAGTACATGAATCCCTTATAGATTTTCCCAAATAGCTTCAAAAGCCACCTGGTAGCAACTGATGATTTACCTTTTATGTGATGTGGCACTTGGGAGAAATAACGGAATACATTAACCATGAAAAATTGTGATTTTTGTACGTAAAAGACAAATTCAGTTTACTTTTTTCTACTTTATCTCTGAATGCTCTTAAGAAACAGAGCGTAATATTCACTTGAAAGAGGCTCGCTGGTATCGAAAAGCCGATAGTAGTCCGTGTACCCATCCAGTCGGACATTTGGTTATCTCCGAGTTGCTCTCAGTTATCTGCTGCAGGGTCAGATAAACCCGTCGGGCATTTTATGGACGCGTTTATTTTATGCCACCCGCTTTTAATGAGACTCGGTAATTAATATTCGTGCGTTTTAATAACCTAAAAGCATTTAGGACAGCCAGCCGCGGCTGTTACGTTATTTTGTTCTCGACCTGAAGGAGTCATAAGGTAATACGAATGCGCACGAGACATTCTCGTAAATTACTTAATTACCGACGTTAGTTAACCATCACAGCTCTCGACTATGCAGTATTTTATAATTATGGTATTGATGGGGTTCGATTTCACCCATTGGGGTAATTTTACTTATAATCTTAATGATGCGTGTGCTGTTTCCAAATTGATAGCTCTGGCAATTGTGGCTGTGAAAACTTGGTGGCACAGTAAATTTAATGTTAAAATGTAGTCTTATGCAACTTTCTTTATTGATTATTCTTTTTTTAAATTAGCATTTATGCAAAAACCAATTGTTTAAAAAACGACATAATCGTCTTACTTGCTACTCCGCACTATAAGTGACAAACTCGTGCGGTAGGGAGGAGTTACATACATTATTACGAAACAAGCATCGCTGTAGAAATCATAATAATGATATTATTATGATCATAATAATAAACTTTAAAAAATCAATCATACACAAGTCATTTTTAATCACTGTTTTAAATCGTTCTGTTTGTAATAGGGCCTGTAGTGTATAAGGCAGCTTATTAAATAATCCGATACATCTATATTCTGTTTTCTTTGCGTTCTGCTGTGCATGCTGCGTTTTACAAAATTTATTTGTAATCTGCAATCGTTTCTGAGATCTACCCTTGCCCATAAATAACAATATCTTATTTCTTGTTTCCTTCAAAATCATAGTCAATGTTATGTTTTCATCAGGTCTTCAAATTTTAAAATTTTAAACTCGTTGAATGCAGCAGCTGTAGATTGTCCTTTACGTTTCCATATGAAAATTCGTTAGCGAATTAGCAAATTGTTATTGACAAAATTTGAATGTAGTATTTAATACTACATTCACCATTATTGATCCACCTACTTAGGAGTCGTGACTAGTCACTTGCTGGTAGCTATCACCAGAAACAATCATCGTCAGAAAATGTCAGCAACTCCCCTTCTACTTCTGTTTTTAGAAGTATATCCATGAACACGATAAAATAAATTGGTGTGTTACCAATATATTATTACGATTTGATTTTAATACACTTATTGAGCGTCACAACTGGTTACTGCTTTGTATTTATTTGAAACTGAAATATAGATGTCAGTCTTTCACCCACTTTTTCTAAGTGCAATGGAACGTCGATTAACCGGGGGCAGATTTTAAAAAAAATAAAACTGAGAGTGGAGTTTTTTGGTTGGATTGATGTTTGTTTACAGTAATGATATGTACCTACTTCTAACACTTAATTATGACAAATTAATTTAAAGTACTACGTATCTAATGTAACAAAAATACTCGCAGTAGGTACGGAAGCTATTAAAAAATTGTTTCGTTCACTAAATCATGCGTTTTGGCCTCTTTAATCAGCGGCTTATCCGTGATTTCTCTTATCTGTGGCCCTTTCCCCCACCATTACCCCGGTTAATCAAGGGTATACTGTACATACGAAATGATTTGTTGATATTTGGTCAGTTAGTTATTTCGTTGAAAACTAGTTATCGATTCACTTCCAACCACATCTTGTTCTTTTTGAATTCTTTTGAATCCCCCTTTGGGATATTGTGTTGTCCATGGTGACTTATCTTTTTTAAAGTAACCGAACAAACACCGTTCAAGTGCTTGCAATCTACTCAGATAACGCTTTTTAGCCATCGACAGAATCGCACAATGGATTCTCTCTTGGAGATAGGGAAGGTTGAAGACTGAAGATGATTGCAAAGGTGATTTCTATGTGTAGTTCGATTCGTGAGTCTGTCATTTTCTATCAGGTACCAAAATGAGTCCCTGGTCAATAAAAATGGTTAAGAACTTCTTAGAACCCACACTTGAATCAATTTATTATTGTTTGTGTAGTAGGCTCAATAACATCTTGAGACTAAACACGACCACGTTCCCCAACGTTTTCTTTCCATGTAGTTCTTGAACACTAATTTAGCAGATAATTGTCCTAATCAATACGTTTCTTTATTTAAATGCGTGTTTGAAGGCTCATGCTTAGAACCGGGACTATACATAGGAGCAGGAAGTTTTTGTCTTGCGTACGGTTGATAGTCGAAACAAAGGCCATAAGGAGGTTCCAAACATAGATGCAAAGGGCCTCAGGGCTCAACGAAATCTTTTATATTACCTCTAATAGTAGGCCCTCCCCTAATCTTACAGATAAACGGTGGCAGAAGAAGATGGGTGAAGTGCCATAAAGCTCAGAGATGCTAAGTGGTTTTGTTCTGGTGCCGCAAATAGATTTCTAAAAGCGGTCTTATCTGTTATATAGATCAGTTGGTTCATGGAGGTGAAACTTCCATAAGTGGTGCAACTATACGTACATGTTTTAGATAATCCACCTCTTCCATTATGTAGCAACGCTTCGTTACTCAACATTGTTATAATGTACACGTCACCAGACAGATTCCCCACTGATCCAGATATGAAACGTGTATCGATTCTAGAACTGAGTTTCAACATAAATCCCCTCGAAATTTTCATCATAAATTCTCTTCAGCTAATGCCTTGAAGAAAGAACTGAAATTGAATACTGAAATCTTTGCGGAAGGGTACCTCGCTTACAGCATTTCAAATTTGGGGTCTCGATACAGAAGAATTTTACATGGGGGCATAGCCTTTACATTTCTGATCCACTTAGAAAAAGGTTGTTCAAGGAGCCGCATGATGGACACGATTGAGCAACAAACTTTCTGTAAAACCGTTTCTAATTATTATATTATTCTATTATTCTTATTATTATAATTATATTATTCTAACTATTATAGGTACCAAGATATTGGGATGTCGAGGACACGAAATCTCCTTTAATATGAGCATATTTTCTGTTTTTCCTCCTAATGACGCGTTTTCATCACCATCAGCGTAGTGAATTGGGGCTGATATGGAACTATCAACTTTCTATTCTTACAACTGAGAAAAAAAAAACCAATCTCTGAATCAAGAGATTGAATTTATTCATCAATGCTGTATCTGTACCATAATGTGGCAGCTCCTACCATTCGAACACGGAACTATTGAACACGGCTGACAGTGTTTTGATCAATATTTTGTATTGTAAGGTTTGAGGTTGAAAATGGGATTCCAAAACTCTAGGAAACCAGCGACGAATAATCACAATAGTCGCAGTCATTGCACAGTTGGTTCGTCAAAATTCAATCGTTTTCAACCAAAAGAACGAATCTGACAAAACTCTAGTCAGATTCGTTCTTTTGGTTGAAAACGATTGAATTTTGACGAACCAACTGTGCAATGACTGCGACTATTGTGATTATTCCTCGCTGTTTTGATCGGTAGCAGGATGGAGTGGGGTTCTGACTATCAGATAGATTCTGTCGGTATATTTCATCATTTAGCTACCTACCACCTCAGGCTTGACTTACCAACTCCGCTGCATGTTGTTGAGGGTGATCAGGGAGAGAACCTGTGGAGTTTCCACAAGTCCCGAAAGAGGTTCCTTCCTTGTTCGACTCTGACGGCGGTGCGAGCGAGCGGGAAGTCGCCGGAGTTGATTGAAGGAGTGTTCGAAATAGTTCAGCGCGGAACCGCTAGAGAGCGGCAATGTGAACTCAGGGGCATCTAGACGCGCTCAAATTTTTTCCCGAAGTTAGGTAGGTACTCTGGATTTCACAGTACTTTCTAAAGCGACTTTGTACGAACAGGATTTCGACGATACCTTTCAAATATCAATATTAGCACTACACTGTAGGTTTTTCGATTTCAGATCATCAGATTTTGTGGCTTGCTCTGCTTTTGAAGATTTTGGCTCCAAAATTGGACAAACGAATGTTCTGATTGTGTAGTTCTCAACTTTTTTTTCCAATTCACTCGCGATTACTTACTTAGGTTTTGTTTGAAATGCACACTTACACATCCACGCCCTATAGAAAAGCTTGGTTGCATTCTATTAAGTACGTGTTTGTTCTAACGCCCTATTAGTAATTCATAATACTGTTACTGCTTAGTATTATGTTACTACTATTATTACTATTAAATAGTAATAAATTTTAAAATAGTAGTAAATTTTACTACAAAACACAATGTGTTTTCACCCCCAACGAAATATCATTATCGAGAGATAGTAACCGGTACAGTTAGAAGACATATCAGCAGTACCCCTAACCAGTGGAAAGAATCCAGACTCAGCAGAAGAACCCCAACAAGGACGGTCTGACGTTCCAGTCCCCTCCCAGTACCACCTGCCCAACAAGGAAACTTACCATTACGGCTATTCTTAGCTCTCCAACGGCTGCTACCAGAGAAATCAACGAGAGTTATTTTTATTGTTGAGAAGTAGGTACTTGCAAAAGCGGTACCCACTTGTAACTAGGCATTTTATAGACTGTACCAGTAATACGAAACACGACCACAAATATTGGGTCTGCCAAGAGTAACTTTTTTCCAACGAAGTATTTACGGAGACACGGAAAGAACTGATGTCAAACCAACATCGCTAGAGTCACTAACCCTTTCACCGAGCATCGCCATACCCGCGGAGGAGGGAAGCATGACTCCATTTTTGAAGCTATTGTTCTCGGTCCGAAATATTTAAACTCGAATTTCCGAAAAATGTCTATAACAAAATCCGTTTCATACCATCCTGAATTCACAGATAAAAGACACCAAAAAAGTGTAATTTGTTATAAAACCAGTAAAATGGAGGCATTTCACATAAAACCAGTCGTTCCTTCGAAAATTCGCTCTTGTAGCCATGCTGCATGAGTGTGGATTTTATTGACTTACCTGGTCATCTCAAAACATGTCTCTGCTAACTGTGATTTTGGTTTCGCAAGGATCACAGAATTTATCACAGTTAATTAGGGACCTCTGAATGGACCTCAATCAATATTTCGGCCAACAACAGCTTTTTCAACTGTAATTTGAGTGATCTAAAACATAATTTGTTATTAAAAATTTCCCAAAACATGTCCCACAACATTTACTTATTTCAAAATAATACAATTTTCCAAATTTTCTGTTTCTTGAGATTTTTTCTCTCCAGAAATTAGGATTTTCTCCAACTAGGATTAGAATTTTCTCTCCAACTCAATACCTTAATTACCTACCTACCACAAACAGAAGGACCCCTGGTCGAAATACAAGAAACAACTTCCTGGGCAATACTGTGTATTCACCCAGTTCATGTTAGATTGGAATTATAAAAAAGTACTATCCCTATTATTATGATAATAGCCTGGTGAAAATATTATGTAAAATATCAGTATTTTGCGTCCAATCGTTCCTCCTGATTGACGACCAATAAATCAATTATTAACGCCCAGGTGTGAGAAACATCTTGTATCGAAATGCATAATCGATCTAAATCTTACTCATGTACCCCGGGGACGCCCACATACCGTCACGTGCCTTTGCAGCCGACCAAAAGCCTTCAATTAGTGCGAGAAGTCGTATAAAGCGGACTCGTAGTCTCCTTCAACTAGATAATTAATCCAATAAGCGGAATAATCAGTCGGCGGAATGAATTGTAATTCGAGAAACTTGCATGCTCTCTTTCCTTTTCACTGTCAGATGATTCCGCGTTCTGATGTGGATAAGGATATTATTATAGTGTAATCGCTTTACGTAATTCTTCTTCAGTTTAACGTCTAGACGTCATAGCATTACGTTTACCTTACATCGGTGTCCCTTTTTTCCCCATTGGTGGTCAGCTACGGGTAATTCACCGCTTATGGTCGCTCACGAGTTAATTCACATTGACTTACTTTTTCTTCCCAACGTGAAACGCCATTATATAAAGCACCCTCCTAATTCCGCGCCGACCTAATAATTATTTATTTGCCAAAATTATGAATTATGAACTCTTTGGTTTTCACATGTACCGAGCTACGCCAGCAATGATTTATTCAAGAAGTCCCTTTCAACAAATTATTCGAAATACCTTCTTACCTTAGACACGATAAAGCTCAAGAACAAGCTCGGTTGAAATCACTAGTTCCCCAGTATGAAAACTGGCCAAAAGCTGAGAATTATTATTCGGTTTGACCTTCAAGCCCTCATTGTGAACGAAATGCTAGTCGTACAACGTTCCAGGTGGTCTCAAAAAATGCTCTGAAACCAAACTCAATCTTTGTTCAAAAACTTGCTCACCCATATTTCGCTTCCATCCCTATTGAAGTTGGGATACGAAAAGTGTCAAAGACCATACTCGACCGGGTATGAGCCCACATCCTTAATATCCAAATTATTGAAAATGCTTAGTACACCATACATTTGGAGGGTTGATCAACATTTTGAAACTAGTTTTGAAAGATATTATCAACACAGAAAGGTAAAAGGATTTAAAAAATGTGGAGTTGATTGTAGACTGGGTATCGTGTATCAGATTGTGTCATTTCCTCCTTGTATGGAATGATCATTTTCAAAGTTCTTTCCTAGTCTTTAAAAAGTGGTTTTGAGCCTCTTGGAGACCTGTAGATCCTCTGGTCATCCAGTTAATCTTGAATGTCCTCAAGGAGTGGCATGGGAAAATAGTCATAATAGTCATTGGCTGTGGAGTATTTTCTCTATTCGGTTGTTACTAGTCGTTTCAAAATTCGTTCGGTTTACTCGACCTAATATATCGATCTTATTCAGACCAGTGTTGATGAAACAGCCGTTCGGTTCGACCCAAAAAAAGAAGATATTGGAAACAGAGCAGGAAAAAAACGGTTGGAGCCGGCAACTGCGACATGGCTCTGTACAACTCATTCCTTATCTGGGAAGCCTCTGCGAAGTCGCGACCTTCTTCCTGTTTGTGACACAGGTGGTTTTAAATCGCTCGACATTCCCGGCGACGCGGCGACACATCTCTTACGAGATGTCAGCTGTTTCTCTCGGAAGCTCTTTTGCTTTGGAGCCGACGGCCGGACTGCGAGGACTTGCAACGTCGATTGGACGTCTCGATACGACGGTTACTGGCAGTCGGATCTCCTGTGTATGTTGTTTTCTTCTGAAAGAACTACTCAGAAGAATGTTTCAGTGGTGATTCCGAGTGATTGCGTTTGATGAATTTACGGTAGGTTTTTGAATCTACGAAGGTGCTCAGATGATGTAATTTAAAAGTCCCTCACGTGTGTTGAAATTGTAGTATAAGTTGAGGTTTTCAGTTAATTCTAGAGGTTGAACACCCGAATGCGTCTCTGGGCCTTTTCTGTATGAGACAGCTGTAAAAGTAAAGATGAATGTAGGAGTTTCGCTCTTGTTTCTTTTCTCCCATACGCGTGGATGGAAGGTGCGTTGCCCTCCCCAGTAAACAGGTAAAGTAAAAAGGTGACTCATCCTTTTGACCAGACAGATCCATAATGATCTTTCCAAGCTGCAGCTGCCGGCCGGCACTTGAATTGACCGTAAAGCGAAAGAGCCGCTTCGTACGTTTCAGAATGCCACAGATGCTACGTGAGGTGACGATGAATAAAATGGGATCTGCCGTAGATTAATGCATTCGAGTAGGTGTAACATCTGTGATCTGCCTCCAGATACTTCACTCTATCTGAATCTCAGTTGCAAATTGGAGAATGATAAATGATTTATTATTTTCAATGATGAACGATTGGAATTAACCAACAAAATCTTTTACCTCACCTAAGTTTGTCAACAAACAACTCGGAATCTTTGCTTAGAAGTGACACTCCTCCCTTCCAATTCATACTCTGATCATTCTATTAAATTTTTACAACACATTTTTACATTTTACAAGTACATTTTTCCAATTTCTAACGCTTTTCATATACGAGATTCTAAAAGGATTCTGTTGACGGAAGCAAAAAGGATGGCAATATTAAATATTAAATATTAACATGAAATGTTCATGTTTTCGCAATATCTCATACAGATCCTTGAAAATATATAATGATCAGATGGGTCAATATGATTAGAATTAAGAATTAAACATCCCTTTTCTGCACATCTGCTCATAGTTTGCATACCTTTCCTAGATACACTCTGCAACCAACCACTTCCTTTACCAGTCGCGCCCCTCAACGACGTGCAGCTCTCCAAGACAGTAAGTGCATTCTGAGAGCGTAATTCTGTAAGGAAGGAAGGCGATAGCGACTGGCATTGAAGCGTGAATACCTCGACACCATACACTCCCAACAGCCAGAATAATACCGGAGATAATGGCGACGAGAGTAATGTAAAGCAGGGACACTTGAAGCCGACTGAAACGTCCGCTCTGTAGAACGGACGGCCAACACCCTTGAAATGTAACTGGTATTTATTATTTCCGCCTCGTCGGTGACAAGTATGACCATAAAACAAGTACCGTAAACCGCCTTTTTTGTATCAGTTCCTCGAGAGATCGTTCAATATTATATGAGTTGATTAACACGACAGATTGTCGTTTGGTAATTTGGAAAAACAGTGGATATAATCATCATATTATGATGATACCACAATCGTAAAACTCCTGGTATTATGAGTTTTGAATATATTTTAAAAGTAAAGCTCTTCAGTCAACATTCGAACCGATTCCACGCTCGAATGGAAATTCTCCGAAAGCCGAGGACTGACGGTTCAGAGGTATTCTGGGTCCCGGATTTTACCATTGCGGGGACAACAATGTGAATCCCTCAAAAGTATTTCAAGGCCTATTCCGTACATTTACAAAAAAAAAAAAAGAAAAACAATTATTGAACTTATTGTTAAAATAATATAAATAAATATGTTGACAATCCTCAGAATAAGAAATGTTGAATGTTGAATTGTATATAATATATATTATGCCTTAAAAGAAGTAAGAATATAGGATGCTTACAAATTTATTCGTCTTTGTTAGTCTTATCGAAGGCAGTAGGTTGTTTTAAAATAGTTGGACTGGAAATTTATAATGAGACAGAAGGTTTGAAGACAATCCTGACAAATTTATTTCCCAGCTTATCCCTCCAGCCTGTTATTTAGGGTGGCCCAAAACCTCAGCCCTCCTAAACGTTGTTATGGAACGTCATTATGTTGAACGTCAAGGCCATAATTCAACCATCGCTTGTCCGAATCAATTACCAAGCCACACAAACTATACGGGTGAGATGGCCGGAGTCGAAAAAGTCGAAAATAGAAGATTTGGAGCTTGGCTGAAATGAATACCCTTCCGCGAGAGGTGGAGGAGGGCACAGTAATTTCACACCGCCTGTTTTATCATTCGTCCCACACTAGGAAGAAGAACTTAATTTATAAGGGCCAAGCCCAAGTAACTCGATACCCACACTCGAAAACTTGACCTTGCAGAGCGGCTACACCTTTCCGAAATTTCACCAATTACTGTTAATTCAATTATTTAATTGATTGTGGGGAGGTTAACTATTTATCTAACCCTTTGGGCAATATTCCATTGTTGGTCTGCCGTTTTTAAAACTAACTTCAAAAATGTTAATTGGTTAGTATTTGATTGAAAAAATAACCACGGTTATTGCGGATTCATCATACATCCATATGTGAACCTACTTGAAAGTTCTGGTTAAAAAACCTTTTTTAAATCCATGAATATTTTAACATGTTTTTTCAATCCTTAAGAAGCGGTTCAAATATATATATACCAGTTGAGTATCATTTCGCGATCCGAGGTATTAGCAAGCTTAAAACCTTGACTAAGGATCAATACACGGGTAACGTGATCAAAATTAGATTCCATTGTTTGTAGTAGAAACGTGCGGATAGCAACCACGATCGTACTAAGTCTTATTTTCAAAGAAATGAGTGATGCATTTGAAATATAATAATCAAAAACATTATCGTCCTGGTAGGTAGGTATGTTATTGTGGCTAGATGTTTCGAACGGTTAATTTTTTTTAAATTTGAATAATCGGTATATTCATTGTACATTAGGACAATATACCAAGTTAATTTACTTTCATACAATGGGAACAGTTGAAAAAGATGACAGCTCTCTAGAGGCGTACCGAACACTACACTGTGTCACACGGTGTCACTAGGACCAAGGGACTATGAAGCCGATGTTCGTGTTCAGGTGTATATAACTTGATTTCCATTAAGTTGTCATTAGGTACGCACAGACCAAGGGGCATTTACTATAATAGCTGGTATTACTTGTCCGTTCAGCACTACTGGAAAACTAATACTTGGTACCCTCCTTATGATATTATAATTGGTACCTGACTTCGATTGCCGTTTCTACACTTCGAAGAAGATATACCTACCTAATTTTATTTTATAATTTCTGATTGTCACTATTTTACTTCATTCTGCAGAACATGTTTCAAGTAGTGAAGCATGAAACTTGATTTTTGGAACAAAGTCGTTACACTGTGCGCTCTTTACAATAAATTTCAATAACTAGCGGTGTTTAAATGGAGGTCCCTGAATAGAGATGCGAGACGATGTATACGTTCGGGAAAACTTATGGTCTTGTAAAGTTGATTAAGCCTGTTGGCGAAAGAGTTGCATCACACGGAATATTTATAGATGCTAGAATGATCTCCCAGCTGCCCACAGAGCCTTCCACCTGACTGGATTGCAAGAGGATGCGAAGAAACAATTAATCACGACAAGTGTAGAAATCCGCGAATCAAACAGATGTTTGAGATGATCGGAGACGCGGTGAGCTATCGTTTTCTCATCCAGTCGGATAACCGACGCGGGCCAACACGCCCTTAGCTGTTAGCACCGTCTAATATGGAGGGGGTAGTTGAGTTGAGATATTTCATTGCAGTTAAGAAATATTGCCGCAAAGTTACGTACAACTTTCCTATGGTATCGTAGAGTGGTTTGAAGAAAAAAAAGAAAAAAAAACCGTAACGGGCTTTGAAGGAATAAAACCGAGAAATCACGAGGTTTGAACGTCGAACGTTTTCCAACTGTCAAAAAAATGTCAGTTGCTTAGTTCCTTTTCGCTGTAACAAATCGGAGGTGTTGGACAATTATTTTCTAATAGCAGAACTCAGTCTGTTCCAGTTTCGCAATTTTCACACACACACCTACCTGCCCTACCTTCATTGTGATTCGGGCACTGATCAGTGGAGTTTCATGATTCTGAGGGTGCGTAGAAGTTATTTATTTGTTTATCTCGAGTAGGATGTAGATGAGAAATGTTCTGGTAGCATGAAGTAGATGAGTCCTTATTTAGTATACTGACCCCCACGCAACAATACCGCATAGGTACTACTATAATGTATTTATATATTGTGATGCAACATTCGTGAATTAAGTGACCACAATCTAGTGCGGAAAGTAGTCTTCCTAGATTTTTCACAAGAGGAACGAACTGAGACTATGAAGCAGCTCGTTTTAGGACACTTCTATAAAATGACAACGGTTTTCGGTTTTGAGAAAGGGGTAAATTTCATTATGCATAAAGTTCTTCATGAATTTCCAAAGGCTTTTTTGTGACGATCTTGAGAAATCTTTGTGTAGCATGCGGTAGATGAGACCTTATTCCGTATGCTGACCCCCACGCAACAATACCGTATACCTACTATTATAATATATTTCTATATTGTCATTCTAGACCGACCGGGTGACCCAGATCAGTAGATTTCCCACACATAGAATCAGAGAATGGACGTTGCGATCGATATGCTCGATAAAATCTTCAGATATGCTCGAAAACTTGTTTTATGTTTTCAGTTTTGAATGATTTTCTTAAATCAGTCAATAGATCTTTCAATGGTGAGAACGATCTTTCGACGTCAACTGACATGAAAGGTAAATACTTGAATGATGCTGCTTCTTGTGCAGAGTAGTTCGGAAAACCTGCCACGCATCATCCTCTCCAACACTGCACTCCAACCATGATTTCGAGCCAGCACGAACTCCAAATTTTGTTTCACGGTTTTCCCTGTCTCCTGGCCATGAGTCCTGGATGACTCCTTGTATTGTAGCGACCACTTCAACCACCTCCATCCCTCGCGATTCCAATTTTAGGGTGGTCTCAGGAATGATAGGCTTTTGTGAAAGTCTCGGATGGCATCAAGCCAATTAGAGTGTGTGAGTGACCTCACTAAAGGTTAAAAACCTGCGGTTCTATTATTCGTACCACACAGACTTTTCAACCATTATTTCTGTTATCGAACCTTAAGGATGGTCAGGGCCCGAATTTGGGAGGGGGGGGGGAATTCGACGAAAAACAAACTATTTAGACGAAATATAATATAATATATATTATAATATATAATATAATATTATCAACATAATAGATATAATATATCAACAGAATTTATATGCCTGATAAATTTAAATTCTGTTGGTCCCAGACAGATGAAAATGCCATCGAAAGGCTTCTTTCAATGTGTACTAGTTATGACGGTGCTTTCTTTGCTCTGCAAATTATTCACGGTAAACATCTATCTGCATCCGGTCAATTGGAGCGAGCTTCGGCCGAATCTTCTTTTTTCTCTTCGCCAGTATTTCGAGGGCTCTACCGAGCGAGGTCCGAAGTAAACAAGATGCTCCGAGGCGGGCCCGGAAGGTGATGTAGTGGTTGCTGAGGAGAAGAGAAGAGAAGGTTTTTTCCCTTCAGTCTGCAGGAGCGTAAGGGAACTGCAGGGCTTAGCTCTTCAAAATCTTGGTGGGGAGTGGGCTGAGGTGTGATGAAGAGGTTGGGAGGGGGCTTCGCTTCAGCTTCAGATCCCGCTCCTGACGCAGCCGTTCCGACAGTTTGATCCGCGTGCAGTTTGAGTGAGTGTTGCCGGAAAGCTCTGAGTGTCGATGTGCGCATAAACCGCGCTCTGTGTCTACTATGTTGGATACCGGTAATTCAGGTGAGGGCTCGAAACGTTATGTCATCACTTGAACTGTCATTTGTTAGGGCTGTCATGCCAGATTTCGTGGCCACAATTCATCAAACTACACCTGACAAGAACATTAAGATAAACCAACTGTGTAGCATAACTATTCCTAGAGGTGCCAACTGTAATTATGCAGATTCTTGTAACAAGGCAATTTATGGCAACCGAATTCATCAGTCATAATAGCGTATTTTCGACCAGCTATGTTGGACTACAAAAGATTGAGTACAATTCAATTGTTGTGAAATATTAAATATTCTTTTTATATTAGAAATATATTAAAATGTTAATTATAAAATATAATATTTATTATAAATATAAATATTAAATATCAATATTAAATATACCTATAAGAAATTTTCTGCTAACAGAAATGATTAAAAATTAGGGTCTTCAACTCAAAAGTCCTAATTTGGAAGAAAAAAAAATCTGTCAAAATCTCCTCGCATAATACAATAAACTATTGAAATAATTTACCTACTACAAAACAGGGTCGTATTCGAAAATTAAGATAAATTAGCTGTCGGGCCCGTTGCTGACGGGCAGAACTCGGGGTGTGTCTATCTACCTTTGTTACCTGTCCCGGACGCGCAGAACTCGGGATGGATCCATCTTCCACTCTTACCTAACGCTTTACGGATATACCTCTTACATGTCTCTTTACAAACCCTTATAATCTTAAATACCAAAAATAATATTCATATGTCTCACGGGAAGGAAGAATTTAAGATTTTTATGTTTCGGCTTCCCCATAAACCCCCACCCTTATGCATCGGATCCGGAAGTTAACCCCCCTATGTCCTTCCCCGGTCACAGAAACATTTAAATACGGGAGAAAAGTTCGATCCATTGAGCCGTTTTCGAGAATTTAAAATTTGTATAGTTCGGCTTCCCCATAAACCCCCACCCTTATGCATGGGATCCGGAAGTGAACCCCCCTATGTCCTTCCCCAATCACGGAAACATTTAAATACGGTAGAAGGGTTCGATCCATTGATGTATACAATTCTTTTACATTAGTTGGTTATACCATCAATTATTGATTAATACTCATTACACACAAAATCCCCCAAAAGTTAAATTTTACCAGTTTTATACTCGTAACTGTAAGATTTGATATTAATTCACATTTCATCCCCTACTCTTCACTAGTTCCTTTATTTTGCTGTGTTGCAAAAACATTAACCAATCACGTTGAATGAGGCCATGATATGGACCATATTTTCCATAATATATTATGGAAAAGTCAATTTTGTTGACCATCCCAGAAGAACAATGAATTTAACAGGCCAATAGAGAGGGAAACTCGTTTTTTATTGTTCCTGAAAAGTGATGGTTTTGGAGATAGGCCATTACTGTTCTTAAGCGACGATTCCTTCTATGGTGGATGTTGATATTCATTTCATAAAATTTAAAATTACATTTTATATATTATTACCTGACGAAAACCCTTCTAATGGGAGGTTGTTCACAGTTTCCATGCAATTCGTGTATACACGAATTGGTAATGAATAAGATAATTAAAATAATAATTAGAATCAGCTGAAATATATTGTGATATTTTGCTCATCATCACTCTTTTTCATCGATTAAAAATAAACAATAAAGGTGGACGGACGGCGGTAGAACGAATGTGTATGGACTGTTACTCGGATGAGCTAGAATGTATCGTGGATTCTATTGAGATGATTCATTACACATTGATTATCGCAAATCGTAGCGTATTTTCACTGTTCCCATTGGCTGCGTTGTAGTGCCTAATTGAATGATGCTCATGATCGGAATTTCGTAAATGGCTAAATATCTATAGTGGGCTCCATTTGAACGGAATAATTCAATAACTCTATTGAGTATTGCATTCACTTCAACTTTCCATTTCTTAATTTTTCAGAGGTAAAACCAGCATGCTCGTGCTTACTAATCGTGTTTCCTCAATTTATGTGTCTCAAGTAAAATATGAGATTAATACCGATAGTTATCATGACCACACAAGTCCCCCGAATTTCGTACAGTGCGACATAGAATTTTGTCTGAATGGAAAGCATTTGGGATCACTGATGTCAAACGAAGAATCGGAATACGGTGATAGGTGTTTAATGTTAGGCATCCGTAGACGAACCCCGGAATGTCAAGGCAACAGCTAGTCTCGACATAAAACTACATACTTATAGCATCATTGTATCTCACATTATTTCTAAATGTAATTTAATAAGATTAGAATATTATTATGCTATCAAAACGTATTTCATAAATAATATTTATGAATACTATGGATGTAGGTATATATTATACACCATACCTTCTTTTGTTAAATCTCAATCTTAACTCTATTTAAAGCAACAATATACTCTGTAGAGTCCAAAACGAAATTATTATTAATACTGATGTTGAGGGATGTCGAGGGTCGGTTAAATTCATTTGACCGACTCTCGACATCCCTCAACATAAATCTTACTGACGGTCAACAAATCACACACACTTATTATTAATACTGTTGTCACCAAAAAACTTTGTTTATTTCCTATTTCATGAAGTTGCTCTTTACACGAAAGACACTTTCAAACAGATGACGCTTGCAGTTTGAATATAAAATATCAATGCACTGGTCCAATATCTGTTCATCAATCTTCCAAACATTCCAATTTGTGTATGTATGAAGTGGTTTAAAATTAAATATCGAAGAGGAATTCAAATGAAAATCCTACATTTGAAAATCATAAACCGACTTATTTATGATGAAGATGCAAAATAAGAACATTGATATTTCCAACGTTTCTTCACTTGCTGGTTTCAAATTTATATCTCGTTGGCTGATGGTGCCAATAATCTGATCAGATAGTTTTGTGGTGTGAGTAACTTTTGTCACTGTAGAGTCCAGTGTTTTTGTCCAAAGGTAGTCAACAAATAGGTAGGTAGGTACCTAAAAAAATACATCCACTTGTGTACAACCAAATTACCTGTGTCAGTACGTCCTTCAAGAAGGAACTGGTTGGAGACCTGTGTCTGCTCCGTCGTGACTCAGAGGCGAATTCCTTTCGTGGGAAGAGACTCGAAATTGGGAACTCAGTCTTTGGCCGTTAGCCCATTGATGGCCACTAATAAACGCATAAAACTATGATGGTTCAGTAATGACAGGTGTCGAGGCTCAAGCTGTTGATCCTTTTTCCAGACTTTCGGACACGATCACCGAAAACTCTTGTTGTTCCTCACACCCAATGTAATAGGTCGGCTGCACTTTTATGGTGGGTCCCGTCGAGAATAATGACGAAAGGCGTCTCAACCGGTCCGCGCGGCCGACCTAACCTAGTGAACCAAAGATTGACTTGAAACACAACGGTCTTTTTCCAGTCGTCTTCCTACACTGGGATACATCCTCCCGAGTTCACACGCGTACAAATTTCCCTTCGTCCGTATTCTCACGTAAATCGGTAGAACTAAACGAAACCCGCCACCTAAGTGGGTTTCGCACGCAAATGTCAAGATGTACGATTGCCCACCACGCGAGCTGGAGTCCGCGAAAAATATCGAGGAACAGGTGATTTAGTTAACTAATAGTGTTTTCTGCTACGGGTTGTGAATTGAGCTGGGCTACTGAGCTAGATTCCATCGTGAAATGTTTCTAGAATTTGCCCAACTGTTATGTCAAATCATCACGATTGGTATATGAAGATCTCTTCATGCCGTTCAATAAACTAGTATACCTCCAAAAACCGTGTAAAAATATCATTCTACAGCAGCCGGAAAAAGTTATCCGGATATCCACTTTCCCCGCTCGCCCTTCCCATCCAAATGTCGAGATCTCCTAAACACTCCACGAGCACCGTACCCGTATCGAAATCTCCCCTTGGCGCCATGGGGGTACTTTTTCTATACATAGTTTTTCATCTAATACATAATATGTTTTCATCTAATACATATATTATATGTGCAGTAAAAAATTTAATTAATTCACTAAATTCAGATAAATTAGCCTAAATTCAGGTTTTTTGTTCCTAAAATTTTCTTGGGTTGAGATAGTGGGTTAGGTAAATCTTTCAAGTGGCACTGGGTCTGCCGAAGTCGATTGGTCCTGTCACTCAGGCTGTAGACTCGTCAAAGAGGACAATGTTAGCCTACAATTTCTGTTTTTTGGGTTGAAAGAATGGGTTGAATCATTTAAAAGGCACTCTCTGAAGTAGAAACGGAGCTCTGTACAACATTTCAAGTCAATCAGTGAAGGTGGGTGAAGCCTTAACCGTCTGAATAAGAAGAAGGAGGAAATGTACAAGGTAAAGGCGAAAACAGGGTTTTGAAGTTATATAACTCTGCTCCCTTCAGACCTAATAACTTGAAACTTTCAGAGCTTTCTACTATCCTCACCAAAAAGATCCACACCAAATTTCAAGTTGATCGGCCAAATAGGAGCCGAGATATGTATACTCGGAGTGATCGAAATTATCACGATTTTCAATTTAAGTGGTGTATTACGAGTACATAGCTTACTTCCAAGGAAACATGCAAAAGTACAACACCAAAAGAGCCACCATATATGAGTAGGTTCTAGTGTCAAAATAGTTGGCGGGTAAACACCAGATTGGATACCAGATCGTCTCAAACATTTCCTACTGTCTCTTCAATGAAATCCTACTACGCTTGAGTCAACTAATAGTTGTATAACGTGATAATATTGGTTCATATCTAACTGTATAAACATTTGAGAGAAAAACTGTTGGAAGTGGCAGTCTTATAAATACTATCACAGCTAATCTTTCCTTGTCGCGGATAGGAGGAAACCGGTGATCCTGCGGATAGCAGCGGAGATGTTGACAACTTCTTATTATTTGGAAGAAAATAGTTATTTTTTATGTATATGATGAATGCAATGTTGGTTTTAATATGTTGATTATTTAACATTGTACCTTACAAGTTCTGATGTGATCGGAATCAATCACCTACATTTTCGTAATCTTCGTAGTTCCTGACTATTACATCAGAGGGTTATTGAAAGAAAACTAGAAACGCCCAAGTGGCCTCTGAAACTTGAGAATGGGATGAGACGCTAACGGCTTCACTCGGCGAGAATTCTCGCTTGTGGTAAGACTAAAGAAATCCGACACTCCCTCCTCGTTGTCTCGAGGATAATTCTCGTTTCTGCGTGGTCAATATCCTACTTTTAGGGTATTAAGTGGGATGTGCAAGAGGGTGCTGGTAGATGGCTCTATCAATGGCGTCACAATGATACTTGGGCTACACCTGTTATTCGGGAAATGGGATACCTGGGGTAAAGTTGACGGTAATCATGCGTACACGGAGTGTATTTTTTGAACGATTTTGCCAGTACTAAGGCCGGATGTAACAACTATTTTTCCAAAATTCTTCGACTTCCTATTTCTCTACCAAAACGTGACGACAACATTGACAGTTTTATATGCTCACACATTTTGACTCTAATATTTCAACAGCTCTCCTAATTTCATCATTTACGACGTTCAAGTTTTCGCACTTGTATCTTTTTAAATATATTATTCAAACCACTAAATATCAGGTTGCCCCACCTATGTTGGGACAATCAAGGGTTCTGTGCGTTTTGTTAAATGTAGTACATGGAATGTTCTATTATACTCGTACAATATGCAGCCACTCATAATCTTGTTTTTTGTTTCTTCTTATTGAATGGTGCTGAACTCCAAACTACTACAATATTCTATTCATAAAAATACCTACCAACAATATCGAATGTTACCTTCTCTTGAAGTTCACGTCGAGTATCTCGTAAACCCAATTTCACGGAGCAGCTCAGCGGAATCCTCTCAGAGAAAACTTCTTTTTACACATCCTTCTTCTTTCATACTTTACGGTTCACAATTTATTAGCAGGTTTGCAATGACTGTGTTTCGAACACTATTGGACACTCGAGTCTTTCTCAACCTACACGTTGCTGCTGCTTGGTACTTCTATAGAGACCTAGATAATGTATTCGGTTATGTCCCCAGTGATTCAATCCAAGGTAGAGCGCGACACACCCTTATCACCACTTCAAACTATAAACCCTATTTCCTTAGAAATTATTACATATCGGAGGAAATAATGATGTAAATATATTATATTGCCTTGAGCTTGAGCTGTAGTCGCTTAAAAGGTCGAGCGTCAATCACATGTAGGAGCTCGGCCTCTGATTTGATGAGAAGACGGTAGGGAGCGGCAGTGGAAGAACTAAAAGGTTGAGTTAACGTTATTATCTCGATTGTTTGATATCCTACCCGTACAATGGGATATTATGAATACTCATATCCTCGAGCCTGTCAATTTTGACATGCTGTTGGTAATGCAAATCTACAATCTGATCGAATGCTGGTAAAAATAATTCATTTTATCCTCATTGGTACCTGTTACTAGAATTGAACACCACCTCTCACTTATAACCAAACGTTCAAGTTGTCTTACACCCGATATGGGCACATTCGTAAACTTTCAACTGGCCGTTAACTCCACTCATAGTTCGGTTTTCAACACTCCGATGCAATGTTGCAGATTTCAAGGTGGACTCCGCTTAATTAACATGATCTCAAAGTTGGAATCACCTTGTGCGAGCAGGCTCACAATCTTCTCTGAATATCATAATATTGGGTTCGTTTCTGCGCACACTGCGCACACATTCGCAGTGACTCGTAGGTTATTCGTATCCAGTGTTTCCACTTGAACGAAACTGATTTCCCCCACTTCCAAGCCAAATTTCCTTTCTTTCCCCTCACGCTAATGTCCAATTTCCTCAGTGTTTTCCCTCTGTTGGGAGTTTGATTTTCCTTCCAAAAAACTAATATTTTCCCACCGCCTTTCCCTTCAAATACAAATTTGGATCTTTAATATTTATCCGATGTTGGTCACAATCTATGATCTGAAAAGTGGATAAGTAGGTAGGTTTGACATACTTTTCCCTTGTAATGAAAAGTAGGTAAGTCAATTGGAATCATTAGTAGGACAAGATAAGATGGAAGAAGCCATTGAAGAATTGGTTTCTAGTTCTTCCATGGGTTGGTACCACCTCCAACTCTAAACTATGACCGTTCTTCGATTCATACGAACTTCTGGATATTAATTCTGAAGAAAATGGTTTTCTGGAACTATGTACGTATATTGTTAACAAAACTTATTTAAACTTAGTCGGATTTCGCGTCCGAGGACATATATCCCTCGCTTTCCCTCTTTCCCTTTTCTATCCCTCGGTGTGGTATTTTTCCCCCGCAAAGAAAAATGTCCATCATGTCGCATCGGCCGTAGCATCCACTTGTTTCATGACGACTACAAGACAACGCTGCCTGGCAACATTGGGGAGTTTGTTGTGATTTCAGGTCGTAGTGAGTAGAGCGTCACGGAGGAATTGAACAAACCAGCTGTTACTGGTTGTGGTGGGGAGGGATAAAATGAGGAGAATAAACTATTCGTGACAAAATTTTGTGATTCTGATCAACTTTTTTGATACGTAATTATGCACATTAAACTAGTTATGAAATTATTTCTTAATGAATTCGTGATGATGATATTTTCACGTCATAGAACCGAACTATTAGTTTTATGAATGAACATGAATCAATATGGGTTATTGTCGTATAGCATAAAACTCAATTGATTGAAACGATGTTAACTTTAATTGCGTCATATTCAACACATTGTCGACTGATAGAGATACAAGTACCAAATCATCGTAAGAAATAAATAGCGGTGAAGGGTTTTTCATAATAACTACTGAAGCATAATTCTTATTAGTTTGATTCACATTCACTTTTCGAGCCTGTCAACATGTTAATGATGTTTGTGTGGTACTTGTGTTACTGTACTTTCCATTTCTCAAGTTTTCTATGATATCCATTGAGACTCGAGGAGGTTCCTTTTGCTTTCATTTAGAAATGATCCTGGCCCCACAACTCGCTCGTTTGCAGCTTAATTGGCAGGCATTTTGACAGCCTAGAGATTCTCTGATGAACTGTATCAATTACTCGAAGGCACTCGCTGAGTTTCTAGATACCCATAAAAATAATTTTTTAATCAGGCGGATCCTGTAAATAATTGTAGGGGTGTAATATTGATAGGTTTTCGGCTTTCACTATTTTTCACTTATTTGCGTTATGTCAGAAAAACGCAAATTTATTGACACTTCCGTTTTGCAGATCATCATTTCGATTTTCGCCCTTCTCTCTTCTACTATTTTTCTATAAATTATGGCTCAGCAACTATTGATTCAGTTGGTACTTCACTTTTTTCTCATTTTTGTCAAGATTTGACGACGAGACAATCCGATTTGGTATTCGAGGGCTCAAACCATAGTAGCTGAGAAAATGAACTGTTGCCGTACTTTGTCCTCCGAGTGAAATGATAATAATAAACAATAAACAAATGAATAAGCAAATAATATGTTGAATGTGAAATGTGTAAAAAAGTGCAAATAAATGAAAGACATGAATGAAATGTGTAAAAAAAATAGTCAATTCCATGACCCTGACCCACAGCAAATTACAATAAAGAAAAAGTAAGAAAAATTGTGCAAGACGATTTAAATTCCAAATTCTTCCCCGGTGGAAAAAGAGGGCTTAAAAGAGGGCTTAATAAAACTAAAAATACCACAGGGTTGATGAATGGCATTGACAAAACAACAGTAAGAATTTTTGTTCATTTCGTCAACTCAACAGACTGCTTGCTGGAAAATTTCCAGCAAGCAGTCTGTTGAGTTGACGAAATGAACAAAAATTCTTACATGTAATGTAACTTACATACTCATTACTCAGTAGATATCTACCACGTGATTAGGTAACAGTAGGTGATTATCTGCGTAGAAAGAATTCTTATTTTTTCTAACTAGGATGAAATGATACAAGAGGCAGCAAAATTGTTACGACTTTTTGGTTTATTATCTTCGATAATGAACCATTGGAATCGCCCAAAGAAAAAAAAATTTTAACCCCCCCTCAAAATTTGTTGGTTTACGTTTCAAGATACGTAGATTCAGAAAATCGAATAAAAAAAAATCCGTCCGTCCGCCGTACGCCGTACGCCGTCCGCCGTCCGCGCCACTTTGCCCAGTTAGCGTTGAGTTAAAATTACGAAATTCGGTTTCTGGGTTTGGACCAGCCCCACAATGGTCCTCGAAACTTTTCATAACCCTAGGTCAAGGGGAAGGGGTTCAAAACGAAATTTAAAATTTCGACAATGTCATATCTCAAAATATTTAACTGAAACGTGTAATTTTCAGTTCACTTTTGAATGACCTGAAAAATTACGAATCTTTTAAGACCAGTTGGATTTTTGTGCAACCAGCCGTTCGTTCACAGTGAGCGCGCAAAGGTTTAGGAAAAACACTAATCTTTCGCGTCGAAAACGGCCGTTATAATACCCAACCCTCAGACGCCCAGAATAAAACTACCTTTTGTCATCTTCCCGGTAAACTATAGTCTGGAAATTTTAACCGTGAGTCGGTGATAGACCTCATTGCAATATTTACTCGGTTTCTCATCTGTAAAATTGTTTAAATAATACCTTTTTATAATAATACAAATTAAATTTTGATGATGAGCTATTGACTTGAAATTTTAAAAATAGGTCAGAACTGGATCACAGAACTGGATTCACTCGGTTTCTTGTCTGTAAAATTGTTTAAATAATACCTATTTGTTTAAACAAATTAAATTTTGATGATGAGCTAGATACTTGAAATTTTAAATATAGTCCAGAAATGGATGACATTTCAATATTCACTCGGTTTGTATGACATGGTATGAGTATGGTATGGTATATTATTGTATGTATGATTTGGTATAATACAGTATGGTATGATAGGAAAGAAATTCGTATGGTATGGTATGAGTACGGTGAGAATATGGTATGGTGCCGATTTGCAATACAGTCTGGTATAGACAGAAGGGTGATCTGCACAAGGAAGATAATAAACCGTTGTGTCAAGAATTTGCAGAGTTTTTTTCTCTTTCAATGGGTGGGGGGGGGGGGGATCTCTATATTTATGGGATCGGCATCCTCTAACACAATCTGAACGCAGGATACGCCTTGAAAAGATTCTTATCAAGAAAGGGGATGGCAGGATGTCCTAGTATTGGATAACACGACCCATAGGAAGAACATCTTACCCGATCCTTTCTCAAAGACCCTAATGGTGTTAGAGGATCATATTCTTCTTAGAGAGTATTGAGGCTGTTAAAAACGCGATCTGTTAAGGTCGATCTTGTGAACTGAGTTTCTCGGGGGGGGGGGGGGGGGGGAAGCACTCCTTCGCATGAAGTGTACTCCTCATACCAATCAAAATTAACCTAGAAACTGTTAAATGCTGCTCGAGTCCATTACGTAACATGGGTACCACGAGTGTAGGCATTCTCAGGTGTTGCCCGCAATTAATTCGCCGGCTATCTTGATTAATGTCATCATTTAAACGGAGTATCAAGCTGTCCTAGCCAAGTTCAAGTTTATTCTCCTGCTTCAGAATAAATTAATTTAATTTATTACGTTTTATTTATAGTGCAGTATCAAACAGCACAGTTATTGTTAATTTGGCACCATATCTTAATGTCAGTTGCATTAGAAAAGTAATATCGTAAGGGAAAAACTCGTTGGCTGCTGTTTTTTAGTAAGCTTTCTGTCTCAACGGACGAAGAACCGTTCGCAGCGTTCGAATCTCGCCTGCCACTTCTATACATGGCGTGCTAGGGAAACAGTTGTAGGGCTATTAGAGAGCGCAGCGTCAGGTGTGCGGGTGCAGTTGAAACCTGGAACACCTTCGTTCGTATGGGATCCGCTTTACTCCATTTTCAGGTACTAGTAGATCCAACCTGAGAAGAAGAAAAAATGCAGGTCACGTCGGGACTGTCCTTCAATGGTCATTTGCGATCCATTTCAGAACCGTTCGCAGGTGTCCGACGAATCGTCCCTTCCGCTCTGGAACCGGGGCGGAAAAAAAAAACACTTTCCCCTGTTTTTGAGGTTTTTAGCAGAGATTTTCCTCACTGACTCATCGCCCTCAAAAACTTCCGACCTTCTTTGTCGAACCCGACGGCCCTGACATTGCCATTGTGATCTGGTTTCACAACTCTTATTGTCGTTCGGTCCGTAGAGAATGGGTTGGGACAATAACAGATTTCGGAAGATGCGTGCGTTTTCTGATGTCCTATTTTGAATAAGACACAGAATCTGTTGAGCATGTCGATACTGATCTTATTATGTTGATATTAAAGATCATTATTATCTCACGAACAATTTAAATCAAACTGGAGACAGAACAAAACTCTGTTTTCCTCATTTGAAGGTGAACAATATCGAATTAACCACGTTTTTTCATGCCTATCACTCCAAATTGAGGATGAGTCCAATAATTCCACCTACATTTTCGGAACATCTTCTTCCGAAAATCATCTTCCAGGAAAGCTGATTTAGGAAAAACTCTGCAAATTCCTGACACAACGGTGATGAATTAGTTACAAATAATTTGTACCAGTGTGATTCTGGGGTTTCTATTTCCACCTACCTACTTCGGTAATTATTTGATAAATTATTAGAAAAAACCTTTGTTCAAACTTGAACTGATAATTTCAAAATTCATTTTGCTCCCCTTCCCCTTGGTTATGAAAAGTAAACCAAATTTTGTATTTTTAGCACAACGCTAACTGTGCAAAGTGCCGCGGACAAGAAACCGAGTGAATATTGGTTTGTCATCCAGTTCTGACATACATCTACAATTTATAGTCTCTGGCTCATGGGAAGTTAGAAAAAAAAAACATGTTTGTTCAAACTTGTTCGGTGCAGATTAACTGGTAGTTAAAGCAACTGGAAACGCGAAAATTGTATTCACGAGATGCCGCATATGATGCAATAAAATGCCTATTATTACTCGAGAGTGGTCCATTATTTGCCATGAAATACATTATTATATGCACCTATTTATTTATTTAAATGAGGGGCAAAGTTCACGTGAGCGGTAAGCTATTCAACGTGAGGTGAGATTGGCGAATGAATTATGAAATGAATTTTGCTGGTCCGGATTAATGAGCTTTTACTATGCACTGTAACGTTGAAGCTAATTTAGAATGCAAAAGCAGTCACCTAAAGTTTACTCAGTTAGGGCCGTACTGTTAAGTTAAAAAATCTTCAATCACCACTTACTATTGTTTTTCATAACTATTATCACAATAGCTATCAAAAACTACTGTTGTTAACTACTATTGTTCACATAACTGGCTGAATCCAAGTGCCCGACTTTCGACTTAGTACAGACTTGAAACTTGGTATGTAGCCTCCTTAGAACTTTAACTTGACGCTGCTCAGGCCCCGGTTCAGCTGAGTGCCCCTAAAGCTAATTTCTATGCTATTCACTCTATGAAGCGTATTTAGGTATGTAGCATCTTTAGGACATACCACTTATACCATGTATATTACCTTCGCTAGTCTCTATACACTCGAAAATGTAAAAAAACAGTTTGTGATTATTCTCAACAAGGACCTAGTTTTTTTTCTCTCATCCTAGCTGTGACCTTTCCCGAGGCAACCCTCGGTTTTTTGAGGTCTTATGTTCGCAAGGGCTTCCTATAGTTCTGACTTGATTCCGAAAGGGATTTGAATAAATCATGTAATTTGAAGACTTTCTCCTCCAGAGTTATTCACCAACTCCTTGAATTGGGGCGAATATTCGAATACAAAGGGCCTATTTGTAATTTTTTAGGTTGGGTAGAAAATTATTTGCATTACCTACTACTCAGAACTAAAGTGCCGTATTGTTGAACATCCGCGGTAATAACTAATGACAGTCATGACACTATAAAGGTGATGATTGTAGGCCTTCGAGTATGGCAATAGTCCAGGAATTCAATGCAGCCTGCGATATATTAAAGATTTGAAATCATTTTGTGAACTTTCAAGGTGAGAAACCTTGTAGATAAAACCAGCAATACGAGCCGTTGAGCCGTCTTGTTTAACTTGGCTTGCTTCCTAAAGTCTCCAGAGTCCTATCGATCAGTGTTGAATAATACAGGAGTGTCTGCTGCCCACTCTTTCTTCCACAAACTATTTCTGGAGCCTCCAGTGCCCCTGCAGGAGCCTCTGGCTTCGGAACTAATGAGGGTCTTCTGAAAATTACATTGAACTTGGGTGTTCAAATGATTTGGTCTAATAACACCTGCTTGACTGGACAAATGCTGACGGCATAATAAGCTTATTTTATACCTTCCACATGAGTACCACTGGCTCAACTACTCACTTGCTTTTAACCATTTCATGATCTTTTGCGTGTTTGAAATGAATGTTACTCAACGTTATGATGTGAAGTTGAATGATTGCCTGTAAGCGGATGCCCACCCGAAATATTGAATTGATTGTAAAAATATTGATCATTCATGCTGTGAGGTCTTGAAATGATAGCTAGGTAGTAGTTGATTCACGTTTCTCTTTAAAGTATTCCATTATGCCTATGATTAAAATAAACTACGATATCTGTACAGGAGTACCTACCTGTTCACCAGCAGAACAATTATAGATTTTAACTTGGATGTATAATTATGAAATTGGTATTCGAAAGATCAACCAGGCGAGCATGGCATTTTTGGCAACAATGACAGGGAATAGACGCATTCTATACTATGTAAGAAGTAATCTCAAGTGGATCTAGCTCACTTAACAGTGCACAACTTCTTACCACTTTTCTCCGTGATAAACTGGTTCATTTCTCAGTTAAAAAGGCAAACTAATAGCCCGCAACCCATAAATGAGCTGAAACCACGACTGGAATAAGATTGGCAACTCGGCAATCAATAAAGGTTGCTCTCAGTAATTTGAGATCAAAGATTTAGCACGACGACCTTCACGCCGAGTGAAGGGGAGTCCGGCACTTTTCCCAGACCTCGACATGGCGCCGGGCGTTTCCACATCAGAAAATATTAATAGTTTGATGGCTACTGGAAAGCGGCTGATCAGAAAAACTCCGAAATGAAAAGATCATTTTATCGGACTCGGAAGATAAATTATGGCAAGACTTTGTATGGCTATAGCTTTTGGGGTTCGGAAATTTCAAATAATTCGCAAAATACTCATTTTATATTTTTAATGTTACACTCAACGAAAATGGACACTTTCACTATCATAATACACTTGTAACATAAAACCATCGTCAAATTGGTATATCATAATTATACATTTATTTTCTCAGGACAAGTCCACGGAAAAGCTACACAGCCAGCCGGCTAACATGTTACAAATCATAGATGATAGAAATTAGAAGTGGGGTCTCTTCATGTTGAGATCAATGATTCATTTGTTTTCGGTATGTGTCTATCTATCACCATCGGTCAATCCATCGCTCGAAACGTAGAAATTGAGGTTAGGCGTTTGGTAGCCCTCTCAGATTGCTGAGTGATCCGGTTATTTGTCGATTCTGGCATTCTACGGAATGCGTTTCCTTTGAAACATTCAGCGCAACGTTGCTTGGTGGGGTTTTGTGAATGCAGCTTCACCTTCAGGGTACTGATTGACCGGGGGTTGAGGGCGGTGAAATGGGATTCGGCGGAGCCTTGGCATCTATGATTAGTACCTATGATTAGTATTTACGGGAGGTGAATTTCGGGCCTTCGAACACGATGGTGTCGATGGAACAACTTCATCAATTTTCTTCCCCTGGCGATAAGCCACCGAGGAGCCTCACTAAAGATTTTACGTGGGGGTTTGATCGCAAGGCTATCCGAAGGTGCTGTTCAATGAGCTAATAACATGCTACCAGCCGAAATTGATCTCACGTGTACTGATGACTAGGCTCACCACCCTCGAACACCATTTCTGTTAATAGCACTATCACCACTGTACTGGCTTATGGGACTATCATTTTTGCCACTTGAGAATAAACTTATGCTCTATAAACAAGTCCTCAAGCCTGTATGGACTGATGGGTGTCAGCTCTGGGGCTGTGCAGCCAAAAGTAACGTAGAAATCATACAAAAATGCCAGAACAGAGTGCTCGGGAACGTCGTCAATGCTCCCTGGTACATCCGCAATGACAACTGCTCACGTTCGCAAGTTTTGTAAATTAGATATGTGCATTTCAGAGATAAAAAGTCACTTATTAGTTCTGTAAACTAGATTGTAATCTGAAATTATTTTCAATTTAAAAAAAAAAAAAAAATTGTTAAAGAGTACTCCACAGGCATTATGACTTTGCCATAAATTGACTCTACGGCTTACCGGCCAATATACGGCTCACACCAGTATTGTCCATATCTATTGTAATAAAGATGACCTTAAACAATGCTTTATTAAGCTCAAAACTCTACATAGTAATGAATTAATTCTGGAACAATGAAATATGGTAGTGTCCGTAGTAACGTAGTAATGAATAATATCAAGGAATCAGACACTCTGTCTACTCTTTCTTGAAACTTGTCTTTCTACTTTTCCTGATACAATTCATGTTTCTGAAATTTTAGAATGCCCAAGTTAATTTTTTTCAATGGACGTTAGATTTCGTGTCAAATTTCAAGATGATACCTTATTTAGAGGTAAATTTCTAATGAGATTGTTGTGGAGAGGGATGGGTACTTGTTGTTCTCTTCAGGGGACACTGATATCCAATTTTTTGTAGCATAAAAATATTTATGATTCTTTTTCAATGACTAAAGAGGAACCAAATTATAGATGGCATCTAACATCTTCCGAATTTAAGTGCTTTTCACTCGGAATCTTATGGGCCCCTTGGAGTTTCTTGTTTCGTATTTTCTAAATTTCATGCTTACTATATAGAACAGTACCTTATCGAGTGGTTTACGATTAATGAGTTCGTTTTAAACTGCTAAAATATGGACCTACATGTTATTACTGTACCCTTATCGTTAGTGCAGTGTCCAGCTTTTTTCCAGTCAAGACTCCTAGTTTGATGTCTTTGTTCCAATGCGTACAACCATTTTCTAACTTTTTACCTCCGACCTCTCCCCCTCCGCTCCAAGTTGTTCTTCGTCAGTTAAATCTTGGAGCCTCGGAAAAAACAAAACAATGAACCTCCTTCGTGAGCGTCACCTAAATGTCGAGACGTTCAACCAAAGCAATAATCTCTTCCGAGCCGTAAAAATGGCCCTCCAAGTCAACCCGGCGCGGCGCCCTGCTTGCAGTCGTGAGGGTACACGGTTTAAAATAAATCGTTTGTAAGGGGAACCCCTCTGGCCTCTTGATTACCTTGTTAATAAGGTCGTTAGTTCGCGAACTCGTGACTGAACGAGCTTGGGGTTGGGTTCTTGATGTCTGTTGCCCTCTTGCCAACTGGGGATTCGCTTACCACCCAGGCGACTCCTGTTCGCTTTTGACACCTACCGATTGAGTCTTTTATTCAGGTAATTCCTAAACTACGTTATGGTCTACCTCAGTCAATAGGCATTAATTTCATTTTGAAGCGTCATGGAGATTTTAGCTCATTACTTGGAAAATATACAGGACCATTTTCAGAACGACCGTAGCTACGAATAAAAATAAAATGTTCAATCAAATGAGCAAAAAATTAAAGAAAAAACTGCAAATTCTTGACACAACGGTTTATTATCTTCTCTGAGCAGATCACCCTAATCCAATTAACGAACTGTTAGATGAAACTCTACCTCATCATCCAAATTAAATTTAAAATACCATACGAATTTCTTTCATATCATACCATTTGGACTATACCAAATCATACATACAATAATATACCATGTCATACAAACCGAGTGAATATTGCATTGTCATCCAGTTCTGACCCATTTTTAAAATTTCAAGACAATAGCTTATTATTACAAAATTATTACAAAAAGGTATTATATATTAAAAGGCGATTCCAATGGTTCATTATCGAATAAACCAAAATTGTCTGAAAGTATTTCAAATCTTACGAGGACGAGGAAAATTGGTAGTTTTTAGTATTTTTTAGTATTTTAGTCGCAAGTCTAAAATTAAATTTGAATTTGATGTAAGCGTTGTGTATTGAAGTAACGTTTTAAACATTTTTCTTACATTGCAGCTCACTACATCCTTACTGCATTTGATTATTTTTTTTTTTTAGCCCAAGTATTTTTTTCGGCGATAACTCCTTAGGTACCTAACTCTTAATGCCGTCAGCAATCGAACGACTCCACGGAAGGACTCGGCGATTAGTAGGTGAAGTTAAATTAGCAATGTGGCACAAGAGTTCCTCCTGTTATATTAATGACAGAGCTCGTATTTTAGATCAAGTCCACTGATCGATTCCACTATTTAAGCGCCTACCGCTCAATTTCATTTACCGATCGCCAAAGGTTGTTTAGCCAGTGGATCAACTCAGATCTGGACCGTGAGTTGGGCCTCATTATACACCAAAACCCACAATAATCAATTTTCTTCGGCTTTCTAGATTTATTGACCGGGATAAACTGCAGTACCTATTAACGAGCATTTCCGCGTTCCAAAAACCTTGATCTTACCCTCAGGCAGCCAACCTCCAAACGATCGGTCGTTACTGTTTATCAGTTTCTTCATCTGATCTCGTTCTAAAATCGTTCATGAAGCTTTGGACAGCCGGTATTTACGTGTAGTCAAGATGCAAATTACAACCGTGCAGTTGAAATTCACATCCAACTAAACATGAACCTTTTCCCCCCAAAAATTGTATTTTTCAGATAAATTTTGTATTAATATTCTAGTGAGTCTCGTAACTCCGAATGGAGGGCGGGGAAACGGCAACTAGCTCAGTAATGGTCTCTCCAGTTTCCCATCTAAATTCAGGGCTGACCTTACACCTCTAGCGCTAACTATACCTCAACTCCTATTCGACGTTTTCTCGAAAACTGCTTTCCAATTTTTTCTTCGAGTCATTTGAAATTTGGAAAATCAAATACTCATCTTCGGAATTGACCTTGAAAGTCGATCAATAACTGCGGTCCCTCTGGAGAACTAACCCACCCCAACTTACTTAGGATGACGTCATATTGACACAGAGTCCCCTTTTTCGAGCGTCGCTCATGAATCATTTCCTTCTCGTCGGCCCCCACTACCCTAGTGACTGGAGGACACTCTGAAAGGGGCATTTTTTCAAATTAAACTCATAATTCACTCGAAATGAAGTAAAAAGCTATGAACAGCGGCAGCGCGTTAAATAAAATGAGAATTTATGTATCCATCTCCAAGTTAATGGAAGAAACCGATGGGTTCGGTTGAAGTTGATTTATGTGATACTGTTGTGTGATGGCGTGGGACAAAAAAAATGTCTTGAACATTGATGATAACTGCATTATGAATTGAGTCGTTCAGATGCGATCCCTGACTTCCTGAAACGTTTTGGTTTTGAGGTTTTGGAATCCCCGGATCCTTTTCGACCCCAGAGCTACATTAATATTAATAAAGTAGCAAGGGGAAGCCCAAAATCTTTGAAAAATTGAAATATTTGGTTTGGCTGCAAATCTTGTTAATAATTAGGGTTTCTGAGCTCAAGCCACGAGTTCGGATTCAAAACTAGTCATTATAATGACTAAAACTAGTCATTATAATTATTTTTATATTGTACATCCATCTTTTCCAACCCTGTTTTCTTTGGTGTCCAGTAAGTTCACTAGATTGAATTGCAAATCCCATCATAATTGCAATTTAAATACAAACTTTCTACTAAATTTGTGAAGGACTTCGCCTGGACTTCGGGGGCCGACAAAGTTTATTTGTAAATTTCCCTGAAAAATGCTCAAGTTTATGGGTAATATTGCTATAAGGGCATGTTGCTTTGAAGGTGTGAAAAACTTTTTCATTTTTTGGACCGAAATTGGTTGAACCACTTATGTCGAGGTTTACATCTGGACGACTCAAGTAGTTAATCAACATATAAGAAACCAAATTCGAATGAAATGGGGAATATGCGGCAAGACGGTTTGGTTGATTGAAAGAACCTAAAAACCTAAAAGGAACCTAAAAATTGCTGATCCCGTGATGACGAAATTATCATATTGATTGAGCGCGTCTTCGTATGGGCTAACGCATTATTCTTGAATCACATGTAGTTAGGTGTGAAATTCATTATATCCAATCGTAACATTCGATTAGTCATGGGCATACGTGATTCCACAACACGAAGCGTGAACCATAATATTGTATTAAAAACATCCAGACCAATCGGTAATCCAGGGATTACATTTGACCTGGTGTTCTATCTGATTGTGGCCTTCAAACCAGATGTAATCAGCCAGAAAATACAGCGAATACCACTTTCACTCATGAAATATCAAGATCTTGAGAAATTAAAAACGAATAGTTGTTACATAAAAGGCTGAGCAGTTATCAAACTGAAAAGTGTAGAAAGTTGTCGAGGTTGGCATTGAGGAAGATACCCACGGTTGATTATGAGAATCGAATCACGAAGAGTAATGTTATGGTGTACCAATACTATAGTGTTCCGTGGACAGTAATTTTACATGCTAATTTTTTACGGAAGCTCAGATATTGTGGCTAACAAAATTACCCGATTTCTACAAATAAGAGTTCAACATTTCTCTTTATAAATTACAATAAATTTTTCACTAATTTCTGCAACATGATATGTTGTCGTATTAAACTTTTTATTCTTCCACTCAACAGAATTAGTAGCTTGAAGTGACCTTCTTCAGCTGTCGATGACATTGAAGGGAGTATAGACTGAAACTTTTTTTGGTTCACGTTTAAAGATACGTAGAATGCAATTGTCGAATTATAAGAAAACCTTTAATCCTGGGAACAAAAACATTTTGCATGCCGGCTCCGACCAGGTCGAGGATGATCCTTGAGACTTTCCATAATGCGTAGTCAATAGGAAACTTTGGGAAGATTGGTTGAGTTTTTTGTGATTCAAATTTGAGTACATTTAGGTTTAGAATATTTTTCAAGACCATTTGGAGTGTCGTTTAGCCATTCGTTCACAATATTATAAGGGCCCTTTCGATGACCCGAGAAATCAAAACCGTCTCCTGCTCAAAAATATATCCATGTTGGAACGCTTTTGATTCAAAAACGCATTTCTCTATTTCGCTAAAAGCAGGTTTCTCAGAGCCTGTTCGGGATGCCGTGCATAGCAGACCTTTGCGGGCTGCAATAGTATCTTTACCCTAAAGTAATTTATGGAGTGTGTTCAATTTGACAAAACTTCAAAACATTGTTGTATGATCTGATTTTAAGTAAATACATGCATTGTGAGTTGAACATGAATGTGTACTCCAAAAAAATAGTGTGCTGCATGGATACGTGAAAACCTTTCTTAATAAGAATATGATTTGACCTACTAATTAATAATGATGTTGCTGAAATTGGACTTGTCTTGTCATCATTGAAATATGTCTTTGAGTTTTGGAAACCAGTTCGACATGACTAAATGACTATTAATAATATTATTTTTCATATTATTTTTCATATTATTTTTCATATTATTTTTTTATTATACTATTTTTCATATTATGACAAACACTCGTAGCAATGAAGAGTGAGAAACTTCAAGAGATCACAATCGTTGAACAATCAGGTTTCAGGATGTTCAAATTATTGATAAATGAATATAGTGAATGAATTATAGTGGAATTATCAACCTAAATCTATTTTAAAGGTTATTCCCTGGGAAATACGTAGATCTTGTAGATGTGCAGGTACAGGTATGTATACCTTTGTAGCTACAAGTACTTACTCGAATCTCTACTATGGTTGAAATGAAATGAATGGTTGCCGGTGAAATAACATCAGGGGAAGTTCACATTGTTGATAATCGTCGCGGGAGATCTCAAAGCTGTAGATCCACCAAATTCATTTCTCATTCAAATTACACCTCTCAGATTCTTATAATGAATCCCCTGCATCCTTCCGATTGGATTCCCTCCGAGTTGGGGATTCTTATACTTCAACGCAACCGTGATGGGGCGCCCCGGGGATTTTAATGCTTAACTCACGTCATCTCGACGAAACGCTTCCTCGCACTATGATAAGATGCTTCGTCGATTGCCCCGAACAGAAATTTCGGTTCATGAAAAGGCCTTCTCAATCGGGTGTTATTGGAAGTCGGTAAACTATGGTTTGGGAGGAACAGAGTCGATTGGGGGCCTTCATATCTCACAATAACAGACTTTTTTCTACATGCATATAAAAAGCGTACAAGCCTCGGTACAAGCATATAAGAGTACTACTAATGAGTCGTGGTTAAGTTTTAAACCTAATTTGACAATCATTAGGACCATTGATATTATTTAAAAATCATATTAGCTACTCTGAAGTATTTATTATGATATTAACAATAACAAAATCGACCTCCCCATGAACATTTCATAATATTAGAACTATTATAAGTATAATACTTGTAGTACTCAAAGTATAATACTTGGGAGTTTATAAAAGAGGAGAACAAGGAACCTTTAAAGGATGAATATGAGGTAAACAAAAGTGGGTGTGCTTGAGACTATAGGATCTAGTTTATGCAACTATAATATTATAGCAACTATAATATAATAGCTCAAGATATTATCTGGACCTATACTTTTGCGTATAATTTGAAATTGTTAAACACTGGTAGGAAGGTAAGAAATAAGAGTATACAGGGTTTCAGGTTTTATGGTTTAGTGTGTTAGTACGATAAAGAAGTAATTTGTCATCAACATCCTATCTTTGAGTCGAAAGCCCACTATTGAAATTGTTTCCTCTCCTCCTCTCGAGATGGCGGATTCCCCACTTGTTTAAAATCTCCAACCGAGAATGGTATAACCCCAATAATAATTATTGCGAGAGGATAAGTAGTGCAAAATGAGACAGCTCCGGCCGTTTCCTCGAAAGCCGCTGTCTTCCTTTCTACCGAGCTGACAAACCTGTTATCCAAAACGCCAATTCTTGCTAAACTCATAATTGCACGGGGTTTTTTGATTTGACTGTTTTTCCAAGTAAATTCTATTATCAAATTAAACCGATCGCTCCGGAGGGAGTCCTTGAGGGCATAACGCAATTCCAGGCGCCGCCCCAGATCTCGCTCCCGGTCTCCCAGAGACAGAAGTACTGCACCGTTATAGGAGAGAGGCCGGACTGGGTAAACAGGATGGCTGGAGTCTGAGAGAGGAATCATTTGTTTTGATTGGGCTTTAATAATTAATAGGAGATTATATCAAAGCCGAAGTAGGGCTGCGACCTTACCAAGGCGCCAGAACTGGAGATGGATGGAGCAGGCCGCTAGCTTTGCCTCGTTTTCCGCCGAGACCTTGTAAATGCGTTTTGCATCCGACCCTCTCAAGTCCCTGGAGACCGCCCTAGTTCTTTGTTGGTCGATCCCAAATCACAAGATGATGAGGATGATATCGGATTACGTTATAACCAGTTGTGGCTAAATATTTATGTTCCAGTTTGTTCGAAGATAAAACTTTCTGCGGGTCGTTCGATGTTCCGTTTTACAAGAGTGCTTTGTTGGGTGTTAAAGGGGAGTTGTGGAATTCCACTCACCAAAAATTTGAATATTAGAAACTGGTTCATCCAAACAGTCACATTTTTTACAGTGTTTAAGTAAGTAACATTTTGATTTTGACCTGAATCGTTGTGATAATGTGCAAATACGATATCTGAACCTCTTGATTTTCCTGTAATACACTGCGGATCACATTATTCCGCGTGTTTTTTTTTTTTTTTTTTTTTTTTTTTTTTTTTTTTTTCGTGTTATCGTTGGAAACTATCTGCCTCTATCACGGACCGCCCGCGGAGATCGGCTGGGTGGGCACGATCTGTTTACCGGAGCTATGTGTACCGAGCTTTCACGGCCAATACAATTCACACGGTAAACATGGAAGTGGTTGATATTCAATGGCCACGTTCGTTCGTGTTATCCTGTTTAGCTGTATTTGCTGAAGCACTTCGCCCTTGTCACGTTCTGTGCATGTTGACTGATTGAATTAGGAAGACCTCAGATTTCGATTAGAGTGACTTATCTTGGAAGATCACTGGTCATTATACGAGTACCTCATTTACTGTTTCATTTCTCTTCGAGCTTGTAAAATATATCTGCTGGGTTGAAGTGAAGATATCACTGCGAAATGTACCAAAAAATGTACCTTTCTTTTCCATTTCGATGTTTTGTACATGGCATGCAGTGAACTGCTGATGTATCAAATATCAACTAAATCAATACAAAAAAAAGTCACACATTCTAATACTGAAGCTGGATTGAACAAACAATCAATTCTCCAATCAATGTAAGCCACAACGGTTCTACGCCGAAGAACTTGTTTCTTCAGAAAACAGCACACATGTACATTATACACTTACGTGTTGCAATATAACCATATTGCAATATCTTGCGATGACTTCGGTTTACGCAAATAAATCTACCTATTTATCTATAACCATACATATTTGTAGTATCAAGTATTTGCGTATTAAAATGCAATATAGTGCGTTTGCCCCTCCCATGGTAATTGGGAGATGGAACATGTTATTAATCATCACCTATTCAACGATCGTGGAATTTTCAAATCCAACACGTTACATTCCGCGTTGAATACGGTCATTACTTCACTCAGCTTTCCAATGGTACACTTGTCAGTACGTTAACTGATTGAAGGAGAAGCAAATATGTGTAAATGTGACAACCATGGGATTTTGAGAAAAATCGACTTCTCATTACCTGAAAATGTGGGGGTGGGCTTCTACGCATCGAATATTAACATCCTCTCGCTCACCGCCATCCTGTTTAGGTTTTGCTTATGTGGTACTTTGATTCAATTCCAAACACGATTGCGGATTAGTGTGGCATAATGTATTCAGTCATTCTTGTACAATAATGGCAATGCTGTAGTATTGTCTTTGTTCAGTGGTCGAGGGAACATGAAATTCGTATGCAGCCACCCGCAATCCTCGAGCTGCGTTTATACATTCAGTAATTTCACCGTGTCGACACGAGCATTCTACAAACAACACGAATCCATTTAAAGACGGTGGAAAACGTTTATTTTAATCCATGAACCGTTCGTGTTTCCGTGTTGAAATGTATGTGTATACATCTGGGAGGCCTCCAACAATCCTGTCAGAACCTCCCAAGACAGACGTCCATTTTCTTAAACGGATTAGATGGTACCGACAGGCCTAATCACAAGTTGATCAAAATAATATTCCTGCATTTCGGACGAGGAGGTTCCGCTCGGTCGCTGCACGGCACAAAGGATTTGAGACGAAGCTGAATTAATCAGGATTGAAAAATGTAGTCCCGATATCCCATTCGTCAGAACCCGGTTGAAATTCGTCTTCACTGCCCTATCAACAATCTCTAATTCTTCCTTGTTGGTCAACCTCTACATTATTATTGCATAATCTCTTGGCTTCCTAAACCACGGCCCTTCTCTCCGTCAAGGGGAGTCCTAGAATAAAATCTTGTTGATCTCGGGAGTCCCAAGTTGCATTGCGTACATCCATACTTTCAGCACAAAATTGGAATGAAAGGTAATTAATCACCATTCGAGGTTTCAAGGCATTTTTCGTGATCGGCTCACGATTCTCTCCAATTTAGGGTTGGTTTTCTACACAGCAATGGCTCTCTCTCCTATGATTTCCAACGTCATAACTGCATCTTGATGTTTGATAAATGGAATGAGCCCTTTGATGGATAGTGCGGATCGATCTATCTTCGAAGGGAATCCTGAGGTACAGTGGGGGTTGGTTTGCAGCCGATACTTCTTGGGCCTTTTGCTTCTTCTGAAGATTACATGCACCGCCTGCGTAGAAAAGCTGATTCTGGACACAATGCCGCCCACCGATCAATTGGATCTTACAACCCCTAAGTTTTGTAAGAGGTCTCCAAGGGGGCTCGGGCTGGCGCCCCAGCATGTTGTGGTGGGCCGACATTCCTACTTGCTCTCTGACGCTGCACGAGGCATTCTAAACTATCGCAAGACAAAAATAAAGCTATGGTTCTAGTCGAGATCCTAAACAAAGCTAAGTGGTATTCAATTGATTCATGCTATTGACTTCGAAGGATCACACCAAATTTCATCAGATTAAAAAAATTATAATAACACTGAGTCTGTTAATTACAACTCAGTAACTGATCATACATCAACAAGAAAAGGTTGGCACTTTTACTAGTGCTTTTAATAATGGCCACCAATGATTAGAGTAACTAGTTTCATAAACTTACGTGTAAGGACCTAATAAGTAGTTTTTATCGAGGCAAATCTGCGGTTTGAAGCATTCGAGAAGGGAGTAACGAAGCAGCACAATTTTCCAAGTCCTCCTTACTAAGTAGTTTAGCTATTGAGTGATGATTGGCCAGTTGAAGAACGATTCTCTTTTCGCACCAAATCAGAGAGTCCTTGAAATCGATGGAGCCCAGTTGAGTTGATCCCAAGGGGTGCAGTTTGGAAATCGGAGTGACACCTCACAGAATTTCGGTGTTGATTTAAAGAGCATTTGATACACTTGGATGAACATGACAAATTGCATGCTCATCAAATCAGACAAATTCCAGAGATAGAACAATACTAAGGTATGTAACCAAGGAAGCCAAGACAGTATTCTCAATAAACTAATAGCGGACACGGCATGCATTGTTTATAAAAGTACGTTAATCAATAAAATTTATTTAATATGTAATATCAAAATAGTAATAATCAATTTGATATTAAGGTTAAAAATTACAGAACGTGGAGTTCATCCCAACACATGAAAGTAACGAAATAATTGATATATGATGCTGAGCCAATAAGTATAATCCCATTAAATTCACCATATTCTCCACTATTCTCCATATTCTTCAACTCGTGATGTTCCGATCAACTCACCACCTAAATGTCGTTGTCCAACAGATTTGGAAGAGGCGAGCAG
Organism: Stenodema calcarata; assembly: GCA_963920205.1. NCBI lineage: Eukaryota > Metazoa > Arthropoda > Insecta > Hemiptera > Miridae > Stenodema > Stenodema calcarata. The sequence goes on along the minus strand of OY986049.1, from coordinate 22,584,459 downwards.
TCCCGCTTCAGTCATAACTGGTCATTTTTATTATCCCCGATCGATCGGGAAAACTTCCACGTGAACGGATATTCTCTCCCCTTTCGGACTCCCCAAGGGCTCCAGGTGGATCGTTACAGGGCGAATTTTTACCTCTCCAACGCCGGCATATGCGTTTTATGAGTTGGATGATACAATACAAACCAGTGGCTCCACATATTAATTCGGAGTCAACTGAAATTTAGACAATTTTCACGCTATTTTGAGAACTATTAGCTTAATTGTGGCCTCAGGGTTCGACAGGGAGTAGATTTTATCTATGGGACGTGAAGGTAGAAAGTGAACGTAACTCCAATAAACGCAGAATTGCGCGGGATGGAAGAAGAGCGTGTTGCAATAAAGGACAAGTTGATGTTGACACTCTTTCTGTGTCACAAGTACGTAAACATTGTTCGCCTTCGACAAAAAGTCGCATCCAGTTACATCGGCCCTACCTTTATTTGAAGGGTGTTTGATCAACGATGTTTGATCAAGTGTCACCCATATCCGGTAGACTACAGCTTTCTTGTTGACATCCAAACTACCGTTCTAATTTCATGTTCTTTAATTTTCACACAGAAAAACTTATTTGCATGATGATACTAACTTTTTTCTTGTTATTCCCCTATTGTATTGCTTTTTAGTTACTCACAAGTCATTCCTTCTGTTCAATTTCACTAAAATTCTAAAGAAAATTCATTGTTGAATCATTAGGCTACTCACCCCATTTCATAGGTAATATTCCATTACGTTAGATAAATTCAAGTGAATCGAGTGTATGTAGGATATGCGAAAGTATTGTTTGCAGACAATATTGATAAATGATGTTGAGGGATGTAGAGGGTCGGTCATTTGACCGACCCTCGCCATCCCTCAACATCATTCTTACTGACGGTCAAACTAAATCACACACACTCAATATTGACAAAGAAAACACTATGGACAAGTTTACAGCATTTTTAATTCATGATGGCTTGATGGCAGTTGCTGTCTATTCATTCGATGTGTCCAGCTGATATGAGTGATTTTTTCAACTATTTTGTTGTATTTGATGCGTTAGAATCTCATCTTCAAAGATTTGGATGCAACGCTCGAGGAGTACTGATGCAACTACCGTTAGACCTACTGTTTGTCAGTTAATTCACGCTGAATACATCTGGTTCTGTGTTACATCAGATTAAGGTTCCGCATGATTTTGAGCTTCAAACTGGCTTATGATTCCCACAGCTCTCTCGCCGCGGTCTCATCAAGGTCTGGGCAAATTGTTCTGGGTTAGCCCACTGGTGCAGGCGACTTTCAATTATTGATGACCCAACTCCTTTAACATTTCACTTTCTTAATCAATTTCTACTATTTGAAACCGAAAGTGAAATAACCCATCCATCGGCCGGAAAGTGAAATTTTTATACTGTCGCCCATTAGAGCCTTCCTGAAGTAGCTTGCTGCGAGATATCCCTCCTTTTAAATAATTGGTAATTGGCCGAGAACGCATGGGATGAAGGAGGCGACTGGAAGAGCATCGGCACTCACGTGAGCATCATAAAGTGCTCTCAATGCTCTTATAACTTGATTACAACACGATTGAGAATTAAATATTGAATATTTCAATGAGTTTCTTACTTGAGTAATAAAACAAACGATTTTTAACTATGTTTATAAAATTGAGTTTCATGAATGTGACTGCACATTGCCTACTACCTCATAATCAGCAGAAGGAGATAAGATAAGATTTTGGGAGGCTTGCTATAAGTATAGCACCCTGACCTAATTTGATCTATTGTGTCCCATAATCAGCAGAAGGTTTGAATTTCAGATTCACAAGATCTCACCGAAAAAATCATTCTCAAGGTGGTTTTAGAAAGACAAATTTTCAAAATTAAAACCTGATAAAACATCTCGGTGGTTTCTTTCAACCAAACAAATTTGAAATGAGCAAAAAACAAGAACACGTCATGATGTCATACTATGGATAGTGTTTCAAAAGATACTTCGCATGAAAAACATTTTCTTCTATTGAAGAGACAGCAAAATTTAAAAATATCAGCACGAAATTATTCCGAGGACAAGAGTGGTTGGTTCGTGACATGACATTTCAATAGTAAAAATTACTTTGTAGAGAATCGCTAAAAATTTGACAAAATTGAAGCCGTGCAATCGGAGCATCGTACTATGCTATAATGCCACTATGCTATGCTATAATGCCACTATGACACTATACTATAATTTGACAAAATTGAAGCCGTACAATCGGAGCATCGTACAATCGTAGTATTACACTATGCCACTATGCTATAACGCGGTTCATATCTGATTATTTCGGTGGTATTGCTCCAATGAACGAGGCTTCAAAGTACGATACATGTATACATCAAGTGAATGTAAGAAATGACCCCAACACGGGAATTACAATGAACGACCATTCGTTGCTTCTAAAAATAACATACAATTACATTACTGGATTGAGCTGTGACAACGAAAACGAACACAGATTTTGTTGCTTGTGAAGCAAAAAATCAAGTTTTCGAAGGCTTCGTTATTCTGTATAGGCAATGCTACTGAATAATTTACTCTTATATATGTACAAGAGTTAATACCTAATTTACATCAATTATTGAGGTTTCGTGACAAACTTTGGTTTTTATCTGTCATTATAATATAATGACATATACAAACCAAAGTTTGTCAAGATATTTCCTGAAACCTGAATTGTAAAAGTATAAATACACAAGACTTTGAAAACTACCTATATTTGAATTTTCGTTTCATGATTACTATATAAATATTTGTTCTTTCAGGTAAGAAAACTATAACCCAAGTAACATAGTGCGGAGAATTTTCTGTAAGTACCTCATGAAACCACAACAATTTTTTCTGTTTGGTGACCTTTCATTTTGATCTGATTCAAGGAGGTGTCACTTGTTTGTAGTGACTCTTCATGATGATTGCAATCGTATTGCTTTCCGTTTTCCGTGAATAACAGCCTTCATATGTGAGCTCAAGCTCATTGATGACGTCGAGTCCGTGCTAGACGGTCTTCATATCATAATATATTATATTTTAATAAGTTTCCATGCACTATCCGTCTTTTTTCCGTGTCAAGATTCATAAATGGTCAACTGCAGTTGACTTATTCGTATGCTATAATGACCTTCTACCTCATGATGTAGAATGCATCAGTAGAGTACATCATGATATAGCATACGAATAAGTTACGGCAAAGGCTGCAAATTCTTCCACACCGTTCATTTTGGCAGTCGGCTTAGGATGATTAATTTGCAATAGGTTTCAAATTATTCTTACGTTCACCTTTGTAAAGGTGATATAGATTCATAAATACTCCATTTTGTCGAGTTTCCTTCAAAACCACAAGCCTGCTGCTCAGGGGCCGTCCAGAAGGTGGATGAGGGTGAGTCTTCAAAATCAAAAGTGCCACTCCAAATCATAAAAATTTACATAAGAGACCAAAACGCATACGATTCCCCAGCTACCTCACATTCATTTTGGTTATCATCTTTAATAATGACCCATTGTGAACGAGGCCAAGAGAAAAAAAAAAAAATTTTCTGAGAAATGGTAAAACAGAAAATCGAAAAAGAGAATCGCTTGAGTTTTGGCCAGGTTTTCATTTTTGATTTCTTCACCATTGCGTAGCGCGCCAATCTCGGTCGCTCAGCTGTTCTAGTCCTTCTACCTACTAACCCAGCATGTTCGTCTTGTTTTACCTTATCTGCAGAGGCTGTCGGCCTCCCAAGATCTCGGCGGTCCTCGTGTTCTGAACTCGAAGCCTAACGGTTTCTAAAACCATAGGTTCGCCTCCGCGCACGGTAAACACACGAAACCGCAAACAGTAAAACCCTTACAACTACCAGGCGCACTTACGTTTCAATTTCACTGACCTTTAAAGGCCGGCATTGGGCGCTAATGTATTCCATGACACCGCCATTGTCAATTTAATTCTCACTTCGGATTAGAGCCATTTCTCCTCAATTAGCCATTAAGCTTCCGGTAAGCGCTTCTCTCCAGCTTTTCATTACCCACAGCTACGATCTGGGCCACGCAAAGCCAATACATTCGATGACTTTACTTTATTTGACCGTCATCATTATGACATTACGATTTCTTTACTTCCTGTGACTTGTTACATCACGAGGCCGGTCAAAACGGCGAAAGGTGTTTTGTGGTCACGCACGTTTCCTGACATTTCGTTTATACGATAACGCCCTATTTTTTAAGTCATAATCCAGTATAAAATTCAGACTTCGCGGATCTCATGATCACGAACTTACATGGTGAGTAGAACAAAGGACCTCCCACTAACACATAAATATGTACCCTGACATTGAGTTAGAAAAAAAAAAAAAACACTGTTTACATAATGTAACTTTCAACGATCCTAATACTCACAATACAGATGTGTAACAGTTGCTTCCACCAGCTCATGAAACTCCCCACTATTCCCTTGAATCGATGTAGGTATGTCAGTTTTTCAGTGTTCAGTCATCCTGTTCATTGGGTCTGAAACTGGAGAGTTTCTTATTAATCATCCGATGTGGAAAAAGTCAAGTCATATTGGAAGTACTGGCATAACGTTTGGCGCCGCAGAACCAAGAAGCTCAAGGATGGATTCTGTCTGAGAAGATCTGATCGGATAAGACATGTTCCGCAAACCCAACGAACCACAGCGACCGCAGGCCCTTCCGAGATCTTTTCACGGTTAACACATCGTGACAGCCAACGAGGTTACGCTTTACGCGATATGAGTACCTGGTTTCGTTTCATTGGCGCCAAGATGATACGTTGGCTGTGTTCCAGAAAATTCGCTTTGTCTTCGATACGACAGGACGCTCTTACCCCACTTCATGAAATAATTTCAGAAATATTCATTGATGATGATACACGAAATTTGCGCTGAAAAGTTTACTACCTCTGTAATGGTCTTTCACAACGACTGGAGACTTTTTCATTTTCAATTTAACCTGAGCCAGAGAGCAGCCATGATCTTCCTCTCTGAAAATTGGACTTTGAATTTTTTTGGTTAACGGTGAATGGGTACGGTGCCACTCTAGAGATTGCCTTTTTGACTCAAGAGTGTAGTGACACACCCTCGTTTCGTCACCAATCACAATTTAGTCAAGAAAAGTTTCATCCTCGCTTTCATACCTTTGAAAAAATTTGCGTTTAGCCGAAACCTGCGGTAGGTGGAGCGATATATGAGGAGGAACTGTTTGACGCTTTTGGCTGCTGTGACGACATTTCGAAACGGACAGAGGCGTTTGATGATTTGTTTTGCCCGTTAGGATGATTTGTTTGACCGTCTCTACCTACCAGTGGTAACAACTCTGGAAAACAAAATTTCCTTTTTTTCTTGTACACAGCCCTTGTAACCTTACTTTCTGGACGTCCCTCGTACTTGCGTGTTGAGTTAATTTTATGTTTGGTAAATAGATACCTTCATACAGTTTATAGACTCTAAAAATATATTACTACCCGCGTAAAAAGTTGGTATATGAAGAGTATTTAAGCTTATAGGTAACAAATCATTTTGACATTCCCAACACAAACTTTCTGCTCGTTACTCACTAGTAAATGTGCCGTACGATCGCGGCGAGAATTTGAAAACCTTTGTGTCTAGAGGGTCGCTGCGCCTCGCCTTCCCCGGGCCCTCATACATCATAAGAAATTGCATACATTCTGCTAATGAGACGACATTAGACCCGTCCCAATCCACCTCCGGGCGCCGGTACTCGCCAAACGCGCGGCTCTTGAGTCATTGTTCCCTTTCCCACCGACTCGGTAATATTTTTTATTCCTTATCGAGCAGTCTGGCAGCGCAGTATCGTGGCACACTTCCGATCGCTCGAGTCTCGAAAGCCGTTTGTAGATGGCCGGTGTCGCCAAAGTTTCTACAATCGCGTCTGATTTATTGCAGAATCAGAAAGACATTTCTCATTTGCGCTTACACAATATTATTAGCGAACAACTAATTCGTGTGTTTGAGCTTACACCGGGATTATAATCTCACGATAAAACAGATAAGCTACCCCTTGGTCGTGATGAATGGTCTTGTAGGATAACTTGTGAACCCAGTTACACAGAATCATTAGCAGTCTTGTGTGTTGAGTGTGATGCAAAAGTTGATCGGTTCAAAGATAACCATTACTCATCCGTGTGTCACATAGTAGTCGTTACTTTACTGTATATTACTGTTGATGTTATTAACATGCAGTGAAGAACGTTACGAAGAGTGATGGATTACGAATTGACGAGAACATTTCTAGAACAATCCATGGTCTGCATAATCGTAAAATTTTATAACCATTTAATGGTGCTTTGTCATCAAAGCCCCGTATGTGGCAATGCGGTTTGTGTTAGTTTCAAGGATTTTAAATTTTTGTGATGATCTGATGAAATTTTATGAAATTATCTGGACAAAGCCCGAATTTCAGCACATTCTAACAACTAGCGTAAATATAAGCTACATAGTACTCATCTATTTGGAGGAGCTGGAAATCAGAATTTGCATTCCCAGATTCATATTCAGGGTAGTCCAAAAGGGAACAGTAGGTACGCATTCGAGTTATGAAATCTAAGGACATCCAGACTTGTCCCAAAAGTGGTAAAACGATCACCTAGGGCTTTGGTCGATTCTAAGGAGCAGATCCAACAAAACAATAAATGATATTGTGGGATAACTAACCCTACATGTGTTGGGTGGCTGACGAGGATGATTGTTGAGCATTCGTTCTTGCGTGGAACAAGCTTCTCAAATCGATTACATTGTTTTGGTATTTTTTAAATATACCTACCAAATGTTTGTATGGTTTTTCGCAAGCAAAGAGGGTTTCAACTTAATTTTAGTTGTGAATGGCATATATTTTGTAGAATTATCGCTTATTTCCGAAATATTTACCCTAATTAGACTAATTCATGTTGGTTGGACCTCCCTTAAATCCCTTGTTTTGTGTGGTTGTGGATATTTTAGAAACAGAGAAACAGAGATTTTATTATGAGGAAATTTCGTACCCCTCCGAAAAAAAATTGTTCTCTTTTGTTCATACCCTCAGTTTAAAATATACACCCAACAGTGTCACCTGCATTCACTTTGTCACTCCCACTCTGCGGGAGGTCGGCGCCTGGGAATATTTGAAATTTTTATGACGTCAAAGCCAGCTATCATCGTACGTGAAGGGAATAAGCTTCCACTTAGCCAGTAGCCCCGATCTCATTACGATTCCAAGCGCGCCTCATTGTCTCCATCATAAACAGTTTACAGTTACAGTTATTACGTAAAGGGCACCGAGATGGTTTGTAGAGAGCCAAGGACTGGTTCATGATTATAGATTCAGCTTGGATCGAAGCCCAACTTATCCGCTACATGCGTGTTTACCGTCGGTCGTTTTTTCGAAGATTGACCAGAGGAAAGGATGGGCCTAACGGGGATTTATTCCCAATACAAAGAATGTTATTTCCCTTTGATGGATCTTTCTCTACTATTCAAAAACTATTATGCATCCTCGAATGCGGTAATTCAAACAGTTCAGCATGGAAAACAATAATAATAATAATAATGATCGTGGACTTTTATAATAAAGATCTTTGGGTCCTTGAAAATACTCCCACATGGTCCTCCAAAGTTTCAAGTTTTTTAAAATCATGGTTTCGGGACGAGGGAACCAGTTTGATTAGATAAAAGCGGATAAGAAAATTATATAAAATATTTGAAACTTGAATTATATATATATTTTTTTTCAACTTCTCAGTATCTGTGCAATCATTTTTTAACTTCAAACTCCTCGAGATGTGAATCTGCGATCGCCCTGTGAACATGGCTGTTTGCAGATTAAAAAAAGTTCGAGTTCGTGAGAATCCGTTGCATAACTTACGGTGCAAAGACCAACGGCATCTCTTATCTGAAAATCACAATTTAGACTCCCGTTAGTACCCTTAATCACTTTAAATAATACGTTATCCCGAGAAAAAAATATAATTTCAGGGTAGGTTCCATTCTTGAAGAATGTAGTGGGAGAAATTTACCTAGAAGAAAAATCACATCTGTTCATTGTTGTTTGAAGGGGATACTTTTTAGTGAAGCGCAGACAGGGGGAACTTGAATGAAAACCAAGTAGAAAACGATGAAATTGAAAACTGAGAAGAAATGGAATAGGTATACAGTGCTGCAGGTGGTTGGATCGTACCTGCCTTGTTCTCTAATATCCGGTCAAAAGCTATCGAGGAAATTGATTCCTTGGAGGGTTGGAACGGTTCCCAGTCCCCTTCCTCCCAATATGAAATCACTGGGGTGAAAGATAATTTCGTTACTGGAGTTCCAGGGACAGTTGTGAATTCTCCTGACAAGGCATAAGACATGTTTAGTTGAAGCTGTACTAGAAATACTTATCTATCACGTCAGTGCATTTTATCTGTTTCCTCAAGTACAAATGCTAAGTCTTTCGCCCATCTCCGTACCAAAATGAACGTTTTCTCATCCGCAACTTCCGTGTTCTCAAAACCACACAATCAAACGAAATCGCAAGATGTTGTTAATTCTTCCAAAACAGTTTATTATCTTTTGTATTCAAACATGGAAGATGTTTTAGCCTTCACAGAACTGACAGAACCGAGCATCCGTCCGTTACGCTGGCGCTATCCTCTCACCCGACGCCAATGCCGTCGAGACTTGCAATTTGGCATGCAGCCACCTTAGGACTTACACATAAAGGGTCGGGATCAACGGACACTAACGGTGTGCTCCTCGGTTAATTTGCAAAACGAGCAATATACAGCGATTCACCGTCATTTTTTCCACCGCCTGTCGTCGTTCTCATGTCATCAACGGCCTGCCGCTTAGTTCGAAGTATTCGATTCACTGTTGACTCCCCACAGTGATCTTTTAGTAGCTAAAATTGTAAAGTTAAAGGCTCTCAAGTTGATTATGTCCCGATCAAATTACGACCCTAATCCACAGCGAAAGACTCTGCCCGCAGAAGAGAACGTATTCCAACTTTTCCATCATAGACTTTCGGGCTAAAAAATTTTGGAAGTATCAACCCTTATTCTTCAACACAACAAATTACAGTGACTGTTCAAAAACTGTTATTGAAAACGTTTCTAAGATCACTCTCCTCCCAAACAAGACTCTCATAATAAACACCGAATGGCCAAAACCGTTCTCAAGATCCTATTCAAATGTTCAATATGGGCATGTATATATTCAGTATGATATATTCAATATATTGCATATTGTGCTGACACAATTTAGAGGGATTTTCTTGTTTCCATCCGAAATCGTGAACCAAAAAGATAGGAAACGCCTTGTGGGTGAAAGCTTATCAGCAATAATCAACATCCAAACATATTGTGAGGCAATGAAATCAACGAAGGGACTTAACAGCCTGTAGTATTACATAACTAACATTCTAGATAATCTTGAATGATTGAACAAACCCGTCTCCTATCGGATAAAGTACTTGACATTGAAAGACGTTCACCGTTTACTCTGGCGACTTGATCGATAAATTGTAATTTGATGATCCGTTTAATGCGACCTGAACGTTATATCCGAATAATAAGATTTATATAAGTCCCTTAAAATTGAGATTGAAATCAGTCGGTTCTGTTCGGTTGTCAATAAGTTCTCGATGACTCTGTTAGTCCGGAGGCCCGTGTGGGATGATCCTGACCATCATCCCATCATCCGTAATGGCATAACGCAGCAGCCGTCCCTCGAAGAAATCGGCGTTGTCGGGAACTGATCAGAAGATAGAAAGACGGGAAGTACGACATGGGAGGCTCTTCTATCGAAAACATCTTGTTAACAAAGTAGCGTTAACCACGTGGGGGCGTCTGGTAAATGGACGGCCATCTTACAGACGGACGGACGCCCGTTTCTTTTTGAAATGGTCTTCCCGAAACCGGAGGCGTTATCTTCCATCAAGACCCACCGGTGCGAGAGCTAGAGGCGAAAAGCCCTTTAGGGGACCCAGGGCGAGTTTACGGCCCCTTATGTCATAAGTCATAACGCTCTCATATCGTGTTAAATACAAATCCCTCGTATGTTGCTCCTCTCTTTGTGCATGACAGGGAGATATTTATAGATGAAGGTTTCAAAATTCACTTTCCGCGAACAAGTGCCACCCATCGCGAGTCCGCTTCTGTTTGATTCGGCTCCCCGATACCCAAACCATTGTTTGTCGTTTTCTGATACTGTGTTCCTTCCACGAATCTTGATTAAATGAAACTCGATATTAAAAAACCATGAACCACCAGAATATGGTTGATGTTATCAACTTAGTTGTAGTTGAATTAGACCTGTAATTGCATTGAGATATCGGTTCATCAATTAAAACTAGAGTTTATAACGGCTAAAAATTGTAGTTACCGAAATATATACCGAAAAATCGTAGTAACCGAAATATTTACACCATTAAATAATAATGATCGTTCTATGGTATTTACGAAATTCTTCCTATTGCAATAAATATCCTAATGTTTGTGAACTCAGTCAACCTACCGTGACATCGGAATTATAACGACTAAAGGAAGGAAGGATTTGAAATTAAGTCAATGAAATGGTGATTTGAAACATGCAATATTCAATGGTTGAAAATGGTCACCAGAAACGAGAAGAGCCTATTATACTGGTTGGGGAATACAATAAACCAAAGTACCACATTTTCTTCCGTGAGAACCCTCATCAGTATTACATAAGGATGAAGAAAGTATAAAAAATTATAGTTTCGACGATCCGCGCGTAAATTTTATTATGATTCGCTCCGCCTACAATACCGAACAAGGGACTCCAATTGAAATTATGTATACGGCTTCGATGTCCGATCGTGACGACAATAGGCCACTAATGAAGCAGTATAGTTGGGGAAACGAAACTTAACTTTCTCTCTTTCAGATTGGACGACTCTATCGGTTGATTAGGACTGGTCTGTGAACAAGGGGATAGGGTATAGGTAAACAAAGCCGCGTCCCAGCAGATCACCCACGCTCGCATTTCCCTAGAACCTTTGAAATTAGTCAAAATACCGCTCGCGGGAACTAATTTGCAATTGATATTGGTCTTAAGTGCTATTTCAACATCTCTTAATAGGGCATAAATTACTGTGGTTCTGGGTCCTTGAGGCTCATGCTATGCGAGGTCCGTGGGCAAATGACGTGGAATAAATGAGCAGTTGTTGAACCTGGTGGTTGAAAATTACATGCAAAGTAACGAATAGATCATGCAGAATAGTCTCGTCAAGCGCACTCCTCCCGTGGCTTTTCAACCTATGGACACCGTCTCACAGGGCACCGTAATTAGCGTCTTGTGTCATATTTGTGCTCGTTTTGACTGCACTGGACGATGTTTCAGACAGGATCAGATTAATGTATTTTAGAAGGTTCAAAAAAATGGTACGTAGGTAATTATTTTCCTCATGGACTACAACAAACGGAATGACTCATTTCCAAATAAGAAGACGAATTTGTCCTCACTGATATTCTTTGATGGTGATCTGATGGTGACCTTCTAGGAATAATGAATGGGAATAAACTTTGACTTTGACTCCTCAAACGTCTTTCGTCCTGATTTACTAAGCCCTTCAGCGGTGGCTAGGTAATTCGTCGGGGTAACTTCAACGGCTGAAAACCATTCCAAGTATGTCCGATTCTTCTATCAAATTTTCTCGATTCTAATATTATTAATTTTTATTGGTAAATTATTTTTTATAGGTAGGTACGACCGATCAGTCGCGTATTATTCTGCCGCCATAAGTTAAAACCACCAGATCATCAAACTGGAGATGTGCCCAACTCCAAAAACATCAAAATGGTCGATAGGGGACTTTATCTTAGCACGGCAGTATTTTCCACTTATCTATAGCTTTTTTTGCAGTGCAAAGTCCGAACCATTCGAGAACTGTGCAGTTCTGCATTTATAATTCCGGAACTGAAGGCCACGGAAGACTACGAACGCTTTCCGAACCCGAAGATGAATAACCTATTTTTATGTAAATCGAGAACAAGTTGATTACCTCCCGACTCATGCTGCCTACTGTAATCGAATACAAAAACTCAAGTCATACTTTCTGAAAGGTACTTTATAGTCATTCAATAATTGTATGACTATAAAGTTCCGTTCAGAAAGAAATTATTACAAATCACATCACTATTACACATCACACCACTACTCAACATGGTAGAAACCCCTAACCAATAACAATCATGATGAGGAACAAAAGTTGGGCTGAAAAAACCATATGAGAAATTCAATTATTGAAAACAGCGTGAGCAGTAGGAAATGCGCATGCACTAAAAATACAAGAATTATCATCTTCAATAATGAACCTTCGGAATCTTCCAAGCAAAAATATTACCCCTTAAAATTCGAGGGTATATCTCCATTTGAAGATACCTTCGTAGATTCCGAAAATCAAATGAATAAACAATCAGTCCGACCGCAGTCCGGACCACACCCAAGATGATCAAACTTGTCATATCCCTATGTCAAGGGGGAGGAGTTCAAAACTTGAACACAGTTTTTTTTAAACATAAAGGTACTTATGTTGATCATGAAAAAGTTTTTGCTCGTCAACATGGGTGTGCATGACGGCAGCATGACTATTAATGAACAATTAATAAATTAGTGCTGAAGTTGGTGGCAAGTGGAAATAAAAACTAAATTATATTCTCATCATCATCTCTACGAACGTTTTATCTATCATTTAATGATCTAGAAAGAAGGGTGATCTGCACTAAGAAGATAATAAACCGTTGTATCAAGAATTTAAAATTTCTAATTAAATGTGCGTGTGGCCGGTTCCTAGTGAACTAATTTGCAGACCGTAATTTGCCATTTCCCCCGAAATCTAATTTAGCGTACTTTACAATAGCGGATAATCTTGTCGATATATCAAAGGAAGGCGAAAATCAATTCACAATATTGTGATTACGATGTAATAAAAACTGTACTTCAATTTCTATGATAATTTTATTCTTACGTAATCTAATCTCACTATTCGATTACAAGAACGTAACAAAATATTGACCGGGGTGACCATTAATCTTCACCAGGCAATCATGACGTTCACTAAAAAAGACTGGATCCGAGTGTTGAGATTCGTCGAGTGGACACGGGCATGTTTCACAGTAAGTACCGGCCGGAGGGTACAAATAGGTAACGGACGAAGTTGGGCTGCCAAGGCGTGTATAGAAATAAAGAAAGGATCGTAGAGCCTCGCCTTCTTATAACTTGGTAAATATTCATTACAACACCTGTTCAACCTAACATATTTCATGTTATCACTTTGTGGGCTACTTGCGCCCTAGTCGCTCCCCACCAAGTTATCAAGTTATTTGAAAATAGACAAAATGTTTTAGGGTACCTACGCACAGTGGGTTACCTTTCGTGGAGTCTTAGTACTCAATTTAAATCCTTCAAAATCATGTGATTATACACGGATATTCTATTTGTGTCCCACAAAAGTTCTCATCATCTTCACAACTGTTTGTGATGACCTTATTAATGCATTACTATAAGTACCCTAACATTGTATCAGAGGAGAGGTCGCACAATTATAGTACACGATTCCGACTGAAGGGTGATGTCGTAAACCCTCGTCCGTCATGGGCATTGTACACTACATCCTCGCAATACATGATTTATGTGGTGCATAAAAGTTTGCCTTCCAATCTGAGAACACCCAGTACTGCCTCAAGAAATATTTATAAAAAGATGGTAAGCGACTAGATTATAACGTCGGGCCCCAACATTGACTCAATAATTACGAGCATTTACATTTATGTTAATTATTAATTTCCAATACTTCCTAACATTGTAACCATCTAAAAAGAAAAAATATTTTGTTATCATAATAAGTATGTGTTCACTCATTTAACCGATTTAATATTAGTAGTTACCACTATTTTTTCTTCTCTTCGATGACTGATTGAACTCATTGTCAGCAACACGGGCTTGCCCACCGGCTGACAATTAAGTTGATATTATTTTAATTGTAACATGTATAACTTTTATTTTGTATTCAATAAAAATTTAAAAAAAAATATATATATATTGATAGTATCTATCTACGTCCTCATTTATCAAGGGGGTAGAGGTGTTGTTTCCAAATATTACTATTATTATAATCATCCTCAGATTATCAATAGCCACTGCTACAACAAAAGGATTAAGTATATTAGTTCTAGACTTCTGTTTTTTATCGAGATGAACGAGAAACCCAAATACTATTTACAAAAACCTATCGTATTAAAGCCGGTCGTAAAGCCCCATAATGGCTTCTGACTGAAAGCCGTCTCTACCGACCCAGTGGCAACTTTGAGATATTAGTTGAATCGCTTAACCAAACTAGAGCACATTGTTTAAGTTAACGGTTACCACCTGCTCGAGAATTATAGGGCTCGAGTCGCGGAGCCTGTACCATTTTCATCTGATAATGATTGTGTTTGTTGATTTTAATATATGATGATGAGCCACATAGGAACCCGTCCTGGTCTGGGAAAAGATTTGGTCTGTAAACAAGTATCGTCCAACAATATTTAAAATAGACGAGAAGGGATAACGTCTGTGAGAACAATACACACGCATTCCATGAACAGATCATTGTGTAATGCTTGGACGTGAGAGCAGAATAAGGAGAGTACAAAAGATCGCTGTGAGTTCTTTGCATTGCAGATCCATATTGTGGGGGATGGATGTGATTAAACTATCATCTGTATCATCATGTGACATAAAATACATATTATGTATTTTACAACCATTATGAACACATGAACCTGGAGATGGGATGTAGATTTGAACAGAATTGATTTAGATTTGGTTCATTCTCGTGTTCTTACTTTGAAACTACAAGGACACGATATACTCTATAATCGCATTACACGACTAATTTAATCATTCAGCAACAGTTGCTCAATTCAATTTGCTCCTGATGTAGAGATAGGTGTATTATAATGACACGCAGTAAAACTGCCATGAAAAACAGGTGGCACTTGTACAACCACCAACTCCCAGGTGGTGGTTATTGAGCCACGATGCAATTGCATAATCCAATCAAAATTTTCTAGAAATGTTTTACTATTGTGTCTACAAAAAGCTGATTTACCCGATAATCTTGGGGAAATGGTCGTGTGCAGGTTTCAATTGATTGCGCGGCCATGGAATACTGAGTATTCGAGAGCATGCGCATCAGGATCTCGGTAGCAGCTCATTTGGTGAGGAAGTTGAATACTGTGCTGGTTGTGTTGTTCTCGTTGAGAGCAATAATTCAGGATTAAAGAGGAACGTAAGTAGGCCTCGGTTCGAAACTTTTGAATAGAATAGGTACATCGGATTTTCACCTGACGAACCGTCCTCGAGATGAAATCATAGGTATTATTGAGTCCTTGGTAATGAGAATGAAATAACGTGACGCAAGAACATTATTACTGTCGTACCTGCTACAGGTATCAGATACGCCATACCTTCTCGCCTTGTCCCTCTCATCCGTTGTAAACGTGTGGCTTTGCCGATAATTCCTTCAAAACCCCGTTTCCAACGGCCCTCCTGCCCTCAGTAATCCGGAGTTCGTGACTGGATATTGTCCCACTTATTGCGGGGCGTACTTGTATGATAGCTCGTTCCCGCACGTCCCGGTCACTACTTGTTTTTTGGTGAGGGCCCACCACAGAAATCTAACACCCACCTGCCATGTTGTACGATGGAAATAGACTTTTATTTTTAGTTTGTCCGGTTTTGTTGTGTCTATGTGGTTACAGTTGTATCAACAAGGCCTAGCCAATCAAAATTTTCCAAAAACCTTCTCTCCTTTATTATTATAATAATTATAATTATTTTGCTTTGCTCTCTTGGAGCTATCAACATCTTATATTTTCAATTTGCACTCAATATTTAACTTCTCCTATTTTGTTTTTCATTTTGTTTTACCGCCCAGTGTGCAAACGATACCAAAAATTTGAATGGTTCCAAACTGCGGGGTGAATGTTTCCCAGAGGCCTGATACAAAAACAATTAAAATGACCAAAAATATAGGAAAATATAGGATTATCAAAAAAGGAAAATAATAACTTAAATCTGCTTCTGGTATAATAATATTATACTCTAATATTATACCTACTCTTATATTCTAATATTATCAGAATATAATAAAAGAAATCTCTTTGACAGGAAAAGTAATGGAAAATTTCCATTTAATACAAATTCTTCAGAATGAAGGAAAATTCAAAGTTCTTCAGAATAAGTGAAAATAAAGTTACTGTAGCGGAAATAAATTTCAGTTAGACGATTCTCAATTTTGCACAGATAATTAGTTTCGTAACTCAATTCGTTGCCTTACGGTAGGGGAAAGGAGAATGTCGGGGAAGTTGGATATTTCAGTTAAATGGGGACTTATCGAATCGTGGAGCTCGACGAGAGGTGGATAAGTCAGTACCGTCGCAAGCAGCAATTACCGTAGTGTTTGAAGCCGGGCATACCTTCCGCGGTGTGCTGCATGATTCACACCAACATTAAAATCAAATCAAACGGTACTGGAAGGTTAGGTATTCCAACGGGAGGGATATCCGTTTTTTTGCCATCAAACACGTTGCCACGTACCTACCTTTTAATATTGCTATAGGTGCACAGCGCTTGGTTAACGGCGGTAGTAGAGATGTACTAGAGATGTATGGTAGTAGAGATGTACTTCAGGGATGGGATATCCTCCAGATAGTCGGGTGTAACAAAAGGGACAACGTGCCCAGGAACTTGTGCAGCAGCTACGAGGTTTTCGCCATTCCTTCAGTAGAATATACATACCGGGACGATGCGAAATCTTCTTTTTCCTGAAGGTGTGGAAACCGCAGCACAGCAGATGAAGATATACGAGTAGAATATGAATAAACGAAATAAAATCAGAACAGTATTGCAGTACGAAGAAGACGTAGCCGGACGAGAGCGAGAAAATGACGACTCCGAGCACCCTGTGAGGTTTTCCATCTGAAACCTGCATTCGGGTTCTGTTGTTGGGGGCTATGCCTTCATAGAGTGCAGCAGCTGACTGGACTCGGCCGAAAGCCCGTTTTCTCCCTACTTACACTTTTACGACACACCAGTTCTCTTTCGAAAGACGAATATGCTCAGTTCATATGTGTACCTATTTATTTGATATCGTTCACATTCCAATGAAAAAGTACAATGAAGATGGCACAAAGTTGATTTCATTGATTGTCCAACCAAAATTCGGCCCATTCCTATATTACTCTGGACGAATCGCTAGATTGAACTTCATTCTTTTGATAGATTTCATCCAGATGCCAGCCAACGTGCATACCATCGAGGTATAAATTGTTTATCAAGCCGAAATAATTATATAAACTATTTATTTCACGCTCCTTGGTGATCCACCACACTAGTTGCAAAGTTTGCAAAACCACGTATGTCGTAACTCGTAAAGAAAAAACTCTGCTAAGGATATAAGCTAGTAGTCAATTTCAGGCCTCACCTCCATTGCAAAGTTTCCTCTATATCGGCCAATTCGTTTCCCCACAATTGACGGTTGACAGAACCTGTAAGTCTGGAACCATTCAGAAAAGATGGAAAACCTTGTATGTCTATGTCTGCATTTTGATGTGCTCCTCGTCTCTTTTCCGGAAAAGTAAGTTGTTTTATCATTAGGTATTCATCTTTCAACTTTCATTTTGGTTAGGCTGGGCTTGTACTATGAATAACAATGTTGGCTTCGGTATTTCATAAAACTAATTCACCTCGGTATTTCATAAAACTAACGAAAATCATGGACGTATAGGTGATGACAGACTTACGAGTTTTTCTTTGTACATGTTTTTCTTGTCTCTTGACCTCTCAAGACATACACGGTTTTCCAAGTATATGGGCAACCCAATCAAGGAGGAACGTTTAACATTCCTTGGTGATCCAACACGACTTGGGTTGCAAACGGTGTAGAAACTGATCTGTTCTAATCATCATTATTTGGTCTTTCGCGCATTTGAACAATGCATTAATTTGTTCATTGTTGGTTACTGTAAGAATTGGACACCTACGAGTTATAGTAGACGCTAAAATTGTAGTAGATTGAATAAGTGACCATTACCTATCTAGGTGGAATAAATCCTCGTTGCCATGCTATCAGGTGACCTCACTGAGTCTCCATTATTGTCGTTTTCAATTATAAGAGGTATCTTTATGATGATAATGATCTCCCCCTTCACGAAAGCCATGTTGAAGGTGAACCATATTTCTTGATCTAAGTTGGTCCGTATGTTTTTTCATGCAAGAGGCCAACTTGAACCGTTTACGATACATAGCCCATATTTTATTATTATTATTTTTTTTTTTCGTTGTCCCTTCGACGAACGTGTGGTGCAACGTGTCTTCTACCCACACTCGCCAGTCCTGGCTTTCTTATCGTGGTGCAATTTTATTATGCAAAACGTTTTAATCGTGTTGATTTATGATGAAATTAAAGGCTGTCCGGATTTTGACCTGATTATCTGGTTTTTAAGCCTCGTTGTCCCTACATGGTCACCCTATACACTGGGCTGCAACAAATCATGGATTGTCATAAGGCCTTCCATGGAGAAGTTCGACTGTTGATTTCTCAGGAGCATCCTACAAGGAAACAAAAATTTTTTGTAGTTGGAGATTGGCATCATGGATGGTACTCATTGATTTCACGCTCAATTTGAATGTCCTGCATTCCCTCTCGGCTAAGCCATTTGTGGGTGGTAAGGCTGAGTTATGTTTTTATCGTCGCAAAATAACTTGAACTCGTCGGTTGTGGTACGTTGTCGCTGTGATGAGTTTGAATGCATGGTCACTATCAAAATCCTCGTTGCTATGCAGTCGGGTGACCTCCCTCTGAGTCTCCATTATTGTTGTAGCAATTAGCAATGGTCAGATGTATCTTCATGATGATGGTGCTTCAGTTACATGATGCTATCAATTTTGTGATACGCGGAAATCAGCTCGGTATTTCTTTTCATAGTAGTTTTTTATTTGTTTGTAATTTCGAGAAATTGTTTTGTTTGGACTCATATTATAGCCCAACATTACATAAAGTATTTGTTATTTTGTATTAGACTATGAAATAACTGAACTAGGAATGATTTGATTTACTTGATCCGAGCACGTAATCCGAATTAATTATACTTTCTCCATTTCTCAGATGCCTACTCGTGTTTGTACAACGGATTGTGGGCTTGGCTCTGATTTGTCAGTGGCCCCCCTCGCCCCTTATTTCAATTTATTCTACCATTAATCTTCAACAAACGACACATTTGTTGCGTAAGAGAGGTCGCCGAAATATTATTGTAATGATCAACGTATAACTGCCTCTTATGAACCCCTTCACAAACAGAAAGTTTTAGTAACTATGTAACTAGACTCTTGCCGGATACCGAGTGTAGGTTGGTACGTCATAAAATATTTATTACTTTTAATTTTTCTTTTCTCTCTTCCAACTTCATTTTGAGCCGCTGTAGATTTATGATTTCTCTTCGTTGCGATTGATAGAAGTTCAATTTATGTCTCGGAAGTTTATGTCTCGGAAGGGTGAAGTTGACGCCGCTACGTCGCGCCATGAAAATTACGCGTTCTTTATGAAGAAAACAAAAGCGTCAGTACGGAGACAACTTGAAAAGTCGGCAAGCTTTCACTAGCGTCTGCGAGCCGGTGCGCGCCGCCTCCAATGGCGCGGATAACTACCGCTGTAACAGACAGGTTCGTATAAATCTTCCATGAGTCTCATTTAGTGTGACTGAGAGAATTAACTAAACTTAGTACTTAGTACTTGTACAATCTGTTCAAGTGTCTCTCCCAATGTCCCAAGACTGTGTGGTGCCTATGAATGGAGGATAAAAAATCATGCGCCCAGGTTTTTAATGCAATTTTTGAGATCGTTCAACATTCCAATCCTATTAATTGAGTTGTGCGGCCACTATAGAATTGGTTTGACGTCGTTGGACGCAGCCCTTTTCGTAGTGAGACTGTGAATTACGAGGGTACCGGTCATTATATGAAATTACGTGGTTTGACCGGATTAGTGGTTGGCTCGTTCTATTTTTGTTTATCCCTTTGAAAGATTAAAAGATTGTATTTATTTCCTATTTCGATTAAACTTCCTATTACCATTGTAAATTCGGAATTGAAAAAAGTTGGATTTTGAAAGGAATGAAGTCGAATTTTAATTAGGGGATACTTGATTTTATTTGAAAATCCATCCGTTACTGGTTCGATGAACCATAGTGTCTGTTGAAGGCATTATAACAGAGCATTCATGAATAATTTCATCACTGATTACCCAATAGAAATTATTTGAACTTCGGAATAAGTTTACAAGTTAGACATAATAGGAAATGCATGTGCAGTAGTAAGTGTCGGTGGATCAGTAAAACCACTTATTTGAAATTGAATATGTTCGTTTTCAAGCATATGCCAAGCGCTACATCTTTCCATTCAAACCCGATCCTTGATTGACATTTTGTGCCTCGAGACTACGATTTCAACATTCGCTTTCCGCTCAGACTGGTGACTCAATGCCACTCCGTCACCTGCAAATACCATAAGCCTCTCATCTCGTGAGGAGTCTCACCTGGAACTTGTCACATTACTTCATTTGCTCCGACCACAATCGGAAACCTTGGGCTCGGTATAACGGTGCAGTAGGAATCGTTTTGTACAAAAGGTCACCAACTGGGAACGGCGCCACCTCGGCCATCCATTTCATTCTCTATGCCGTTTCTATTGATTCCAACCAAACTATTCTACAGCATTCCCGAATGAACACATCCGTTCATATTGGCTTGAGTGCAGCTATTTGGTCGAAGTGTCTTCCATTCTTACTATCCGTGAAATTCGGATTCCCGAAATGACTTTCAACCGTTTCGGTCAAACCCGTTGATGGTAAGTGAGTAATGATGTACCTGGGTAATCCTTGAGCCATAATTGTCAGCCGTTTGACGCCCCAGGAAGTATGCGTGAGAACATTTTGATAGAGGCCATGACCATCAAATCCTTATTCCAGATATTTTCTTGCAGAATCAGCAGACTTTGAACTTACCCTATCAACCGCACTTCATCTCACCGTTTGACACTTGAAATGGTGTCTACCATTTCTACCTCTAACTAAACTCAGATAATGGAAGCTAAAATATAAGATAATATCTGATCATATTATGATCATTTGCTTATTGTAAGGGTTAACAGGACGTCATCCATGTCCTGAACATTGTTCTGCAGTCATATCTCAGGCCGTAGTGTTTTTCTTTGTTGGGTACCTCTCCAAGTTGTCCATATTCATCCTATGCTAAATTCTACCATTCATGTCATGATGAAGTACAAACATTTTCGATGCATTTATGAGCATTTATTTATACATTTATTAATTGAATTCCTGGGGAGTCTCTGTGATTCCTGCAAAACTACGTTTGTGCTGGCGCCAATTATTATTCGAGCGCTTAGGTACTAAATTCCATGTATTTTCTAAATTGCAACAGTTAGACCTAATCCATAATAGAAATTTAGGAATTTTTTGTCAAGGATAAAGCTATTGGAGTCAAAGTTCGTCAAGAAACTGAGTAGCTCGACGGTCTGAGAATATTAAAATATATTGATCTTATTGTATAATAATTGCTCCTATATTATTTGCCTCCTCATGGGTATTTCCTGTGCTACGAAACTACGGACGATGAAGTTACACCCCATAAATAGGCTCATTCATGAAATTAATGGTAATTTAACCCTATTCCTTTTTCTTTTACAGGTGAGTTCCAGTGCATCATCACAGTTATCGCACTGGACGGATAGATTGAGTAACCTCAGTATGTGAGTAGAAATGACCTTCAACACAGAGCTCCCATAGTTGAACGATTGAATGCATCATTTATACAATTAAAACATCACTACTAGTTCTGAACAGCAACGAGTCGCTGTAGCTTCTTCCCATCTAATAAAAGCAGTTGGAACTAGTTTCATAACATGAAACTCGAATTCAATAATTTGTAGTTATATATTATATAACTACAAATTATTGAATTCGATTTCAATCATTATCATTATTACCATTAACATGTTCGGGACTCACAATCGAGTGATCAAGAGTTTTGAAGAGGAAGCTATGAAGTGGGTAAAATTAATTAAATTTTATAAATTTCATATTGGCTGTCCGATTCGTATTGACGAGGACATACAGCAACACCACCAATAACCCCCAGAAAACCACAAAATATCTCGCTTGAAAGAACAAGGATTGTGTACATTCTGTTTTGTGCTGGAGATGCACGTAAGTTATTGCACGTGCTTAAAAAGTTAGTGCTTAAAAATACTGCAATCCGTAATCCAAATTATCTGGAGAGTGCTGATTGAAATATCTGCATCTTCTGCATACTGAAGGCAAAAACTTCATGGAATCTCAACAATGTGAATGTTTTCATTAAGTATATCTAACCCCAAAACTTTCTTCAGTGTTCGAGTTTTAGACGAATCCTGATAAAGTGAGAGTCCTTTTGAAACCCAAAGGCGAATTTCGTCGCACCTCAAAATCGTTCTCCAAAAGTTATGGGATTCTGTGAAAGTTTCAGTCACTCTTTCTTATTTTCTGGTTCTCTTCCTTTTCGTCCATCGATTCTCTCCAGTAAATTCTTCCGATTAATTGCCTCTGACTCATGAGCACTGTTATCATTACTCGTTTCCTTACTCAGATGTCTATAACTTACATCGGCTGAGTGATCCTTTCGATTCAGATCGGCTGGCTTCGGGCCAACAACCGCCCAATCACAGTTCACCCGAGAGAGATTTTCGATTTTTCCCATTGTGAGTGAAGGCCGGGGGATCCCCTTTGTGATGGGCCGATAAGGATGGTAATGAATAAAACCCTCTCTGCGACCGCCGGTCTACCGCGGGGAAGCTATGGGAATATGACATCACGTTCACTTTCCTTCGAAAGGGCCTTCGTGGAATGAGTTTTGAGATCATATGAAGTGATAAAATTACTCGGCGTTTTTGAAACGAATTTACGGAATCACCCGATCGCTAAGGAGTCGCCGAACTGTGAGGTAACGCAGGGCGCCCACGCATCATCTTGCGTTGTTGAACGTAACAACTCTTTCAGTTTCTTCAGAATTTTACTTGGAACTTCTAAAGACAAGATGTCTTTGACATTTTCAAAACTCGATATTTCGGGAATTTGTTACTACCAAACCGTGAGTTGTTTGAACCAGCTGAAAGTATGAAAATTGGACTGAATTTCCATCGTTAGAATCATGCTTATGTTGAGCCTTGTTTTTCAAAAAGCTGGTCGTACAACGCTCTGTGTGGTATTAAAAATTCTCTAAATTAAAATCTATGAATATGTGTACCAAAACCTGCACCGTTCCATTAAAAAATTCTGGGATATGGCCTTTTTGAAAATGTCAACCCCTATTTGATTTGGTGTGTAAAATGTCAAGGACCTTCTGCCTGGTATTCTGCCGCATGCTGAATTTCATAATTCTCAGTTTATCTTAAATGGTTATTAAAAAAAAAGAATTGAAAACAATGGACCAAAAGTGTGTGCAACGCATGATGGGGCGACCAAAATGGGAGGCTTATCAAGTACCCGGGTAAGAATATTTTTTGATCGGATTACGGATTGGCCAAAGAAGTAGAAATTAATTGAGATGATCATCTGCGCTTATTCTCATTTGGATTGCATGTAAAATTCCGTCCTGTTATGGTGCATATAATACTCTCTCGATTGTCACTGTTTCATAACGCGTTGGATCCCATAACTTATATTTTCAATTATACGCCTCTTGTGGTAACACTCTATGACATTTATCATTCGTTTTCGGGATTTCTCGACAACCGTATTAGCTCAATACATAACCCGCAGATGGAAGAACGTATTGAATATCTCGTATCTAGAACCCACCCTGCCGCTTATTGGGGCTTTTATGACGGCCGCCTATCGAGCATTTACTGAACCCCTTCAATCCACTAGGAAGTAAACAACCACACGGTAATCAGTTTCATATGAGTGGAATTTGTATTGTGAGAAGGAAGTCGTAAATAAAATCATCTTTAAAGATATGCTCCAATATGGATGCCGCCGTAAAATTTTGAAGGTAGGAATTTATGACCGCAGAGCCTTTCCCTGATGTTGGCTTTAGGTAACACCTTACTTAGGGTTTTCCTTCCTTTTACGTTTGGCGGGGGCCGGAGGAATCTTTCAAAGAAGTTATTCGTGTGTAGGCCAGTCGAAAGTGATGACTGCCTCAGGCCATACAAAAACTTCTCTCACCGGGAGCGCAGTTCCCGACGTAATTTGTCATAGATCTATTAGCCTTCTGCCAGGGAAATAATATATTGGTCAATCATCTCGAGTACTCAAGGAGTAGTTAAAATTTTCTAAGGGCCAGGTGGTGAGGCGGGAGTCTCCGTGCGAGGGATGAATAGGCGGTGAGAATAAACTATTAATGGTGGATGGTTAGGGTTTTCTTTTTTGTGGGGGTAATACGCCGCTGTACAACTCTCGATCCGTCTTGTTCACTCTCAGTTTCTGTGTAGGAGTGTGACGTTATACCCACGGCAATTGTGTTGTTATTACAATGTTCAATTCTCGACGTACTCAACAACATCTGTCCATAATGAAATCCTCTAATTTTCGTAAATAACGCTGTTCAAATATTCATCAATATAAGCCAGTGGGTTTATGAGGGCAATTGGTGATGTCGTACTACCATAGGCAGGAAAGTAGGAGGATTGAGGATGTCTGTGTCCATGGGGTGTAATTGCATCGTTTAAGGTTATCAATAGCCAGACTGTACCCTTTACGACTAATGAAAAAGGTTCTGAAATTAAAAATATCGTTGAATTATAATCGTTTTAACTTGCTATACTCATGACCATCTGGTGATCTTCGCGAATGAACACACAATATTTTAGCTCATTACTCCAATTACTTTGTGTGTACGAAAACCCACCAATGGTTATTGCGAATAATGAAACAAACCATCGATAAATGGTTTCGGTAATTGGTTTCATAAAATGTATTATCTTTCGTATGTAGACATAACAGGTATCTACATAACTCTTTTCCACACTCTCCAAAGTGAAATGCTGTACTAGGAAGGGACCAAGTAAATCTCTCTCTGTAAACAAGTTACTACCCAAATTAGATGCAAATCCCAGGCCGTATAACTTGGATGAAAGGGATAATGATGTTCGTAACAACACAATGCACGTAGAAGTACCGTTTAGGAAAGCAATTCTCCTAGTAAAGGAACCGGCGGACCGGTACTGAGGCTGTTGGAATTTTGACGTAGTTTCAAATGCATAATCGCTGAAAACCCCCTAACAAATTATTCAACAGACGGATAATGAGTCGGAGGGACAGCTTTCAGACAGGATGCGTCTTCCTTACATGAATTGTTTAAATGTCTCTTTTCCACGGTAGGTTTTTACCAAGTCAGGTTAATGATCAAGGTACAGGAGGGGAAATCAACCTTCCATAATCGTCCTCTGCTGGAGACATTTTTCCTCGTTTGTTAGCAGGGATTATGTCTCGTATGCTCGAATGAAACGCAGAAACTAACCACTTCCTATTAGCAGACCTCCATAATACTCCATTTGATATGAAATCTTATTGGAATTTTCAAACTAGTTTCTAATTTGGCAAACATAAATAACTACTTAAAAGTAATGTTTTGTGCTTTACGAAAAAACTTCCTTAACCTTCATAGGACTGAATGTTTTCACGGTATTATTATTTCTCTTCGTTCCTAAAAATCTAAATCCATTCTCTTCATTTTGCTTAAGGAAGATTTTATTACGGAGAACATTCCATCCTGTTATTAGACTATTCCTGAAATAGACTATTCCACCCCTTTCATTTTTCATTAATATGGGTAACCAATATTTTGTGGAGGAATGAGGACTATTCAAATTGATTGAGATGTGAAACAGGTGCACGACAGCAAACAGCGTGGAGTTGATTTGCAGATCACCAACAACTCCCTAAATGTGATGGCGTCCTCAACTTGATGTCTAGCTGAAGATTCAGTATTTATTAGATTCGGTTATCCTCGTTGGTAGTCAATTCAAGATAACTACCACTATAACCACTATTTTACACTGAGTGGGTAAATACTCGTTATATTGGGCTTCCTCTGTCGGTTCTTTGGTCTCTTCCGTAAATTACCTCGAGTCCTCATCCATATTAGGTGTCCGTTTTGCCAATATCAGCACTAGAAGGAAACTCGAACGAGCTCCAGCTCGGTTCCCGTTCACAATCAATCCCTCATCCTTATCGTTTCCCATCAATGCCTATTACTACGCACCACACCTGTCACCTCCTTCCGCATTTGCCTTGTCCAACGTCCACTCTGGTAGACTTCAGCACAATTACCTTTCTTCAATTCAATGAAGCTTCCCTTCTTTTTACAGTCATTAGAAACACTTGGTGGACTCGTGGAAGGACGTTTTTTTTCTCCTCAAGGCGGAATAATTTCCACAGGTTGAGATTTAAATAAGTATATGCGAGTGACTCTTTGTTGATGCGCGTCCTCCGATGCCTTCCTGCAGCTTTTCCCAAGTTGTACTACTCATACATTCTCACAGAAGCTTCATTAATTCACTTCTGCAGGTAGTATCTCGCTTTGCCGTCCAGGGAGCTGCGATTTTCATGCAAATGTTCACTTGAATATGTGGACATTGGTGAAGAACTGCTAGGTACCTATATTATTAGTCGAACCTGATCTTAACGTTTTCTTGAATTAGCCGAAAGGTCCCTTGTCAAGGTGCGAATTGAACTTTAATTGCTTGTCAATACCTGTCCCGTGGAGCTAATTTGAAACAGATGAGTCTAGTTATAAGATTAAATAAAACAGACCCCTACTTGCATTGTTGAGAGAGTTCATTTGAATTAAAGACATTGAAAGAATAGAAAAATAAAATAAAGAACTTACTCAATACATTTCCACCTCATCTTTAACCTTTGCGACTGTCGTTTATCGGAGGACTCCCATCACCTTCTGCCTGTCCAACACTCGGGATTCAAATAATAATTATTTAATAATTATTTATATAATTATAATTATTATAACCTCCCTTCCTTTAAAATCTAGTAGGAAATTCAAGAAAATAGGAGAGTCAAGATCTAGATTTTCTTGAATTTCCTACTACATTTTAAAGGAAGGGAGGTTATAATTATTTGAATCCCGAGTGTTGGACAGGCAAAAAGTCATAATTTTTATAAGTCTTATAAAAATTATGACTTACAACCGTATATTGCCTTCAGTCACGAGGCTGATGATCGAGTTCCTTGGATGGTAGCCATCTCAAATTAGTGGGCCATTCCTAACAGTTATTTGTGATACTAGAACGCGGGCCAAACTCATTTATTATTCTAACCTGCAGGAGAAAGCTAATATTCCAGACAAGCATTTTTTTAAGCTTCCCTTCGGGGAGAACCGTTGCCAAACAATGAAGATGTAGTTTGGAGACGTTCTAGATTGAAAGAGAAGATTGAACTG
Source organism: Stenodema calcarata (assembly GCA_963920205.1). Lineage (NCBI taxonomy): Eukaryota > Metazoa > Arthropoda > Insecta > Hemiptera > Miridae > Stenodema > Stenodema calcarata. The sequence continues at coordinate 22,556,928 of OY986049.1, read as the reverse complement.
GATAAAGCACCACAAGATGTAGTTACACAGGATGTACCTATATTCTACTGGAACGCTGGAATGAGTAATGTAGTCGTGAGTAGTTTTGAAATTACTTTCATTGGTTTTTTTTCTAGAATATTTGGTTCAGAATCTGTATTCTCCATTCAGGTGTGTACCTTTGCAAGTATCACTGAGTCTTTCATATTATGTAGTCAATGTTATCACTTTGCAATGTTGGTTACAGCAATAGAACCCATTATACCATGTTGTTTCAATTCCATTGCTACGAGAACTCTGAGAGGAGACAAGAAACAATGCAGAATGGCAACAAATGTGTAATATTTTAAAAACATGCTTAATGCTATTTAATTGGCTAGACTGGCTGGATAATTACTCTGTAAAAATATGTAACGATTAAAGCTCTATAATAGGAAGAATCGCGCAAACAAAATTGATAGTAGGTACAAGTGCACATATTGAACAACTTGTTACCGCACAATAACAGTTGGAGTAAGACTGAACGTAGTGACAAACCATATGATAATATTAACAAATAATATTATCTTTTCCATCCTTTCCCATTAGAAATGTGAATATTTCAGTTTAGTGGACTGGACTTGTGGCATTTTGCAGGTTTCATTCACGGTCTAGATTCTTGTGTACTATGAGGTATGTCAGCTGCAAGTGAGGGCGGGAGTTAACGACCATTTCTTCTGACATGCAACTTGTTGGATAATTGTGGGCAGAACCTGGGGAAATACTATCAGAGTGATTGTGTGGAAGAATACAAGACATTCTTATAGAAAAGCTGTTTTGCAGAGATATTGATGATTTACTGGTGAATCACTGGTGAATTTACTGGTGATTTACTGGCTTTTGGTGCTTACTCAAAAAATAATATTACATAATATTACATAATATGTAATATATATTATATTTACATAGTATGTAATATATATTATATTTGCTCGAACATTTCGTAAATTAGTACAATCCCCATAATGGGATATCTTGAGGCTTCTGCAAAACATTACACAGTCCTGTATGGAAGGATAACAGAGAGTAGGTAATAATTATTGTTCAGCGAAGGCCTGAAAAGTATGAGTAGCTAAAGGGGTTTCGTTGGGTTATGAAACCGCACTAGAAAAAATTTCACTAGGTATGATATTTTTGAATACCATCTCAAAAACTTTAAATATTGTTAGTAGCATGCCCTATTTCATTTTGTATACCTACTCCATTATGGATCAACTTCGACAGTTGGGTGGGGCGCCAACGCCTGGTGAGAATGCATTGGTGAGCGAGTAAGGATTTCTATCGGCTACCCTTTTAGATACACAAAATCACTGACTTACGTGTGGGAGGTGACGTGTCAGGTATTTAGTTTCTTTCGTCAGTATCACATCCGTTTTGTTCTCACGAAGAAAGGCGAGTCAGGAGGTCGGTGGCACGGAAGTGCATTCCGTTAGACATTTGTCGCTCTACAGAATTTACTCAGCCTGGGACAACCGAAATCACTTAAGACTCCCGCCTGATTCATCAGAGTTCAGCACCGTCAGCCCCCTCCAGACCACCAATTAAAGGCAGAGGTGGAGTGAATCATATTTGATTAAAGCAAATGGAAGTGTGAATGGAAAAGAACGAGAGGCCAGTGGTTGCCCAGTGTAGGTGCGAAAATGGAGTGCGAGCTCGAGCAGTATTCTTTCAGGACATTTGAGGAATTCCTAGTCCTTCTTAATAATTTCCTAGAATGTGAGTGTTCTATGATCATTGACTATTGTGATTGTTGATCAGATGTCATTTTTCAGGAGTCAGTAATGTATTGAAATATTGATCATGCAAGACTGATGTGCTTATCCTGTTGAAACCAAATATTTCAGGGAATCTATAAGTATCTTTCTTTAGAGGTTTCTGTAGATCTTTTTGTAGGCACCTTCTTGGTCCGATGATTTTCCTCAATAACAGCTCATCATTATTTTACCAAAATGCACTCAGCTTATATTAAATATAATAAATTCTATGATTTGGAAAAAGAATATGAGCATACTTACATAGTTGTACGTACTTTACGAGCAAAGTACCTGAATTGAGTACAGATTCTGAAACAAATATTCTTCACCAATAAAATTAATATCAAAACGACCCATAACTTACTTATTCCAATAAATTACATATCTTGTGATGCTTGATCCAGTTCAAAAACCACACAACATCCACATAGGTGAATGTATTCATGCTTACAGTTGAATCAGTGCCAACAGTGTTTGTGTGAGAATAGTATTGTATTGCAAAAAATGTCAATGTAAGAAAAGAATTCAGGCTTCTTCTATGTATGAAAAGAGGGCTTCAACTCTGGAAAACAAGGCAGTTTTAATATCGGACTTAACGAGAAAAAAAGCACCTTGATAGCTTCTTCTGTACAATTCTTGATATTTTTTACATTTGATGGCACGTTTGAACCCACCAAATCTGCTCAGAAATGGAACTTCACATCATTTTGAAGCATTTTGTTCATACGAGACTTGTTCTCTTCTTACCAAACCCGAGTAGGATATTTGCTATCCGATTGGTCTGCCGGGGATAGGAACTCGAGCTCTGTATTGTAATTCCGTTGAATGGAGTTCACGCACCCGAGGCGTTCAGGGGAGGAACCGATAGGGTTCACTAAAGACGAAAGAATATTGTATACAAGGGTATACCCCTCTCTACTGTCTTATCCACTCACATTAATTCGAACACCTCCTTCCAAAGCCTTGACATTGTCTTGCGAGGGAGGACCGAGTAATGAAGTAGCTCCTGCCACCCGCCGTAGGATATTAGTTTCTTGGGTTACAATGGAAAATTAATTCACACTCAGGTTCCTTCACCTTGGTCTACAGCTCTTTATTGTCTTTGGAGTCTTATCCGCGGGTAACGGGGCGGAGGTGGCCGATTGTGGTCTGTAACGACGTGAAGCCTTTTTTCACCTTCCTCATTCGGAGAGTTTCCGCCAGGTATGGCGCAGTTACGGCGAACCATCCGCCTAAAGACGTTATTTATGATAAAGAAACTACCATTATGGGCCACTTCTCTGAAGGAAACATGTCCTATTACGCATGTAGATATATTACCTACATTGTCTCTACTGACTAGAGAATTAACGTCTTGCAAAACTGCATCTGTGCTGGAGCCGCCGAAAAACATCGGCACTATTCCTTCGATTGGACACTGTCATTGTTTTTCATCCATATATCATGGAAGGTTCCCGTTCGGAGAATATTGCGTATGGTATCGCATTTATGCTATTCCGTCGATCTTTCTCCCAAATCCTATTTAAATTAACTTTAATATAATTAGTTTTAAATAATTTCAACATCTTGGCGCATTATGATAATGATATCATCTATTATACAAAAGCACTTTTTCCAACTACTTCAAAAATTTACTACTGCTGTAATGTGTAGTTGCTCAGTCGGCCGTGGTTGTTATGTGCACCGACTTGACCCAGAAAGATACTTCAGTTACATCGCCAACTACATGTTTGTTGTTTGGCAATGTCAAAAAAATCATGATACAGAACTCTCAATTCAACAGGATGTGACCAATGGATGTACTCTAAGTCAATCACAGCCCGAGATATCCTTCAACAACTTCACGACCTAGGTCCTGCATGGTCAATAAAACCAGTTACTTATTTACCAGTTACTTCTTCTGAGTCTGATAACTCCTTTTGTTTTTTGCGCGCAAATTACACCAAAGTATTGGGACCCAATTCGTATGGGGAGGTGCCGTTGAATTGTAATGGAATAATCATTAAATCGAAAAAGAATGATAAATCTTCCTAAACACCTTCTAAGAGGCAAGAATGATGAGATGAACCGCTCCACATAACTGGCTTCCATTAATTTATCATTCAGACGTGTTTCCAATAACATGAGCCGGGCGTGGAATCAATTTGCACGCCATTAAAACCAGAGTCAGAGGGGTTATGGAATCGGCGTGGTTTACTTAACGAAATAGATGGATCAATTTCGGTGGATGAATTTCACTATCGTTATGTAAAATATGATATTGGTTTTTGATTAGGTGAACCGATTGCCTCCAGCCAGACGGAGGGAAACGGTTCTCCACTTTACCTCATGATAATACAGCTGGGTTGGTTGAGAAGAAATAAATGGGTACGTTTCGCAGTGTGAATTACTCACCTACCTTTACTGACATTCGTTGTTATTATTTTGAGATAGATTATTTTGAGTAAATAAATTGATCATGTACCACCACTCGAAATTGGTTTATGGATAGGAACTCTGTTAAGAAGGTACGTCTGTGCTTGTACAGAAAAACTATTTAGCCACAAAGTGTAAGGTAAAATACTCTGCTCAGTAGACACTACAATGCTTTTTCAACGTCGTAATTAACGAAGAAATTCAGTTGTAGCCGGATGAAGTTTTCCCCTGAAAATCTTGCGCTAAGAAGGGTTAACCCAACCACCCTTAAAACACCATACTGTATGGGCAGAAATCAACATGAGGGCATTTTTCTAGGCCTCCGACAATGTCATTATAATCGTATTGATAGAACGGCAATTAAGCAGGTTGCTCGGATATAAAGCGAAAGTATGCCTGGTGTAAAAAAGTAAAGATATAAACTAGTACTGCGTTGGGTTGGTAAATCTCAAGAAACTCCGGGGACCGACTTGCTTGGCCCTAAACATTTCAACAACAGCGGTCCAATTCAAAACGGGTACTAAGCACTTACATTGACCTATGAAAGACATGGTACACAGTTCACAGAGGTCTGAATTCTAAAAGGGGAGTGAAAATTTGATATTTTAGGGGGAGGGGGGATATATCTCTACCCCAGAAGGCCATTCCCATTCTTGTGGTAGACCCGGGAGCAAATTTTGTTTTTAGATAGTGAAATTTCTCTTTGCATCTCATGAGAGTGCAGGTTGTGTTTCTGCTGAGCCAGGCAAGCGGCCTTAATATACGAATCACCTCCTTATTTGAATATTCGTATTTCGCACAGATAATGAAGTTGCACTCAGTATCTTGTTGTCCTCGAATGATATTTCTATTGAATCGCAAGTTATACTTCATTTCCGATTCCTTGAACGTTAATGATACTGTATTCATAATCCGCTTAGATTTCTAGATTCAAAATACTGCGACAAGGTAATTTTCCATGCGTGGCTGCAAAACACAAAGAGACAACAATGCTGGACCCCTGGATATACCAGGAATGGAATACATAACGACATCCTCGCGTGGAGAACAATCGTGGAATAAATCTCCTCTTGGCGGGTATGGGGAGAGCTCAGGCGCCAGGTACAACATTAAATATTCCTTACAATTGAGTTGCTCGATGGTGTGCACAACGATGCAGTTTCAGATTGCTTGCCAACAGACGGGCAGCTTGTTCCCGGCTAACTGTCTGCATCATGTTCTTGAGTCAATGCCCTTGCGTACCTGTTGAGTTGTGGTGCTTGGCGCCAGGTAAATCAGCTTCTGTGTTTCCACTCCTACCGTTGGTTATGAAATAAGCAATTAAACCTACGGCTTTCAACTTTTCATCGAAATTCAATGTAACTTTCACGGGTGGATGCGCACACGTGAAGTCTTTGTTACGCGCGTACAACATCTGGTCTATCGATTGTTTTTCGATGTTCATTTTTTAGAACTGATAATGTTATAATGTTATCCTCCCGTATAGTTTCGAGTGAGTTTGATGAAATTCAACAATTTTTCAGTGCTTAAGTCAAAGCTAATGTATCTGTCATGTCAAATGCGGTACCCACAGTGGAATTTAAAAACTGGAAATGCGGAAATGCATTTTGACGAGAAATAACATGGTGCTAATAAATTAATAAGTTTTTTAATTAATGTAGTTGACAATAAATTCCTACGAAAAAACTAATTAGTCAACTATTGTTTGTGATCAGTGGTAAATAATACAGTTTATATTGGACAGGTTATGTTATATAACGGATTATTCGAAATCCGTGTCCATTCGCTTCGATTATAATGAAACCTCACCTCGAAGAACCATTGAAGGCCTTTCGCAATTTTCTGGCCGCTAAAAACTGCTCATTCGGACACCATAAAATCGATCAAGAAACGCCAATATTTACTCAAGCCGCCGAACTCGCATTTTCAAACGAGTTCCCTCCAGTCTTAATTACTTCCAAAACTTTCGAAGAAAGCTACTCTAGACGCTAATTGTCCGCACGTATCGAGATCGGCGGCCGAGCCAACACCGCCTGGGGCGACGGCCGCAGATTCCCTAGAAGTTGAAGGCCCTCGGAGGCACCTCAACGAGCGGCGGTGATTGTGCAAGGCCATTTGGCAAATCGTCGAACAGGTGGGCCCCACTCGATCAACATCAGCTCAGTGACTCGTTCTATTTGTTCAATTTTTTTGCCCCTCATTTTCTTTCCCTGGCCCTCTCAAGAAAAACACCTGTTCTCTGCTCGGAACGAAAAAAAAGAACTAGGAGCCTGTTTGGCTGGTTGAATAGAATTACTCAAAAGAGAGGCTGACACAATATCAAACACGAAGTTCCTGTTATGCCATCTTTCTACCTGAAATGACAAAGGCTGTATTGACATGGGTACTTGATCAAATCTTGAATGAATCGACGAAATCCTCTATTATGGTTGTTATGTAGCTGTCAAAATTTGAATGTTTTCTTTAACTTTCACTTAATGTTTTCTTGACCCAAATGATCTGACCAAAAAGGGGGTAAGAGTTCATCAGTCGAGTTACAAGCTGATTCCGGAATTTATTGAATAATCTAGCATAAAGTACATGTAGAAGGCTCTTTATTATACGCAGGTATGCTCGTGTATACTTCGGGTATACCCGAACATTTACTTCATGCTAGACCATTCAACAAATTCCGGAATTAGCTTGTTGACTAATGAACCCTTACTGTTTTTGGTCAGATCATTTGGGTCAAGAAAACAATAAATGAAAAAGAAAACATTCAAATTTTGACAGCTACATAACAACCATATCTGAGGATTTCGTAACAAAGTGTTCCAGGTATGACTATAGTCACACCTAGAACACTTTGTTACATATAAATTTTTGGTCTCGAGAAAAATCCAAATACAAGTATATTTATTTTGTACAACTTACGGTTTAATTATTGTCTCAACTTGCATTAAATTTTTCCGTATTTATTGGCATCCATGCTGTGACTTGTAAAGACGTAGGTAACTAAAACGTTCCAGCTTCGGATATTTAGAACATGATACGTTAATGAGTTTTGATGAGTTGCAAATATTGGGAAAACGCTCAACGTTTGTATCGTCACTATGGGAAGCCTCGTTCACGATGTAGGAAGTGGGTGAGTAAAATCTTGTATCGACGGAAACCTTCCCTGCAACTTTCTGATCACAATGGTGCAATCCCCATCAAAATGGGTTCAGCGGTTTGGCCGTCTTTAGAGCACAAATAAACAATAACAAAAGGACACACTTAGAGTTTTATATAATAGATATAAAATTCAAATTTCGTTTAATTAACATAATAATATTATGTTAACATATTATGTTAACTCTTAACGTTCATATTATGAACGTTAAGAGTTTCCCCATTAATCTCAACTCATCGAAACTCATAAACAATTCCGAAACTTATCACATACGGTGATTTTGTAGTTGTTATTGTTTTAGAAGTACAAGACGAGTGCCTACTTTATAACATATTAGGAAATATGGCATCACATCCGTCTAATATCCGAAACGGTAGTGTTTCGAAAGTAACGAACGTTCAGAAACATCGAATGTTTCTTTGGAGCTTAATTATTCAAAAATTACGTTGGTAATCAAGTTACGTAAGCTTTGAAAATCCTTACCTACATTAAGTCTCATTTAGTAAGACCTTTATTTTCCTTAAGGGGAGAACTAAAAGGTTAGATCATTTGAGTCCGGTGTCGAAACGTAAGGGGCTCCAAGGGAAGATTGGCATTCTTGAATTTCCTTCGAGGCGCCAAGTTTGATAGCCTCGATGTTTATCATGGCCTGGTTTCATAAGTTATGAACCCAACTACCACCTAACATTTATAATAGATTGACTGTATCAATATTCTCATCACAGCTATGTAACAATTTCGCATTTTACGTCGTCAATAAGTCATGTTAGATGAATCTTGAGTTTGCAAAAACGTGACGTCGACGTAACAGTCGAGGGAATGAAAGTTGCAATAGGAAATCTTACTGTGAACTCCAATCATTATACACGAATATAAAAGAAACCATGTTGGGTATAGCTACCAATGAACAGAGGTAGTCCCTCGTTATTGGGTTTGTTGCAAAATGTATGATCCAAGATTAACGAGACCACATATAAGACTGTTAATGCCTTAGATGTTAATACGTTTCTAACAGGGGCGTTGCGTCCATAAGGCCACTTGGGCCACTGCCCCGGCATCCAGAAACACAAAAAACTCGACAAAAAAAATATGCCACCCAGTTGGCATTCGAATATCGTTCCGTATACTGCACCTAGCATTTTCACGAAGTCAAAGAGTTCTCTCTCTCTCTCTGTCCCAACCTATGTCCAGCATGGCTGCGGCCAAGACAAGTAACTGGGAAGAAGAAGAAGAAGAACGATATTCGATCATTCTATCAGAATATATCGACAGTAATCGATGTTTTGCAATCGAAATCGAAACCTACGCTCCAGGGGCCGGGGACCGGGTATTGGCATGGAAACGGACACGACGCTTTACGAAGTGGCCTGCCTGCGCATGCTCAGTAGAGTAAAAATTCGGTAAGCCACGCCTCGTTCGGGCCCGGGCCACATTTCCATAAAAAAATCGTTTGTGTTCACAATCGATTCGATCGTTTCAATTCATCTTGTCATCTCGATAGTAAAACTTTCTGTTGAGTATTCAGTTTTCTGCTTAGGCATGGAAGAAGCTGCTTCTTCCATGCTGCTTAGGTTATAATTTTGTATGTTCCCATTTGAATTCGAGCTCCCGTGACAGATTTGGATTTTTTTGTGGTAATTAAGTGCGTTGTGTCCTGTCTGTGGTCTTGTGGATTGATCAACGTCAACATTCACAGATAAGTACTGCAGTGGAGGTTTGTGATATTATCATACCTAGCTCAAGCTAGAGGCAGCTATTCGTTCAGGGGGCATTTGGCAGCTTCCAAACTGCTTGATACTGCAAGTTTTCCGAATTTTTCAAAATGTTTTCCAACTGAAGATTTTGAAAACACGGTCACTGCTTACGCTATCCTAGAATCTCGGAAACTTAAAACTGAATTGGTGACAATTTATCAGAGAACCGATTTTACTCATTTCACAGGGATTTCTGTTGTTTTTGCACAACAATAACTTAGTTGATACTTATTCTGAAAATGAGAAACTACTAACATTATTGATTACAATTCCAATGACTTCTGCAAAAGCTGAGCTTTGTTTTTCTACGCTTAAAAGAATAAAAACGTTTATTCGATCAACTATTACCCAAGAGAGACTTAATGCTTTGACGATGTTGTCAATAGAGAAGGAAATGATTGCTAATTTTTCTGATTTCAATTGCCCCGCCGCCACCTCCTCGTATGAAGCTATAGCTTCTGGTAATCCCGGGTAGGTACTGGTCAGAACTGCTGTGAACACAGAGCTCACATTCTGACTTGCTAAGAGCTGCGGTTGATTAAAATACACCCATTTCTCATAAGAAGACTCCTGTTGGGAAACATTTACAGGTATTTTGTAGAAAAAGCTCTTACTTTGTGTTCCGAATTTGGTGGCCCACCATTTTCAGAGCCCACGCACCGCTACTGGTTTCTAATGCGTACAAAATACGTTCTATCGTCAGAAAAATTGGAATTCAAAACTTTCATGGTGGTTCTAATGGCTCATAATTCCATTGATCAGAGGTAGGCAATGTGCAGTCGGTGTGGTCTACTGGAAATTTACTTAGTTCTGATGGAGCGTATTACTGTTTCCAAACGTCTTTATGGTTTTCTGTACATCCGAATCGACAAGCATATTTACGCCATTTACTTCACTCAAATATGTCAAACTCATTCATTATCAAACTGTGTGAGGCGGTACAGATACCTAGACAGAAGTGGTTCCAATTTACGTTGGAACACCTCCTTCACAAGGTTATTATCATAACTTTTTCAGCTGTCGATATTACCTGACACAGTAGAGAATGACACCAATTTTAACGATACTCGATCATAAATTATTATTACAAAGCGTCGCGCACAGTTCCGTCTTTCGGCCTGTCTGTCCACAAGCCACTGCCACACGAGTCAGATTACGTTCGGGAAATTTGTCAAGGGTGAGACTTGAAGACTTGAAGCTTGTGAACATTTGAAATTTTATAACTCGTACCGTTAGAGGAAGTTTTAAATTATAGGTGAGGTAAAGGTGCCTAATTGTTGGCCACCATCTCAGGCACACTTAGCGTGGAAATGCAGGAAGATTTTGTTTTTCGAAGAAAATTACATTCTTTATGCGGTCATACGGCATGAGAATTAGGTACTTATATTTCTAGGACTCAGACCCGGGTCGATATCTCATTACAGAACACTCACGGAACGGTTCTAGTGGTCGAATAATACTAATTTTCTTAGGTGTGAAGTACACTACATACACTTCTTACACGTAATATACTATAATATAGTGAATATTATTCTATATTATATGAACTTGAATGAACGTACAGGAGGATGAAAATTATAGTAAACACTTACGAAAATTTGGAAAAACTAGATGAAAGTGGAAATTTTCGCTTTACAGCGTCGTCAGCCCGAGAAGAAAATCTATATTATTATATACTATATTATTTGGGCGCTCGTTTACGATGGATGTAAACTTTAGAAGACTGTTACAGTAAAGAGGCAGAGTTTTTGAACTGACGAATAATTTGGGAATGAAGTCATCCTGAAAGAAAGAAGGGGTACATAAGGAAGTGTTGGCGGTGTCAACTGGACGAAGACGAATGAAGGGTGGAAGGGATTGTGAGGCGATGTGAATGTGGGACGAGAGGAAGTTTGAATAAGAGAAGCAGACGCGTGTGGAGGCTTCACTTGCCTCGGAAAGATTGAGTTTAAATTGAAGGAGATGGGGAGTGGGGTCAGGGAGTTCACGAGCCGCGAAGCTCTACGTGTTGCACCGGAGACAGAAAACTGTAAGACGGGGCCAGACGGCCTTTTGACAGCCTTTAGCGGAGTTGGTTTTTTTTAGAAAGGGGAAAATGCTGAGAAAAAAGTTGGTGGATTCGAATTCTTGACGCACTGACCTCTGACGCTTGAGGTGAACGCATCTTGGATGCATAAGTGGTGAATGATTAGAATATACACTAATATAGCCAAATCAAATCATCGAATGGACAGTTTACGGGGAGAAAACACATTTTGGTACACTACTTGTATATTTGTTTGAATACACACGACAAGACATCAATCAGATCAAAGGTAAAACATCAGCTCTCGATATGAACCGAATTCAATCCCGAGTCGGAATCTAACCAACAAGTGATTTTTTGTAATTAATAGGTATCTTTAAAAAAACTGCAAAGCCTTGATACAACGGTCTACCTATTATCTTCTTAGTGCAGATCTCCTTCTGCCTAGATCTTTAAATAATAGATTAATAATTAATCTATGATTAATAATAATCAATAACAATTTGCAATAATTATTATTGCAAATTGTTATTGATTATTATTAATCATTATTATTAATTATCATCAATCAACTCGATATCTTAAAATCATGTGCTGTTCGAATCAGCTGGGCCAGTGTGAACATTGACCCGACAGGCTGCCGTATGATTCACCCTCATGTGGACTACTTTTGATCTGCGAAATCTGTTAAAAAATTGGTTTCCTTGGTCGATTTGGGTTTGGTTTAGATGAAATTGTAATGTTTAATCCCAGTAATATCCCCCCCACCCACCAGTAATATCAATGACCATTCATGTCTAGAAATGATGGTCGCTCCATAGCCATAGAATGTGTAAATAAATTGTACAAAATTACAATGACATCCAGGTTTGATATTTTTCATTTTAACATTGAGGTTGTAGCCTCAGTCGTATATCAACCCTTTTCTTAATACGGTGTTCCATGTCCAAACAGAACAGCTTACGACGCCGTTGTCTTGCATTCTATTAAATGATGTAAACCTCTCCGATTCCAGCTTTGTATTACTTTTCCATTATTCTTCACTTACTGTTTCCGATTATCCTTTGCAAGACCACTGATTTACTTCAGGAGTTCAGCTACGCCTCTTGCGTAACTATTGAGTTTCTATTGTCTTGCCTTCTGTGTTCCTGTTTCGGATCTGATACATCATCGTTGATTGTTTCACGCTTCAAGTTCCCGTTTCATGAGCCAGTTGACCTTTAAATCAAGCCCATAGCTCAGTATTGTTCTCAATTATAGACATGAAACAGCAGTAAAACAATGATGCGCATTTATACGCGTAGAAAACGGTGTGTTTGTGATTTGTAATTTCTCTGGAAATAGTAGTGGCTGGAATCATAAATGTACGATAATTATAGTCACATTTTAGATCTCACTCTTATTTCCTACGTTACCTCCTCAAGTTATTGAAAATGAAGTTGTTTATGCCGAGAAAACAAATTATGAAGTTTCTTACATTTAGAAGAATTATGCAGTAATTTCCTGAGTATGTTACTTTGAATAAAGAATTTCAAATGATCATCGGTCTACAGGTGAATTACATACCTGTTGACTAGGGTTGTAGGAAAACTATTGAATGGATTCATTTGTGGCTAGTAGGATAGTACAAATGATTTCGAGTTCTACAAATATTGTGTTCTATCTCTGTATATATGAGTAGCTACGGCGAGAGAAGGGCCCGTCCTCGCCTCCGACCCCCTCGTGGAGCACATCAACATTGAACAAGGAGGTGAAAGTTATTTGCTTTTATTTTCCTCAAACTCGCTTTGTGTTGTCTCGATGATTCTGCATTTATTTTTCGACTCCTACGCTACGACTCCTTCATCCACTCGAGCGCGGGGGTCCTCGAGCGGAGAAAGCGCTCGGTAACTGGGCTTGGATAACTATTATGTCTTCCCAATGTCAAGTTATATTAACTCTTGGGGAGAGCAAGGTCCCGTACGTCTCTTCACGATGCAAACGCCGTCTTCTTCCGGAACGGTGTTTGTTTGAGGAGCCGTGAGGTGCAAGGTTGATGATTTCATGGCGGATGCCAACTTCCGGCGTGTAGGTACTTGGCGCAAATAGAGCGATGACGAGCTCCAGTTGAGGGTCCTCATCCAACTTCCAACTACTGGTAGATATTGCGCGTATAACATGTTCCAAAATCTATTCCTACTTATGTAGTATAATGAATGCATCTGCTATAATTTTGGAAGACAGTCGAAATCTTTTTCGGAATTTTTTCAACTGACAACTCCTATTCGACACCTAAATCGCCGATCAGAGAGAGGCGGCTTGAACACTGAGGCCAAACCTTGTCGACTGTATGATGATATTATACCAAGAAAAACTCAAAGAAATCCTTTTTCAAAAAGTGGATGAAAAAGTATTCGCGGGTAAGACTCCGCGGAAACATAATACATAATCGGTATTTTAGGGATCAATAATATAAAGAATAGAAACATAGATGTAGAATAGAAACATAGATGTAGATTGGTGAGGCCATAACATTATGAGTTGCCGTCTTATGTGAACGATGCCAAGGTCAAAGAAGAAAGAGGTCGATATATTCTCCATTATTCTATTCCATATTGGAAGATCGATATTAGTTATTACTAACGCATTATAAATCGTTAAATCTCAATGAGTTAATTTTTTTTTAAATCTTATTTTCAAATCCACGTATGTAGCATTATTTTATTTGAATAGGTAGTTGAGCTAGAACAGCCATTCTGGTTGGATACCTATCATGTTGCGTATGGAATTAAGACTATGGAAAGTGGAGTGATCAATTCCTTCGATGCCTTCTATGATTTTCTGAAGGGTTTCCTCTGTATTCCCAGCTTCATGATACAGGTGTCTGGAACCCCATGCATCTTTTTTTGCATCTACGAGCGGATCACCCTGTACAGATATTTACTTACAGAAATTACCTCCTTTCTCGAATAAAAGCCATTCTAAAATAAATTTACAACAGAACTTCCAATTTTTGATTATTTATAAAACAGCGAAAATGATTTTTCGAAAAAGTAGGAAGTACCTATAACCAACGTGAACCGCTATGATTTGGGGCCAACGTTTTCGGCATATCCATATCCATGCTCGTCACTGGTTCATGTTCTCCAGGTTTATTCGATCGTCATTGTATGAAAACTTTTATGGGCTTCCCGACACCTGTAATGAGATGTAGGTAGCACAGGAGGTTGAGGCTCTTCTCGGGGCGGGCGTCGTCGACGTGTTCCTCACTAGGGTTCAAGATATCATGGACACATTCCTACTCTATATTTAGACCCAAACAACCCTTTTGAATGAACATCAAGTGTTCATATTAAATCCGAAATTTTTGGATCACCTGAAAAGTGAGCCTTATGGCAAATTTCGCCTTATTTTCGTATCGCGCGGCTCTGCCACCACCACGAGTATCACTCAAAGGCCCTCCGATGAATGGGAAGGAGAGTGCGATGTTGATAGTTTGATAGTCACCTCTGATCCCGCCCGTCTCGTACCTGATGAGTGAAAAGACTGACGCGGCCCCAGGGGTTTCGAGAGAGTCGAGGAAAAGCGCAATTATTGATATAAATACTTCCCGCTGACGACGATTCTGGAGGTTCCCAGATATTTTAGAAAGTGAACACAACGGTAACCGATCTTGGGGTTTTGATTGGTTCCAATAACGAAGTTTTACTGTTACGAAATCCTATCGATCCATGTAGTTTAGTTTTAGAGTAGGTACATATCGAGGGTCTCACGGCAACTTCCCACATCGTCACTTTTGGCAAAAATGAGTGTCCTACCTGTGCATACCATTCGAAGGGTCTTCTCCCGGCGGATCGATTCAAGTATAAGTTAGGTTACGATTTATTAGGTTACGATCTCACGATTTATTTTGAATTAGTCAGTAAAAATAGTGATTGGTAGATGGTTTTTTGGCTCTGCTGAAAAGCTTCCTCAATCAATTCTGCGAGTAAATATAAGGAAGCTATACCAAAGGGACACGTACTACTATAACCAATAAATGTACGATCTCGACTCTACTTGTGTTCCTGTAATTTCAAGTTTAGGATGACCGTTTGTTCTCGTTCCTCCCCAATCTGTTCATTCAAAGTACAATTCTCAAGAGTAATTATATTGATTTTAGCGAATTTTCGAAGAAAAGGAAGCTATTGTTTTCGGTTCAAACTGTTCAAAGCTCTAATTTCCGTAAACCTTTTATAACAAAATCCATTCCAGACCGTCCTGAATTCACTACCAACAGACACCTAATATCATATACCTATAGGTATATGAATCATAGAATCACTTCCACATAGCAGTTAGTTAGTTTCATCTTTATATTATCCACAAACTGATCCACCTCCATTTGGTTACTTCTCCACAACAGTTCTTAATGTAAAAACTTTTCACTTCTACATGTAAGTAGCAATCACAACGTATCTTATAAATATTATTCCTGACATAGCATGTAAGTATTAATTCTGTTCTCATCTAATTGTAGGTAACCTCACATGAATAGGGCTTTGTTCCATTGCCGAAACGTCGTGAGAAAATAAACACGGAAAAAAAGACTAGCTTGGTCATTTTAATACAACCTGCTTCTTCACACTAGTCAATCCCATCAATACAATTTACCTATAGGTATATATCTTTATGTACTCGTATGTGTCATTCCAGATGATACCTCTCGAAAAGGGGGAGTTTTGGGCGTCTTAGGGGCGGGGGGGGGGATTACCATAAATTCCCAAAATGAAACAGTCATTTTTCGCTATTCTAGAAAATCCGCTTTTATAGCATGACTGAGGATTTTTACACTTCGCTCAAAACTCACTATAATGTTGGCTTATTATGTTGGCTTATCGACTATTGCACCGGAAAACTTCTCGTCATTGACAATTATCACATGACCCATAGGTAGGTAGTCTGTTCAAAAGTAGCTAATTGATTACTGGAAACCAGTAGAAGAAAAATGTGCAATACACAAAAAGAAATGTTTGCGAGTTGTTGTGTCTTTCACAATAGTGATTGTTGTGGATTTGTTATGCGAATTTTCTATCAATACAGCATACGTGTCATAATATCATATTATGACGAATTGCCAATCGTATTATGATTGGTACAGGTCTAGTATACAAATTTTTGGGTGGTTTGATCATCATGTCGACTAATTATGTTATTTCAAAACCTTCTGGAGCCGTTAGGAGGAGCCAGAACACATTTCCAACAAAATTGAATCTACAATTCGCTTCGAGTCGTAGGCATTACTGGTGAGTACTCGGACCAACAAAACGGACCACTAATGTACATCCATTTCCCGGTTTCCTTCGCTCTGCTCTGTTTAAAGTGTGAATCGTGGTGAAAGGTCACGAAAGTAAAATGTAACATGTACCTACATGGGGTTTTACCGTGAAATGCGTATCCTGACGAATCCAAAGAAATGTTTCTGAATTGATAACTTCCTTAATATTTGTGACATCACATAAAAACAATGTGATTACATCCTCTAACGAACTGAGGCCGTTAAAGTAACTACGTGACCCTTCTAAAGGTGCAGAAAAGAGAGACAGCGTGCAAAAATCGAGGAAAAAATAACGTTTTACGGCCGAGCCTCTAGGGGAACAAAAACATGACATTATTCTCACCGACCCTCGATTCAATGAGACGAGCGTTAAAATTTTACCACAAACCTTTATGGAGTCAATAATATGAAAGTATTAAAAAGTTAAATGATTCATAAATTTGTTGAAATACAGAGATAGAACTACGAGAATAAAATTTATTTATGATTTAATCATGTCATGGTCAAGTTATACATTCGGTGATATGAAAAATTGTTGGGCAATTTTGTGTTGGCATTCTCGGGTTACCCTCCCATGTGGGTTAGGAGGGCTAATCTAACTCTTCAGCCGCCATAGATTGATTTTCCTATTTTGATTGCGAGAATAATTTTGTCTTTGTCAGGTGTAGATTATTCCTTGATGGTGGAAATTATATGAATAGCCTACTTTAGTTTTATTGTTTAGTACGTGAACCTATAGTGAGTACCTATTACTAACAACTTCGTAAGTATCCGCCTCACAATCGCACATCCGTTTGGGGTATTTCGGGAATAAATTGATTTCATTCGAATGACCTACTCGTATTAGGCGAGCACCTCAAAACAAATAATCACGTCTACCGAAAACGTCAAAAACGCCACATAACTGGGGAAGTGGCGTTGCCCTCATTAATGAAATTTTCAGTCCCCCCAACATCGATTTACAGAATCTCTCAGGCACTAAATATCTGTAAATATATATAGGGACAAATATTCTGTAATAGTATTGGTTCCCATTTTTCAACGCTGATCACGATGTTGAAGTCAGAATTGCGATATCTCATTCCGTAATCACATTAGAGCAGATGCACCGTGAACAACATGTCAAGTAAACATGTTCATTTGTAAACATTTCTTCATCTTCAAAGTTGTAGAACAAAATAAGATATCGCAATCCTGACAACACTATCGTGTCCAGCGTTTAAAAATCTTTAAAAAGGGGTGTCACTTGTCAGACTGTTTTATTTTGGAATTAATGGGTAATATTTCTCCCCTTAAAATTCCCCTAAACCCCCCTTAGAGTGGCCCGAATCTGCCCATCTACGAACTTAGGCTTTTGATTGTCAAGACCGATTTTTAGTGCAAGTTTGAACTTTTTATATCAATAAAGTTCAATAGATATGTGTATATCAGTCTTTTGGCAGTGAATTCAGGATGGTCTGGAACGGATTGGGGTATGAAAAGTTTTCGAAAATTCGAGTTTTAAAAGTTTTGAAAACATACAGCTTCCTTCTCTTCGAAAATTTGCTAAAACAGTTTTGCTAAAAATTTGCTTTTGGAAACAGTTAGTCTTTTAGGTAAATACTAATTTTCCAATTTTATTGAAATAAACGCATAACATAAACATTAACTTCTGGCTTCAAGTCCCTGATGCTTTTATTATAAAACCACTAAAATTGACAGATGATAATAAACCGTTGTGGAGAAATTTGCAGCACATACATTAAATTTTAATAGTAACTTACTATTAGTAAGGAATAGCTCGACTTCATCATACCTTCAATGTGACGACATTATTTGGATCATGTTATTGCTTAGAGAAATTATATGACGCTGTGATGTGTCATTCCTTGCATTGCCTTCCTTTCCAAAATTTGGAATAACATGTTGTCCTCGTCTAATATCATCAATTTCGCATGTGAAGGTCAGGTTTTTTTCAATGTACTTTCAAACAATATTGCTGTAAATAAATTGCTTTGCTCTTGCAATTCCACCGACGTTATATTAGAGTCCACCGACATTGTCCCCATGTCCATGAATTTAAAAATAGATTGTCTCGTCATAATGTTTGCTTCTTATGCCTGTAGTGTCATTATGTGATATTACAAACTAATAAAGAGTGACGTATCGCTATAATTTTGCGTCATATATAAGGTCGTATGAGGTACAACTAATATGCATACCCGGAAAAAACAATTAGTTGTGTGATTTTATCGCAAGGAAAATTGTTACAGTAGATATATATAATCACTAGACGATTTCGCGATAAAACATTGCGCTCGACTTCATTTCACATAAAACATCAGATGTTTCTATCAGTCAGTAGTAGAAGTTCATTGAGTGCCCCGAGATGAGAAGTGTTGAAGAGGGCTGGATAAGGCCGTGGTCCAAGTCAACTCCGAAGCCCCGCATTCCATATTCGGACGGTAATACATACGTATGTTGTTTGATTCTAGTGATCTTGAATCATTAGCCTTGTAGATGCGTAAAAATTCTTATTTAATTACGAATATAAATCTCATCTATTTGTATACCTATAGGTATCGGTATGAATAGAATTGATAATGACAGTATCGTTAAGCACCGCTACAATGTTTGAAACACAGTTTATTGGGTGTTGGATATGAAGAGTGCACTCCAAGTAAAGGTAGAATTACGTGGTGGATAACACTGGCAAACAAACAAAAAAGGAGTTGTTTGGTGCAGATTGATTTTGGGGTAGAATCCAAATCTGAAACTCATTTTTCGAAACTCATCATTTACACTACTTGATAATACTTCATGATGATTCATAATAATAATTATTCAATCATTCAGTGATCTATACAGAATTGTGATCTGCACAAAAAATATAATACACCGTGGTGTCAAGAATTTGCAGGGATTTTTGAATATTTTTATTATTTGATTTTCGGAATCTTCGTAGGTACCTACCTATCTTGAAACGTAAACCGGCTAATTTTGTGGGGGAGGGGGGATTTTTTCTCGGGCGTTTCCAAAGGTTTTCGAAGTTTAGTATCGAAGGTAATAAACCAATGGTAGTATTAAAAAAAAATACTTGAAACCCTGAAACACCTCTGGAAGGGTATCGAGTCCGAGGCCCACACAAGGAAACCACCAGGAGACCATTATTATAATATGGCTATAATAGCCATATTATAAAATCTTTCATGTCATTGAAGTACCTATAACTATGTTTCGTTTTATTGCAGGCACAACGACAGCAGAGGACTTGGTGCCTACGCTCCTGAGCATGTACGATACGCTGATAGGGCGGCCGGGTGCTGCAGAGCAGGCGTTGACGCCAATCGACGGCGATCCCTGGTCAACGGGGGCGGAGTCCTCGCCTCGTCTGAGGCCGAGAGAGCCGCCGCCCCCACCGCCCAAATCTAACGTCACGAGGCCTTTGTCGGTCACGAGTATCGCATCATCTTCATCCTCATCCTCTTCTTCCGGTGAGTTCAGATAAAGGTTTTATTTCAAATGTCTCTATACTTGGATAATTCACCCTGGAACAACGAGAAAGTATTTTTATTTAGAACAACGCGCATATCTACTCGATTACTTCACACGGACAGCAACTGCCGTTCAAGCATTTACGATCAAGCAACTTTTTGTTAAAGAACTTCTTTTAATTTTTCATAGAAAACCCAGTATTAGAGAGTTCCTAAGAGATATGTCCATTCAGTCGTGGACATATCTAGTGGCCACATCTGAGCCGAGCAACTTTTGGATGCTAACTAAATGTGTCCAGTTTGGCGGAAGTGATCACATGCACAAGTACCTGTTATCCCGGAGTAGGTTGTGTCCCGGGAGAGAAATGGAATGGACACATGTATGTGGCCGGTTGTGGTCGACTTGAGGCGATGTGCCCGAACACAGCCGACGCGAATGCGCAGTTGAGATAAGTTCAAACTTATGTCCTTAGGAATGTCCCCTTAGGAACTCTCAATTATTTCCTTTTCGATGTCCCACCAGTTACTGTACCCAACTAGGTTTACTCTTGAACAAAGAGTTGTAAATCCGAAACCAGCGCGAACCCTCACAACTAGAAGTCCTCATTACCTGTTATATCTTATTTATAATTCTCTACCAACTGACATGAAATTACCAAACAGTTACTTCCGTACCATGTACAAGAAACGAGTATACTCTTGGCTCATTCACCTAGGAACTGAAAAGTGTGGCAGCTTACTGCGTAGCACCAATTTAACGTAAGATGTTTTAATTATTTTGCTGAAATGTTTCCAGGGGTCCAATGTAAACTTCATACTATGTTAATTTTATATTATGTTAATTTCATACTACGTTAGTTCAATAACAGTTTTTCAATAATAGTTACTATTGAGAGTGTTTTAATCGAGAGCGTGCAATTTTGTTTCTTTTTTGTATTTCGTGAAGCGCGAACAATACTCTTGTCTGGCGACACGGGCTCTGCCTAATGCCAAACAATAATATTCAATGAAGTGCAATCTAATACCTACTAAGTATGTGTTTGATTTGTTTTTCTGAATATATTTCTTTATTTCTCTCTCTCTCTCTCGTTCGTAGGCTCCGCCACTACGGTGCTGCTCTCGAGAACGAAATGCGCAAGCTCCAAATACCTCTGGTTCCCTTGGCAACTTTGTCACCCTTGGCGAATTTCAAACCTCATTTTGTATTCGCAAACTCATATCCGCCGAATTACTAACTCTATTTTACTGGGTTAATAACAAATTTTGTCTCCTTTTTTTGCCGAGTAACACCTCAGTTTATAGAATTTTCGGCGCTGAACACGATGGTGAAGTCACAATTGCGATATCTTATTCCGTTCTCAGACTAGAGCACTTTGAAGATGAAGAAACGTGGTTGTTACTAGAGATTTTCTTCACAGTTCATGTGTTCTAATCTGATATCAAGGTCTCAACTGAATCTTTTCCCTAATCCTGGGATAAGAATAAAAATAACCACACGTCACAATACCATAACTACAGGCAGGTTATGGAGTTACGAATCAATAACCGGCGTTTGACTGATGGGTACAAGTCGTGTACAATAATAACATTAAAATTGAAACCAAGCTCCGCCTCATAGATCCCCTTATCAGATTCACTTCCGCTCTTATCAACTTTTCCCGGTAAATATTTTTCATCGTAATATTTTCCTTCGTAATATTCCCATTATATAATTAAAGCCCCATTAACTAATATTTTCATCCAATATAATTAAAACCCTTTCACCGTAATGTTTTCACCCAATATAATTAAAACCCTTTTATCGTAATATTTTCCCTCGTGATATTTTCATTCAATTAAAGCTCCTTCAAACAATACAGTACATGTACACATTTGTTGTATTGTATTTACTATTTAATTATTTCTTTCTCCTTCTTTAAATTTCTGTTGGACCATGTTTTTACTGATGTTGAATTTTTAACAGTAGTGGACGGCATTTTCATTGAAATATGTTGACTGAAATTCGAACACAAAATGTTAAACCACGTTTTATCAAAATTGTCAAACAAAAGGTGACTCAGGTGATTCGGGCTCGCAAAGCTGAAGTGTGTAGTAATTGGAATAATTTGAATCATACTTGGAAATGATAGGAACGGGAACCGGTACTAAGGACCTCCTGGTGACTTTGAAGAGTCATCTCAATTTCAAGTTTCCCCAGCATTGTCACGAAAACCTCTTGTCACTAACCATTCCTAATCCTAATTCTCAAACTGCAAGTGCTTAGAAAGTTGGAAATAATTTACAGATAACTATTTACAGCAAACTGGTTTTTTTCAATCCACTTTGCGTCAACACCTTTGGGGACAGTAGGATGTGCCTATAATATATTCCAACACCATAACGAGGGACTGAATTCACATGATGGGTCATCAAGATTATGTAAGTTGGAGGTTCGTTTACCTAGTTCTGAGAGAGAAAAAAACTTTCGAATTTCACACATCGGAATTTCACTTAGACCTAAAATAATTGAATATTTCTGAATATGTCCCACAAATGTTATTGTACTTAGAAATCAATTAAAACTTTTATCAAGTTGGAGAGAGTTTATGACACACTATTACACTCTCACATTTCAGCCTTCAAGCAAACTTTCCCTCCTACCAAAATACTTAATCTACAAATAAAATTGAGGCCACACACATAAACCTTTGCGAGCTCGCCGTATTGCTATTTGGTGTTACGGGTAGGTTTACCCTCAAACTACGAAAAAAGCGTTCTCATCGAATGTTGAAAGCCCGTAATGAACCTGCGAGATGATCATGAAATAGTAAAGGTCATAATAGTGACTAGCCCTGTTTTACTCTCGTGTTCATTAAATGACGTTGAAAGTTACCTTCAAAAGGGGTTCTTTCAGAGTGCAAATACAGTTGTAAAGTTCCAAACTAGTCAAGGTATCTGCGCCAAATAAATTTCGAGAGAAAAAGAAAACATATGCTGGGAGTGAATTTAGCCCAGTTCCTTTAAGCGGATTTTCGAAGAAACGGATGCTATTGTTCTTGGTCCAACATTTTTTAAAACTCGAATTTTCGAAAACATTTTATACCAAAATCCGTTCCAGACCATCCTGAAGTCAATGCAAAAGTCACCAAAAATCATTTTAAAGGTTTTTTTCTTGCGCTGAACACGATGGTGAATTCAGGATTGCGATGTCTTATTCCGTTCTCAGACTGGAGCACATTCAAGATGAAGAAACGTGGTTTTTACTTGAGAAATTCTTCATGGTTCACCTGCACTAATCTGATACCGGAATGAGATTTCGCAATTCTGACTTTACGATCGTGTTCAGCGATGAAAAAATCTATAAAATGAGGTGTTACTCTGCAAAAAATGGAGACAAAATTAAATGATAATGAATGCAGCATGGCTATAAGAGCGAATTTTTGAAGAAATAACTAGTTTTATATAAATATATCCATTTTACTGGTTTCATAACAAAATTTGTTAGGAAACCAGTAAAATGGATACATTTATATAAAACTAGGTATTTCTTCTAAAATACGCTCTTATAGCCCTGCTGCATTCATTATCATGTTGGTGGGCCTTCGTTCACCTCAGAAGAAAGACCGAAATACGTAAAGTTGCCTTGATTTGAGTTTAGCAAGTCAGCAAGTTTACCATGTTTAATCGGTCCGGGCATGTCACAACTCGACTTTTGTTCCCTGATGACTACGTTCCCCAGAGGTCGTAGTCGTCAGCTCTTACAAGGAATCGAACCCAGACCGCCTGGTGATAAGCCAGTGTAAACAACGAGGAAATTGATGACGCTAAAGCTATCACATCACATCAAGAATCAAGAATAACTTTATTGACATGAATATAGCATACAATAAGTAGTTAGTACAGAGTGACTTAAGTTTATACAATACCGGCCTGACGGCCCTAAAAGTTTATTAAAAATGAGGGGTGATGGAGGGTGAAGGCATGAGAGTGAGGTTAGTGGAAGGGATGATACATTTAAGAGAAAATTTCGATCAAACCACATCGATCCCCAAGCTATGTTAATATTAATGAATCTATGAATAGACGAGTATTCGCCACCCTCGTGTAGTTTATGGGTTGTCATATACCGGATGTTACTTTTTGTCTTTGTGTGGGCTGAGTTGAGAATAGGGCATGGATAGGGTTTTATATTACTTAGTTGGTAGAAATGTCTGACGTTAAGCCCACCCCTGGAATGGCAACTCACTTTAGTTACTATCATACTAAACAAGAGTTTGAGGTCGTTTACTCTGTTGAAGGGTAGAAATGTAGGTTCGCTGTTTGTGAATGTAAAACTGTTCGTGTCCAATTGACTTTACTGAGGTCGTGATGCTCCAGAGTTTCAAAGTTGGCGGACAACCAATGTAGTTGAGCCCATGAATTGGATCTACAGTTGGCAGTTTACAGCCGAGTATAAGCAGGTTTGGTGTTCTTATCGTTTTGTCTGAAGTATTTTCACAGCCACACTACCAATTTAAAAGACACCTACCGTTATCAGTAGGTAGACACGACCGTTCAACTACTCGAAACCAATCTTTCACCCATCTGCATCCGATTGTTGTTCCGGAAACGCGAGGCCGTTCCTTTCCACACGAAAGTACCGTAAATTGGGTATTAAAACAAAGCCTTCCTGACCCACTTCCCGAAGAGGATGATCAGAGGGAATAATAGTCCCGATAATATCCGAAACCCGAGGAGAGGGTTCCCTGAGGATTGAGTAACTCCCGGTAAGGCTCATCCACTATAGACAAGAGTCACGAGCATTCATTATCATAACAGTATTCTTCGCGACGTGGACGATTTGGAATCGTCTTTTATAACTGTGTAACGTTTTTAACGGCGTCAAAGGGCGTGGCCATGGAATGTAAAACCGCGGCCCTACAACACAACACCAACGTCGGTAATGTAGCTGGCGTCAACTAATAACTAGATCGAACTAATAACTAGATCCGCCCTGTTCGCATGTCAATGACGATTGTTTGAGATGGGATTTTTTTCCTTTTTTGTGAGGCGCAAACTTCAAATCTATTCTCGTCCACAACTGTGCATAATTACTCGTACTACGCTCGTTGTTTTGGTGCCTACATTTTCTCACCCGGAATGGTTTGATTAGGTTTTGAATTCATTTACTCACCGGCGTACATGCAGGGCTCCAATGGTCCCTGGAAGAGACCATACAACCTTAATCTGATTCCTAATTTCTACATTGCTCATCTTCATTTTACTTACTACAAATAGATACCATTCATACTGTCAGTTCTAAAACCACAAAAAAAAATTAAATACGAAACTCTACAGTAAAGAAACAGCAAAACCTCTGTATTTACAAATTGTTCAACTTCCTAGCTTTCAACGGTTTCTCATTAAATTATGCAAACAAACGATTGAATTCAGATTACTTACTGAAGATTAGGGCACTCTTGAAATTCATAAAATCCATAGTCGTGCAGCACGGCTATAAAAGCTAATTTTTGAAGAAATAACTGGTTTTATTTAAAATGTCTCCATTTTACTGGTTTTATAACACATTTTTTCCTTTTTTGACGAGTAATACCTCAATTTATACATTTTTCAACGCTGAACACGATTAGTAGAGTCAGAATTGCGGTATCTCATTCCGTTATCAGATTAGTGCAGATGAACCGTGAAGAACATCTCAAATAACATCCACGTTTCTTCACCTTCAAAGTGCTCCAGCTTGAGAACGGAATAAGATATCCCCCCAAAAAACACTCCGTGTAAAAATATCATTCTTCAGAGGTCGGAAAAAGTTATGATATCCACTTTCCCCGCCCGCCCTTTTCCTCATTAAGGAGCTAAGTATAATGAAAAGCTTAACCACTTCACAAGCACCGTACCCCTTTCGAAATCTCCCCTTGGCGCTTTTGCGAGACGTTTTCATTACTTCCACAAGCAACTAATACTTGATGGTGGTTAACGTTTTATACAAGTATTTCAAGTCAATCCGTGAAGGTGGAAATGCCTAACTGATTAAGGAGAAAAAGAACAGGTAAGGGTGAAAAACCGGATTTTTGAAGTTATATAACTCGGCTCCCTTTAAAGATATCGACTTGAATCTTTCAAAAGGCACTTGCTACACTTAAAACGAAGCTCCGTGCAAAATTTCAAGTCAATCGGCGAAGGTGGAGAGGCTGTAGCCTTGACCGACTGCAAAAAGTAGAAAAACATGGTAATTGGTTTTTGAAGTTATATAACTCGGCTCCCTTTAGACCTAGCGACTTGAAACTTTCAGGGCTTTCTTCTATCCACACCATAAAGATCCATACCAAATTTCAAGTTGATCGGTCTACTAGGAGCCGAGATATGGCCATAATTAGCCTAAATTACCCTAAATTTCAGTTTTTTTGTCCCTAATTTTTTTTGGGTTGAGATAATTGCTTATTTCGTTCAAATGGCACTGAGCCATGCTATAAAGAAGGTGTGTAAAAAAATTCAAGTCGATTGGTCCTTTTACCCAGGCTGTAGACTCGTCAAAGTGGACAGAATTTTCTTAAGGTTTCTGTTTTTTTGTTTCTAAAACTTTTTTGGGTTGAGATAATGGGTTAAATCTTATATAAGGCTCTGTCTCAAGGTTAAATGAAGCTCTGTGCAAAATTTCAAGTCAATCGGTCAACGTGGAGAGGCTTCAGCCTTGCCTGTCTGAACAAGGAGAAGAAGAAGGAGAAGAACAATCTAAGGCCGAAAAACCGGGTTTTTGACGTTATGTAGCTCGGCTCCCTTTAGACCTATCGATTTGAAACTTTCAGGGCTTTCTAATATACACTCAAAGAAGACCCACACCAAATTTCAAGTTGATCGGTCAAATAGGAGCCAAGATATGGATACCTCGAAAACGCGTTTCGTGACGTCCGGTAAACATGCACTCGGCATCGTTCGTTTTCTCAACTTCTTTGCTTGGCGGGGCGGAATGCTACCGCGTTCCTAGATCACAATTCTGACTTCACCATCGTGATCAGCGCGAAAAAAAAAAAATAAAAAAAATTAAATTGCATTGAGGTGTCATTATGCGTAATCTCCCCCCCCCCCCCCCCCCTCAAACTCCATTAACCCCTCCCCTTGATTCTGCCCGTCTATGAACTTTAGAGGACTCGAGAGAAGTTCACAATATCAGGAACGGAAATATGAAATTGTTGAGAGCAAAACTTGAAAGCTGTCCACAGAGGCTTTGGTGGAGTCCGGATTCTACGTGTCTTGCATGGTAAACAACAAGTTTAGTTTTCTCGATCGATTTCAAGGTTCATTATTTAAAATAATAAACCGAAAACGGTTGGAGGGGGTGTCATGTAAATTTCCATTTATGATAATGTTTGCGACAAATAACTTCCAAATGAATAACAACTATTGAAGAAACACACAGATCTACAACTCTTCAAGAGTAAAAATATCCGACTCATTGTGATAGCGCATTCTTGTGCGACACTGTATTTGTAAATAACCATATTTAATGTGCCCCTGAACAAATAAAGGAAGTAGTTTGGTCGCCCCAGATGTTTTCCCACAAAATTTATCGACCTTGTTAATTTGATACAGTCTTTCAAGTTTAGTAGATTGGTCTCTTCTTTTCGCGATTTCGGCCTAGTTCTGATGACTTGTTACGTCTCCTCGATATCATCATCGCCCTTGCGTTGGAGGACAACTACGCAGTTTTACCAGTATTTAGCTGAGCTCCCATTGTTCTCAAGGAACACTCCAGGTTTTTGCACGGATCGCTTTTAGTGGCTGACTCAGGGGTGTGTACAAACAATGCGGAGCTCGAGGGTACTTTCCCGCTATCATCTAGTTTGAAGTTATTATCCCCCTTCCGTAGAGAAAGTAGAGGTTTTCGGACCGAGCCTGGATTCCGGAGGAGAGAAGCTTTATGCGTCAACGGCCATTCAAAGTACGTATTGTTGTGACGCCCGTGCAAGACGTTTTAGTGCACCCCAATGGGTATTCACGCCTGGCTTGTATAACGTGATATCTGATCACTGAAGCACGCATAATACCCGTGCCCACGTTCTGCGGGGAGATGCCAGTTAACTCCCGTTAAGCTCGAGGGACCTTGGAGAAATAGGAACATGAATACGTTCTTAATAATTGGCTGTGGGTAGATATTGCAGCCAACTGTAATTAAATTATAAAAAATAAATGGCTTCAAGCGTTGCTCAATCTATTTTTTTTCGGTGATTGAGGACCCGAGGAGGCACATAGAAGTGAGCGAAAATAAAACTACTTACTGCGTCAATGTCTAACTCACCCCTTCAGAATTGTGAAAATTCAGTTATAAATCTACTTGCACTGACATCTTTGTTACTGCCTACAACCACCTAAGAGTAAGGCTCTTTAGTTCACATCTCTATAATCCAAATAATTTCGGTAAAATTATCCACTTAAAACCAATTATGTCAAAGACAACCTATTCGTATCTAAGATGAACCAATAAGCAGCTATGATCGTCAATCGAAGGACAAGTGGATATCAATGGTGCACTGCATTTTTTGTGGGGACTTTTTGAAACGTTCTAATCTAGACAACAGCAAATTATTATTAACCGTGTCGTTCGATTGAGGAGGTGGAAAAGTCCCACAAAGTCTTGATGTAACAAGCCACGTGAACTAAAAGCCCATGCTAAATTTTAAGTACCCCAACGCTGTAACTGTTGTAGTGCCCAACCTGTATTTGTTGTGTATGATTATCTACTGTTATTTCCAGATTTGTTTTACTCGAAAGTCAGTATCTAGACCACAGAACTCGTTTCAATCAGTTAGTGCGTGTCTCGCACCTCCCATTTCCCCAAACATTCAATTTCATATATCACGACGATAATAATCCTGATATATAAAAGAGGCCGGTGCCTCCAGACATAACGTGACCGAACCTAACAAAAAGATGGGATCACCGATTACCTTGCGCGTTGACTGATGCGATAGTCACGTTTTGTTTTGAAATCAATTTAATCTGACAAAGCTAATACTTGATGTTGAACGAGCTATAAAAATGCTTGCGCAAAACGAAGTGTAATTCCCACGATCAATTTGTGATTAGGCAGTTTCATGTATGCGCAGCTTTGCTTCCAAGTCCATTGTGATCAATTTTCTCTTCGCCCAAACAGTTTTGCTGCATTTCTCTCCTGTCTGTAAAAATTTGGTTCCGTCTACCGCTGTGTGCCCTCAAAGCCTCGCTAAGCGCATTAGCCCGTTCCAAGACTCCAAGAGCTCCTTGTGGCGCTGGGACAATGGTGCTCCAAATGGAAAGTAAAAATCAACTCACTCAAATCATGTGCAGTCACAAACACATACAACCATGAATACCAAGAACCACCTATATTCTACTTCGAACAACCCATACCAACAGCAACAGGTCACGAGTGCTTGTGAGTATTCTTGGCCAGTAGATGACCATTCAAAGATCAAACACCAGGATCATATTACAGAACTTATAAGTTAAAAGTTCGCAATCATGTATCTTCCTTGAGAGCACTACAGGTCCGCAAGAATGTAACAGTGCAGAACAAAATCGACTATACCAATTTGGACTTACTCTTTCGGCATCTGGGGCACTTGTTCTTGACCTCAATTCAAAAGAATGGAACAACTACAAAACTGCATTCTACAAAAACGCATAATTCATACTCCTGATTTTGTGAGAATTGGAACGGTTTACCGATTTTTTGGTCTGGACTCACCGTCTGAAATTCTCTCTCAACACTTGACGAAATTCGTCAAGCAAAATGAAGACCACAGCAACCCACTAGTAAAGGGAGTCAATAAAATGTATTGCATCGATCATGGACATGACGGATACAGTAATAAACGTGAACTGAGAGTGAACAATACATGTCGTAATATAGCCATATTCATGTAAATCGTAATCATATCCAACTCACGTAAGTGATTGAAGGGTTTCCTCCATGAATGAACTACTAACATAGTGTGTGAAACAATTCAGCGAATAACCATAATATCAATGAGATATGTTTTCTGTAAACGGGCTCAATGAAATGATACATTTTTTTTAAATCGCAAATTTGCTATAAATGAATTTCGTAGGGACCATGGAAGTCCATGTAAGTATCGTCAAAACACAGGTACTTTTGGGATCAGTGTCGACTACAGGCATTTTTTGCTATTAATAGTTTGCTCAGATGGTCCACACAAATAGTAGAATTTTTTCTGACTGTTATGGCCGAGAAATGAGTGCCGGCCGGTTCACCGAGGCGGCTCCCAGGACTATAAACCCATTTCCGAGCATACTGTCCTTTGGAAAAAAAAAAGAAAAGTAAAATGAAAAATTTAGTTCCAAGCGTGTACCATTTGCCCATTTCCTTTGTACGTTTCGACACACACTCAGGACTATTCCAATTCGTTTTATCCAAGTCTCCACATTATTTTTACAATTAAGCCTCGAAAAACGGTCACCAACTCCCAGTGTCCCTTAACCGCTTTAAATCTCGTTCTTTTCCACTCCAAAATTGGTCTTGCCTTCCTCGGCGCTCGTTATAAATAAATAGTAATTTACTTGGACCAGTCGGTTTTAGTGAACGTGGAGCGGGGAATTTCAGGCCCGACTACTTTATAGGTGGGCGAACCTAAACCGATACAGCCGGCCTCAAAAAATCCACAGCTCGGGAGCCACGCGAGGCGGCACTTTTGCACGATTCTGTTCTTTGAGCCCATAAAGACGCTGCGATAACTTCCAAACCGCCTCGTTTTACAGCCGAAATTTCTCTCGCTTGACGTAAATGGACCACCGCTTAATTTACATCCGTCGTTTCTTTACACCCATGAAACCTTTTTGGTTGTAATCCAAACCCTTAGTCAAAGGTACATGTTGATACTTGGAGTATAGAAAGTACGGCATAGACTTTAACTAAGTAGTTAAGGTAAGAAGAGAGATTTTTGGTAGCGCCTTATGGGGCGATGAAATTAACAGTTTATTATTATTGACTTTCCTTATGAAGTATCCTTAGTCATTATTAAGTGGAGTATTGAAGCTCCCGACATAATCATAATCATCCTTTGAGATGTTCCGACTGTAGTATAACGCAAGTAACCACGCCAGTAACATTATGCTAGCAGTTTTTACATGGCTGGCTTAATTTAATTCCCTGTTTAATTCCATTTGCGTTGGAACTTATTCAAAAAATAATGTTTACCAGACATTCGCTCCTCCTCCTTTTTTCTATTTTCCACATTACGTGTGACCTCAAGAGATGAATGCTATCAGAGACTAATTAACTACAGATGACGACAAAAGTACACAATTCCTGGAATGCAGTTCTCTATTCCTTGTAATTTTTTAGAAATGTTTCTGTCGCTGTGTTCTCAATCGCGTATAAGCGATGGCACATGCGATGGTTTTGGTTATCATGAGTTAGTGGAACGAATTAAACTTATTTGATTACTCATCATTTTTTACATTTACTTAGTTTATAGTATTAGCGGTAAGTCATAATTAATAAACTTTCGCCCATTACCCCTTGACTTTATTTCCAATGAAACAATCTCCCGTGTACCATGCAGTGTTTTTTGTTATGTGTTTAGTTATTCATATAATTTCCTTTGGCTTTATTCGTTCAATTTCCATTCAAAATAATTGTTGGACAAGAAATTCATTTCTATGTGGTTATTAATATTTGTAGTATTACTCAATCCCTTACATGAACTCCCGGATGTGCATGTTCAATGCAGGGCTGCTTGTTTGCATCCAACCCCTCATTTCATAAGAATTAGACAGTCTCGTCTTGACCAATCAATGCGGCACTGGGTTCATCCATTCACTGAGCCTATCAGCCTATCGGACGTTTATTGAAAACCAATCAATCTCGATTAAGATCCCCCACTGTTACACCTGATGATTAATACCTTTTGGCTATTAATTAATTCCTTTTGTTCATTTTTCAGTAACAAGCAGTTGTTCAGGAAGAAGGAGGCTGCCATCTAAAGCGTATTTAGCATCGATAGAATCTTTAGACGATAGCGAAGATGAGCCGCCAAGTTGCCGGGTCTCTAAAGCAGGATCTCAAGGTGAGTCGTCATTCTGCAGTTCTTTGAACTATATATTATGCATTAGACTATTGTTCGTTAACGATTCCAAGTGTTTGAAACATTCTACCGGCCGCTGAAAAACATTTAGGATCCTCTGGCTCCCGTTATCTTGTTAGCGATACCGGAATCCGCCCTTCCACCAGGAAAATTAATTGATTTAATTATCTCAGATCGTTAAGATGGTAGATTGAATAAACTGTCTAGATTCTAGATTGGGAGTTAATTGATACAAATTGAATTATTACCACTCCTTACGTTACCGAATACCTCCGACGTAATAGGTCCTGTATAATAGGAAATTTGAGAAAGAATTACTAACATTCTAATTTATATTGTTTTGACATTATTGGATTCCAATAATCTATCGATTATGGTCATACTCATGTTCTGTACTTATAAGTTCCAAGTAATAGGAAACCAACTGGAACTAGAGTGTAGATGGTATAAACACCACGAGAAATGACTTCCGTAAAGTCATGCTGACAGTTCTTTGCTCTTCCACGCATTTCTCGCATTGCTCAAAGAGGCTGGAGTTGATCTCTAGAATGGTGAAATGATTTGTAAAAGGGTGAGATTCGTTTGTAAAAGGGGGAATTTAATTAGTAAAAGGGTGAATTTGACTTAGAAATGCTATATACATACCTCGTTTTTGGTGCTTCGAGTCCTCAATAACACTGGATTTACCAAAAGGGCTTCTCAGTCCCCAGTAGGGGCCCCGCAGTGAGACAAAGTGTCGCCTTGAACAGAATATTATCCTTCAGAAGGATCAATGGCTCGAACATAAGACACGTTCGTCTGTCCATCACACGCCCCTCGACACCTCGCCCCCGATGTCGCCGTGACGTTCAGCGATTCATCCTTTTGTCGGACACCTTATGGTACAATAGGCGGCTACTGAGGCGCCGAGTCGAATCCGCCAACCGAAATGAAAAGCTCCCCCAACAAAAGGGAGGAAGAAGCTAAGGAGTCAGCGAAGAGGATTTACAAGGAGAAATCAAAACTTCTGAGGACCACTGAGAAATTATCCTGCATTATCGAAAGGAAGAAAACAGAGAGAAAATCGACAGAACATCGGCAGAAAATCTCTACCTTTAAAGACCCAAATATGATGTGGTAACCATCTACACAGCCTGTGTGGTAACC
The DNA here is from genome assembly GCA_963920205.1 of Stenodema calcarata. Classification (NCBI taxonomy): domain Eukaryota; kingdom Metazoa; phylum Arthropoda; class Insecta; order Hemiptera; family Miridae; genus Stenodema; species Stenodema calcarata. The sequence goes on along the minus strand of OY986049.1, from coordinate 22,523,833 downwards.
ATCTAGATCTACTGCCTGTTTACTCTAAAGTACAAGAACCCAAAGTATATTGCCCCAAGGTAGTGGGTGGAGGGGACCCACTTTAACGTGAATGGCTCCAGTATTATCACTTCAGATATTTCCACATCACGAAACAACAGTCCCTTTAAAATTATGTACCTCAAGTCGAGTCGAGTGATGGTTCAACATTAGGACCTCATCATCTTACTAGTGTCGTCGGAATCCTCCGAAAATTATGTTAATTGTCCTACTGTAACTAGCGGAACTAACCAGAAACAGCCAGTCAGGCTAAGGTACTATTAACTAGACTACATAACAAAACCCTCCAGAGTAATGATATCCTTACGGCAAAAGCGCTCACCTCCGGTACTCTACTTGCTAGTGACTACGCAATCATTGAAACCTCTGAGGAATAGATACCTTCGAGTAGTATGAACCATCTATCCTTGGCACCAACCCCTTCGAATACCTTTGAATACGTATCAAGGAGTAGCACTAGTTGATTTTTAATTTTTCCGTACCATATTGTAGATCAGGTTAGGCCAGTTGTCAGGTTCGGATATATATCTGACTTCTTGGCCGCAAATCTCTGGTAAGTTCGTAAGTTTCTCCAAGATACTCAACTGATCCCGATTGTTTTTAGAGTGATCAAGGTTAGCAACTGGATTATCCAATTTCAGCGTAAGATTTTCTTTCAAATTGTGATGGTCTATCACTGGACCAGACGTAGTTTCTGTGCACGCCCAAATGTAAAATACTTATGTAGGTACTGAATGTTCATAAGAATTTTACTACCATTCAATACGTATTGTTGGTGCCAGCAAACACTACTTAACTGTTACGATTCTGGCTCAGAATTGCGGGTGTAAAGACCGAAAACTAGTATTCCGCCCGATATTCACCTCATTTCTGAGTAAACCTCTTAGAATTCAGAGTGAAAGTGTCAAGGACTCTGAACCGACTGAGAATCCCAGTAGGAAATTTGGCACGAGAATGTTTGTCATCAGGTTTGAAGCCTATGACCAACATAGGACTCGGGTCCAGCGATAGCTGCATCCTAATCTTACACCACCAAATTCATTGACATTGCCCACCGTCTAAAGTATGTAACTCATCAGCTTTCGATTGAACCCGTGTTTTTCAACTTCACCGCACGATTTGGCGTCGGATTTCTTTGAATTGAAATGAATATTGAACACTATAATGTGTCAATATCAGTTACTGCAGGTACTGATGCCTTGCTTCAGACGGCTGTATCAACCACACACAGGTAGAAATTTCTCGTTTGAATCCAGGCAGAACGGTGTCTGTCAGTCACCGATAATCTGAACAGGAATGTTCTTTAGACACCTACGAATATACGTATACAATATGATTCTTATAGTATAATCTCCTTATAGTTGCATCTTATTTTCCTGCGAATCACTGAGAGCCCTAGGACCGTACAAATGGTCATTTCCTTCCATCCTCGTGACATAACCGCTCTCTCTGGAGTGACGTCTTCCAAAGCTCGCGGGGCGTCTCTAACCAGAAGTTTTTCCTGTTCCCTGTTCAACTGATCGTCCTTCTATGGATCGTCTCCGATCCCGAGTCCCAAGATCACGGGGTACCAACGTCTGATCGCGTGATGGAGTTTCAAGACGTGCAACCCCGGGTGAAGGACCTTGCAAACCCGCTTGGTCTTTCACTGGTTATTTGTCTGAACGCAGCCAGTCTAATAGGAAGAGGCAACCACTCAGTAATAAAGTGCCTCCTAAAGGCGGTTTCAAAGGCTGGTAAACAAGTTTGTTAGTTGTTACTAGCCCTGACACGAAGGAGACGATGAAGATATCTTGAAAATGTATGTTTTCTGCATGGGCTGCATTCAGTTGGTATCTTCATCACAACCCTTTAGGAGAAGGAAGCATGCAAACGCTGGTCTCGAGAGAAAACAAATATGTCAAAATCATCTTTGTCCCTCCTGAAGCCAGGTCCTCGAAAGTTCATTAGGATTCTGCATGACACATCATCCCGACATGTGTGACAAACATGTTAAATTGAACAATTCGTATTCTTTGGGAATAATGTTAAACACGGAGAATATCCCTTAGTACCAGCAAACGCAAGCTGAACAACGTGGCGTTGAGGATCGTAATTTGACATTAACAGTCAGAATATGCAACATGCTTAGGTACAAATAAATCAGTAAACTCAATGAATATAAATGAAAATTCCATGTTGTGTCAGTAATAAGTAATTTATATACTATATAATATATTATATTATTACACTATACTATGTATTATATTCACGCTCGTGTATCCTTACAGTATTGGACATTTGCGAATTTGATATGTGCTGAACTAGTTGTTAACTTTTCTTGAAATTTGGACTAAAAACTCCGCTCAGCTTCCGTTGATGATAGTACTTTCGGAGGCCTAATTCATTCTTGATTGTTTAAAATTTCCGATTTAGTTGGTTGAAATGATAAAATTTTTAAAAAGTACCTACTGTACTACGAGTACAAACCATTGTGCCTGTAACCGTTTCCGTGCCCGTTTCAAAACTATGGAAAACAATTATTGTATTCAATATAAATTCAAATAAGTTGACAGTCTCTCTATCTCAAGTTCGGAAGAAAGCAAACAATAAAGATTACATACAACGTATTCTCATTACTCCCATCTCACCATATTCGTGATTCCCAGGATCATATCGCGTTATCAAGTCGAACGATAATCAGATTAGGTATAGCTCTTCAATATTTAGGTCCAAGCAGCTATGAAACTTCTTCGTAGTGTTTTACATTCTGTTCATATAAATGAGGGATATACTCGTACTTCTAGCGCCAAGACTGTCCACAAACACATACGTGCTACATCTTCCCTCTTTTGATGATTATGAGGCAGATATCGATTTACTCCTAATTAAAATAACTGAGTTAATGTTACAAACTGGAATTCGCTCCACAGGTTCTGAAGACAGTGGCGTATGTTCGCCGTGCAGTTTCATTAGTTCACCGTCACCTCCGCACACGAAGCCGCGATATTGCGATCCCCATCTCAGTTACATGGATCGAGTAGTAATGGAAATCATTGAAACTGAAGGAGTCTACGTCACTGACCTTCGGCAAGTCATCATCGTAAGTAAATTAATTTTTTCACACAGTTCTGACACAGTACATGTCTCATAGTGCTACATTGTGTTTTGGGTACTTTATCTTCGATATTGGACCATTGGAGTCGACCAAGAATTTGTTTCACATCGATCATGAAAAGGTTGTATTTTGCGATGACGTTCGGCAAATTGAGTTAAAATAAAGATGAAATTTTATTTAGAATACTCAAAGCAATTGGTAATAGTTTAGGTACATGCACAAACACTTGATTAAATGGTAATACCACGTATTAGCGAATTTTCGAAGAAGAGGAAGCTACTGTTCTCGGTCCAAAATGCTTAAAACTCGAATTTCCGAAAAAATGTTGTACCAAAATACGTTTCAGACAAATAAATACCTAAAATCTGAAGTATCACCTCATTTTAAAGGGTTTTTTTTACGTTAGACACGATTGCGATATCTTATTCCGTTACTGCTTTCCTAAGGACTTTGAAGATGAAGAAACGTGGTTGTTACGTGAGATGTTCTTCACGGCCTTGTTCATCTTCGTGTTCAGCGTTGAAAAATCTCTAAGCTGAGTTGTTTCTCGACATTTACTTTAGTCGAATGAGATGTTCCTAACATCCCATTTTACATAATACCAGTTATTGTTCGAAAATTCGCTCTTGTAGCCATGCTGCATGACTTTGGTTTTTTTACTGCTGATCAGGAAAGTGCACCTAGAGGAAGTTGGCTTTGACCTATACATAGCGAAGAGTAAAGTTCACCTTAGGCATGAAATCCCTCATTAGGCCCTTTTTGAGTCCTCACTCTCTTCCATGTTATGCTTACCGAGTAAGAAGAGTCACTTCTGTGAGGTGTGTCCTTAAGAATTTATGTCCGTAAAAACTCCCCATAAGGTTTATGCAGTGACGTAGTCAGAATATACCTCTATCCCTATGCTGAAAAAATCCGCGCTGCCACATTCAGCTTCCGTCGTTATTTTTATCGGGTGATTACCTATATTGAAAAGATCCGATCATAAGAAAAGGTTACTGCTTTCCTAAGGATTTCTCACGACATCTTGTTATAACTGTACAATTATTCAGAACGGATCGACCTTTCGATTCGTTCTAAGGAATATGAACGAAAAAACGTTAGTTTGTGTTGGGAAAACTTACCTATCTTCCGCGAATGAGATATCATGTCGTATCGTAAAAGTGTGAAGTGCGAAATAATGACCGGGTAAGGTAGATTATCGAAATGTAGATTTGTTTTATTTTTCCATTGATTGTGTAGATTTGTTGACCTACAATGGAAAAATAAATACTACCTGCACCTGGTCGTTTTTATTAGAGATTTTTTCTTTGGTGAGAAACAGTTAAAACTTTTCAGTTTTCCTTATTCGTTCTTCTGAGTTTTTCTGGTTCTTGAAGGATTCTGGACTTTTCATGGCTGTTTTCAAAGGCTGGAAATAATGAGATCCACTTTCCTTATTAATACAATTACGAGTAATGTTCTAAAGTGACGATTTGAATGAACAGCAGAAATAATCATACAAAATTAATTGGAGTCTGATTACGTTGAATAACAAACGTAGGTTTGGTAGCAAGTGCAATGTTTGAACATTTGAGCACCTCTAAATGTATTAAAACCAAGTGGCAGTTCCAGAGTGGTATATGTATATCTGAGGAGGCCAAGACTATCTTGTTGTTTAGCCTTACAAAGAAGAAGTACCTAATATTATACATATTTATATAACTTAGGCCATCTCTTTGGATTGTAGTGGATGATTCGTCAGAATTTCATGGAGGATTCCGATAACTTAATAGTGATCTTGGAAGAACTATTTGCCTGTTCAGTATTCATGATCTCTATTACACTTGCGGCACAAAATCATTGTCCCGTGAAATGCCGATGTCCGGATTTTTCACAGGAAAGAAAGATGCCACATCGTTATTCTTGTTGCCCATCTCATTATAAGCGAATGGCCTTTTCGACCTCTTCCCTTATTGTCCTGTTGCTGTGGGGAATACTTTGCCGAGCTCGTGAGCCGAACCGAACGGTTATCCAGCCCGCTAGCGCTGTTCCAACGTTATAGTTGGCACAGTGAATCGTTCGTGGGCTGGAGGATATTTTACTATCTTCAAGGATAATATGGAGACGGGTTGAAAGAAAATTTCTGGTTGGCCTCCCATGTTGATTCGTTTCCGATTCTCCTCCGGACGATTTTCTCGTCTCCCGGAGTTGATATATATCGTTCTTCTTCCATCTGTTCTGAGTCCAATCCGTAGACCGCATATTAGAGAACCTGCTTCGATAGGAAACTGCTCTTAATTCGGTGTTCAGCTCTCACACTGTCGGCTTTAAATTATTTAGTGAATTGTCAGCACTGCTTAATAAGAGCTCAAGACATGTGTTATTTCTCAAATGGGTCTTCGTTTTCAGCGGTCTGATGAGAGATCGTAAAAAATTTGAATTATGAAGTTGGAGTTGTGAGGTTGGTGACCGATTTATTACCCGTTGGTACATGATTTGTTTCTTCTTTCGTATATATTACTATCTGATGCCAGGGCGGTTTTAGTAAACTTCTAAATCATGTTCCCTTTGAATTAAAATTGGTAAAGTTTTCTAAAGCGAACCTGGATATTGCTATTGCTTGATACCAAAGTTTGGATTAAGAGAACTGTAGTTTCGTATTGATTTACAGGGCTACATTGAACGACTTGAAACCAGTGACGAATTGACTGATGAGCAAATGTCGGATTTATTCGGCAATCTTCGACAGATCTACACTTTCAACAGGTACATGAACTGATTTTGAACAATCATATATTCAATACAAATAATATCATGCCAAATTTGAATCTTATAATTAATTTTCAAATAATAATAAATCATTGTTTTTCTTTAGTGCGTTTCTCAAGGAGCTCGAACAGTGTGGCCTTGATCCGGTGAAGGTGGCGAGAGTTTTCGTGAGGAATAACTCAGGCTTTTCTATCTATACTGACTATTGCACCAATTACCCTAGGTAAGACGACTTAACCTCCTCATGTCATGTCCCAACGTGTGGAAAATTGTCAGACAGCAAAAAATCCTAGGCACTATACGAGTCAAATCAGACCTTACACATACCCAGAGTGTCCATTCAAATGGACCAGCTCTCTGTACAATTTAAATAGACTCACTTCCAACGCAAGTGGTCCCTTGAGGAGTCAAATTAGTTTAAAAAGTTAAAAAAAAATCAAATTTACTTACCAAGTCTATTTTTGATTAAAAATTACCGATAAGTCATCACCGCTCTTCGGCAATTCTCATGTTTCCACTGTCTCTTAGATCGTCCTCACAATGGTAATTTGCCAGAAAGTCGTTTTGCCGAAAAACAAATTGGAGTGTTAATTTAAATGGACATAAAGAGGGTGAAAGGGCGAATTGAAATTTTTTTCGTGTCTAAATTTCGAGGTAAAAATCTATGTTCGATACAGTATTGCTTCTGGGAAACCCCAGAGTACTATTTTCATCTCTTGGAGCTGCTCAGTTTCAGTACACAGCTCTACTTATACAGGTCCTTTGGTAGATGGCGTCTCATATTGGGCTCATACTCATATTCAACGAAACGTAATATTTTCCCACTTAAGAAAATTTATAGTTCAAACTAATCAGAAAGTTTTTTTAAAAAACAAAACGTACAGGTAAAGGTAATTAAAATCAAAACGTCCCACTACTTACCATTGTTTTCAAAAAAATCAATACATAATTATAAGACGGTAGAATCGTGGAATGATGAAAGCCTGTAGAACAATTTGCAATACGCCTCTTGATGACTAATACAAAGTTTTCCTTACAGATATTCATGACATATCTAGACTTTATTATCCCTTGGACTTCTTCCCTTTGTAGCGGCATAAAATGATATTATATTAATAATGAGATAAATGGTCTGGTTCTGTTACAAAACCCTACGAAGAGGTTTTCACTTATTTTCCATCTTTGAGAAAATAGTCCGACCTGTCAACTTTCCTTGGATTTCAAAAGCATTATTTAATTCTCCAGAACTTCTAGTCATTACGAAACGTTTTTTTAATGTTGTTATGAATATAATTTGGAAAAATATATTTTAATTCCTTTTTTGTGTGTGTGGAGAAACCTAGTAAATGGAAAGGGAGTATACTCCTACCTTTTGTGTCAGAAGTACTCATTCTTCGGATTGTTTTATTTACTGAAGAACGGTGAGCACGCTGACGGAGCTGATGAGGCAGGAAAACACGGTCAGGGTCTTCAGAGAGCGGCAAGCATCTCTACAGCATACTCTCCCATTGGGCTCGTATCTCCTGAAGCCTGTTCAGAGGATCCTCAAGTACCACCTACTCCTCAATAACATCGTCAAGAATTCCGCCCCAGACGTCGAAGGGTTCGGAGACGTCGTGGACGCATTATCCACTATGACAGCCATCGCTCACCACATCAACGAGATGAAGAGGAAGCACGAGCACGCTGTGAGAGTTCAGGAGATACAGAGTTTACTGCTTGGGTGGCATGTAAGTATATTGCTATTGACAACTATGTTACAATTGACTGTCATTTGTTCAGTCCTGCCGCTTGAAAAGTCTAGATAGGATAATATAATGCATATTATGCTATCTACACCGCTAGTACCTAAATGTTCAAGAGCTGAAGTGATTCTGGAGATTCAACTAATTGAGTGACGGATGAGTACAATGGAAATGTTTAAAAAGGATGAACAAAATACTGATTTGGCCATATCTTCACAGAGCAGTTGCGAATTCCGTAGAAATATCCTACTCAGATTTACCTACTTCTATAATGAGCTTGAAGATTCTTAGGATCGCGTGAATGGCAGCACATTTGAATTTTCCCTGGGGGCATCGCGTGCGTTCACGCACTTCTGTCATTTGTCAGATTCCATCATGTCGAGTCTTGTCAACGATCTGTGAGGGGCTCGGCAGTCTTCCTTTCATACGGATCTTGAGTAACGCATACAACTCGTCTTGATCCAATAAATTTCCAACATATTTATTGAAATGCGTACCGATTTAAATACCTGTGTGTGGGCATTTGACGATTAGAGACAACCGGACTTCAGAGGGACCTCTAGTTCTATTATAGCTACAGTTATATTATAATAATATTATGAACCTTTACCAGAACATTAAACAAACAAAACACCTCAGATGTTCCCAAAATGTTTCATGATTTCAGTGCTTACATTATTTCTACGTCTAAAGATATAATAACACATTATATTATGTTCGATTTCAAATTTTCAAGTTTTATATTTGCCTCACCGTTTGGTTTGGTTTTCAGGGTGAAGATTTGACCACTTACGGAGAACTGTGTGCAGAAGGAACTTTCCGAATGGCTGGTGCCAAAGCCCTCAGACACGCTTTTCTGTTCGATCAGATCCTCCTTATCACGAAGAAGAAAGAAGAGGGCTTGCTGGGCTACAAGGCTCACATTATGGTACGTAGTGATCTCATGCGTCCCAGATTTGTTCTTAAGCTTATTCGCTTGATACTAATTTACCTATCTACATGGCAGCTTCTATGTTTACTTCTTCTATGTTCTTCTTCTATGTTCTATGTTTAACTTCTTCTATGTTTACATTTCTAAACTTATTATTGTTCCAGTGTTCAAATCTCATGCTGATTGAGAGTGTACCAGGAGAGTCTTTAAGTTTCCACGTCATACCCTTTGACAACCCCAGACACCAGTATACTCTTCAGGTACTGATATTCCTATGGCTTTTCCCATGGTAATAACTAATTTGGATGACAATTCTTGGACTTTTACAATCAAAATGTTTTTTTTTTTTTTAAATAGGCGCGCAGTTTTGAACAGAAACGCGAGTGGACCCTTCAGTTGAAGCGAGTAATACTTGAGAATTACAACGCTGTTATACCGTCGCACGCTCGACAACTCGTGATGGAATTGGGCCAAAATAGGATAGATGGTAGGTGCCTCCTACAGCGCAAAAGATTCTTCGGTATTGTATACCCAGCACCCATTATGCGTGATCTAGATTGATTACAACTGATTGAACTTGAATAAGAATTCACAATAAGCTTTAGATATTTAGCTATGCAACAAAATGATGAATTGCAACTGGACTACTACAATAAGAGCGTAGGGTAGAGTTCAATGTGGTTTGGTTCAGCACTAAATCTTATGGAATTTCTAAAAAGATTGACAAAAAAATATGTGACTGGTCTTCTTACTTGATCATTGTTGTTACCATCATTACCACATATGATCCTGACTTACTGAATACTTGGGATGATGTAGTACTCAACAGTAGGTCTGAGTTCTGAAAAGTCGCCTGTTTTTCTTGATAAGGTGTAGGATAGGCGTGACAAGTAGAGGGGAGAACTCTGGTGGTGGCCATGGCTCCTCCACGTGCCAGCTCCAGCCACTTGGTTTGCTCTCAGTCGAATGGTAGTAAAGCCAGATTCACATGGAGAAACGAAGATCATGAGGAGGGTTTGCGCGGAATGAACGTCGTAACTGTTTTGTCAGCAGATCTTCATCGTGCATAGCTTTTTATATTGCTATAAAACTGTGTAAGTTCCGTTATCGATTGTAATTGACTTGGCCTCCTTGTAAAGTTCCATCACTTCCGTTCTTCTCTGTAAAAACATTGAAAACCACCTTGTAGGTACTTATAAAAAACTAATTTGAATAGTATTAATCGAATATAACAGTTTTTGATTAATATGTAATAATCCTGTTTAATAAAATCGGGAATAAACCTACCTACTATAGTTTGTATATTTATATGTTTATTATTGTATGAACATGACAGTATAGGACAACTCGGTCCTATCGTGTGTCATTTAAAATCCCTTGATTCAATACGTAGTTGATTCAACAATTCTCAGCTGGGCACAACAATGAAAATTATTGTCATTGTTGTGCCCAGCTAAGAAATTGATTTCATGCCCTTGGATATGACTTTTTTTCAATACTAATGTAGCCTTTTCTCACGAATAGAGGAAACTGACGTCCATTATATGAAGTTAGCTTTCAAAATTCAATGAAACCTGAAACCTGTTCCTTGAATACGAGGAATGTATACGAGTAAATAATATTTACTTTAATTATAAAACATTAAAAATTATAAAACATTAAATTATAAAACAAATTATAAAACATTAAAAAAAAATCATTAAATCATTCATCAGATCAAGATTTATGTAGACGATGACAATAATTAAGTATGTAGACGATGACTATAATTATTAGTTTCACAAAACCTATATAGGTACTTGCATTTTGAAAAAGTTGTCTACATTGTGTTGGCTAACGATTGATAGAAATAATGTTGTAATAAGTCGCTTGTTGGGGATATCAGATACATATGCAGCAGGATCGACACACGAGGCACTTTTCCCAGACAGCAGCACTAGTTCGTTTTAAAACCTTGTAGTAGTCACCAGAAGACACAATACTTACAGCGGTACATAAGATCGTGGGGGAGAACTAACTTCAGCACGTATTTGGTTCGTCCCTTCGTTGAAAGTGCAGTGCAGGCTAATCGTTGCTGCCAAAAAACTCAAAGATGTTGAAGCCAAATTTCTAGGATTATAAATAATCTCCAGAGTGTGTGAAAGGTAAACTGGCCGCCCATACCGCTCACACGAAAGTAGAAAAGAATGTGACGGAAGACCTCGAGGGTCCTCCTCCCAAGAAGGAGCATAGTCGACCAGCTTGGAAGGGATCACTGGAAGGGTCTGGATCACTCTGTAAGTACATTGGAAGTGACATGGAGGGGATATCACACTGGATGACCAAAGAGTCAATAGGAATCAAATTTGGGTGATTGTCATTGGATGTGCAAGGGAAGGGTTAAGGTATTCTGTTTTACTCCCACAATCCTTATAGATGGTCAAATAAATTGTCGGGCACAAACTTTGATGTTCAATCTACTCAGTGCTATTCAAATACCCTCCCCAGACTCCCCCAGAGTTGGGCACAGAAGCCGACATACTTTTAACTAGTAGCTGAGAGACTCACGTCTTGTGTGATCTGTACAGTGAGAAAGTCGAGCGTCCCAAGTGAAACATCTACTCAGAGGGAAGTAGGTACACGCAGATGTTAGAAGTGAAATCTCTAGGGACAGGGGACTGACTCATGCCCAATAAAAATATCTACAATCCTTATTTTACGATGAATAGACACCATATGATTTCGACGATATGCCACAAGTGATGGAGTCAGAAAATGCCTGATTAAAAATGCTATTCCTTCTGCACTCCATCCACCACGTTACTAGAGCAATGCAGCCATACGAAGAAGAACCCTCTTCTTCCTTCATCCACCCATGTGAATCAGGCTTGAGATCTATTCATTCTCGACAGCGGGAGAGGCATAACCTGGAGAGAGGAAAACACCTTTCATATGGTTCCGAAATTTGTTTGATTTCAGGCATGGTTGAGAAAACTGGTTCCGGCAGGAATATGTGTATTTATAGTTTATTAATCCCGCATGTGTGTTTTACAGATTTGATTACCGCTGACAAAGGAACACCAAAGAGACAGCATTCAGCGCCTGAATACCTCGAAAGGAGGAAACAAGAGAGGGAACGCAGAAAATCTGAGACGGGACTTAGAGCTAGGCTCAGAACAAGGAGTAGAAAGACTGATATACTGACAACCAAGGTACCTACGGTTATTCAACGAAAATATGACAATTTGAATTAGATCTTGTTCATGAAACTTTCTTGTCGTGTCAAAACAAGTATGATCGATCATACGTTTACATTTGAATGTCTCTTCTAACATAGTGGGGAAGCTAATAGTCATGTTTGTTTCTATCTTTTAGGTCCAACAGAGGAGAGAACAGCTGCGCAGGTTGAGTCAACATCGTAATGAAGAGACCAATGGTGGGACTATCGATAACAAAATGGTAATACATAGAGTACGTTTCTTAACATTTACCATTCGAATACATAATCCGAATAGCAACTACAGCTCACTGAAAGCTATTAACTACCTTCCTCAACAAGCTATGTGCGTGTTGATTTAAGGGAAGGTACCAGTTTGAATGCGTGAAAGACTAATTGAATTGTCGTACGTTTCAGGAACAAGGTGGTCTGTCATCTCTTAGCAACGATGGGGACTGCTACCCTGCGGAGACGAATATGGAACAAAGCTCTGAGAATGGGTCGATGGATCTCCATATATCTGAGGCTGATCTTTCAGAGCAACCGTCACCTCACATTGAGAAGAAGAAGACGCTTGAAGAAATAGTTAGCCAATTATTAATGCAAAATAAAGAGTTTCAACGAGTTCTCAAGAAACAAAGGCATATAACAGCAAGGAGGCATCGCATTGAGACGAGCGACGAGGAAGATGAAGGATCTGGTATACCTCACTCCAGATCTACTAGGAGTCTTTCTGCTCAGAGGGAAGGCGACTACGACAACCTACAGAATGTTTGGGAAAGTGCAAGATGTTTGGAGAGTCCAAGTCTGAAGAGAGCGCAATCTTTTACTAGTCAAGTTTATGAACAGAGTTCTACGGATGTGTCACTGTCGGGAAGTCAGATCTCGTTTGATGTTCCAACGTCCCCTGCTGTTTGGCTGAAGCAGCAAAGACAACATCTGAACATCCCGACTAGTCTTAAGGCCGGGTCGCTTCCCCGAGGGTTCCAGTTAGGTACTCCTGACTGGCATCGAGCTCGGATTTCACCAGACAGGCCATTTACCATTGCGTCAGACAAGGCACAGGAACTAAACTTAGAAGATATGCAGAGATATTGTGACAGCCAACACGACCAGCTTGTGGCAAGGCATAGATTCCCTCTACCAGACGACACTACTGAAGAAGACTCAACGCCTGATGCTAGCACTCAACACCTCAACGTTCATCCAGAGTACAAGATTTACAGACCAAGTTTGACCAAAGCCACATTGAAGCAAGTAATTTCATCAGTCAGTAATAAACTTGCAAATTTACGTCTGTCGTCTGAAACCTTGGATGAAATTGATGATAACCAACGTTCAAACAAACTCATGACAGCATTTGCCAAAACGTTTGTCAAGAAAAAAGCAGACGAAAACACGCCATTCTACAAGCAGGGTAGTTCAGCACTTGGTGCTAGGATTGCGCATGGGAGTGAAACATCAGACTATGCAGATCCCAGGACCTTATTCCCAAATATAACCAACTCAAAGAAAGCAGCATCACTCTTGGGGATCAGACCATACTCAGTCCTTTCACTGGTCTCGAATCTGACTTCATCCTCGTCATCAGGTTACGCAGCAAGCAACTCATCCAAATCCTGTCCTAAGGGGAAAGCTGCGGAAGAAGTTGAGCAAGTGGACAGCGACGGCTCTGCGGATAGCTACTACGAAAGATCGTTCGAAGCCATAGAATCAACGATGTTGAACGATGTCTGCCGTGACAGCGCCATATTCAGTGACCCAGAAGACATCCTAGACACCATTGTTCCTAAGGTAAAGAAAATACCCCCACCCGTACCTGAAAAACCACAGAGCCTCAAATGGCGTTTGACTGAAAACAAGACTTCCTCCCCCTTGAGCAGTCCCAGCCAGGATTCTCACCAAGATGACGAGTACGACTCAAGTTCCGTTGCCTCGACTGTCATCGATACTTCAACAACCAAAGGTTGGGTGAAACACGTAATTGGTAAGATTCAAGGAGATCATACCACGTAAGACTTTTATTTTCGTCTTGTCATATTTTTGTACAGCACTTCCAAAACGTTCCACAGGAACACCATGATTGTTGATGTCATTTTTCCTTTTTGTACGATCACTGTGTAATATTATTTATTCTTAATTTAGGATTTTCTTGTTGAATACTTGTACAGCTAAAAATATTTGGATTCCACTAGCCATAGATGGTACAAATCTTTTTTTTATATTACCTAACCATTTACCTTATGCCATATTTTGGATTGCCTTAGCTTTACTAGTTATGACGACTGAAGCTGAATTCTGAGAATGTGTAACATTTAAGAGGGTAAGCATTCAAACTAATCGTTAATCTTTGTTTACTGAGCATGTGCTATCCCTAAAATTAAATGAAAATTGAAGGAGAACTCATATTTTATCTTTGTATCCCACTTTCCAATCACTAAAATGATTTTACAGAAAGTTCATAGACTGAAGTTACCAGAGGCAGAGCAGCTGGAAACGGTGCACCACGTTAAATTCCATATCTTAGAACAGGGTCATGAACGACTGCAAACGAATAGTAGAAATTGGGAAAGTGATTCAGCAACCTGATCCAACAAAGTTGTTGAATCAGGACATGAATCTCGGCTTCTTTTCAAATTGACCGAGGAATTTGAAATTCAGCATGTGACCTTCGATTGGGTCGAAGGATTGCTCTTGATACTTTTCATAACCCTGGGTCGATAGGGAGGAGTGCAAAATATGGGGTTGAACATTTCAACGCTCGTTAGGACGATATAGAACGGTATAGCTATCCATCAAAAATTGGAAACTAGTAGGATTTAGGTATTTTTCAAGACCACACGGAGTGGAGTACGACCAGTCGTTCGTTTACAATCAAAACAGAAAATGTGCCAACATTTTGGCAAAAAGTGCATAAAATAAACATGTTAGTAACATGCGTCTAAAACCCTCAACCCAAACATCAGTAAACTGATGTAGAGTATCGACACTACATGCAGGTAAGCTTACATGGAAATGAGAAAATATCTCATCTCCCCCTGTAAGATATGTGTTGTGTGTCTCAAGTAGGGTTGCCAACTTTTATTCGGAGAAAAGAAGTACTTACTTTTCAGAAAATGATTGAAAAAAAAGTACGGTCCAAAAGAAAATTTTGAATTCCTCGGTTCATCATCACCTTAACGTGCGGAAATGAGCAGAACCGTATTATGTACCTAGAATACCTAATGTTCATCAACAATTTCCATAACTTCGTTTCCATACCAACTTGGCTATTGGTAAAAAAAAAACTCAATAAGTAGGACATAAATTTCATAAAATAAAATTTTACTGCAGCAAATGCATATTTTTTTAATTTATTTACTCGTCTCTTTAGTGGCGGACACTGAAATACTAGGATAGTAACTACCTCATCTCGGTCGGGGTCGCTAGGTAGTGAAATAAAATTACTAATTTCAGTTTTAAGACGATAAAATTTATTTAACGAGCCCGATGATGAAAAAAAAAGTATTTTAGCGCACTTTTTTCCCTTAAGAAAGTACAAAACATCAAAAAGAAGTACAATAGGTACTTCTAAAAAAAAAGTACGGTTGGCAACCCTAGTCTCAAGTAAAACAAAATAAAAATTGAGCAACTTAAATGCGTCATTAAGTAGGTATATTTGTAATTGCTTAGCATTGTGTAAGATAAATGAGGCCATTATAACGCAATCGAAGAGTGCTAATAATAGTTGCTATACAGGGTGTCCCAGTATGAATGGTCCAAACTTCAGGGATCGATTCTGCAGCTAATTTGCAACAACTTTTGTCCTATAACGTTTTTTTTTTTAACTCCGCTGAAAATCGCGACTTTTTTTACTTCTAAATGTTTCCGACCTTAACTCACTAAAATTACCATAACTGCCCTAATTTACTGCGTAAAATGAAAATTGAGGGTACCGTTGGAAAGAGCGTTAAATTTGCTTTTTTCTAATACATGATACAAATTTTATGAAAGAGCTTAGAAGTGAAGAATCACGCCAAAGTGAAAATGTTGTCAGTTACAACTTATTGGTTGAACATGATGGCATTTTTAAAAACTATTTTTACCCATACCTGATCATTCCTGTCTTCGGAAAAAACATCTGCAATTTAAGAGCTTTTCAACGATGTGCTCAAATTTATTTTTATCTACATAATGTTTTGAGAAAACGGCGTACGAATGGGGAATAACGCGATATTTTTGAGCGAAATTGAGGGTTTTGCACGAAAAATGATATTTTCAGGACTTGGAGGGAGGGGGTGTATCTGCTCGGCATACCAATATTTTTTACGCTGAATCGAATGGTGACACTCCTGAGCCTCTCCGTCTGAATTAAAACAGAATTAGAAGGTGTTGCAACGAAATGAGGCACCAACGTCAAGAGATTCGAGACGCTACCTCCCCTGTGTCGTCAACAAGTAGGTTCTCAAAGTGACCACCTACTTGTTGACGACACAGGGGAGGTAGCGTCTCGAATATCTTGACGTTGGTGCCTCATTTCGTTGCACACCTTCTAATTCTGTTTTAATTCAGACCAAATCGACCTAAGGGAAATAAAAAAATAAGCATAGAATTTTCTAGGTCGATTTGGTATGAGGTATTACACACTGTCAAGAGATCGTGAGAACAGTTTTAACCTTTCGTGGACCAAGTGGGCGGTTGGCGCACGTAGTACCAGCGGGGGTATTTCATCATCCCACTCATTATATTGGCGCTGGTGCTGTGGCGTCGCATTGAACAAGGGTAAAACATTATGTACATCATATTTAGAGGTATATTATTCACATTTCGAGGTTAATGATTGAAAAAATGCGCTTAAATGTTAAAATATGTATATAATTCAGACGGAGAGGCTCAGGAGTGTCACCATTCGATTCAGCGTATTCTGCTCAAAGTGTAAGCCCTAAGGAGGCTACATACCAAATGACAACTTCTCGAGTGAATAGTATAAAAATTAGCTTTAGGAGCCACTCAGCTGATCCTAGGCATATTCAGCTTAAAGCGTAAGTCCTAAGGACGATACATACCAAATTACATCTTCATAGAGTAAGTATAATAATAGTAAGAATACTTACTCTATTTATAAATAGCATAGAAGTTAGCTGGGACTTTTAACACATTACTTCAGGCTGAGTCCTCTTCATTCTCCTTCCCTTTATCTGTCCGCGCCCTCCAATCGTTGCCGCTCCCGTTCAAGGAGCATCTTTCCCCTCAAGGCCCTCTCCACATATCCTGAGGTGTGGGTCCTGCTTCTAATTCCCCTAATCCAATCTCACGACCAACCACAGATGCACTTTCACCTGAACCAAGGCGATCTAAAACGATAACCCTGGAGAGGCTCTGCTCCGTTTGAGAGGCATCAATTGCACCGACGATACCTAGGTATATTTTAATGGAACCTAAAAAATAATACTTTGCGTAGAATATTTCTATGATGGGCCCTGTGAAGACTTTAACTAAATAAATACCAATTTGAGCCAGACAAGCTCCGCATGAGGGCAGTTTCCGATTACAGTCGGAAGCCTGACAGGGCTTAGAAAGCATATAAATATGTTAAATTTAACATTGGGTCATTAGAACATTCACCTTCTTCCTTTGAGAGATGAATGATGGATGGAAGACATTGTAGGTTGAGGTGCCAACTTGAAATAATATATTACACGATAGCTAAATTTTGTATTTCAGAATTGAACGCAGTGCTTAGATTACAAAACCAATTGTTTCTACAAATTTAAGTATTTACTAGCATCAAAGTCCATTATTAGAATTCTTACCAATCTTCTTCCTTCTCTCCACTTCTTGCTTTACTAGCTCGTCCAAGTTATCTAAAGGTCGATAAATGTGGTGGACTGTTTGAGCTCCAGCGATCATCGAGAGCATCGCAGCAGTGACGACCTTGAGATATTCTGGCCAAGTTGCTCCTGCAGGCATCTTTAGGCGTTGTTCTTGAGAGCTTCGAGAGCTGCAATTTCCGCTTGTCTCCTTTTATACGTCCTGTAGAAATTCACTCTGCCTTGAAAATCCCAGTTGATCATAGTATACTCCAAGCCAGCTCCGAGGGCGAAAAATAGGGGCATGAAACGGTAGAGCCCAAACAGTTTTTTGCCGGGCCACTTCTCCAGAATCTTGTAGAGCGTGTCACTCCTCTTCATTATCTGGTTACACTCATTAGAGCAAAAACTAAATTTAACTTTGAAAAATGTGCTCACCAACTTGCTTACGGATTTGTTATCAACTGGGTAAGATAAGATTGATAGCACTACAACCCATGGAAGAAGGAATTCCTTCTTCCATGACTACAACCCAACAATCCTTATCATCTACCTACCAGCAACCTACTAGAATACCTACCACCTTAAATTATCGGAGATAATAGAAGAAACTTGTAAGTTTAGAATAATTTTTTTTCTAGACTTGCAAGTTTCTTTCATGACTTCTCATATTCCTCAATTTAAGTTGAACTTCCAAAAAGTCATTCCTTCCACGACCTTTGCGTTACATTCCTCCACTTAGATGGAGAAATGAATGGGTGGATACTTAGGAATTCCTCCATTTAGATGGATACTTAGGAGGCCGAGAAGAAAGGCACTCACAGCAGAGACAAATAAAAAAGGCAAATACCAACAACTTGTAGTTTCTAGCTGTCAAAGTGTACCTAAACTGTCATGTTGGTTTGTGCGTTAGTACTTGTGAATTAAATTTTGTGTATCATCGTAAAATATTAAGGTAATGCAAGGGTTTTTGTGTTCTGAGGTGTTGTGGAATTGGGGTTATAGAGTTTATCATAGTAGGTATTTGCTTATTGAAGTTTGAAGTTGTGAGTACAATCAATAGGAATCTGTTTGTTCCAGTATTTTGACATCCTGTTCTAAATTACGGTTCATCAAATGGGTCAAAAGTGTAGCCAATTTACCGATGAAGAGCTCCAAGATTACCAGGTATGAGGAATTTAACCATCGTTAAACCGTTCAAGAATTATTGATGTTCAATTCCTTAAGCACAATATTGAAGTTGCATGATGTTACTGAGAGGCAGCTCTATTATTTAGCAACTTTGTGATTCGTTGCAGGATTTGACGTATTTTACTAAGAAAGAAGTTCTACAGTGAGTATTGGAAGACGTTTTTCAATGCACCAACTTAGTCAGTTTCACAATTATTTCATTTACTAACATACCAAATGAATTATTAGGGTTCACAACAAGTTCAAGGTCCTTGCTCCTGAAAAAGTCGGCCACAACCGGAATGCCAAACTCCCGATGAACAAGGTACTCCAGTACCCCGAGCTCAGAGTCAACCCTTTTGGCGACAGGATATGCAAAATATTCAGCTCCAGCCATGATGGGGATTGTACCTTTGAAGATTTTCTCGACATGATGTCTGTATTCTGTGAGGCAGCGCCTACTGCAGTCAAGGCTGAACATGCATTCCGGATATTTGGTAATTCGTGCAATTATTGACATTTCATGTTCTCTATATTTTTCGTTTCAACAGTTCACTTTGTTGAGCCCAGTCATCGATCGTTAGTTCTTCAAGGTCAGAAAGTGATAGCGGAATGTATGTAATTAGGTAGTGTTTTGTAAATAAGCGACTCGGTGAAGGAGCTACGCTAATCTTTCGACAATAATTGAACAATTGTTGTTCAACAATATTGTTCATTATTTTCTGTATCGTCCCGTTGGTGTTTAATACTTTTCGGCTCCAATTAGACACAATGATCAAATTGTGAAACATAGGTACAGGGTAGCTCCTACAATAAAGTTTCGTAATTATTATATTATAGTCTCATAAATGTTTTTACCGGGCCGACCAACATAATTTATGAGGTTTTGTTTACTCCTTAAATCAGTTGTGGCTGCTCCTGCCTGAAACTTAGGAGGTGCTTTTCTCAGCCAAATACACATTTTAACCATGTGCAAATGGGATTAATCTTGTAAGCTTTCTCATCTTCAAATTATAAACGCAACCAAATACACACTCGTACAATAGACAAGAACTAGGTTCGATAATGGAAAACGAAATTCTGAAATAATGTATACCTAACGAAAAGCTAAAATGTATAACCGCCCAGCAAGAACCAACGTGGAGGTGGAAGTAACCGCTAAGAGAGACGGCCAATTCGTGTTTTTTTTTTATTGTTTTGCCAAATGAGTCAGTTATGCCATCTTTAACAAAGCAAAATAATTTGTCACTCACCTCAGAGCAAACACAGTCATCATTTTGTAATATTTGGCCTTGAACTTACAACACGAATCTGGACGATTTTTCACTTACAATATTTGCTGAAGTGGTGGCCAACATTACAAATCTTAGCCTTATCTTCCACTGACACACGGGAATAGTTGAGTTTGATGAACTCTAACTAGTTATTCATCGTGGGAAAACAGAAAAAGGAGGATGACTTGACGAGGAATCGACAGACAAAACCACGAAAACGAATGTATAAACAATTAAAGTATAACAATGAAAAAGACTGCATAGCAGCGCCCCTTGCAGCAGAGCAACAAGTTTTTGATGCTCCTCAAGAGATGTTTTGAGCTCTCTGGTCAATCTTACATTCCTATTGATTCATTCATATTGAAACCTAAAATTGTCAGGCAGAAGTCAGGAGGAAATACTATTTCCTCACGACTTCTGCCTGACAATGTTAGGTTCTCTACTTGACTACTCCTACTGCAAGGGAGCAGTTGCTCCAAGACGCTTCTGATTGGTCGGGCTACTCCTTCCCCCCAGGTACCCAGTGCGGCTCTGTTTTCTGCGTTGATTCAAATAGTAAAGTCCCGTTTTGTGTCAATAGCCAACTTTCTCTTCAAATGGGATAGGAGCATTTGGTTATTATTCTTGGTTTATTGGCTGGGGGCGCACATGCTCCTATCAGTAGGAATTGACCAAGTTGACAATATTTCGTCTTGGTCAATTTCTGTAATTCATTACCTCTGTATTGAAAATAACCAAAATGCATAGTGTTGATGAATTAAACTGCCCCAGAATGTCCATATATACCGCAGAAACCCCTTAACACGGAATCTCCTCAACTAGCCAGGTCGCTCTCACTATTTATAATACTGAGATGGGAGCGGCATAAGTTTCTTAAATCTGATTTAATCCTTGATTGGGCATCATACCAGATCAAGAGCCTTTTGTACATATCCTATGGATGATATTCATTTTTAAAGTAGATTATATTCTGAAAAAGCCTGCTACTTAATTTTCCCATTTCAGATTTTGACGGAGACGACATGCTTGGTGTCGCCGACTTGAGAGAAGTGATAGACCGTCTAATCGGCCCCCATAGACTGACAGATACGGAAATGGCACATTTGGTACAAAACATCCTCGCGGAAGCAGATCTCGACGATGACGGAGCCTTATCCTTTGCGGAGTTCGAACACGTTGTCGACAAATCTCCAGATTTTTCAAGGTGAGTTGGAAATAAGAACAAGTAGTCGTAGGAGAGCTGAAGAGAGCAAAATCAATTTATTCATTCCCCAAACTTCTTATAATAATACGTATTAATTACAAAATGTTTCAGCGTCTTCAAAATACACCTGTAAGAGCAGACTTCGATTCGGGACCAGTATTTCACTTCAAAATACTTTGTTCTTTTACAATATTGAAAACTTTTAATAATGTACTTTTAAAAATTGGAAAAACCTGAAGCGTCAATCAACTCAATGAATGACAAAATGCGAAGATGTGAAAATCATTCATTGATGAGATTGTGCCATCAACGTTACCATTTATATTTAGTCACAAATATCGTGTTTGGAGTGGCGTTGAACCCTGTTCAATATGAAGATTATGTCCTCAAGTACCCACTGAAATAGAAATATACACAATTCAGGTAAGTATTAGTAATATGAAGCTACTTCGAAGATCTCAATAACCTATCAGCAAAAATGAAATCAAATCACAGTATTATTATTATTATCCTATGTATTTTCAAAAATTTATAACCAACAAAGGTACGAATACAATTTGAACTTGAAATTTCTTTTTGTGTACGTGTTCAAGCTTCTCCCATATACAAAATGCATACAAAAGAGTACGACGACATGTTTCTAGATAAAAGCGTGGACGAAGAAGGAATATTAGCTTGATAGAGGGAAACTCTTTTTTTTTAAGGAAGTAGTGGGGGATATGAGAACTACATTACTAACGCCTATCACCACTTGAGTGGTAACCGTCTTCCCCAGCCGAACACTTCGCCTTGGGTCAGTTCTTTTGGTCTAGAACACAAGTATGTCAGAAAAGTGTTGCTATTGTAATGGGGGGGGGGGGGGTGTAAGATATCAAATCAAGTGTACCTATAATGTTCCCCATTCTGATACGTTGCGTTGATACTATGCCAGACAAACCAAATTAAATTATTCGATTAAGCCCTTGTAATTGACCACTCACATACAAAAATGAAACTTTTCATAACCCTTGGTCAATGGGAAGGGGTTCAAAACGAATTTTGAAAAAGTCATATCTCGAAAAATTCAAACTGAACGGTATTTTTGTATGGCAAAGATACAAATTGAAACCCTTAATAACGTGCACATAGCATAGTGATAGGCTTATGGTAGATATTTTGATAACCCCTACCACAAGTTTTCCCACGGCTGTGACATATGACATTAATTGGTCAAATTCTGGCATCGTAGCCCAAAAGCAGTCCCTAGGGATGAAACATCAGAAGCAGGCTAGGGATACGACATCGGAACCAAATAATCGATTATAACATCAAAATATTAATCGTAAGCTAATGATCTATGTGACCAATTAGTCGGTATTGAATAATCGATGTTCGATTAATCGGGTTTTCAAGTACTCATTTGAAACTCATAATTATTAAGCAAATTTTGCTTTCTCACTATCAAAAATCTGTTGTTAAATTTCAAGGATAATGAAGATAAGGGAATACCAAAACGAATAAAATTGCATAAAATAGTTTTGACATGGATATGTCTTATGGCTCCCTCCATTCCAAAATTGGCATGATACAAAAAATGTGACGTTTTTCGGCGGAATTCCCGTGGTGGTAGAGACCAACCAAGGTTGAAATTCGGCATGAAGGCCCAGGATCATCTGAGTGGCTCCTAAAGCTAATTTCTATGATATTCACTCTATGAAGCTGTAATTTGGTATTTACCCTCCTTAGGCTTTATAAATTGATTATAAATTGAAGGTATACATTTTATACAATAAATTATAGAATGGAATTTTTCCCTTACTGGGAAAAACATCTAATCATGGGTAGGTATGTTAGCTTTAGGAGCCCCTCAGCTGATCCTACGCCTATTCTGCTTAAGGTTTAAGTCCTACGGTGGCTAAATGCCAAATTACAGGTTCATAGTGTGAATAGCATAGAAATTAGCTTTAGGAGCCACCCAGGTGATCCGAGGCCACAAATCGTCGATGTTATTGTTACTACAGCCATGGATGAAGGATGCTTCTGCTCCTTATCCTTATGCATACTACTTCTATGCTTATGCTCTTTCAAAATCCTGGTGTATTCGAAAACCCGATGAATCAGTAACAATAATCGATTAATACAAAATAATCGGTAGCTATACATTGCTTAAATTAATCGGGGGCTAATAATCGATTATCCGATTAATTGATTTGCATCCCGTTATGGAACAGTTGTGAAGACCAATAATTATTGTAGTCAAAATATTTTGAGTGAAAAGTGACTGTTTTCAACGATGTCTTTAGGGAGTTAGGCGTGAAACAGTAGAAAATTAGTACTTACGGCAATTTCATGCGCATGAAAACCCAGCATGCGATGAAAGACACAACAACGCATATGAAGCCGACAGCAATCAAAAGAATCCTGTTCAGTTTGGGCGTGGTAGGATTGTGCGTGTGGTCCAATATGACGAATCCAAGACCTCCGAGAGTGAATAGGAACGAAGAGGCCAGTCCTTCCATGATGTACTGTCCGTTAACTCTGTACGGCATAAATGCGACCTACAAAACAAGGATTTGTTCGTGTAATAGCACAGTGGTACATGGAAATTCAATTAGATGAAGTAGTAACATAATATGTTACTACAGTACGTCCATATCATGGACGTATTGTTGAGAAATAAGAATTAGCGGTGTCATTGGTTCGTCAAAAGGATTTAAGGCGCTCTCAACTAATAGATGCTGTTGCACTGGAAATCTGAGAGTGGATGCAGCCCATTCAAAATAAGTAAATTCAAATAGCAATACAGCAAACATCTTCCGACACGTACTCCTACGTTGGATTGGCAGAGTGAAGCGCCTTTTCCAATTTTAGTGCCAAGTTCGAATTCCCAATTGAGGAATCATTATTTTTGGTGAGTATTTTGCAAGAAACGAGTTTATATTAACACTGTTAACCTCTCTCATGGATTAGCTTTGTGAAATCCCTTTTTTCGACATTCATATCGACTCATTATTCGTAAAAATTGAGCCACTCTCCCGATTACTTGAACGGTGAATGCTCTGAGCTTCCATTTTCCGCCCTGTGGTAGTTATCTTATTACTGAGTTCATAGATAATATCTATAAATATCTATATATTATACGATGAGCTATCCGAAACCCTTGAGCTGCATCAAGTGGGGTAGTTAGCACGTAATCCCTAATTCAGCCTCACCATCCCAATGGTCGAGTCGAAATTTAAAAATTAGACTCGAAGGGGTGAAATCTCAAATAAACTTGATGTTGGGGGAAAACGCCTCAACCGCATTTTTGTTGAGTAGACCTCAACACTTCGTTTGAAACACCTTATCTAGTATGTTTTTATGTTATTTGATTAGGAAAAAAGCCTCAACTCGCTGAAAACTGAGTTGGGGCGTTTTACCTTAACATCGTTGGCTTCAGATGATGGGTTGAGGTATTTCAAATGGTGACTGGGAGGCGTTTTACATGAAGTAATAATGAAAGCGTACAAGTGATTTCAGTATGTTGGTGACCAGTTGAGGAGTTTCGGGAAAGTGAGGTTGCCGGAATGTTTTGATGTGAACAAAAGGGGAGTTTTTATTGGTAACCTTTGAAGCTGATTTGTGAAAAATCAATTATAGAGTTAAGGCGTTTTTCCTTAAGGCGTTTTTGACCAGTTAAGGCGTTTTTCCGTTAAGGAGTTGTTCAAGCCCCTCTCACCAGATGTGGCCCCCCCTGTATTTTCTATTTGAAAGGGACATGACAGGAAAGCGTTTTTCCACTGTGGAGGTTAAACAAAAATCGCTGGAAGGCCTAACGTACATTCCAATAAGGGAATTTAAAAAATGTTTTGAACAGTGGAAGGAACGTTTGCAGAGGTGCGTTGTGGTCTTCAAAGAATACTTTGAAGGTGGTGTAAAAAATATTAAGAAATAAAGAAGTTATGACGAAATTCCCTTTTGTTTGGGTCACACCTCATGTTGACTGATTTTTTGTGATTTTGTGACATCACATTTGGCATACCTTAATGTTACTTCTTACAGAACTTGATGTAGCTCGAGAAATTGTATTGTTCCTGATTCAAGACGAGATTTTGTATCAGAATCTGATGCTGTTTGGTGGGTCGGAAATGGGTAAAAACAAATATGGAGAGCTTCTTTCAGAGCAAGAAATCAGAATGGGGTTTCAAAGACAGGTAAGTCCGATTCTGACGTCGGAAAGAGCAGAATTTGACCCAAGTCCCCCCCAAAGATGTCTACTATGGATACGCCTTCACGACGCTACACAACCTTTTGCAATAATCTGCTTTTGCATTGTGAAATACCTACGTAAATACGATTATAGATTCATGAGTTTTGCCCAATGAGCTCACTCAGATAAAAATAGGGCTACATTAAATAAGTAATTTCCAATTTCTTGGATCGATTCAAAATCATCATTTAGGTATATGGCATTTAGGTAAGGAAGGCGGCAGGTAGATTGCCATTTTCCCGACGTAGTTTTCAAGCTGAAATGTAATGAATTGTGAAAATAGTTCAGTTAAACACCGCTACCCTTGGTTAATATTAATATATTATGTTTGGTTTTGACTATTTCAGTGATTCAATTACCGGTCTTGAATGGCCATGTTCGTCTGTAGTAGATCCAACGCTTGGAGGCTCAATAATGACATCGTAAATTATCCCTGGAAAAAGCAATGTAAATATAATATTTATATATTTAATAAATATTATGTTCAACTTTCAATTAGACGCCGAACTGATTGAACCATAGAAAGTAGGTACATAAAAGAAATCCAGAATGATGCCCCAATCCCCAGAAAGTAAGTTCCTCAACTTGGCCTTAGGCATCATCGTCGATGGTATAATCGCAGTAGGAACGACTCAGTTGATCTCTAGATGAATACAGTTAAAACATGTATCATACTTTACCTCCGGTGACCATGAAGTAAGACATGAGCACCATAGAATACATCATCATAGCCGAGGGCTGTTGGAGCCAAGATGGTTTCTTTATCTTCAAGTTAGGTGGTTGCAAAAGAACATAAGGGGCTGCGAATAAGTACTCCATCGTTGCTCGGAATTAGTAGCTGATAGAAATCACAGATAAAAACTGAATGAATTATTAATCGACGAATCAACATCCACAGGGGAGAACACGTCGGCAAAATATAGCGACAGGAATGGAAAATGACCGCTTGGGGTTGGGGCTTGAGCGACAGCGTAGCACCTCCTGATAAAAGATAAGACTAATGGAATTATTCTTATTCTCTTTCAGCTTTTGTTGGTACTTGCGTGGATACTGTTGCTCTCCAAGTGTCGTTTCATGGAGGAATTTCCTGCTTCCATGGTGTCGTGTGACGAAAAACCTGAAGAAGAATAAGAAAGGTTCTTAGTTGGTTTCTACAAGGTTTTGTGGATTTATCGATTATTTCTCTTCGGTTTCCCTTGCCGAGAACACTGGATGATACTGTCGACAAGTCGGGTTCTTTCTTTAGTTCGTTCGTTAGGCGAGTATCTATCGGCGAATTTCATTCGAAACCGGCGGTTCACCCCTCGCATAATCCATCGAGTCATTATCAAACTAAATAACAATCAATCTTGAAATTCGGGTGTCCTTTGGGCCCCAGGGCCGACCGTTCTTGTTTCATAGTCATATTTAGTGAACTAAACTCTTTGTGAGTGCAAGTTTCATAATAGTACCTGATTAGAATCAGTTGCGAACATGAAGAGTGAAGGAGGAACGTATTCGGATAAATTCAACATCATTAATGAAAAACCTGTGGACAATATTTCGTTGGAGGTCTTCTATAGGCCTCACACTATCACGCTATTTACCATATCATTCGCATCCCTCATTTACGTCTCCCTCATAAGGTAAGCAATCAACCACAATAAATACTACAAATTAATGTGATTAACTACACTTATGTTGAGATAGGCCACAGGTCTGTAGTAGGTGTACTTATTTTAAATTGATTGTTTTGCCATGTTTGGTTCCAACTCGATCTAGGTATACGTCAAACACCATGGCAATTTGTTCCATCAATTAATTTACATAGCGATTTATTTGAACAGTTCGTTCTTGGTCCTTGCTCAACTAATCATTGTATTTTTAGACAATGTGTAAATATAGCCGATTGTACGTAGTAATTGGCATTTAATGCTTGGATTTCCATCTCCACTTTGAAAGTCCTTGTCAATTGAAGGGGAGTTTTCGTGGCCCATGTACAAAGCCTGGTGGCTTTATCGTAATGGTCGAAGTCTGTTCGTCCCTTACGTTTCTCCTAGAATAAAGTACTAACCACTCCATCTGAACATTTATTGTTGATGAGTTTGTCAAACCGCCAAAAACAGTCCTTAATGGGTCTGCCCCCGTATGTAGGGTTTGGTGACTAAACTCATTGATTAGCTGCTCTCTCCTGAACTTGAAATCATCTTATAAGATGATTGCAAGTTCAGTAGAGAGCAGCTAAAAATATGTCGAACTGCACTTGGTATTTTTGAAAGAAATCAATGAAAACTACAGTGATGCCTGTAGTCACAATGTGATGTCCGTTTGAGTTCTATTTTGAGTAGGTATTCGAAATCAGCGTGCAATCTCTTATGCTGAATTGCTTAGTTTGCATTACCTACCGCTTGAGTCTTATCTCCGCCCACTCCTTGCACCAGCGCACAGATTGGATTTTGTTGACGTAGTATTCACCCAAGTCTAAGGATGATACATATTGAATTCAACCAAATATGAACTCTTGTGGCATTTTTCATCTTGAACTCCAATTGAAGTTTAAAATACAATAATTGGATAGCATTGGTTGATTAATCTGTAGGTATCTCTGAACCCCGAAATGTCTTATGAACACGAACTGTCGTCTCGTGTTTCCCTTGCCTTCAACTCACTCATTCTATTGATGATTGTTACGTAAGGTTTGTGCCATGAGACCGGACTGTTATCAGTGGGGATAGCGTGTTTGATGTACATTCGTAAATGAATGCCCTCGATATTTCAACAAACCTTTGGACGTCGTTTGACCAACGACATCATGAAGAATTAAATTATAACGGACAAA
Source organism: Stenodema calcarata (assembly GCA_963920205.1). Lineage (NCBI taxonomy): Eukaryota > Metazoa > Arthropoda > Insecta > Hemiptera > Miridae > Stenodema > Stenodema calcarata. Next base: position 22,495,594 of record OY986049.1, on the reverse strand, counting down.
ATGGAACCGCATGTATGCGATTTAGTTGAATATCACTTCGGGCACGGAACCGGAAATTGATCGTGTAGTATTGATTTATGTTTCCCACCTTATGTGGGACCATCTAAGGAGCAGCCCTCAATACTCCCTCAAAACTGCTCCGAATCGATAGTGCCATCTGAACTTCCTGAAGTGTCCTTGAAACCGTAAACCTTAAAATCAAATTTAAACTTTAAATTAAACCTAAATCTTCAAATTAAACCTAAATCTTTAAATTAAACCTAAACCTTAAATATTTAAATCATACCTAAACCTTAAATCACACATCCATGAGTTTTCAACTTTCACCAATATCGAATTAATACGATCAAAGATATCTGGCGTTTGGTAGATATTGCTGGTTCTCATCATCTTGAGCTCAACTCTAGCTCTAACTTGCATTTCCAAAAACATTTTATACCGACGAAATCCGTTCCAGACCATCCTGAGTTGACTGCCGAAGGACAGCAAAAATCATTTATGTATGTGCCATTCCAGACGATAACTCTCGATAGAATTTAAATAAAAAGTTCAAATTTGCACAAAACATATGTCTTGGCAATCGAAAGGTCAAGTTCGTAAGGTGGGCAGAATCAGGCCATTTAGGGGAAAAAAATGACCCGTGAATTCCAAGAATGAAACAGTCTGACAAGTGACACCTAATTAAAAAGATTTTTTTAACGCTTAACCCGATGGTGAAGTGAGAATTGTGATATCTTATTCCGTTCTCAAACCGGAGCACATTGAAGTTGAAGAAGTGATTGTTACTTGAGATGTTCTTCACGGTTCATCTGCTCTTCATTCGAATTTTTTACTACAAATTCGTTTTTTAGCGCCCTTAAAAACTACATACTTAGAAATCAATTGCCAGGTCAAATCTCACTCTGGTTAAAGTGAAATTTCACAAGAAAGAAGCGAGCGTTTGAAATATTTTGTTCGTCAAGATTACGACGGACAGCTGCGAAACAGCCTTGGAGCGCTGACTTCGCGCGGTTGTGGGAATTTGGTCGCAAGAAGTTTCAGTACGTTGGTAACTACCAAGTACTAGTACTCTTAAAAGTGTTAATCACCTTGCCGAATAATTTCATCGTCATCAACCCTCGTTTCCCCGCAAATTTATAACCCGCCTTTTTTAATTTTATATGAATTCAGGAGAACGTAATTTTCGCGCATGAGGTCAATTTTTGCCCTTTTTGAAACATCTTCTTTTGAAAAAAAAAAAAAAAAAAAAAAACTTGCGCACACCCTAAGTACGCGCGGAAGCACGAACATTGCTTCCACAAACATGAGAATCTGGATACGCTGAACGTTCTAAACAACGGGTTAGGTTTTGCTGGAAATGCAACCCTATTAGAATAATTATAATAGAATAATAAACAATAAATTATGCACATACTATTTAATGTGTGTAATACACAGATTAATTATTATGATATGAAACATTGCTAGATGAAATGTATCAAAATATCCAGTTGCAATAAATAAACCACAAAAAAAAGAAAAGAAAATCAGTGCGTCGCCACTGAGGGCGGCCACTTTCCCGACATAATTATTAGGACCTAAGGAATCAAAGTGGGACGCATTCTTCTAAGTTTTTTAATCGCCATTTTGAACTGCACTGATTATTTTGGCTCACCGTGTAAAAGTCTGATATACCCATGGCTCGATTTGACGATCCAGACTCTTGCCATTGAATGAATGCACTCGTGATTCGCGTGTACCCTAATTCCATCTTCGCTTTTTTTTCAATTTCAGATTTTATTTTGCATCATTTACTTAGATATTAATACATCAACGAAAAGCTTTCATTTTCATGTTTCTTCAGCAATGTGCTTTCGGTATAAAATATAGCCACTGCAACTTGGTTTTGTGTTCTTTGTAGCTCTCAGAATTCTGTTCTCAAGTTCTTGTTTCCTTGTGTTTCAGAAACGAAGACAACTTCAACAACAACATCTGGGCCGGGATCGGGTGCATCGTATTTTTCTTTATGATAATTTCTTTACTCGCTTTCCCAAATGGACCCTTCACTCGACCGCATCCGGGCGTTTGGCGGATTGTTTTCGGCCTCTCCGTTCTGTATCTCTTATGTCTTCTATTTCTCCTTTTCCAAAATTACAAAACCATCAAAATTATATTAGTCTGGATCGATCCCAAGTTGGAGAAGTTTCACATTGACATGGACAAGGAGTACGGAGTGAATTGCTCTGACGTGACCGTGGAGAAAATCTGGGATCATCTCGATGCCTTCGCCCTCGCTCATTTTCTCGGCTGGGCCTTCAAAGCTGTTCTCGTTCGTAACTTTGGAATCTGCTGGACTGTGAGCGTCATGTGGGAATTCACTGAGGTATTTATCACCCATTATTATGAACTAATAGCATTTGTTAAGTTTCAAGAAAATGTACCTACTGTATGCATGAATGTATAGTATGTAGGAATATTACCAGTGGGTCTGTGCCCAATTGTTCATTTAGTGATAAATCTGCTTATCTCTCAGGCGCATCCGGGTCCCTCAATCTCAACACCAGATAGAATGATGAAAAACATGATGAAATGTATATTGGAACGATTATAACGCCCAGAAACTTCCTGCAACGTCCATTTGTACTAGTCCGATCGGTATTCTGTGTGTTTTCTGTGTGTATCATGGCTAACTGACTCGGCCAAATTGGATGAAACTAGATGTATCGGAGGTAATTGGAATTTGGACCAGAAAGTGGAACCGAGGAGTGTGAGCAGTGTGTTTGTAGTTTGGTTCGTTATTTTCCCCTCGCTTAATTCCTACTTTACTTTTTGCCACTAGCCAATTTTCGCCCCTACTTTCCCACTTCATTCTCATCTTTCTTGCCCTCTAGGCGCAGGTGCATGAGATGTATCCTCCAATTAATCTTCTTCCACAAGTAGGACTTTGGAACTGTTTTTGTTATTTGGCTCTAAAAATCCTTTTTGAACTCAGGATTTATTCTTTTACTTTCAATGAACAGCGTAGATAGATAAATTGTATCAAGAACCCAGGATGGTACCGGTTCCCATCTGTCGCACACCTCCATCTGATGACACCTCCAACCAGGTCGTTGACTGACACGATCTCTTCTCGCAGAAGTTAGGTGCCGTTTCGTCCTCCTCTCCAGAAAGTCTGCATGACGGATCTCCCATGTTTACTCCGATTCTGCGCAGATGTTCACTGAAGCACTCGTGCCCAGTCAACACCTCCACCAGGAGTCTCATTTCCAGCATCATGGCAGCTCCAGTGCTTCTGAGCTCATTCTCCTACAAGATACGGCCATTGTCAACTTCCCGAAACTTCTTGCTGGGATGTATTCCCAATACCTCCTATGTCCTTCCTTCGCCCATTCACCCAAGGAGGATTTAACCGAGCATTGGCTATGCCGGCGACTGGCTCTCGCGCCACTTTCTCAGCCTACCAGGATCAGCCAACCATGACATGTTTACGCTCGCTTGAACGTAGTGGCTGTTCGCCTTGTAATGGCTTAGAGCAGTGCTTCCCAATCTTCTTAACTAGCGGACCCCTTTCACGGAAAAATTTCAAGTGCGGACCCCTGTCATTCAAGTTGGTGTTAGATCAGGTACTTACCTGAATATGGATAGGGGAAAAAATCAATTTCATCAATTAGCCAACTGTTCCAAATATTAGTTGGTGGAGAAAGGGATAACATCATGAAAATAAGCATTAGGTAAAACATTATTTACGTACTTTTTATTTACAAAATGTGCAAAGTAAGAAACGAAAAATTGAATTGAGCAAAATGGTAACGTTGAGTCAGATGAACTAATGGGAAGAGTGTGGTTGTTTCAGCTGGCACAATTTTGAAAAGTCGGGTTCAATTTTGCATAGCTGGAGGCGGATGTCAGGTTCAGCATCAAGGCAGCTTCGGTATTTGGATTTGGTAGCAGCATAGATAGAAAACCCGGATTCGCACAAGTAGGTTGAGGCAAATGGAAGAAGAGCACGTTTGGCTTTCTCTACGAGGGGTTGAAATTTTATATTTTCCATGCGGAGCCAAAAATGGGGGTAGGTATCATTATTGAAGGCAGATTTCATGGTCGAGTCTGAAGTGAGGTCTATCAAACATTCATATTCAACTGATGATAGACTGTTTGGCTTTTTCGAAACTGAAAACGGATCAACGACCGGAATTCTCGGAAGTCCAACAGCGCAGGACTACCGAGATTATGCTGTAGATATAATTTGCTTCAAAATTTACATTTGCTGCGGACCCCCCACTTAGGGTTGGCGGACCCCTAAGGGGTCCGCGGACCACAGTTTGGGAAGGCCTGGCTTAGAGGATCATCAGTTTTTGAATAAAGCCCTCAAAGTGCTGGTCCTCGTCAATGCGGTGATGCTGAGGCTGTGGATACGATGGAGGCTGATCTGTTACTGGCTCGTTCCTCCGTAACCCAGAGATTTGTTGGCCCTTAGCGCTATCTACATGTTTGAGTGAAATTGAGGGATTATGCCCCTGAAACCTGAATTCTGCCATTATTGGTTTCTATATTGTGGACCCCTTATACCAAGTAGCAAAGCTTTGTGCTCTACCAACCCTCAACTCAGATTTGTTCTTTTGCTTAATATTATGGGTTATGCTATACATTGTTTAACAATCTTCTTATCCTCCTTTCAGGCTAAAACGGACTCGATAAATACGTCGTCACCTTACAAAATATTCAAATTTTCACATTTGGCTGTTATTAGGTGGTGTGTGTTGGAAAGACCTGGACACGAGGAATCCAACGGCATCAAACCAATTTTGTTTGCCAAGTTGATGGGGTTTCGATGTATTGAAATAGATCGTCAAAAATGTATAGTACATTAAATGTAACATGTATTAACATGAAATCAAATCGACGTCTCAAATTTTGAGACGTCGATTTGATTTCATGTTTCCTATGCATCGTCCTGGAGACTTGGTTGTTCTATTGTTGAGTCTGCTCATCCAAAGCGTGGAGTTGACAAAATCACTCTTGAAGTTTAGGTTACTAAACTCATTTCTCAAGGTTAGGTACTCAAACATTACCACGCCAATAGCTTACCCACGGCTTGATAACCGCTTCCTGTTTCTAATGATATCATTATTTCAGTCAGTATAATCTAGCGTAGAACATTAATGGATATTCAGGATAATTTATCTAATTACTCGTAGATAATGAAGTGGGTTGCGTCATCCTCTACTGCCATTGTACTGAACTTGAGGTTAGATTTAAATTCATTCTACCTGTCATAATGAACTATAATCACTCGTACAGTTAGGTACATGCGATTGGTTTCCACCTCTTCGTTTTTTAATGGAAAGTCTCTTATCTTATTTGTCATTAGGAATCATCTAATCAATCGTACTGGTAATCTTTGTGCTTCCTGTGAATGTGAATCAAATTGAATAACACTCCAACTTTTGACGATAATCGTTTTTCCGAAACAAAAGTATTATTGCCCTTATCCAATCAAATTGTGTATACCGTATTTGGGATGCTTGTTTCATCTTATTTGCCGGTGTAACGAGTGTTCTGAATAAATATTTGTACTGGTATTGAATTGTGAATCTCTTCTGGAGATGCTACACATTCTGATAAATGAATTTGGTCTGCAATAACAGCTTGACTTCTACTCTGAAACGAAACATACAACTCAACTCCACGTTTGTACGTGGAAGGGCACGCCATGATTGTCGTACCACGAGGTCCCCATTCAAGTGACCTTTTGATCTGTGAGAAACAACTGTTCAAATATTTGGGTTACGCCTGATATTATTATTCATTGTTTACTCCAACACTTTGTTGGCTTGTTCTATTGTGCCATGCTCGCAATGATTTGATTGACAATGTTGATGAATTCACCATCGAATATATTAAACAGCTTAGTTTTACAATATTTGATCATGGCGTCATCAATTGCAAACAACTATAATATTGCAAACAACTATAATATTATTTTGTTGCTGATGAAATCGAGAGAATATCAAATAACATCGACTGTAGTTGATATCAATTCTTTAATTGATGAAGGAGTAAGTTACTATGATGAGGTAGAGCACTTGTGTTTGGCTCACAAGACGAGAGAGAAATAGATGACCAGATAATCACAAAGCCATCAGTTAGGATAATGAGCTGACACCTTACATTGCCATAGCACCCGGCCTACATCGTCATAAGGCACTCCTGAATGTTTGGCTCAAGGGTTCAGGAAATATATTCAGCGTGTTGGGCAAGTTATTGACATTTTTCATTATGCAAGATTCATCATTAGTTGAGAGGAGTAAGTTTACAACCGGAATTTCTCACATACGGATTTATGTTTTCAAACGGAGGGTTGGAGAGGTTGACCAAAGTTGGCCCTTGTTGAGATCCTAGTATTCTGAACAAATTCAAAATTAGCTTTCAAGGACTGCTTAGCAATATTTGCTTCAGTGCAAACATTAAACTATGCAACCTAGGGCAAGCCTATTGCTTACTTATTGCATTCTGAACCTTTTATACTCGTATATGGTTTATAGCCAAATTGTAATACTTTCAGAGTGATGCATCCGACATTCTCAAAGTATCAAAATTTGGCTGTAGTGGTTACATTAGTTAGTAGTTATGTCTCTATACTATAGAGGTATGGTATAACCACCCTCATCAACCACTGGATACAATGGCACTTTGTGACAAGGGTGCAGGTAGGTGAGAGTTGTAGGAATATGCCTAATGGAGGAATGAAATCAATCCAATTTCATCCAGAGATACGTCTCTGCGCCCTACTGTGTAGGCACTTAGCGAGTGGGCATAACAACTCATGAGATCCCTCCCTTTCCTAAGGGTCTAGGGTAGACTCTACGTATAAGAATCACATCTTATAAAGAAGTAAATTTACTATATTTAGTATATTTATATAAGATACATCTACATGTACCTACTCTCTCCCCTGTCCAACGAATAGGAATAATGATGCATTTATCACAGCATTTTGGTTTTTAATCCATAGATGGCATTCGCTCACTTGTTGCCGAACTTCATGGAATGTTGGTGGGATGCTCTAATCCTGGACGTCATCATCTGTAACGGGTTTGGGATTTCTGTTGGACTTTGGATTTGCAGGCAACTAGAAATGAGGGATTACAATTGGGTAGGAATCAAGTAAGTCGACATCAACTCTATGTTTTTATACCTACATGGAGTCCATATATGCCTTTTACTCGTTGGAGAAAGGCTCAATATGGAAAATACAGTGCTGGTTGTGATGGTTTTCATATTTTCTATTACAGGGAAATCGAGACTACTACCGGTAAAATCAAAAGAGCAGTCCTCCAATTCACCCCTCAGAGCTGGACCCATGTTCGTTGGGTCGACCCGAACAGTACCTACCGCAGGTTCTTCGGTATCTGTCAACTGGTGTTGTACTGGCAAATCTGCGAGCTCAACACTTTCTTTTTGAAGCACATTTTCGAAATGCCACCCACGCATCCTCTGGTCATTTGGCGCTTGGCTTTTGTCGGTATCATCGTGGCTCCTTCTGTGAGGTATGTTATTTATTATTATTTCTTGGGTTCGAATTGTGTTATCATGCTGGTTTCTCTAGAGATTACTGCGAAAGTCCCTCTTGACACCTTGACAATGCTCTCTGCTCCCTTTCCTTGCTTTCTGAATCATAAACATAGTTTCATGGGGTCTGTATAAACATAGTTTTATACTTCCCGGGGTCTGTATGAATAGGACGAGGGTAGAGGACTGGAGGGATGCGGGGCCTCCCTGTAACATGAGATGAGCCTCAAGAAGTTATAAGTAGAATGCAGTTAGAATTAATTAAAATAAATAATATATTATATCTCCAAGTGAATCACCGCTTAGAATGAGTAGGGTAAAAGGTCACTTTTACCCTTTCCTTTATATGTAAAGGAATTTACTGAGACAACTCTAGAGTCAAGAATCTAATAATAGATCCCCCTCTGCTTTCCGTTCCACAATGAATCGTTGTATGCTGAGGAGATACTTGGTAATCTTCAAATTTTCGACCATAATAATCAGGACTCGCCCTCATCATGATTCAAGGTTCACTACACATGACCTCCATTAAAGCTGTAATGACTTGAGTTGTCCAATTCTATCAACATGCTTTCTCATCCTATTCTATTTAAGAGACAGCATAATTTTCTGATTACTGACTATCCCCAGGCAATTCTACATGTACGTCACCGATCCTGGGTGTAAGAGGCTGGGTACACAATGTTGGGTGTATGGTGCCATCATGGCTGCTGAGGCGCTGCTGTGCATTAAGAACGGGAAGGAACTCTTCTCACATACGCAAGCAACCAATATTATCGTTTGGTTATTGATTCAGTCCTTCATGTCCATCCTGTGTGTTTTTGGATGTTACACTTACGCGAAATACTTCCAAGTAAGTCTACGTATTCTCTAGAGTCGTGGGTCTTCTTCTATCTGTTATGTCCTGTGTCTTTGGAGAAATAAGCCATTTGCGAACTAAGAAATAATCACTCGGAAATCATTATATAAGTGGTGCAAATTCTTTTGGTGTATTGAAGATGATAGTTGCTATACATATTTTTTCCACTAATGTTGCTGTCCCTTCCATTATGACGATTCAATATTTTTTATATATTCGTATATCTTGAATTATTCTGATTAGTATAAATACGAGTTTTCTTTGGAATTTAACATACAGGGTGTCTAGTGTAACTATTTGACAAACTCAGGGAAGCGATTTTACAGGTAATTTGCAAAAAGAATCTACGACGTACCCAGACCTCCATAGCAACAAATTAAATGAGTTTTCAGTCACAATATCTCCATTTCAGGGTGTAGAAAGTCAACGGCATTACTTAGAAAATGTTTTTAATTTTGAGGGAGGGCTTTCATAAAATATAATTACATGAACTGTTCAAAATGACCCCCGTTCTCGTGGGTGCAGAGGGTGGCTCGTCTGCGAATGGAGTCGACCACACGATGGTTCTGGCGAATCAGATCCCCGGAGGTCTGAGTACGTCTGAGTAAGGAGGTCTGAGTACGTCACCATTCGATTCAGCGTGAAAATGTGCCTGAAAAAGGAGTTTTTCCGCATACAAACTCAAATTTCTCAAAAAAGTTCTCCCTAAAAAATAAAAATAATCATACCGTTGGAAAGCTGAGATTCTGGAAAAGTATTTTCCAAGGAGTGCCCGTCGAATGACCTCCGTAATAACAAAGTGAACAACTAGAAAAAACGGTTATTTTAAGGAAGTCATTTTTGGACTTTGGCTATTTTTTCATCAATAAGTACTGTCTTAAAAAATCGGATTGTATATCAGGTAGATAGCAAATTTAACGCTCTTTCCATCGGTATGCTCAACTTTAATATTACACATTAATTTAAGGGAGTTAGTTCCGTTTTACAGAGACAAGGTCGAAAAGACGAAAAAAATCTTAAAAGCTAAAAAAGTCGGATTTTTAGTTGAGTAAAAAAAATCGATGAGGCATTTTTTTGTTGCAAATTACCTGTAAAATCGATTCCCTGAGTTTGTTACATAGTTACACTAGACACCCTGTACATACATCTAGGGACGCGGGAGCGTCCCGCCCGCCAAGAAAACCGAAGCCCTGAAAACCGAAGCGACTGAGACACTGATTACGCGACGGAACTAGTTGGGGTTTTCACCCTACCATAGCTCGGTCCCCTGAGTGTCTCGAGAGTTGATTTTTTGTACACCAACTCTCCAGGGGCACGTGAGGACGTAAACCAAAATTCAGCTCTCGGGAACATCAGGTGTCGGGGGTATAACAATTTTAAAACCACTATTTTTCACGTTTTTCGTGTTCTTCTTCTTCTCGTTGTTGTTGTTGTTGTTGTTCATTGACGGGGCTACAGCCCAGCAGACAAATCGGATCGAGCTGAAATTTTGCACACACGTTTGTTATGCTCCAAGGGAGTGCCTTTTGACCATTTTTTCTCTCTCCCCCCATTTCACCCCAAATTAGGGGGGAAATAGTGTTTTTTAGGAATTTCAAATGGTCATAACTCCTTCAAAATTGAAGCTTTTTCAGATTTTCTTTTTTAGTTGTGTTCAGCTTTTCAAACTGTTTAATTTGAGATCAAAAAATGCTTCCTAAAAGGAAAAATAAAGGAGTTATGGTGATTTTTCTATTTTCAACAACAACTGCCGCAAATATTGATGAAAATTGGTGCGGTTGGTCTTAAAATGTCCGCTAGGTTGTCTAGAATATGCTCAATAATTTTGAACTAAATCTCAATCGATTTGACTAATCCACAGCCAAAAATACGTGAATAAATTCCACATCTACTGATTTGGCTAATTTCCGAAAACATCAAAGTTGAACGGTGGTCAGAAAAATTGTCGTAGAGTGGCGCCTGTTTAAGGATTGATAGGAAATTTAATGGGCTTTCGAATGAGGGTAGCGCACTTTGGCACTTTTCCCAACGGTTCTCGAGTTATTCGCGATTTTTGGTATAAAAACGTGCGTTTTACCAGTTGCAAACTTTCTCTTTCCTCTTTCTCTTCGACACCAATAATTACAATTATTGTAATGATTCTCAACAACAAAAATTTGCACAATCCCCAAGAAAAAATGCAACCAATTTTCAAAAAATTTCTAATTCAAATTTATTCAAATTTCTAATTCTTTCTATTTTTTTAAATTTAATAATAAGAATAATTGTATTAAATTTTAATAATTGTTTTTAAATTGTTGATTGTTTTAATTAATCGAAAATTTTAAAACTAATATTTAACCAATTCGCAAAAATTTTAAAACTACTTATTTTTCAAACACATTTCAGATAACAAACAATAATTTCCAAAAAATAATCATTCTTGTCACAAAAACAAGAAACAAAAAGGCAAATTAGTAGGCGTACTAATTTTAACATGAATAATGTTTTTGCGGTGGCCTACCAGAGTTGAAAAGCGTAACGAAGTTTAAGTCACGAAATTATGTCACGAAGATTTTTAATGATTTTCACGTACAACCGAGCCGTTTCTAGGGAAATGAAACTTCTTTAGTTTTCAACGGACAAAAATCGTTCTCCATTCGTTGGAAAGCCTTTAATTTATGCATAAATTATATACTGCCAAAACCACTGTAAATATCGAAGAAGCTGAGATACAGCCCTGAGTAAATAAAAAAACTAATAAATTTTCCGCACATCTCTTAATATTTTCCATACAGACAAAGAAAAGGGATAAGGAAAAGGGGAAACGGGACGCAAAAACATTATTCATGTTTTGCATAGCAAATACCTCGTTCTATACAAAGTATAGCAGAGAAAAATCAGGGGGGTCCAGGGGAGCTTGCCCCCCTGGCGAGGCGCGAAGCGCCGAGTTTTACTAAATTTTGACTAGGATAACACTTCATTTAGGAAAACATTTACTAGTTACCTCGTAGGTACTTTTGTATTGTATAAGTTGTTGAACCGTATTGTATAAGTACCACTCGAAAACTAGCCATGCAAAAAGATGTGATATCCCCCCAAAAACAACTCCGTTGTAAAAACTGGCCCGCCAAAAAACCTCAGCCGCAAAAAGGAATGATATCCATTTTGCCCGCCAGCCACATATATAGGATGCTCAGTGCTTCGCACCTCGCTGTTGAGTGTGCATATAGAAACCTGATCCTCCTACCCCTAACCTCCACCGTCAATGTTTTCCTGTTCCCTGTCACCTTCCCACAACCCCCTCTCACCCTTAGTCACCCTCGGTTTCACCTAATATGTTTCCTCTGTTACACCAGCAGGGAGCTTTACGCTTCTTTCAATGCTGTTGGCGGGAGCTTTTTGCCAGATGAACAAGCCTGAATTGAAGCATTACTTCATTACAGTTGTACCACCGCTGATTACTCGTGACCACCAGTAATACTTATGTTAGCTTGTTCATCTGGCAAAAAGCTCCCGCCAACAGCATTGAAAGAAGCGTAAAGCTCCCTGCTGGTGTAACAGAGGAAACATATTAGGTGAAACCGAGGGTGACTAAGGGTGAGAGGGGGTTGTGGGAAGGTGGCAGGGAACAGGAAAACATTGACGGTGGAGGTTAGGGGTAGGAGGATCAGGTTTCTATATGCACACTCAACAGCGAGGTGCGAAGCACTGAGCATCCTATATATGTGGCTGGCGGGCAAAATGGATATCATTCCTTTTTGCGGCTGAGGTTTTTTGGCGGGCCAGTTTTTACAACGGAGTTGTTTTTGGGGGGATGTATATTACTGTTATGAGTTGCTTGAATGGGGTCCACTCTGTGTTTGAAGGTATGCTGATAAATGTAATTGCTAACATGCATTGTTTTTGAATGCTGTGCCTTGTACGTTTGCTGGATGGTTTTACAGAGAGAGGATTATAACTATCTTTCGCAAGAGTCCTCACCTATTAAGGAAGCACCTACCACTAAGGGAACAGTTACCAAAGGTAGGTGTCATCTGTTATTTGGAAGCATTTCTATTGATTGCAATTATGTGCATGGGAACTAGAATAATAACACGTCAACAACTTAAAGTTAAGGCCTGGATTATGTTTTTCTATATTTCTGATGGGAATATTTCTTCGGGCATTTTTCATTCGGTTTAAAAACACAAAAAGGTTCGGACTGTTTGACCGGACCATGCTATTCCGAGGTAGTTTTGCGTCCTGAATCCGATTTCGAGGTCATCTGAGCCCCATCACGTCAGAAAATCGACATTTCAAGGTCATTTAGAGGTTACGAGGGACCATCAAAAAGTAGGAATACAAAACGTTTTGCGCAGCAGGAATTTGTATTCCTACTTTCTGATCGGCCCTCCTAACCTCTTAATGACCGTGAAATCTCGATTATCCTACGTGATGGGGCTCAGATGACCTCGGAATCGGATTCAGGTCGCAAAAATACTTCGGAATACCATGGTCCGGTCAAATAGTCCGGACCTTTTTTTTTTGTAAACCAGTGTTATGGTCCGGATATAGTCCGGATCTTCGTGTTATGGTCATGTGGTCTTGGAGGTAAAAGCATGTTTAGCAGCCTTCCTGGCAACGTGTAGGGGCTCCTTGCATACTATTGGTGCAGAACTGTTTGTTACCAACCTGCTTTAGTTATGATTTATTGAATTTTCTTCAAATTAATTTATTCTTCTTTACTTCGATTAATCGATTGTGGTTTAACAATTTTTGTATTTTTTGTTTATAATGATGGGTTTGAGGTTAAACTGTGTATAATGTTAGTAAATAATTTATTGTTATTCAATCCATTTGGTTTATTATTTGCAACTGAACAAGTTTGTGTACGTTTCACGATACGTGGAATCCGAGTTTGAATTCTCGAAAAAAAATCCGCCTGTCCTTGGATACCACTTGAAATTGAGTTACATCTTTTAAATTCAGTATCCAAACTCCCCAGGTTCTATAATATTTATATGTAGGTACTGAATGTGGCAACATAATCCTTGTGTCACTTTGGTTAACGTCACGTTGATTGCTATTGCATCTCTTCGGGAGGCATCAGGGATCCACTCATGTTGGTGGATACCACTGAGTCATTACATACAATTGCAGGGTTCGTGCCGGTCAGGGAAGTCAGGGAAGTCATGGAAAAGTCAGGGAAATATAAATGGGCACTGGAAGTCATGGAAAAGTCAGGGATATTGGATTTTGGTCAGGGAAAAATCTCAAATCGGGTGCAGAATTGCGAAAAATCCATGATACGCGCCGAAAACCCCTTTACCAGTTGAATTTTCGCGCCGCGTTCTCGTCCTCGCAAAGGCTCGGTACCGTCCGGTGCTTCATTTGCTTCGCCGCCAGCGCTGGCCGTCTGGCTGGCTGCCTGGCTGCTCGGGCTGCTGGGTCGTTCAGCCGCGCTACCTCGCTCGCCAGCAGTGTCGCTCGGCTCCGTGGCTGGCAGGCAGCTCGGGCTGGCTGAGGTTTGTTATTGTTTTGCGAGTCGGGTCAGTCGGTGAGACGCGTGCGTTGGTCGGTGGGCGTGCAGCGGGCGGAGGCCGGGAGCCTTGAACTCACAGGTAAGATACAATTGATATTAGTTCAAACCAAGATTGTGTTAAAAGCAGCGTTGGACGCGATAGCATGGCTTGACGTCTTGTATCCTCGATATTTCAGGGACTATGGCACCGCCCAAGAAAACTGTGTTCAACGATGGCTGACTGGTTAACCCCATGTTTTCCGGCGTCATCGCCCGCGGCAAGCACGACACCGAGGCTTTCTGTTCACTCTGCAAGAAGACCATCCAGCTGAGCAACATGGGTGCAGAGGCGCTCAAGAGTCACGTCAACGGCAAGAAGCACAAGGCAGCAGCTGACACCGTGAGGCAGACCAGGGATATTCGCATCTTCGGAACGGTGAGTAGCACATTTTTCTTCGTGTGCGTCTCAATTTTTCGAACTCTGTAACGAGTCGTTATTCCCCTCTTTCACTGCTTGGCCAGCAAGAACTGGCTGAGTTAAAAGCCAAAAGAGCCAAACTAGCGTCGGAAAAGACTGCGCAGCTAGGCGCCCTCGATGACGAAATAGCGTCGATTTTGACCAAGTTAGGCTAGATTCTTACATGAACTGTGCTTTGTTTTATTTCTTTCAACATTATGGTTGCCAATCTTTTTAGTACAAATTCCTTTTAAACCTGTTTATTACCTGTGTACGGTACAGTGTATGTTGAGTAGCTGTCTAGGAATAAGACTTTTAAATTATGTTTTGTTATTGTGATTCGACCTGTTTGTTTGAAGTGACAACCAAAGGCCTATGGTGCTGGAATAATTGGCTGAAAGAAAAGCCGGACTGAGCAGATAGCCGCCCCCGATGACGCAAACGCGGCGTTTCAACGAGATAGGCTAGGTTCTTTTATGAACGGTATTGTTCCTAATATATTTAGTACTTAATTCCTGCTTTAAAAAAACTGTAAAGTACCTTTGTAAGGTATGGTTTATGTAAACCACGTACTCAAAACTTTTATGTGTTTTATCTTGTGATTCTATCTCTTACTTTGTTTTAAGTAAACTTCGTTTTTTTATGAATAAAAAAACTTGTTCCTTATATTGTTTTTCTTCATTTGCGCATCTAAAATTTTCGATTCATGCAAAACGTTACTGTTTAAAGGATCCTGAAACGTTGTGAAAAGTCAGGGAAAAATCGAAATTTTTGGTCTGGAAATCAGGGAAAAGTCAGGGAAATTGAAAATTGAAAATCGGCACGAACCCTGAATTGTGACTTTCAGGAAATTATTCATCACGTAGGCTGCATCTTATAATTTTCATGAATCCCGTTTTAGGTCATCTTATGGGAGATTCGGAGCCGTCTGAGGATTTGAGAAGGAGATCAGGCAGACAGGCTGCAGACGTCAGCTAAGATGTGTCTAGTATTAATCGACTCCACTCTCTGAGGAACCTCGTATTTCTCCTCCATTTCTCCCAAGTCCCGTAACCTGGCTGAATACCGCGCAGGACCTGCCCCTACAGATCATTCCTCTGTTCTTACGAATGCCGGTAGGGATCAACTGTAGTTGGTTTTATTTTATTTAGGAGACTGTTGTTATTTTTAATTGACTTCGTTATATTATAATCGGTGACCATTCCTGTTCATTTTGTGTAGTGATTGGTTTACTCCTGCTGTACAGTGTTCAATATTGTACAATATGCTAAAGTCTGGCTATAAAAATAGCCTTTCTTAAATTTACGGTAATCTTGGTTAAGTTACTATCATAAGTATGGTGAAGACAATTTTACTTTTGCCTGCTTGTTGGTTCTCTAGTTTGTTATGGATGTTACAGCCATTGTTAAAGATATCAGTCATTAGTTTCTTATTTTTGAGGATTATCACCTCCTGCCATTCAATTGGCATTTATTCGAACTAGCTGTTCGACGTACGTACGTATGATTCTTATTGGTGTCGAACTTTACATTACTGTTTAGCTTTTAAAAGCCGGCAAAAACCGGTGTTGCCACATTATTCAATAACTAGTGGAAACAAATTACAGAATTAAAAGTAACAAGGACTCTACTCCGATTATTCATTAATATTTATTATGATCCGAATATCATTAGCTGTCATAGTGTGTCACGGTTCCTTGAATAATTGATGACGGGTACACATTCCCTGTTGGGGCTGTTGTCATGTGAACGCTTTCCAATCTGTTATCTTGAGCATGTTGTGTCAAACGTAATTTCTTTAACTAATCAATGTTTATATAACTATGCTCTTACGTTTTTGCTGTTAGGGTGAAAAATGGTAGTTTGACCTCCATCTTAAAATATCCACTAATATTAAATTATGAAAGAGATTTCCCAAAGCTACGCGTATCTATTGACTTGGTCACAAATATCTAGTTTCATTGTACTAAAACATACTCCTGCTTAAATGGGAAAATATGAGACCAAAGGCACGAGTAGAGGACCCCTTGTTATGTTCACTTTGTGGTTCACATATTTTACCATCGATCAGAGTGAGAAATGTATACATTTCTTGATCGGTTCAACCATTTCTTACATTTAAGGTCTTCTTACAGTACGATTACGTTCATTAGTACAAGACATTTACCAACGAAATCCTCGGACAAATTATACAGTTAACATTTTTCCTTCTCATTGAAAACATACTCGATTGAATGGCCCTGCAAATCGGCAAATCAATTTAAAACATACGTATGCACATGTGACACTTTCAAGTATCTAAAATAAACAAGGTCCTTAACTCAGGTTGAATGAATAGTATTGACTGTACCTATAAGTACCATTCGAACTGTTGAAGGTTGGTACATTGATAGAGGTCCGTCTTCTGACTGTTAAATTGCCGTCACCTGACCGATTTATTGAAGTAGGTTGTGTAACTATTTGCCCAAAAAGACAATACTGTCACTAATTATGAGGCAAGGCACCGCCAGCTAGAAATCGTAACCTTTCAAAATAGAGATCTCTTAGATCTCTGAGACAACTGATCGTAAAATCATAATCTCCCACATTTCCTATTTATAGTCACCTTACTAGACAGTAGTAAATTTCGGTGATGATTCGATCTTCTTGACATTGAATAAATCTACTCCTCTAAAATTCCTGCTCTGTGTCAACTTTCGAATTATACGTTCAATTTCGAAGAGTTTGATTCTAAACGAATTTTTCTGTTGTCAAAATGAAGTGTTTCGTCTTCTGCTTGCTCTGATTTCAATCTTCTGTGGGATCCTGTTTGTATTTTCTTTGTAAAGGTTTCTAGTCCCTAGGCAAGCATCCTGAAAGGTGCCATGAACCATTTGGTTAAAAACTCTGACCAGTAATAACCAAATTACTAGCTACCCTATTTGATTTCCACTAACGTCAACTTGGTGTGTTTTCTCATTCACCTCTTAATACCTACGCTACTTCCTGCCATACTATAGTAGGTAATTGCCAGTATGACTTCTGTACAGTGGTGATGGAGATGCTCATGTTAACTATTTATGTTTAGGAGTATTGTGGTGGAAATTATGATTTGAACAGTTTTCCACGTGGTACTGGTGATGATTGTTTGAAGTGTTGAACTATCCCGATGTTTCATATTTGTAATTGAATTGAGTTGCACTGCAAGGTCCTTTAGTTGTTTAGTTGTTCCAGGGCGGCGTCTGGAAAACCCTTCAAAAACGGGGGCGGCAATAAAGGGACAGGATTGCCTAGAAAATTGGAAAAGAGGGCCTAAAAGGTTCCTATTTGTGTAACTCTGTTGTTTATTATTGAATTTGCAAGGTTGAACAATGAAAGTAAAAATGTGAGGTTTTAGAAGAATAAGCTGAAATACAGTGTGTTTAAGTTATGAACAAGGGTGAAATTGAGTATCCTTAGGTTTCTACCTTATCCTCTAGCTTAAGGTTTTAAGTTGTCTGTCCCCGTATCCTAAGCCTACCTTAGCCTCCGGAGAGCACTTTTCCCTATCCGATAATAACGTGAAATTGATGGGTACCGACTAACCTTGTAGGTACTCCTTTTCCGGGAGCGGTTCACCCTGGACTTGGGAACTTTCAGGTGCAAAGCAGGGAGCAGCTACGTCCCTTGGGCACCTGGGGAGCAAGTGTCCTCGCGACTCAAGTAACCAGCGAGGTGCTGATCTCGTCTCCGCTGTGGTTAGCCTTCGGCTGATTTCTTAGGGACTGGAGAGCTTGTCCGCCAAAGACCAGGTGCAAGACAGTCTGCTTGGTGTCCTTTGGTACACAACCCTGATTTCCAAGTGTGCAGACGGTTTTGTAGTTTCCCCCGTGGCGTGTCCACTACTTTTTCCGGGGATCCCCAAATGGATCGATCCAATCCGCCAAATTTTCTTCGATCTTGCTGGGAGAGGGGATCGATAATCTCCAATCCGAATCATCCTGGGCGGTCATCATCAGCTCAAGTGGGGGGCTCCACGTGTGGGCGGCTACCAAGCGGTATTTTTTCGGTGTAGGGACATGCGCATTTTTCGTATTTTTCCGATGACAAGTGACAGCTTTCCCAAAAGTGATGGATGTGAAGTATCTGAAAAATTCATGACTAATAATAGTCCACATGTTCGCCTGAACATCATAATAATAAATTAGCAAAAGGACTAAATAAATTACTGTTATGAACATTTCAACCCACTGCCTTCACTATTAACCCTTGAGCATTTCTCGCAAAAGCTGGTGGGAATCCTGGTCCTTATTCGGTTCATCCACGAGTGATCTCTCGCATTTTATTCACTTTCTCGAGGCCTTCTAGAGTTTGCTCAAAACGTTTGATTTGCCTACCTTGACCAAAACGTGAGTTTCCTGTTATAACACCGTTTGTATGTATTTTGAAAGATTGTAAGAATCGTTATTCTGATTGTAAATTTAATTAATTAGAATGTATAGAATGTATGTATAGAGTTACCTGCGTGTTTAAATTATTTTTGTATTAAGCCTTGTCAACTTCTTCTAGACATAACTTATTGCTCCTTGCTAATTGATTGCTTCCTCCACAAAAGTATTCATCAACAGCAAATAACTAAAGCATAACGTTATTGTTGATAATAGATAAATATCCAATATTGGTGTTAATTTTGTTTAATCAAAAATAATGTCTTAGTTTATTCTAGTACCCATAATTTATTCTCCAAATCGACGATTCAGCTGAATTCCTTCGACTACTTGATCCTGGGATCGTTGTTCCCATCAAATGTCGAAAATCGAATTGCATTGAAATCCAGCATGTCACTTGATACTGTTTGTGATTGTGGAACTCAGATTTTCATAGCCCTGCTTATAAATTATGTACGATTTGCAAGTTTGAGCACTGACAACGTCATTTTGATGTTACTCTAAGGAATGTTACAGGTATGAGAAAAAGATGGTATAGCGTTGACACATTACAAAAATTTTTGTGATACAATTGTGAAGAACCTCTTGATTATCGCCAGCCATATACTCTCTTATAGAGTACGTAGCGTTGATTTGTGCACGATGATGCTAAATATAGATGCATTATATACTCAGCGATTCATGTGTTTCTTTTGAAAATTAGATTTTTTTTCAAATTTTGTTAGGTACTTGTCAGCTTAAACTAGGTATATAGTGAGCAACTGTAATTTACTAAATTGTAGTTTTCCTCCACTAGCTCTCTTTAAAGTTGAGATTAGATCGTTGATTCCTACGTCGACCTGCCATTATTTTAGCTGCTTATTATTTTAGTTGTTCCCAAAAATTGTATTGCAACTATATTGATCTCAATATTTGCAATTTTTGTTAGTCAAACATTGTCAAGGATACTTGGTGGTAGACTCCGAATGATGAAAAGATAATTTAAATTGAAAAGAAGAAATTTAGAAGATTTGAAGTTGGCTAGATATATCTGAGTGTATGAGTTGACTGTTACCTCTTACTTTTCAAGATTTTGGTCTATTTCATAGACTTAGGTCTATTTGTTGTTATTATCTTCCAGCTTTCATCAATCCAGATATTGAGTACCTCCCAATGATCTGCTTGGAAACACTTGGCACCATTTCAAACTGGATAATTCATTACTGCTGGCGAAGTTCTAGCAAGCTGATCAAGTTGGAAGGGTGACGAACCTACTGGTCACTTTATAGAAATTGTGCCATGTTTCTCCAAGACTTTTATAGGCTTCGCAAGTTTTACCTTTCTATTTATCATACAATTCAAAAGCTTTATTTCCGCTAACAGACTACTTTGGTTCTTAATGGGCTCCCCATTAAATATTACGTTTCACGAACCTATTGGCTATCCTCAAGGCCTCGAAATTGCATTGTTGGCATTCAAGTTATAGTGATAGTTTGGTCACTGTGTGGGACTATGCAAGCACCAACTGTGGTGAAAGCTCCGATGATGGCTGATTTTCTAAAAATAAATTTAAGGTATTTGATAATCAAAGGTGAATTCTCCTTCCCAGAGGCGATGCCCTTAGTCGTTTTCTAGTTCGTCTATAGACGCTTCCCCCCTGTGAAAACACCCCTTAACTCATTGTTTTAGATCATAAGACCTTGCAAACTATGGTCCTCCAGCGTTCCACATTGTAATCTGCAGTAGTGCAGTTCTGTGATTCATGTCATGAGCCAATCCAGTGAATATTGTTAGATTATAGAGGTCGCTATAGATCGCCCCTTTATGAATGCAGAACATGCATTCAGGATGCTCTGGCGCTCGTACAACAGACAAACATCCCCCATCAATTCTCAGGTTTTCTTAGGTTCTCTATCTACCGTGAGATCATGGAGGGTGCTCATTAATACCATAATACTAACACCCCAGTGAAGTTTATTGGTTCTCATATTTTCAGGGGTATTAAAAATGGCTTAGAATTATTTGGCTGTTATATCTATCATTCTAATGTATAAGACTTGCCGTTTTCCCTATCACGATTCCCGAGACGTGAACTATTGCGGCTCAAGTATCAGGCCGTTCATTGTCCTTTTTTGTGTCTTCTAAAAATATTAATAACTTATTATTCCAGAAGAATTATTGGTGTGCCATTTCATATTGGTTAAAATGTAGATATTCTTGTCTTTTCGGCCAAAGATGAATAGCGACCTAATAACTTGATAAATTTTATTGGTAGGTTTAATAGGTGTACTATTATATTATAATGCCAACGTTATATCTTGTTATGTACAGTGATAGTTTGATGTGCTGTGATAGCTAAATATAATACGAGTAGTAGAACAAATCTTTCGTTTTATTCATCATCTTCCTACGACTACGAGGAAGGCTGGTTTTACGGGTTTGTAGGATAAAGTTTAAAATATAAATAAAATTTATTTATATTATAAACTTTATCCTATATTTATTATATTTAATATAATAAATATAGTTTAGTGAAACGAAAATTCTTCGTTCTGAGCTTTTGGCTTAATCAAGCCACTTTCAGGGATTATGAGTAAACTGTTTCTCCTCGTCCTAGTCTCTGCTTTCGCCTGCCCTCAGGAGTGATCACAATGCTTTGATGCCACTTGAGTTTCTAGGGAAACAACCATTTTTTCGCCCCTCAAAAATGATCCCAAGGTATCAAACCTCTGCACATTTTTCCGCATCGGTTTATTATATTCAGTTCAGATCACGCCCTTCTGTCAATAACTGTATGAAAAAAAATGAGTAGTGCGCTAAAATATTCTTTCAAATAGGTGATCAGATGGGAATTTCCGAGATGAGTGATGGTGGTGATGAGAGGGGGTGGGAATTGGTAACTAGCTCAGTAATGGACTATAAATTATTTGTATAAAATATTAATGAATAATTTATGTTTTATGATAAATTATTCATAATTAACTTTTATGATATAATACTGGGATTTTTACTTGTACCTCCGGACATCGGAGATGAGTCACAGGACGTACCTAGTTATCACCAAATTTTCGAAATATCTTTTATTCCGCATACAAGAACAGTATCTCAGAAGGAGGAACTCGATGTGACAAAACAAAGTTTTTGAAATCAGCTGTTGCCCAGGAGGACCGTTGACCCGACTTGCTGCCGTTTGGCTCGACGTTCGAGCCCTCACTGTCAACGAACGGTTTGTCGTAGAAAGGTCTTGAAAAATTCTCTGAATCGAACTCTGTTTGAATGTTTCAAAAACTATACCGTTCCATTACAATTGTTTGGATATGTTTGGGTTTTCAATGTTTCAAAATTCATTTTCAACCCCCTTGACTTAGGGTTATGAAAAATTTCAAGGATCGTCATTGTGGGGTTGGTCCGACCGCGTGACAAAAATTTCATAATTTTTGGATAACGTAAATTGGCAAAGTGAATTGGACGGCGTACGGACGGATTTTTTCAATTCGATTTTCAGAATCTACGTGTCTTGAAACGTGAATTATCAAACTTTGAGGGATGTTGAATTCGATTCCAATGATTCGTTACCTATTGAAGATAATAAAACAAAAACCCTGCAAATTTTTGACACAACGGTTTATTATCTTCTTTGTGCCAATCAAATTTCTGTCTAGATCACTAAATGTTAGATTGAACAATTATAGAGATGATGAATTAGTCACAAATAATTTGTAATCATTAATAATATTATGAATTAGTAATAATCATTAGCAATTATTATTATTAATTACTTTATACCTCAAAACCATGTGCGGTTCGAATCAGCTGGGCCAGTATAGACATGGACCCAACAGGTTGCCGCATGATTCACCCTCATGTTGACGACCTTTGATCTGCTCCAACTTTGAGCCCTCATTGCGAACGACCGGCTGGTCGTACAAAGCTCCAGGTGGTGTTGAAAAATTCTAAAATTTAAACTCCGATTAAATGTCTACACCGTTCAATTTGAATTTTTCGAGACATGGCGTTTTCGAAATTCGTTTTGAACCCCTTCTCATTGACCTAGGGTTATGAAAAGTTTCATGGATCATTGTGGGGTTGGTACGAACCCTTAAACAGAATTTCGTAATTTTACGCAACTGGACTCAAACCTCGGCCTCTATGCAAGTTATGCATAACAGTTCCTATCATTCATAATAGATGGTCGCTGTGATATGGATGGCAGGAAAACCTATCACATTTCTCAACCAGGATTGCGTCGGATAGTGCGGAACAAAAACAGCCGACAATGGGTATCGAAACTCTCCTAATCATCGACCCGCGATTGTCAGCTGAACGAGTTGAAGGGAAACGGCACCATCCACTAGTATAGATGAGGTGTCCGATATATGGGTCAGGCTGATGGTGGTGGGGTGTACGTGAAGAGAAAGTACTTGTGTTATGGCGGGTTTCCTGCGGACGGACCCGGCGACGGTTATGACGTGAGGACACACTCCGTCACGACATTTCTACATCGGCAGAGGGCGTGGATGATACCACGGGAGGAAACGCCAATAGGACGTGATAAATTTCGTTAAAAAATCGATTTTTTGGTTCACTCATACCAACAATATGGCCTTCCCAATGAGGAGGTCACAGTGACAAGCTGTTCTTCAATTTCCATTTTGGCGAAACCGGTAACTCAAAATATACTAACATGGTTTTGTGATTTCGAATTTCTTGTCCTGCCCACAGAAAGAAAGTACCCAAGTGCCTCATGTTAAATGTTGTCTATCATAATAGACAACATGACGTTGTCTATCATAATAGACAACAAATGTTGTCTATCTATAATAGAACCGTCATGACGTATTACTACCGTATGCATGACATTTAGCAGTAGTTGATACACTACTATTGCAGTAGTATATACTTACCGTGTTTTGCTCGGTTTTTCTTGAAGCACACAATTTAGATCTCACTGAGATCAAAATTGTGTGCTTCAAGAAAAACCGAGATCATCTCAATGCCAGATCATGGGTGAAGTTATGGCTACATCTAAATTCAATAAGATCCCAATAAGAAAATCCCAATTGCCTATACATAACAAAATGCTACTGTACGAGCAAGTCATCAAACCAATTTGGGCTTACGGCTGCCAGTTACGGGGCTGCACTAAAAGGAGCAACTTGAAAATAATCCAAACAACGCAAAACGAAATTCTCAGGAGCATATGCCCCCTGGTATGTTCGAATGAATGATCTCCATCGCGACTTTAAAGTAGAGATGGTGAACGAAGATGTTAAAAGTCGAGCAACGGACCACTGTCTCCACAAGCACAGGAATGTTGAAGTACTGAACCTCCTGGACAACAGCGTACTTACGAAGGCTGAAAAGGACCAAACTTCTGGACCTAATTACATCTCACTAAATTGATGTGATGAATGGTAGTAGGTAGTGATCTATGAACTACAATACGTTAAAATTAACTAACTGAGTGAAGTTACTTGATGTATATACAGTTGTAACAATAATGATGATTTAACCTTCAGTCCGTAGATCCGTCCGTGGGACCTCTGAGAACATTTGGAGATGTAGGAGGTTTTACAAGAAATTATTACAAGAAAGAATTACAATCATCGCCATGAGGCGCAGCTGGTGGACAAAAGACTTTCTAAGTGCCATTAAATGCGAATTATTGCCAATTTTGCAAAACGCGCTTAAAGACTTTCAAGAGAAACTGAGCAAACTGCTAAACTTAATCCTGACCAGTTACAATCATGATTTTTTTAAAAATTTCAAAAATCATAGGGATCTAGCTCTAACGCCATTCTGAATTCAACAATATGAAATACCTACTATAACTTTTTTTCTTTTTAAAAATCGATTTAGCGCGTTTTGCAACTGGCCTACTCAGTTGATAGTTGAGACTATCGATAGGATAGGTGTTTTTCATTGTGAATTTCTGTAGAAGTCCAGGAATATTTTATATTCGTTACATAATGTGTAACGAATATAAAGTATTCCTGGACAATATCCGTGACAAATTCATTTTTGATTGGAGTGTTAGTCCAAATTCTTAACATAGGTCGTAACAATAGAAAATTACACCTCGAGCATTAAAGTAAACGAAGAAAAGAAGCACCGTGGTTTGAGATGTACTTTCACGCAAGACCCGTGTATTCTGTCGCTATAAATGCAATAATATTTAGTACTGTCACAACTGGCCTTCCGCGCGTCTCCCGCAAGCCACCGTTATCCTTACGACCGTAGTAAATTATGAAAAAGTTTGGGTTCACCAAGTAATTGCTCAGAATTACCAGGTAAATATCTTATTAGGTAAATATCTTATTATGTAAAAATATACGTATGTATTATGTGGTAATACATAAAAATATTGACCTACTATTACATAATACCTATGTAATAATGGGTCAGAAAGATCTTAACGAAAATAGTCGTTTGTCTAGCTGCTGCGCTTCATGGCGATGACTGTAGACAACTGCTGCCTACCTAAAACATAAATTCACCGATGAAGCCATAACTTTGAAAAATATAATATATTATTATAGTGATTAGTGATTATATTATAATCACTAATCACTATAATAATATTATAGGATTGGTAATAATATTTACTTCAACGATATTATCGTCGGTTAATACGACCGTAGTAAATTATGAAAAAGTTTGGGGTTGACCAAGTAATTGCTCAGAATTACCAGGTAAATATCTTATTATGTAAAAATATACGTATGTATTATGTGGTAATACATAAAAATATTGACCTACTATTACATAATACCTATGTAATAATGGGTCAGAAAGATCTTAACGAAAATAGTCGTTTGTCTAGCTGCTGCGCTTCATGGCGATGACTGTAGACAACTGCTGCCTACCTAAAACATAAATTCACCGATGAAGCCATAACTTTGAAAAATATAATAATATTATATATAATATTATAATATATAATATTATTATATATTATAATATATATATTATAATATTATAGGATTGGTAATAATATTTACTTCAACGATATTATCGTCGGTTTACAAGTGAAATACACTCAATTTTTTCGGTTTTTCAACGCCCGATCGATTTGTGATGGTCAGTTTTGGGATCCAATAGTTTCCATGTATGGAAACTATATAGGCGAATCACAAATCGATCGGGCTTTGAAAAGTACATAAGAGTAGCCAAAACCGAAAAGTAAAAAAATTGACTTTTTGGCGTGGATTTCACTTGTAGTGATCATAGTATAATATGATACTATGATTAAAATATAATCACTACAAGTGAAATCCAAGTCAATTTACTAAGTCAAATAAGTCAATTTACTAGTGATTTCAATATTCTGCATCAAATTCTTCTTGTTTTTCCCGGGTTGTGTACGACTACATGAAGGAAGATGCGATGAAACATCAACCACATGAGTTGGAATTGAACGCAGTGTTGCCAGAAGTAGGGATTTATCCCTATTGTAGGGATTTTCAAACCAAAATACGGCGTAGGGGGGGATTGTTTTTTAAAAGGCGTTTTGTAGGTATTTTTGAATTTTTTTTTTAATAAGGGAAAATATTGGTCCTTTTTCCCAGTGTAAAAGGAACTGTAGGTCATGAGTGAACAACAGTACCAACCTTAGATCTCAAATGAACAACAGCTACTCTCTTGGAGTGGAAAAGTGAAACTACAACAAAGACTTTTTATAAACAACCATCGCAAGGAGGACTGAAAAATTGGGAATCCCACCGCACCACCATTAGGTAGAGATTAGGGATGTCAAACTTGTGATAAGGTACATTTTAAGTTGTTCATAAGTTCGTTGCTATACGAGTGAGACCCCCCTTCCCCGATTTAATTGTCTATTTGTTTTCCTAAATATTCTGAGACCCCTCCCCCCAATTTAATTTTCCATTTCTTTTCTTGAGTACCTACTCAGAGACCTCCCCCCACCATATACTTATCCCTTTCTTTTCATAAATAGGTATTCAATAACTACCTACCTTGATATATTTTTTTTCTTGTTTTTGGTTGAACTATTCAGGGAGCTTCTTTGTGAGTTCAAATTTACCGTCCCCAAACTTTGCATCTAGTTCCTACATTTATTCTAGTGAGACCACTTCGTTTGTCCATGCTTTGATTCTTCCTTTACCTTTATTTGTTACCTTTATGGTTGATATTACGAAAAAATGTGTTACCTACCTACTTGAATTGTCAACCTAAGTGATTTCGTTGTTCTGTTTCTATTGATCTTAAAGTTTTCATAAATAAATATCTAAGTCGTTTGAAAATAGTGTCAGTATTTTTCCTTTTCTTGAGTCAGTAAATAGAGATTTTCGACTTTCTGAAAGCGTAGGGATTTTTGTAGGGATTTTTCTTGAAGCTCGTAGGGATGTAGGGATTTTTTTTATACTATTGTAGGGATTTTGAGATATTTCATCTGGCAACACAATTTGAACGGTAAAACTGAAACCCCATTGTGGTTGTGGTAAACTGCCGATTCCGATTACTACCGGTTCTGTAGTGTTTTCGAAACGCAGCAATGCAAGAAAGCCTTTTACCGGTTTCCACATAACGCTCAATGAAATAACATTGTTGATAGTTTATAACTCTTACTATTTGTTACCTACCTACACTATTATTATTATGTTTACAACGCACATCGTCTGTTATATTTCGTTGGAAATAGATTGAAAATGAATCTGTTGGACTCTATACAACCAATTTCCCCCAACGAATTGACAATCGAAGGACTAGCGTTGACTCGACGTACCCCGTTTTCCCGGAAAGCGGAATTAATTGAATCGGTACCCGAAACGCTCCCGGCGGGTTTGAAACGATTTTCAACAGCTTTGTGTTAACATTTTGCGAGTAACATTCTCCAAATGAAATTAATTGAGCTTCGCTCGCCCAATATCAGCCGTTTAATAGACTCTAACTCTGTAACTCATCGTAGATGCCTGAATGCAACTACGAAAGCAGACCAGCACTATTCCGACCGTTGTGTTGGGCCTTTTGGGAGAATGTTGAAATCCGTCTAATTAGGAATCATACTGCGCCCTATGTTGTGATCGAGTTTACCAATTTGACTTGATCCCAATCCGAGGGGATCATCTTCGGCGGTTGATTAAGGGAAGCCCCGAGTCAATGGGACCCAATACAAACAGCTTCAATCAGGCTTGGCTGGCCCTTCACGCATAAATGTCTCTCATTAGTTATTTCTCTGAAGGATTATCGACTGGCAAACGGTCATCATCACTTAGACATGAATATGTATGTCGTCGTTCCAAACATCAGGCTTAAGTAATTTCTCCTTCAGTTATTCAGCAAACCCCCTATATTAAGGTAGGACGGTAAGTACTACCAAACTATTTTATTAGCCCTATGCCATAACTCCTCCTCCATTCTCATCAATCTTCTTCTCACCCCATTTATTTTGTCTAGTTTCTCATAAGCTGGGATAAGGACAGACAAGCTCAATAATAACCCACTGGAATCGAGCAAGAACATACACCCCTTTTGGTTTACGTTAGATACGTAGAATCCGAATATCGAATAAAGAATATCCGGCCGTCCGACGTATACTTTGCCCTGTTGAAATAAACTGATTTCTATGAAGTTTGGCAAGACCAGGCTAAGCAGGCATGGGCCAGGACGAGATTGATCCTTGAGAAAGATGAAGGAAGAGATTCAAAATAAATTTTGAAATTTTGAAACCGCTATATCTCGAAAATTTCAAAAGGAACGTCGTAGTTTTTCAGTTCACATTTGGATATAGTTCAATTCAGAGAGTTTTTTTAAGAACACTGTAAGCTGTGTACGACCAGCCGTTTTTCACAATGAGGGCCTGAAGGTTGAGCCCATGAAAAATTGTTAACATGAGGTTTATACTGGCGTTATTCTGCTATGAATAAACGCCGATAAACCCCACAATTATATGAATTATATAAATGCTCCGAAATAACCTTGTTTTCTCTGTTTGAACAATATTTTAGGCAATTCCGCCGGTCTTATTTGTACACTTTTGAGACTCACCAGGATATCGTACGTACCTATACAGAACAGTGATCTAGACAGGTGGGTGATCTGTAGAGAAGATAATCTTGTCCGAGAATTCGCGGTTTTTTTTTTCGATACAATTTTCAGATGGATATCTTAGGGCAAAACTTTTAGAAATCAACAAATGCAACGTTTTATTTTTCAGGATTTTTATGTACAACCAATCAGTAACTAAGTAATTGTAACCAAGAAAATCATTCACCACTCGTTGGAATCTCAAAGATTTTAAAGAACATTTCCATCTACCCCTCCCTCCTGTAACTATGATGGAGGGGTTTGTGTAAGTTCAATATTGGATCTTAACGATAGTAACAGTGCAAAACGAAAAAATCTTCTTCCCTAATTACTTTCATGAAGCTTGTTCAGGACTGCATGGGATTGCTGAAGTCATTCCCAGTTTTACATAAGTTCCAAATTCAACTTAAGTGGTTTTGCTCATGTTGTAAGTTGTTTATTATATAACTTACAAAATGAGTGGATTATGAAAATGGTTGATTTTGCTATACTTCCTATTTTCCTATCCTTTCCAAACCATCCTGAATTCACTGCCGAACACTACTGAAAGTACACTACTTTTGTGCCTTCAATTGGTTGATCTTTTTTCCAGAGGTACTATCACCACGGCAAACTCTTTTTGCATGATTTTCTTGATCAAAATCCAAGATATGCAAAAATCCGCAGTAACATTGAAACCCGCAGTCCCATTTCCTCGCATGAATACACTTCGTGCATGAACAAGATCTGTCGCAATGGATGGCACCCGTCTTCCCACGCGTACCTGGACGAAGGTAGGCATTTCCACCGTTTTTAGTTCATATTTCAGTAAGAAACTATTGGACATTCACTCAATGAATTCCAACAAATACCATTGAAAATGGGCGTATGATCCTGATTTGATCCTGATGATCTGATTTTTGTATAGATTTTGGCTCGAAGGTAGGACCGAGAAAAACCTGAGTGAAAAACATGAGTTCTAAGTTTGGGTTAATGTTGAAATCCTTCTATCATTTTTCAGAGCGCGCTAAGACGAAGTAATCGTTAATTAGAGAATGATAATTATCGTTCTTCGCGGCGGATGGTCAGGCACCTGCTCGTAAAGGCATTTGCCTCTTGAGAAAGAGCACGTCGGCGTGTACGTCGGGTAACAGGTTGGCACCGCTAGCACATTTCTGTCAACTGGAGGGTGACGCGGATTATTCAATTGGAGTCCGCGAGTAATAAGACTTTGCTTGTTATGCCCTGATGACCCGATATGTGTTCAAACAACGTCGCTGTGATATAATAAGTGGGGGTGGGTATATAAAGTGAGGCGGGTCTCAGGAGTTAATTACAGTTTGACGATGAAGTTCGGAGGAGTTGTAGCCGTTGTGTGCGTACTGTTGGCGGCGGTCGAGGCGGCGAGGTTTAGCAGGCAGTTGGACTACGGTAGCGGTTATGGGAGCGGCGAAGGTGGTTATGGAGGAGACAGCGGTCATTTTGGCGGGTCTTCGGGTAGCTTCGGTGGCTCGTCAAGCAGTTATAGTGACTTTTCGAGCAGTTTAGGACATTCGTCAAGCAGCTATGGAGACTCGTCCAGCAGTTTTGGTGATTCGTCAAGCAGCTATGGTGGATCTGAGGGCAGTTCTGAAGGCAGTTATGGGGGCGGTGACTTTGGTGGAGGCGACCACGAGTATCACTCTGAGGAACTCCACGAGAAACCTCAGACGCACGATGAGCACCACGAGCATCACGTCAAGACTGTCGTCGTCACCAAAAAAGTGCCAGAACCTTACCCTGTTCACGTTGAGAAAAAGGTTCCATTCAAGGTAAAATCTCATGTGTTTCTGTTCCAAAACAAAACATCATCCAACCGGCAATATACAATTTTTTTTTGGAGGAATTACCTACTTTATATTGATTTAAGGAACCTTTGAAGTTTCACTGTATTGCAATTTCGTTGTTGTACTGTTAAAGTTTTCCGTCCATCATTTATTAAATAGACACCAAACGAATTAATTCGTGAATTAATACCATGAATTAATTCACGGTAATTTGAACACTAGCTACTTAATAGATTTGCTGCCTTTTCTGATTTAGATCTACCTTGTAAAAAAATGTTGAATTTCGTTGCCTTAACAAAATTTAAATTTCGGATTCGTTTATATAGGTACCGTCAAAACTGGTTTAAGAGATATTGAGTCCTTAAGAGCCCAAGAAATCCAAACTTTTTCAAATCCCACAATATTCGTGAATTCTTCCTGAAATTTCGATTTTTTTTTTTTTTTTTTTTTTCGTAACAAAATGAATCATATTCATTTTGTCTGGAGATATTGAGTTCAGCTGTGAGGTATTGCATATTCAGCTTTCTTACATACTCTATCTGTCACTTTGTCTTGTTCATTAATTATTCTACTGATCATAAGGTGTTTCAATTTGTTTCTTGCTATGTTGGGCAATCATTATCTCCTTATAAAATAACGCCTATTAGGCAACTAGTAGAAATAGTTTCTCTTAAAGGGGCACTTGATCGTTCGAAATTGGAAAGTATGGAATCGGAAAGGCGTAATATTCTCATGGTTCATTTACGTTGTCATAAATGACTTGTGATCGCATCACATCCTCCGTCAGATCACATGTGTACTTAACTTGCGTTCGGAGTTGCATTGCATTATATTTATAATTAATCATATTCGTGGTATATTTTATAGTAACTGAATATCGTTTTCTCAGGTGGAAGTTCCAGTTGACAAGCCCTACCCCGTCTACGTGCCCAAGCCCTATAACGTCTACGTTGAGAAGAAAGTACCCTACGAAGTGAAGGTCCCCGTTCCCAAGCCCTACACTGTCTACAAGAAGGTCCCTTACCCAGTCAAGGTAAATTGTGAAGAGATGAAATTAGCGTTGCCCTAACTATACTGACACAATCATACCAGCCCACACAACGTTCGTTGAAAATTAGTGTAACTGCCATAATAATACAATAAGACAATAGCAAACTAAATAGCAAAACGTAACCAGAGTTCCTGGATGTCCCTGAAATGTCAATCCACCATCTATTTACCAGGTGGTAGCCATACATTTCATCCAGGATAAATGATTTTCACTGTGAACGTTTTTCCCTTAAATCTGGCAGTCTACTCCAAATTCCAATCAATTAATCCCTACCAAAATAGTAAACATATTTTGGGAAAGCGAAAGGTATCTCAAAACAAACTAGATTTTTAGAAATCAGTCGAATTCAACTCTTAATTAAAATTAAAATGCTCTTAATCTTACCTGAATAATAGGATTTTTTAGAGAAAAATGGGCA